>OU343217.1:273228879-273460095 GCA_910596185.1 Chrysanthemum makinoi
AATTTGAAGTTGAGTTGGATTGTGTTCGCCAAATTCCTATATCTATATAAATCATTCACGAAGGAATTAAAAAATCAAATTCCTTGAAAGCCAACAAAAAGAACGACTTGCAGTTTAAGGTAACACTTGTTTTAGGTTTATGTTTTAGCATAAGTTTTTGCTTTTCTGTTTTGAATGTTAAGCTCACAAATAACACTTGTTTTAGGTTTATGTTTTAACGTAAGTTTTTGCTTTTCTGTTTTGAATGTTAAGCTCACAAATTGTATCAGTTAAACTATTGGAAGTGTTTTAATTAAGTTGCATGCTGTTAGAATCTGTATCCATTGAGAATGATTTTTATTGAGAAAGCTTGATGTACTTTCGATTTCAATTTATTTTTTTCAAGTGTAAAATTCATGTTTATGTGATTGTAATTCAAAATGTATATAAAGAAAATCAAAGATGAAAATTTTGAGTGCTTTGTGACAAAAGTACAATTGTAAATCATACATGTAAATTTAATTAATTATTACTTTAAACAAGATCTTCTTATTTTTCTTCTCAATATAATTTTTTAAATTAAGTTTTCTTAATGGAACCGGATATTTTTCATATATGTTACAGGTTACTCTAGCATTAAAATCTTAATTACCATGTAACTTTTATGTACCTCCAAGTAATTTTTCTCTATACAGACTCGTATAAAAAAAAAGTTATAGTGCTAGCTTTAGCTATAGAGAGATAGATCATTATCATCTAAATCTATAAATATTTACTTCTAGGGTGTCTGAGGATTTTATACTTATTTGTTGGTTTAACCCATTCTATTAAGTATATAATATTATTATAAATTAATAATAAAATAAACCAAATTTTAAGATTCGCTGGTTTGGTAAACATATATTGTTATGATACTTTATAAACATTGTGTTGATGTTACATAAGCTAGTATTATCTGATTGTCACATTTTATGATCATAGTTATAATTATAGTTTTCATTCCATATGATAACATATATGTTGATTTCAACTAAGTGACAATATTTTTAGCCAAAGGTATATATGTGAAAATTTGACATTAAGCAATAATAGGGTTGCTTCCAAGTTAACTTTGTAATTTGTATCTTGTATTCAAATCGTGTTCTTTACTTGCCTATATAATTTGTTTCTCAATGACTTTGAGTTAGCTCTATGATTTTGAGTTGTTAGCTCAATATCAAATCAAGACACTAATATTTGCTTTTCTTTTGTAAGGATTTGTTGAATCATCATGGATCGTACAAACAACGCGTACTTGAAATCATACCCGACAAATAATAATCAACATCAGTTCAATAGCTTTACGGCAAAAATCCGAGGTTCGCTGAATGGTGAAGATCAAGTTGCAAGTTACGCCATTAAGAAAGACAATACCGATCCTAAGGCACCCACATGTTGTGAAATTTTGTTTGGGTGTTTGTTCGTGTGCGTGTTTGTTTGGCTTACGATTTATCTGACATGTAGCGGTCCGTCTTCATCTTCAAAAGATCCTTTCATTTATAAGCATCATTTGAAGACCCAACAACATGATATAGACTTCTACGTAAAATCGGGATTTAATAAGAAACATCCCGTTGGTAGTCCTGCACGAGTCAAATTGGAGAATAAAATCATCAAGGATTACAATGAAACTAAACAAAGTGAGTGCCATTATGAACTTTGGCAAAAATGGCTATTAGCCGAAACAAATTATCCAACTCCTGCCTGTCACGACCTTGAAAGGAAGGGATTAAGGGATCCGAAAGAAACAACTCCAATAAATCCATGAAGGTTACTCTAATTCTAGGTGTTTCAGAGACATCATCTTTGAAATTTTCCTTTGTAGTTAAATATTCTAGAAATCAATTGTTTTGGTTGCTTAGGTTTTATATACAAGTTATTTCTATTTAGGTTCTTCAATATTATGAGTTGTCTTTCATTTATTTTCAGAAAATTGTGATTGTGATAGTGTTATTTTTATGTTTTAGTCTTAATCTCATTCGTTATATACAAATGGTCCAACAATTATGTTTAGCACAAAATGTAGGAGGTGGATCAACGGATGTCTTAATTCGGCATATAGATCAGTTCTTGTCAATGGGTCACTTGCAAAGAATTCAAAATCCAAAAAGGTCTAAGGCAAAGAGACCCACTTTCACCCTTTCTTTTCACTATTGCGGTTGAGACCATTCATGTTGTGTTGTAAGACGCCGAGTCTAAAGGAATATTCAAAGGTGTTAAAGTAGGTACAAACGAAGTTGACATATCTCACCTCCAATTTGCGGATGATGAATTAATAATGGGGGGATGGTCTATTGAGAATGCCAAAAGTTTGTGTCGAATTTAAGATGTTTTCACTTCTCATCCTTGTTAAAAATCAACTTCTCATCCTTGTTAAAACTGTGATTTTGAGTAGTAGATTTAAAAGGATAGTTATATTGCTAGTGTATATATCTATTTTCCAAGTCATGGATGTGATACGGCGATTATGCGCCATTAAAAAACGTTTTCACGATTACTTAAAAGGTGTTTGATGGAGTAATTTTGTGCCATAGCTAAAAGTCACGTCAATTGAAATGCTCATATATATATGCCAATACTAAAAACAATTGATAAGATAATTTGAGTAATTTTGTATCTCAATAGTTCGAACTACAAGTAGCTTGAATTTAGAAGATACTTCACATACATGTTGATTTCAACTAATTATCAAATCAAATCACCCTAATGGTTATATATATGGGGGCAATTTTCGTTCGGGGTGGCAACACTTTCTAGACACAAAGTTGGCGTATTCCTCAAATAGACTTTGAGACTTGCGACTTTTCTTCTTTTAATCTCAGAGTGCCAAGTGTCCCTCGACATTTGAGAACCCAATGATTGTTCTCTGACTTTTACCAGCTATACTTTTAAAGCGACATAGACTGAGCGACTTTTTAAGATTCTAGCAGAAATTCTTTTTTGTCCTTTAGTAAAAAAAGTCAAACTTCCTAAAATATTATTTTATACTTTTAGCAGTGTTGTAAATATCGGTCTTAGCGGCCGATATATCAGTGATATATCGCTTATCGGCGGTCCACCGATACGATATTTCACTTATCGGTCAAATTTATCGGTTGGTCAATATCGGTCAAATATCGGTCAATATCGGTTATATCGGTCATATCGGTCAAATATCGGTCAAATATCGGTTATATCGGTCATATCGGTCAAATATCGGTTAAGAGTGGGAAATACATAACTAAATGCATATACAATGTAAAATTTGTAATATTTATATAAAATATATAATTAAAAATATTAAATATAACAATAAAACTAATAAATATTTATAAATATGTATATAAAATATATAAATACCTATAAAAAAAATTAATTTCTTTATAATTTAGGGTCTCCGTTATATCACTGATATATCGCCGCCAAGACCGATATGGCGCTTGGCGGTGGTCGACCGCCGAGGGACCACCAAGCGATATTTACAACACTGCTTTTAGCGCATTCCCAATGCTGAGCGACTTAAGCGAAATAATGTTAGCGACTTTTTTTACTTTATACTTCTGTACATTTTTGTACTTTTTTACATAACTTTTCAAAATTATAATTTTAAACTTTTTTAAAATATTTACACACACACACAAACACACACACCAATACTCTACTACCCCAAAACACAAATCAAAAAGTGAAATCAAAATCCTAAACCTTTAATATACTCGAACCCTAACTGAAACCCTAATTAATTAGTCAATTAAAGTCCCAAATGGCAAACTTATTTGGATTCTTTGATGCTAAGGTAACGGTTCGTTCCCAGGTTAAGTTGCTTTCAAAGATTAAGTCTAAGTTGTTAAGCAATCCAGATCGAATGAGGTTGTTTAGAGCAACTGTTTTTGGGCCATGGTTAGATATTCCTAAACAAGGCAATGACAATCATTTGGTGAATTTTGTTTTACAACACCAGGTATGTATCCCTAAACCGCTTGATTCTTGTCCCCCCATTTTGTACAAAATTGGGAATAATTTATTGCAATTCGGTCGTGGAGAGTTTCTATTGATGACCGGATTTCGTTTTGGTCCTTTGCTTTCCACTGTAGAAATTGAGCGCAGTCCTTTTGGTTTGCGTGTCTTTCCTGAAAAGCAGTTTCTAAGAAAGGTTACTGTAAAAGGGAGTGAGCTTTTACAGTTGTTTGAGAACGATACACTATTTTCAAAGTTATCAAATGAGGATGCGGCAAAAGTATGTCTGTTGATAGTCGTTGAGGTCGTGTTCATAGGTCGTGGACCTTGGTACATCGTTGACAATCATTTGTTGGAATTAGTTGAGGATTTTGGGTCATTGAATGCCTATCCATGGGGAGAGTTCTTGTGGAGACATTTTTACAAAAAATTAGCCAATGTGGTACCCCGGCATTACCACGCTTACTTCAAAGAGAAATCGGAAGAAAACCCTCTAAAGCTGCAACATATAATATTTGTGGCTTTCTCTTGGCTTTTAAGGTTAGATTTGTAGACATTTTATGACCATATCAGTTTTTGTTAACTATTTTTGGATACAAATTTGTTATACTGCTTTCATTGTACATTACTTTGATTGTTTTCATTCATTTTAGATATGGATTCTTGAGAGTTATCCCAATAGCAGTTCGTGGTGGACCAAAGACCCGACAAAGATACCACGTTGTCTTTCTTGGTCAAAGGGTAAAACATTCGCCAAACGTGATTATAGTAGACTTTTTGGTCCGGTAAGCATTTCCATTTGTTTGTATTTGTCAAATAAGTAACGACTTCTTTATATTTGTTTGTGACAGAGGGGGCTCAGAAGGGTGTGCAATAGGTGCCATCGCACAGGGCCGCAACTTAAAAAGGGCCACATTTTTATTAGTTTTGCATATAAATACGCATAATATTAAACATATATGAGTCATATAATTCAAGTTTATATACAATTTCTCTTTAATTTACAAGTGTATTAGGGCCTCTTTCTTGTTATTGCCTAGAGCCACGGAAAACCACGAGACGACCCTGTTTTTGACTTTATAATTATTTGTTTACTAGGGTTCGAATCCAGTAATGGATCTTGTTCCAACTAATGCAGAAAGGTTACAACCATGGTTTACACCTAGTAATGCTTATTTTAGAGAGTTGGATCATGTAGAAAGGTTACAACCATGGTTTTGCTCTTAAGCTGTGAAGTGCTAACGTTGGGAAAAGAAGCAACTATTCATGTATCAGTGGAAGGAAGCACATTAGTATCTTGTGGTTTGTCATTAGACGTTCTAGTGTTAATTTTAAGCATTCTAGGTGCAAGAACCTTCGTGTTACTAATCTTATCTTGTTCATACTTTCCTAGCTTTTCTTTCAACTCAACTATAGTATGTAACAAATCTTGATTTTCTGAGCGAATGTTTCCACTAACGTTTAAGACTTATTTAGTGTATGCAAGATGATGATCAAATTCTTGTGATGCCTCAGCACGAGTCTTTTTTAGCAAATCAAATATGACACCATATTCGGTTTTTACTTTGGCAATTTCTTGTTCATATTTTGAAATATGACATTTTAAAGACACGTTTTCATCATCCAGTTGTTCAATTTTTGGATAAAAAGATTTTGAACACAACTGGTTGATCTTGTTTTGCAAAACAAGTTATCGAGTTTGACAATATTTTTGACACCATTGAAGACGACGTTTTGCATTAGAAAGCTCATTTAACAATCGCTCATTTTCAATTTTTAAAGACTTGATTTGAGACACATTATCGTTATGCTCAACATTATCAACAGAGTCAACAGAATCAACAGCAATAAAATCAAAAGCATATGCAACATAATGTAATAACACAACATTTATGGTATCAACACAGATAACATCTTCCAAGAGTCAGTCAACATGATTTCTTAACATTTTCTTTTTCCGTTTAGTATTTGAAATCGATGTTTTTGTTTTATCGAAAACTGTTTTCATAAGTCCAATCTCTTTCTGAAGTTCCCCGTTCCCAATAAATTGCACACATTTTTAGATTTCAGACATGTAGTAAAAGTCCTTTCTGAAAAATATCCCTTTGTTTTCGCGCAAATGGCGATTGAAAATGTTCAGCTTTTATTTCAGAATTAACTTCAATTGCATGTTCCAAAAGTTTGATGTCAGACATAAAAGTGTCAAAATATTTTAGAACATGACATCATTCAGCTAATGGCTTTATTTCACTAAAAGAAGGTAAAGGACCATTAATTTGAGCAATATTGGAGTGGGGACCATCATGAGAGGAGGACTCAGGAGTAGGTGTGATAACCCAAGGTGTGTTAGAAGTATCCTGTTGTGTGACAAAAGTTATGGATTTTGAATAGTTAAATGGTTTGTTATAAACAACATTTTCTATTTTTAACCGACTCTCGTCTTCTGCATCTAATTCCTCAAAACGATTATATTCAACAACACTCATAATTGAGTCATCAATTCTATGTTCTGCACTGTAAACTTGAGGATTTGGTTTGAATGCTTGATGAGTGTCTAAATACTCATCATTTTTGTACCGTTTAGAATGCCAAAAACATCTGAAAACACTCAGAAATGCATCAAAATGATAAAAATATCACAAATAAGTGTTTTATGTGTTTTAAATGCAAAAATACCAAAATCAGATGAAAAACGTATCAAGTTTGCATAATTGGCAGTTTTAGTCCCCCAAGTTTAAAAAGTTGTCAAATCTAGTCCCTGGAATCTAAAAATATGGATTTTTATCATTCAAGGTCCCTGAAATATTCATAGTTGTCAAAAATGGTCCTTGAATGAATCTTTGGTCAAATGGCAGAAAAGGTCCCTCAACTTTACAAAAGTGTCAAAATTGGTCCTTGGATTTTTAAAAATGGAAAATAATCAAATGTGGTCCTTGTACTATTAAAGATTGGCAAATTTGGTCCTTTTGATAACTTTGGAAAAATTGCAGGATCAGCCCATCAAAAATCCAGAAATTACAAATATGGTCCTTGTATATCATAAACCAAATGGACCCCCTTTTTATTATTAAGCCCAGCCAAAACCCTTTGACCCCCTGCCATAACCCACTTGACCCCCCCTTTATTAATATCAAATGGTCAAAATAAGTCAAACCCGCCAAAACCCACCATCACTGTTCACTCCTCTCTCCCACTCCTGCAACCACGAAACCAGGGTGGTTTCACCACCTGTTTTCCCCACCTCTCCACCTCACCACCTGCCTCTACACCTGTCTAACCACCCCCTTCCACCTCCACATCCACCAAATTACATTAAATGCAAATACCTGCTCAAACACCTTTTGCCGCCAAAAATTCCACATGGACGATTCTGATGATTTTGAAAGATTCAATGGTTGGATTGAGGTGGGATTTAATCTGATGTCGACAAGGAAGCTTTTGGATGCCTATTAAAAGGAAAAGAAGACAGAGAATTAGGTGTCGCATGTCTTAGACCAAATTCGTAGTGTAAAACTTTAAATTCTGTTGTGAACTTTTAAATTCAGTTTTATTTTCAAAGTTGTATCATGTTTCATGGTTAATGAAAGTTATTTCAATAGGTTCTCAGTTTCAATTCTCAAGTTTGAATTAAATCTTTAGCATTTTCAAGCAAAATTGACACTTTGCTTTAATCTTGTTAAATATTGTTGTTCTTGTTCATTTAATCTCATTTCAGTTACCTTTTAAGCTTTTTGAAGCTTTGCTATCACTTAGAGGACTTGTAACTTAGTTTACTTAAAAAAACATAAAAATCAAAGAAAATAGAAATAAAATAAAAATGAGTGTTCATGATGATGAAGGCTTGGAGCAGGGTTGCTCATGGATTGCCCTGGGTTAGATTCCTCAAGGGAGGCTATAGGATATGGTAATGGTTCTTGGATAACTTATTCTCAGTTTAGATCATATTGTAAGCTTGGTATTATATGCTTATTTGGCCTTCTTAAGTTAATTTGTTGCTTTATATTATATGTTTTTTCATTGGGATATTTGTTTGTTCAGTTTTTCATTTTCAATGCCAATTTTAGCATAATCATGATCAATGAGTCTTTGTTGTTTAAAGTTGTGTTTCTGTATTTCATTAAGCTTATTATCCTATTTTAAGATCTTATGATTCAGTTTTATGGTTTAAAACGGTGATTTACTTTAAAAACCTCATTTTAAGTTATTTTAAGGAATGTTTGGTTCAGTGTAACTCACTGAGTTTCAGTGAGTTTTATTGGGTCCAAGTGCTTTAAACAAGTCATATTAAGTTCCTTTAGGTCATTTAAGAAATAAAAACCAGGTCTGTTTTGGAGAAAAGTCAAAATCATCTTGAATCCATCTTAACTGTTAATCTGATGAAGCAGTTAGTTCCATAATCTCCACATTAGCTTATTAGTTGTTAATCTAGCTTAATTACATCTCTTTTTAGCTTAATATAACATAGTTAATAAGTAGAATCAATTATAAGTTCATAAAAGTCAAAGTTTTAGTGTAACTTAAAAAGTCCAATTTTTCCTTGGTCAGTTTTTGAATTAAATTAAGAATTTTATTGTGTGTTTAATATTGAGATTTAGCCTATAACCTTTTGGGATAACTAAGTTTAGCTGCTTATCTTAATTAGAAAAATATTAGTTTATCTCTGCTTAGCTTATAAAGTGCTTATTTCTCAGCTTGTTTTAGATACCTTTTCTGAAAAGTGCCCTGTGCACAGATTTGCTAGCCTATTTCACAAGCTCTCACAGAGCTTATTAGTGAACCTTATCTTGTGTATTTTGTCTTTTTAGAAAGCCCACCTAGCTGTGTCTCTAGTCCAATGCTTATTTTCCATCTTTTAGCTTATTTAATAGGAATGCTTATTGTTTTTTGTTTTGTCCATTTAATCTAGTACAATGTTCATTCAGTGTTTTCAAGCTTTTGCATAAGCTCATTATAAGCTCATTAGTGGATACCACAGTGAGAATCTTAGCTTTTTAGAAAGCTTAATTGGTATACTAGTTAGTTCCATTGTTTGTTTTCATTTCCTAGCTTATTTAGGTGTTTAAAAATAAGCTAGAAAGTAGCTAGAAAACCAATTAGTGTCCTGTGCAAACAGTGAAAACTTGTGCTTATTTGGAAATTGTAGTGCTTATTTCTAACTCATTTTGCTTTTTCAGTTGTAATTCTAGCTTATTATTAGTTGCCTAGCTTATTTCCAGTTTACCTTAGCTTATTTTCTAGCTTATTAGCCATCTTAGCTTAATACTTGTGCTTATTTCCATTTCTTGCCACTGTTGAAATAATAAGCTTAAAACTGAGCTTATTAGTTGTTTTTATAAAAAGTTGTAGTTTTGAAATTTGCTTATCTTAGTGTGCTTAATTAGTTTCAAAAAGAAAAATCCAAAAAGAAAATAAAAAAACAAAAAGCAAGTTGCTGGGATTCGAACCCTGGCCACCCAGCTCACCATACACACACCTTACCATTCGCCCTTGGGTCTTTGACTGGTATTAGTTTGCAAAGTTTAATATATAACCCCTTTTTGTTTCATTTAGCTTATTCGATTAAATTAGCTTATTTTCAGCTTATTTAAATAAGCTTTTACATCTTTTGTAATTTTCCTAGCTTTGTATTGTTAATAAGTATTTTATAAAAAAGTTTCAGATTTTTCCGAATAGTTTTAGTATTTTTAATCATTTAATTAGTGTAAAACAGTATTTAATTCATAATAAAAAATATAAAAGTCAAAAAAATATAAATCTTTTTTCTAAAATTTTCTTTTGTCATTTAGTAAGTAATAAAATTGTTTTTACACTCGTAGGACTTTTATTTTACAAATTTTACGTTTTTTCTTGCGCACTCGCGTAATTTTTACATATAACGCACGTTTTCATTCTAGGTCACGTTTTTAGATAATTTATGTTTACGCTTTAATTAAAATAGTTTATTTAAGTTATTTTATTTTATAAATCAAGAAAAACATCATTTTAAAAATAGTGATAGCGTTTATTTAATATATTTTAGTTTTTTTAATTTTCTTTAATTTGCATTTAAGCCCCTGTAATTTACAAACTTTATCTTTAGGTGTAATTATCATTCACAATCTTTACTGATCACTATCCTTAGTGATTATTCGACATCTGAAAGTGTTAAACACCATTAATCCTCCGTGGGACTTAACGACCTGTGGAAACACTAAACTCTCCTGGATCTAATTGTATTTGTTTCAGACTGTTTGGACTTTTTATTACAGTTGACCATTCACAAGTGGTTAGCTTGTGTGATAAAACCTGACTGTCTGGAGCGAATCAAATTTTGGCGCCGCTGCCGGGGAGGCTTTAGCGTGTTTTAAACATTTCCAGATCCATACTTGCACATATACCACCTTTTGTAAACAGTTTTTTGTAAAGTTATAAAAATCAAAAAGTTCATTAACGCTTTTCCTGAAGTGTTAACAACACCAAAAATATTTTCATTCTTTGTTTTTACAAAATGTTTTTCAAAAATACCAAAAATATTCTTCTTTACCCTCTTACCCTTTTGATTCTTTATCTCTTACCCTCTGGAACCATTTGATTCTTTCTATGTCTCATCCTCACCCTCTTGGTTGTCAACGGTGTGGTGGTCCTTATAATGGTGGCAATTGCCCCAGTTGTAGCATGGTGGAATCAGGAAACGGGTCTGTCTATAACCAGGATCCCTATTCCTACCATAACACAACTGATTTATTCCATCAGCTACCACACTGTGAGACTCAGCAGTTTTACTGTTGTGAGTACTGTGGTGGTTCACACTACAGTTCTGATTGTCAATCGGGAAACACGCTTGTCTATGAGCAGGTTCCTGATAACAATTATGACTACAACACATATAACTCACAGCCACATCAGTTTTACTGTTGTGAGTATTGTGGAGGTCCTCACTCTAGCTCGGATTGTCAAAAAGGGAACCCATTTCCTTGCAACAATTACGACTATACATTTCAAGACCAACCTCCACAGTATCAAATGAATCAGGCACCACCTCAGCCTGATCCACTTCCTCAAAATCTTCTCCTTGATCTTTTGGATTTAGTGAAAGATTTTAAGGAATCCCAAGATAATCCAAATAAAAAATCCATGGAAGTTTTGTTAGCCGAAGAACGGGCTGCTAAATTAGATTCCCAAATTGCCTTTGAAAAATCTATTAGGAAATCAATTGCAAAAGAAAAAGCAGCCAGATCTAGCTCTCAATTTCGTTTTATTCCTGATGACAGTGATGATGAGGATAACCTTGATATCCTTCAATTCTATAAAGATTCATCAAGTTCATCAGTTGAAATTCCTTCCATGAAAAATCAGGGAGAAAAGACTATGATGGAATTACTAGCAGAAGAACAAATGGAAAGTATAAAACATATGTATGCTAGTCCTTCTCAACTCCCTCAGTCTGTTGTTATCACACCCGATATTCCCACTCACTCTCTGAACATGGGGGATGAGCATCTTGACACTGTTCCTGAAAAGGAATCGGACGAATTCATAAAGTCTAGTGTTGAGAACCTTGTCCCAATCCCGGGAGAGTCACAGGGAACTTCTGATCATATGTGTGATTCTCTTTCCCCTCTTGAGTGTTCAAAAGATCATTTTGAAACTTTCTCCGATTTTAGCGATGATTGTAAATCTTATGGAGACATTGAGAATGTTGAGGCATCACTTTCACATTTTGATGTTGATCCTCTTCTTGAGGAGTTCACCGATGAACTCACTCACATCATTCCACTTTCATCGGAAAGTGATGATGATCTCTTTGATTTCAAAGCCAACCTAGGAGAAATTGAAAGTCTCCTTTGTAATGATCTTTCACTCACTTCTCACCCTAACAGTCCAATAGAGAATGTTAATCACTTTGTTCCTGAAGCGTTCAAAACAACTCTCACTAATCCTCTATTTGAATTCGACTCTGAATTCACTTTAATTTCTGAGAATCCACTCTTTGATACTCAGATTGAGGATAGTGATGAGTCTACAGTGGAACAAGAGTTCACAGACTTACATTACGTGAATGATTCTCTTTACGAGGAGTTCTCCTTTGAACTCACTCATATCATATCTCCACCTGAGTATGATAACTTCCACTTTGATCTAGACAAAAATGATCTTTGTGTTCCGGAGGGAAATGTTCTCAACCATGAGAACTTGCTTGATATCAAAATCCCATCCCTCCCACCCAGAATATGTCTTGATCAAATGAGCTTAAATGATGAGATTCATGATCCAGAAATCATGAATTCTCCTTCTGATAATGATGAGTTAGTCATGATTTTTATCATGATTTTCTTTCTTTTCTTCACCTATACGGTGACTTCTCCTGTTCTTCACTCCTTCGGGAATGAGGACACTATTTTTGATCCCGGCATTTTCATTTATCATATTTGAGCCGGTTCTATGCATATCTCATCGGTGTGGAACTTTCACGTACTTCCATGTTTATACAAACATCTTGAATGAAAGTCCGATGGAGATTGTCTCTTCCACTTACTTCCCCATGAACAAATTAATTCGGGGTCGAGTCAAGCTAGTGACTCGGTAATCAAAAACAGTAGCACATCACATGGGTTTCCACCCGTGTGTACCACCTTAGTGTGGGGGAGATGCCCCACATGTTGTATATAGATCTTAAAAAAAAAAAAAAAAAAAAAAAAAAAAAGAGAATAATTGTTGTGTTTCCACACTTGGCTAGTAATGTTATCTTTTTACGTTCAAGGATTCGGCATAATAGCCGGGACTTTGAATATTGAGGACAATATTCATTTCTAAGTGTGGGGGGGGGGGAAATTCTGGCGAATTTGATCATAAATGTACCCTTTTAGTCCCTTTTTCCCTCAAAATGGCCAAATTTAAATTTTTTTTTTTTTAGTTGAAGTACTATGTACTAAACACAACAAATGGTAATCAGTCCACCATGTCTAACCCACATAAGGATTGGATAATCCAGGAGCAAACGGCTCTTGGTAAAGATATCTCAAATCCGTTTACGGCTTGCAATTTGCCCAAAATTGTATGGTGTTCAGCTCACCATATCTTTAATTAGTGAAGAGTTGGCTAGCCCGCAAGTTTATGGCTTGTGGTAAAGGCAGTTGGAAAACCATAATTGGTAATCGACTCACCAAAGATAATATTGATAATTTATCTAAGAGTTGGCTAGTCCAGAAGCAAACGGCTTCTGGTAAAGACAAATCAAAACCGTTGAAAGCTGGTGATTTGCTCAAAATCATTTGGTTATCATTGTACCAAGGTTCTTACTTGAACTAAAACAATTGGCTACTCCAGAAGTAATGGCTTTTGGTAAAGAGATTCAAATCCATTAAGTTTTCTCAAAAGATTGCTAGGGACTAGCAATATCTTAGTGTGGGGGATTGATGAGTGTCTAAATACTCATCATTTTTGTACCGTTTAGAATGCCAAAAACATCTGAAAACACTCAGAAATGCATCAAAATGATAAAAATATCACAAATAAGTGTTTTATGTGTTTTAAATGCAAAAATACCAAAATCAGATGAAAAACGTATCAAGTTTGCATAATTGGCAGTTTTAGTCCCCCAAGTTTAAAAAGTTGTCAAATCTAGTCCCTGGAATCTAAAAATATGGAGTTTTATCTTTCAAGGTCCCTGAAATATTCATAGTTGTCAAAAATAGTCCTTGAATGAATCTTTGGTCAAATGGCAGAAAAGGTCCCTCAACTTTACAAAAGTGTCAAAATTGGTCCTTGGATTTTTAAAAATGGAAAATAATCAAATGTGGTCCTTGTACTATTAAAGATTGGCAAATTTGGTCCTTTTGATAACTTTGGAAAAATTGCAGGATCAGCACATCAAAAATCCAGAAATTACAAATATGGTCCTTGTAGATCATAAACCAAATGGACCCCCTTTTTATTATTAAGCCCAGCCAAAACCCTTTGACCCCCTGCCATAACCCACTTGACCCCCCTTTATTAATATCAAATGGTCAAAATAAGTCAAACCCGCCAAAACCCACCATCACTGTTCACTCCTCTCTCCCACTCCTGCAACCACGAAACCAGGGTGGTTTCACCACCTGTTTTCCCCACCTCTCCACCTCACCACCTGCCTCTACACCTGTCTAACCACCCCCTTCCACCTCCACATCCACCAAATTACATTAAATGCAAATACCTGCTCAAACACCTTTTGCCGCCAAAAATTCCACATGGACGATTCTGATGATTTTGAAAGATTCAATGGTTGGATTGAGGTGGGATTTAATCTGATGTCGACAAGGAAGCTTTTGGATGCCTATTAAAAGGAAAAGAAGACAGAGAATTAGGTGTCGCATGTCTTAGACCAAATTCGTAGTGTAAAACTTTAAATTCTGTTGTGAACTTTTAAATTCAGTTTTATTTTCAAAGTTGTATCATGTTTCATGGTTAATGAAAGTTATTTCAATAGGTTCTCAGTTTCAATTCTCAAGTTTGAATTAAATCTTTAGCATTTTCAAGCAAAATTGACACTTTGCTTTAATCTTGTTAAATATTGTTGTTCTTGTTCATTTAATCTCATTTCAGTTACCTTTTAAGCTTTTTGAAGCTTTGCTATCACTTAGAGGACTTGTAACTTAGTTTACTTAAAAAACATAAAAATAAAAGAAAATAGAAATAAAATAAAAATGAGTGTTCATGATGATGAAGGCTTGGAGCAGGGTTGCTCATGGATTGCCCTGGGTTAGATGCCTCAAGGGAGGCTATAGGATATGGTAATGGTTCTTGGATAACTTATTCTCAGTTTAGATCAATTTGTAAGCCATTTTCTATATTTTAGTGTTTTACTGTAGAATTGCTTAAAATCTGCTTATCTTTGGTATTATATGCTTATTTGGCCTTCTTAAGTTAATTTGTTGCTTTATATTATATGTTTGTTCATTGGGATATTTGTTTGTTCAGTTTTTCATTTTCAATGCCAATTTTAGCATAATCATGATCAATGAGTCTTTGTTGTTTAAAGTTGTGTTTCTGTATTTCATTAAGCTTATTATCCCATTTTAAGATCTTATGATTCAGTTTTATGGTTTAAAACAGTGATTTACTTTAAAAACCTCATTTTAAGTTATTTTAAGGAATGTTTGGTTCAGTGTAACTCACTGAGTTTCAGTGAGTTTTATTGGGTCCAAGTGCTTTAAACAAGTCATATTAAGTTCCTTTAGGTCATTTAAGAAATAAAAACCAGGTATGTTTTGGAGAAAAGTCAAAATCATCTTGAATCCATCTTAACTGTTAATCTGATGAAGCTGTTAGTTCCATAATCTCCACATTAGCTTATTAGTTGTTAATCTAGCTTAATTACATCTCTTTTTAGCTTAATATAACATAGTTAATAAGTAGAATCAATTATAAGTTCATAAAAGTCAAAGTTTTAGTGTAACTTAAAAAGTCCAATTTTTCCTTGGTCAGTTTTTGAATTAAATTAAGAATTTTATTGTGTGTTTAATATTGAGATTTAGCCTATAACCTTTTGGGATAACTAAGTTTAGCTGCTTATCTTAATTAGAAAAATATTAGTTTATCTCTGCTTAGCTTATAAAGTGCTTATTTCTCAGCTTGTTTTAGATACCTTTTCTGAAAAGTGCCCTGTGCACAGATTTGCTAGCCTATTTCACAAGCTCTCACAGAGCTTATTAGTGAACCTTATCTTGTGTATTTTGTCTTTTTAGAAAGCCCACCTAGCTGTGTCTCTAGTTCAATGCTTATTTTCCATCTTTTAGCTTATTTAATAGGAATGCTTATTGTTTTTTGTTTTGTCCATTTAATCTAGTACAATGTTCATTCAGTGTTTTCAAGCTTTTGCATAAGCTCATTATAAGCTCATTAGTGGATACCACAGTGAGAATCTTAGCTTTTTAGAAAGCTTAATTGGTATACTAGTTAGTTCCATTGTTTGTTTTCATTTCCTAGCTTATTTAGGTGTTTAAAAATAAGCTAGAAAGTAGCTAGAAAACCAATTAGTGTCCTGTGCAAACAGTGAAAACTTGTGCTTATTTGGAAATTGTAGTGCTTATTTCTAATTCATTTTGCTTTTTCAGTTGTAATTCTAGCTTATTATTAGTTGCCTAGCTTATTTCCAGTTTACCTTAGCTTATTTTCTAGCTTATTAGCCATCTTAGCTTAATACTTGTGCTTATTTCTGTCACACCCCCAATTTACCTGTTTTGCAGCGGAATGGAATTCCTGGGGGATTGACTGTCATAGCACCACATCACAGTTATATTGAACGACCTAAAGTGTCGTTTTAAAAACACATCGTTGGATATTTCATAAAAACATTCAGAGTACAACATCGGTCCCAAAAGGTTTACAAAGTTTGCGGAAATACAAGTATGTTACAAATCCAAACGATGTTTTGAAATAAAGTGCCATAATGTACATAATGTAAGTCGACGCCGCGACTCAAAATGTAGGTCCCTAAACCATGTCATGATGATAATGCCTCAGTTACCTGAAAATACATTGCTAAAAACGGTCAACAATAATGTTGGTGAGAAATCATAGGTTTATGTAAATGTTTTATACGACTACACAAGTATCTAGCATGCATGACAATCCAGTCACGTAAAAATAATGTTACAATTGCTCTAAGCCCATGACCCCGAAACTAGACTGTTCAATTATGTATGCCCCCACAGAGTGTTTGCCAGACAACTCTGTAATGATATCAAATGAAATGCATCCGTTTTCCTGGTTGGGATTCACCAACCCGGATGGAGGCGTCACCCTCGATAGATCTATCCACTCATCCTCGCTTCAAAGATTAACGGTTCATGTTCAAGTAATGGGGACTTTCAAATTGGCAAATGCGGTAACTTAAGCAATGTAATGAATTTAACATACTTGGTATCGTACAAAGAAAAATGTAGTGCAATGTATTCTCCCCCGTGGGTTTGAAAATAATCGAAAGCATGTAAAACGGGGCTATGAAAACTCACTTGGATAAACTGGAATAACGGCAAAAGTGAGTACACTGAGGTTTAAAGTGATGCGTCAACCGGGACCTATTATCAATGATATGATATGTCATGAATTGCAATGTAATGTTATGCATGCACTTGATATGTTATTTATACCATTTACGACCTTTTAAAAATATTACTCGTCGACGAAAAATACTCTTTTGACGTCTTGACCAATCAAAAATCACTTTACATGTTTTTACGTCAAAATGTCATCCTACAATGGTTTTATAATGATTTTTAGAGAAATTACCACTTTTCGTCGCAAAACAATGTCGTCGGAATAATCATGAAATTAACAAAAATGGCTTTGGAAAACTAGTCGTAAAATAGTGTACGTCGATCGTTAGAGAACGAACTCGACTGTTTTGGAAAGTTTGTATCGATATCTAAAAGTTTCAGTTCAGGAGTTTTCGTCCAAAAGGTCTCGAACATAAAGATAATAAGGGTTAAAGATGGTGGTTTTTGGCTAATTGTGTGCAGAAAATTAGTTACGGCAAGTTTATGAAAAAGTGTATATCTTTGTCGTTTCAAATCCGTTTTCTACGTTTTATACGTCCTTAGCTTCGTATCAAAGTATACTAATATATTTTTGACAAGTCGAAATAATTTGTGAAGCTTAAGGCTCGTTTTTGACCCGAACAAGATAAAAACAACATGCTGAAATTTCAGAAAACTATACGTTTCGTCGTCAAACTTTAAAAATCCATAACTTCTTCGTTATACGTCCGTTTTTCTCCGTTCAAGCGGCCACGGATTCGTTTTAAAGTATATTTTCTAAATATCAAGGCCAAAACTTCGTACCAACAGTAGGTTTTTCCAGAAATTCGATTTAAGGACAGAACACAAAATATAGTTATCGAAAATAGTTTTTCTCGGACAAAACCTATTCTAATCCCTTCAAATCAACTCCGAAACTAATCTAATCCTACCATACACCTTCTTAGGGTGTCATGGGTTCCTAATCACCATCAAGACCAAAGAATACCATGGGAATAATTATAGGATGACCTTAGGTATATATATATAACTCAAAAATCATAAGAAAATGGTATAAATCACATAACATGCATATAAGCTCCAAAAATGAAAAGAAACATATGAAAATGAAAAGGAAACTTGAAAATGATAAGAATATGCTTACTAGTGAAAATGAAGAGGTGTAAGTAACAAGGATTAACTTAAATATCCTTGGTTTTTATTTCAAAACCATATAAAGGATATAAACTAGGTTGTAAACACTTGATTTTGCAAAAACTTGATCCCCTTGGCACCTTGATGCTTGTGACCGGTTTGATGAAGCCAAAAAAAGAGAGGAGAGAATTTTCTTGCTAACACTTTTTAACTATGTGAGTTTTTGGTGAGTAAAATGAATGAATAATAATGTAGAAGACTTTAAGATTGTGTAAAATATTATGCAATCACAAACCATACTCAAACATTAAATACACCCTCTAGGGGGCCGGATTTTTGGGGCTTGTTGTTCCCCAATTATTTTTTTTTTTTTTTTAACATTGAAAGTATATGTATATATTTGACAAAGTATAAGAAATATGTAAGTTAAATAAATCTTGTAAGGTAAATGGAAGTTTTTGGTACAAGTAAGTTTTTAATAAGTCAAAATAGATTGTATTGAGATGATAAAAATTGTAAAAATACTTTCCTTGTGAAAATTGAGTGATAAATTAATTATCGTATAATTTTTAAGAAAACGACGTAACAATTTAATTTTAATGATTTAAGTACCAAATAAATTTGAAACACTAGGAAAACTAAAAATATAGTTTTTATAAACTAAATGTAAATTTAAAAATACCTCGGGATCATTTTTGAAAGTAACGGTGTAAATATACAAAATAATAACTCACGCGCTAAAGATTTTTAAACATAAAAAAAATTACGCGTAAAATATGAAATGAAATGTCGTGAATGAACTAATGAGATGCACATGATGTCAATGAAATGTAGAATACTCATAGTCCATATGAAATGTACGTGATGTCATGATCATGAATTCGCCGCTAAACCTCCAAGGTTACGCGAATTTGAAACAAGTAAACCAAGTTTACTCAAAATGTTGAAATAATGAGACATGAATTGTGTCGAGAAATGACCTGAAAGTACGGATTGTCACATTAAGCCCATCCAAAAAGGAATTCATCCCGAATTCAATCGTTGTTAGGTCTAACGGTGTCGGCGAAAAGATGAGGATACTTGCGTCGCATCTGGTCTTCCCGTTCCCAAGTAAACTCAGGACCTCGTCGAGAATTCCAACGAACTTTCACAATAGGAATACGACTCTGTTTCAACTGCTTGACCTCGCGGTCCATGATTTCTACAGGTTCTTCCACAAAATTGAGTTTGTCGTCAAGCTGAACTTCGTCCAATGGAATAACAAGCGATTCGTCCGAAAGACACTTCTTCAAGTTTGAAACGTGAAACGTGTTGTGCACATGGCTAAGTGCTGATGGAAGATCAAGTCGATAAGCTACCGGACCAACTCTGCTCAAAATCTTGAATGGTCCAATGTATCTCGGGTTCAATTTCCCACGCTTTCCAAATCGTACCACGCCCTTCCAAGGCGATACTTTCAACATAACTTTGTCACCTACCTGAAATTCCAAATCCTTGCGTCTAACATCCGCATAACTTTTCTGTCGACTCCTTGCAGTTCCGAGTCTATCACGAATTTGAACAATCTTTTCCGTGGTTTCCGTACCATTTCGGACCATGAAGTTGTGCGTCTCCTACCTCGGCCCAACAAACAGGTGATCGGCACTTACGACCATAGAGTGCCTCAACTGGTGCCATCTTGATCTTGGTGTGATAACTATTGTTGTACGAGAATTCTATCAATGGCAAATGGTTAGCCCAACCATTTCCAAAATCAATAACACATGCCCTTAGCATATCTTCTAACGTTTGAATGGTCCTTTCGCTTTGACCGTCGGTTTGTGGGTGATATCTTTGTGCTCATCTCTAATCTGGTTTCGAATGAATCTTGCAATGAATTCCAGAAGTTTGAAGTGAATCGACTATCTCTATCGGAAATGATAGAAATTGGTGCTCCGTGCCTCGAGACTATTTCCTTGACATAAAGTCTAGTGAGTTGCTCCATGGAATATGTCTCTCTAATCGGTATGAAATGGGCTGACTTGGTAAGGCGATCAACAATTACCCAAATAGCGTCGTAACCTCCCGATGTCTTAGGAAGTTTTGTGACAAAGTCCATTGTAATGCGTTCCCATTTCCATTGAGGAATTTCCGGTTGTTGGAGTAAACACGAAGGCTTCGATATTCGACTTTTACCTTAGCGCAGGTAAGGCATTTGCTAACGTATGCGTGGCAATCTCGCTTTCATGTTCGGCCACCAATAAAGCTTCTTAAGATCTTGATACATCTTATCCGATCCGGGATGAATAGAATACTTTGACTTATGCGACTCATGCATAATCAATTCTCGTATTCCGCCATACAATGGAACCCACATTCTATCCTTGAAACATAATACTCCATCTGCTCTCTTTACAAAACCATTTGCGCTTTCGGGCATACCATAAAGCTTTTCACTTGGTCGATTTTCCTCCTTAAGTGCTTCGACTTGTGCTTCATGGATTTTCGATGGTAAAGGAGAAATAATCGTCATTCCCAATGAACGAACTCTTAAAGGTTTAGGCCTCTCTTTCCGACTAAGAGCATCAGCCACAACATTGGCTTTTCCCGGGTGATACTTGATTTCACAATCATAGTCGCTGAGTAACTCCAACCAACGACGTTGCCTCATATTAAGCTCCTTCCGATCAAGAATATATTGCAAACTCTTGTGGTCGGTAAACACTGTGCACTTTGTACCGTAGAGGTAGTGTCTCCAAATCTTGAGCGCGAAAACTACGGCTCCTAACTCGAGATCATGAGTGGTGTAATTCTTCTCATGAGTCTTAAGTTGTCGAGAAGCATACGCAATCACCTTCTCGTTTTGCATTAAAACAGCCCCAAGTCCTTTATGCGAAGCGTCACAATATACAACAAAGTTCTCAATGCCTTCGGGTAGTGCCAAAATTGGCGCACTGCAAAGCTTTTGCTTCAACAACTGAAAAGCAACTTCTTGTTTCTTTCCCCACTCGTACTTCTTGTTTTTCTGTGTCAACTTGGTCAAAGGTCTTGCTATCTTCGAAAAACCTTCGATGAACCTTCGGTAATATCCTGCTAGTCCTAGAAATTGTCGAATTTCTGTAGGATTCGTTGGAGTAGCCCAATCTTTTACGGCTTCAATCTTTGCGGGATCAACTTGTAGTCCATGACTATCAATGACATGACCAAGAAATTGCACTTTGTGATTCCAAAAATCACACTTCAAAAATTTGGCATACAACTTCTCATTCTTGAGTAGCCTTAAAATCATCCTTAAATGCTCTTCGTGCTCTTCTTTGCTCTTGGAGTAGATCAAGATGTCGTCAATGAACACTATAACAAACTTGTCCAAATACGGCTTACAAACTCTATTCATGAGATCCATGAATACCGCCGGTGCATTAGTCAATCCAAACGGCATCACTTGAAACTCGTAATAACCGTAACGTGTTCTAAACGCTGTTTTCTGAATATCCTCTTCCCGAACTCGAAGCTGATGATAACCCGACCGAAGATCAATCTTGGAGTAAATACTTGAACCTTGCAACTGATCGAACAAGTCATCAATTCTGGGGAGTGGGTAACGATTCTTCACCGTTAACTTGTTCAATTCTCGATAATCTATGCACATTCGGAAGGATCCATCCTTCTTCTTCACAAACAAGACCGGTGCTCCCCAAGGCGAGGAACTCGGCCTAATGAATCCTTTGTCTAGAAGCTCTTGCAATTGACTAGACAATTCTTGCATTTCGGATGGTGCTAGACGATACGGTGCTCGCGCAATCGGTGCAGCTCCGGGCACTAAGTCAATATGAAACTCTACTTGACGTGTCGGTGGAAGTCCCGGTAAATCCTCGGGAAATACTTCAGAAAATTCACGAACAATAGGAACATCTTCAAGTCGCTTCTCCTCCGACTTTTTCTCGGTTACATGGGCTAAGAAAGCAAGACAACCTTTCTTAATGTACTTCTCCGTTTTGATGCACGATATGATACTAATTCTAGTTCCACTTCGTTCCCCACGAATAATCAAAGTTTCGCCGTTGTAGGGAAGATGAACTACTTTCTCGTCACAAATGATCTTTGCGCGATGCTTAGATAACCAGTCCATGCCTATGACGACGTCGAAACTACCCAAATCTACGGGCATGAGGTCTATGTTGAAAGGATGATTAAGAAAATTGAATGTGCAACCGCGGACAATGGTGTTTGTGTTAACTACGCTACCATTAGCTAATTCGACAATGTATGATGTATCTAAGGTGGTTGGCTTAATGTTGAGCAAAGGTGCAAATGCATTGGACACAAAACTTTTATCGGCACCCGAATCAAATAAAACTGAAGCGTAACGATTATTGAGAAGAAACGTACCCGTTATGACATTCGGGTCCTCCCTATCTTCTCCGCCTCCAATGACGTAAACCCTTCCTCGTGCCAAACCTTCTTGATTCGGATTTGCTTGATTCTTTCCTTTCTTACAATCCCTCTTGTAGTGTCCAGTTTCCCCTCAACCAAAACATGTAACTTGTGGCCACTTGCAATCCCTAGTACGGTGACCAACTTTCTTGCAATTTTCACACGGATCAGGACATCGACCCGGATTGTGATGACTCAAACACTTGTTACACTTCGGCAAAACCCTCGTATATCCTTTTCCTTCCTTCGTCCCGCGCATAAACCTTAGCAACCTCTTGCCTCTTGGGGTTGTTGAGTAGCATTCCTACCCCTAGTGTTGTCCCACTTGCGCTTGTTATTGTTGCTATTGTTGTTGTAGTTGCCTCGGTTATTGTTGAAACGGTTGTTGGGGTTGTTGTTGTTTCGGTTGGTGGTGGTGTACTTACCTCGCTTCACCACTTGTGCCATCAATTTCTGAGTCACTCGAATAGCCTCCTCGATTGTTTGTGGATCAAACGATGTCACATCTCCTTGAATGACCTCGGGAAGTCCCCCGATAAAAGCTTCTAGCAACTTTTCATTATCCGATACCATTGATGGGCATAACGCGGCTAATTCCTGGAATCTCCGAATGTAAGTGTCGATATCATACCCAATGGTTACCAATTCATAGAACTCCGTCTCCAACTTTTTGATTTCCGTTCGGGGACAAAACTTCTTAGTCACCAAGCCCTTGAATTCCTCCCAAGTAAGCTTAAAAGCATTCTCCATCCCAATCGGTTGAGCGTATGAATTCCACCATGACAACGCTCCATCGAGTAATGTGCTTGTAGCAAATTTGACCTTACTGTCATCCGGACAGTTACAAAGCAAAAACACCGATTCCAATTTCTCAAACCATCGTACCATTGCAGTAGCTCCCTCGGTACCTCGAAACTTAGTGGGTTCACCACTTTTGAAATCTTTGTACGAACATTTCTTAACCCCAGATCCTCCGGCATTACCAGTAGCAGTAGCTAGCCTAGCGGCTTCGGCAGAGCCACTGTTTCCCTTTCGACTCTTAGTGCATTAGCAATGCTATCATTCACCAACTTTTGAATTTCTGCTTGGGTCATTTCCTGTGTAACTTTCTTAGGCGCCATAATTCTTCAAAATCACAAGATGAAACAATCATGAGAACTCGTAAGTAGAAACAACCATCATACAAATATATCCACAACCACAACATGCATAAAGATAAATGGAATCACAACGGAACAATAACGAAATATCACAAATATAATCACAACACACGTGGATAATATACATGAAAATTTCGCCTACATGGACCGATATCATAGATAATAATAACCATTCCTACATAGTAGAGTCAATACTTGATACATTTGTTTGTACAACAACCAAAATACAACAAGTTCTTTAAACTACGTCACACACCTTGTGACTAGGATAATAATGGTCAAAACTATACAATGACAAAAGTCTACATAAGGCATCTCATGGTGCTCCGCCCGAAGATCGCGAACCTGAGTAACCAAACTATCCACCAAACTCCTCAACTCATCAACCCGAACACGCAAAGAAGCAATACTCTCCCTGTCCTCTAACGCCTATTCTGAATACTCGATGTGATAAATCAATGCAAACCCGCCTAATATCAAACCCTCGACCTCCTCGGCGATGGGTTCAATCCTATCTACCGACAACTCCTCCAAGCTGTCGTGTCAACCTATCTATCGGATCTGCCGACTATCAATACGGGCTCCTAACTCCTGGGTAGAAGGTCGTCGAGCAGCTGCCCTAGAACTCTCACCTAACTCAAATCTAACAGGGTGGCTCGGGCTCGGTAGATGCCGGTGTCGGGATATCAAAACGAGCACGCTTTTTGGGCGGCAAGTCTGTCGTAGGTAAAGGATCTCTAATAAAATATGATGGAGATGGTGATGATGGTGGTGATGGTGCTAGTAGTGGTGCTGGTGGATCGTGAGGTGGGCTAACGTGAGGAGTGGGTGCAACCTCGCCCTCCTCGAAGGGTTCGGTCTCAGTGTCGATCATGATAGGTGGAAAGGCTGGAGTAGATCCAATGGAAGATACGATCTTAGTGGAATGTGATGCAATATCATCCATGATGGGTTATGGAACATCATCCGAGCTAGAGTCCGATGATATGGTGATGGGATGTGAATCTGAAGACATGTCTGTGACAACCGATGTGAAATAAAAGTAAATAATCTCGAATAAAGTGTAAGTGAATCCGCATGAAAAGTGAATATGTACTATGATGAAATGATGAGATGCTATGATAATGTAGCTATAGTCTAGGGTCAATGATGCAACCTAGTTCTCTATAATTGTAGCTCTGGTACCAATCTGTCACACCCCCAAATTTACTGTTTTGCAGCGGAATGGAATTCCTGGGGATTGACTGTCATAGCACCACATCACAGTTATATTGAACGACCTAAAGTGTCGTTTTAAAAACACATCGTTGGATATTTCATAAAACATTCAGAGTACAACATCGGTCCCAAAAGGTTTACAAAGTTTGCGGAAATACAAATATGTTACAAATCCAAACGATGTTTTGAAATAAAGTGCCATAATGTACATAATGTAAGTCGACGCCGCGACTCAAAATGTAGGTCCCTAAACCATGTCATGATGCGAATGCCTCAGTTACCTGAAAATACATTGCTAAAAACGGTCAACAATAATGTTGGTGAGAAATCATAGGTTTATGTAAATGTTTTATACGACTACACAAGTATCTAGCATGCATGACAATCAAGTCACGTAAAAATAATGTTACAATTGCTCTAAGCCCATGACCCCGAAACTAGACTGTTCAATTATGTATGCCCCCACAGAGTGTTTGCCAGACAACTCTGTAATGATATCAAATGAAATGCATCCGTTTTCCTGGTTGGGATTCACCAACCCGGATGGAGGCGCCACCCTCGATAGATCTATCCACTCATCCTCGCTTCAAAGATTAACGGTTCATGTTCAAGTAATGGGGACTTTCAAATTGGCAAATGCGGTAACTTAAGCAATGTAATGAATTTAACATACTTGGTATCGTATAAAGAAAAATGTAGTGCAATGTATTCTCCCCGTGGGTTTGAAAATAATCGAAAGCATGTAAAACGGGGCTATGAAAACTCACTTGGATAAACTGGAATAACGACAAAAGTGAGTACACCGAGGTTTAAAGTGATGCGTCAACGGGACCTATTATCAATGATATGATATGTCATGAATTGCAATGTAATGTTATGCATGCACTTGATATGTTATTTATACCATTTACGACCTTGTGAAAATATTACTCGTCGAAAAATACTCTTTTGACGTCTTGACCAATCAAAAATCACTTTACATGGTTTTACGTCAAAATGTCATCCTACAATGGTTTTATAATGATTTTTAGAGAAATTACCACTTTTCGTCGCAAAACAATGTCGTCGGAATAATCATGAAATTAACAAAAATGGCTTTGGAAAACTAGTCGTAAAACAGTGTACGCCGATCGTTAGAGAACGAACTCGACTGTTTTGGAAAGTTTGTATCGATATCTAAAAGTTTCAGTTCAGGAGTTTTCGTCCAAAAGGTCTCGAACATAAAGATAATAAGGGTTAAAGATGGTGGTTTTGGCTAATTGTGTGCAGAAAATTAGTTACGGCAAGTTTATGAAAAAGTGCATATCTTTGTCGTTTCAAATCCGTTTTCTACGTTTTATACGTCCTTAGCTTCGTATCAAAGTATACTAATATATTTTTGACAAGTCGAAATAATTTGTGAAGCTTAAGGCTCGTTTTTGACCCGAACAAGATAAAAACAACATGCTGAAATTTCAGAAAACTATACGTTTCGTCGTCAAACTTTAAAAATCCATAACTTCTTCGTTATACGTCCGTTTTTCTCCGTTCAAGCGGCCACGGATTCGTTTTAAAGTATATTTTCTAAATATCAAGGCCAAAACTTCGTACCAACAGTAGGTTTTTCCAGAAATTCGATTTAAGGACAGAACACAAAATATAGTTATCGAAAATAGTTTTTCTCGGACAAAACCTATTCTAATCCCTTCAAATCAACTCCGAAACTAATCTAATCCTACCATACACCTTCTTAGGGTGTCATGGGTTCCTAATCACCATCAAGACCAAAGAATACCATGGGAATAATTATAGGATGACCTTAGGTATATATATATAACTCAAAATCATAAGAAAATGGTATAAATCACATATCATGCATATAAGCTCCAAAATGAAAAGAAACATATGAAAATGAAAAGGAAACTTGAAAATGATAAGAATATGCTTACTAGTGAAAATGAAGAGGTGTAAGTAACAAGGATTAACTTAAATATCCTTGGTTTTTATTTCAAAACCATATAAAGGATATAATCTAGGTTGTTAAACACTTGATCTTGCAAAACTTGATCCCCTTGGCACCTTGATGCTTGTGACCGGTTTGATGAAGCCAAAAAAGAGAGGAGAGAATTTTCTTGCTAACACTTTTTAACTATGTGAGTTTTTGGTGAGTAAAATGAATGAATAATAATGTAGAAGACTTTAAGATTGTGTAAAATATTATGCAATCACAAACCATACTCAAACATTAAATACACCCTCTAGGGGCCGGATTTTTTTGGGGCTTGTTGTTCCCCAATTATTTTTTTTTTTTTTTATTTTTTTTTTTTTAACATTGAAAGTATATGTATATATTTGACAAAGTATAAGAAATATGTAAGTTAAATAAATCTTGTAAGGTAAATGGAAGTTTTTGGTACAAGTAAGTTTTTAATAAGTCAAAATAGATTGTATTGAGATGATAAAAATTGTAAAAATACTTTCCTTGTGAAAATTGAGTGATAAATTAATTATCGTATAATTTTTAAGAAAACGACGTAACAATTTAATTTTAATGATTTAAGTACCAAATAAATTTGAAACACTAGGAAAACTAAAAATATAGTTTTTATAAACTAAATGTAAATTTAAAAATACCTCGGGATCATTTTTGAAAGTAACGGTGTAAATATACAAAATAATAACTCACGCGCTAAAGATTTTTAAACATAAAAAAAATTACGCGTAAAATATGAAATGAAATGTCGTGAATGAACTAATGAGATGCACATGATGTCAATGAAATGTAGACTACTCATAGTCCATATGAAATGTACGTGATGTCATGATCATGAATTCGCCGCTAAACCTCCAAGGTTACGCGAATTTGAAACAAGTAAACCAAGTTTACTCAAAATGTTGAAATAATGAGACATGAATTGTGTCGAGAAATGACCTGAAAGTACGGATTGTCACAATTTCCATTTCTTGCCACTGTTGAAATAATAAGCTTAAAACTGAGCTTATTAGTTGTTTTTATAAAAAGTTGTAGTTTTGAAATTTGCTTATCTTAGTGTGCTTAATTAGTTTCAAAAAGAAAAATCCAAAAAGAAAATAAAAAAACAAAAAGCAAGTTTGGGATTCAACCCGCCACCCACTCACCATACACACACCTTACCATTCGCCTTGGGTCTTTGACGGTATTAGTTTGCAAAGTTTAATATATAACCCTTTTTGTTTCATTTAGCTTATTCGATTAAATTAGCTTATTTTCAACTTATTTAAATAAGCTTTTACATCTTTTGTAATTTTCCTAGCTTTGTATTGTTAATAAGTATTTTATAAAAAAAGTTTCAGATTTTTCTGAATAGTTTTAGTATTTTTAATCATTTAATTAGTGTAAAACAAGATTTAATTCATAATAAAAATATAAAAGTCAAAAAAATATAAATCTTTTTTCTAAAATTTTATTTTGTCATTTAGTAAGTAATAAAATTGTTTTTACACTCGTAGGACTTTTATTTTACAAATTTTACGCTTTTTTTCTTGCACTCGCGTAATTTTTACATATAACGCACGTTTTCATTCTAGGTCACGTTTTTAGATAATTTAGGTTTACGCTTTAATTAAAATAGTTTATTTAAGTTATTTTATTTTATAAATCAAGAAAAACATCATTTTAAAAATAGTGATAGCGTTTATTTAATATATTTTAGTTTTTTTTTTAATTTCTTTAATTTGCATTTAAGCCCCTGTAATTTACAAACTTTCTCTTTAGGTGTAATTATCATTCACAATCCTTACTGATCACTATCCTTAGTGATTATTCGACATCTGAAAGTGTTAAACACCATTAATCCTCCGTGGGACTTAACGACCTGTGGAAACACTAAACTCTCCTGGATCTAATTGTATTTGTTTCGCATCGTTTGGACTTTTATTACGGTTGACCATTCACAAGTGGTTAGCTTGTGTGATAAAACCGACCTGTCTGAGCGAATCAATGCTCTATGAAAAACGTGGGTTTGTAATCGCTAGAATTGGACCATATCCATCTGGATTTGGTTTAAAAGTAAACTTTTGAATTGTTGTGATTGACTCACCATGTTTGTAAGAAACATTTCAAAACTCTTTGATTTTTTGTTGTAAGTCGACAATTTCCTCAAGATAGTCATCTATTTGTTTCCTCGAATGGTTTTTGTACTCACAAAACTGTTTTTGACAAGTTAACAACTCAGACTTGGATTTTTGAGTTTCCGAAGTGAAAGCGTTAAGTTGTTGTTTATGATCATATTTTAATTGTTCTATTTGAGAAAGGAATGCATTCTTGGATGCAACTAGATCACATATCTGTTTTTCCAAAGATTTTTCATTTTGGTATGATTTTGCAAAAGCGACTTCAAAACCTTTTTCACGTTTCTCTTTAGTTTGAAAAATGTTGAGTTGGAACTTATAGCATTCATTATCCTTAGTTAACAGTGCAATTTTGTCTTGCAGTTTCTTATTGATGTCATTGCACTTTTCCAGTTGAGATTGGGTGGTCTGAATTAAGTTGTTCATGAGCTCAAGATCTGGATTAGACAAAGGTTCATCTTGTTCAACTTTAGTCTCAACCTGATCATTATTTAGATCCTCAAATATGACCACAGATTCAACTTGATTATCAATATTAACCATAAGGTCATCTTGATCGTCAAATATAACTACGGGATCTATTTGATGATCGTCGGAATGAGATGTAGAAGATTCATGTTGAACACTCTAAACCTCGTCGGATGCAGATGTTGGCGGAGATATCAGATCATTAATGAGTAAGTTTTGATCCGGTACCTGAGACAAGCCATCAATGTCATACACTGGGCCTGTGTCACTCATGTGGAGCTCTTGCATGTTTGCCATTAACATCACAGCTGCATTAGTCTGCAAGTCCTCCATGTCATCATCAGAATCTGCATTAGCCATGAAGCTCTGTTCTTTGTTGGTAAGTGTTCCACCAGCTTCATCCTTGAGAGCAAATAGTAAAGCCTCTTTGTGATAAGCGCTGCCTTTTGTCCTCGGCTTTGGGCATGCATTAGCTAGATGACCCTTCTCATTACAATTAGAGCATCAGAGACCATTAACCCCATTCGAAAGCATTTCCTGTTCAACCATTTGAGCCCTTTGTTATGGATCAGCCATGTTATTCCTTCCATTAACATTAACCCTTGACCACTACCCATTTGACGTCCATTTCCACGATTCTGAACTTCAACTCATCCATTGTTGACAACAGCTTGATTTCGTGTGTTGGATGAGGTTCGAATGCGATTGTTGGATTTGTTAGCAAATCGACCGAAGGCTCTAGCAATCATGACAAATCCTTGATTCAATGCATCGAAGGCCGCAACATCCTCATCTGGAGTTTCGCTGTAAAGTACTGAATCAATATTGTTGCTATAGGGAACCAGTTGAGTTTCTTGTGATTGTTGCTGTGATGGATCATATGGTGTGATTTGAGCAGTTGGTTGTGGAGGGTTTGTGAAGACAGTTTGCAAGGTCGGAAATTGAGGATAACATGCTTGAGCCCACAAAGCAAGAGTTTGATTATCTGGGAGTGAAGGCGAAGCAGGGACTCCACGGATGATTCTTTCTTTGTCAACTTCCTTTTGGTGGTGTTTTAAATAGTCATACAACAATCCGTAAGTAGCTTGATGAAGATTCTTCGCTTGACGGATGAATGTAACATACTTCTCCCAATCAGGACCAAGACAACTCAGGAACTTTGTGTTGATTGCAATCCTTAGCATAATGATATTATGTTTATCCAAGTCATTGATGATGTCTGAGAACCGATGATGATATGACTCTAATGTCTCCCCTGGTTCAATCATGAAGTGTTCATATGCTAAGTAGATTTTCGATTCCATGTCCTCTTGATTGAGTTCAGTGCCTTCCATTAGAAGATGAATGTGCTCCCACATTGCTCTAGCAGTCTTCTGAGCATCAACACTACGAAGTATCGGATTGGGTAATCCCAAAAGAATATATTGCATAGCAATTTCATCAGCTTCTAAGTGAAGAAGTTGATCAGTAGTAAGTTGATCAAGGCCGACAACGTTGGTAACATCATCTCTTGGTGGATTAGCATTCGGATCTCCGGGTACAGTGATAGTAGGCATCTGAAAAGGACCTTCAAGGATGACCTTCTTCAAAAACTTACCATGTGGCTTTTTGAGATCACAAAACCTAAAGAACCTTATCACCCATTGATCGTAGTTTCGGGGAGTGAGCATTGGAGGTCTATCAAGGGATCCGGCTTCATGAATGGATTGTTGGCTACTTAAAGCTTCACACATCTTTGCAAACCAAGAGGGTTCCTTTTGCGTTCTGACATTCATAGCATACTTTGCGGGATACTGATGTTGGAAGTAGTTACAATGTTGTATTTGTTGACGAGGGTTAGGTTGAGGCATCTGTGGTGGAAGAGGGTTTGCTCCTTGAGGAAAGTACATTTGAGATGGTTGTTGAAGTTGTTGTTGATGAAGTTGTTGATAGTATTGTTGTTGTTGTTGTAGTAGTAGTTGTTGTTGTTGAGGATACTCATGAGGAAAGTAGCTAGAGTATGGTGGTTGAGACATCTTAAAACTTGTGTTGATGATGGATCTTTGTAGTCGAATGAAACTTTGTTGATGAAGTAACCTTAAGCATAGAAACCAGATTAAGCGAAGAGAAACCTTACGCGTAATACCCAACTTAGGCGTAGACAAGAGTTTACGCGTAGTCACTTCTTACGCGTAGACTTGGGAAAAATGTAGCTTAGGCGTAAACCAAAGACTTAGTAGTAGAAACCTTATGCGTAATATTTCCTTAGGCGTAAGACAAGCTTAATCGTAGGAGATGCTTAGGCAAAGAAGTTTCTACGTGTAAGTATTAAGCTTAGGCGTAAAACTAGGGTTTTACCCAAAATCCTTTACACTTATCCAAGTGGAAAAGATATCCAAAATTGAAGTGTTTACAGGCTTATCCAAGCAAGAAAACACTGAGTTAACCAGCAACTTTGAAGATCAAGTGAAAATTTCCTTAGGCGTAAAATGCTGCTTAGGCGTAGACTTGTGCTTACGAGTAAAAATAGGGTTTTTCTACGAGTAGAAAGTACCAACTTTCACCAAAAATGATTTTTATGCCCAAAAATGTTTTGTAACCTGATTTTAATTATGAAATAACTTCAATATCACCGAAATAACAAGAAAGTTTGAAACTTGATGAATCAAAACTAATTTTACCCGTATGGGTAGATAAAACTACACAAATCAAAAACCAAGCTAAAACTATTCTACACACGTAAATTTTAAAACTTGATGCTAAAAACTTAAACTTTAACACTAAATAGACCTTAAACCACAAGAATCTTGAGTGTACAAGTGTAAAATTTAAAGCTTTAAGCGTATGAAAGTTTGTTGCCTTAAAACCCACACGTATAATGAAATACTTCAAGAAACAAAAGTGTTTCACCCAACTAGATGGCGATTGATACCACTGCTAGGTCACCATAAGTTAACACAAGAATCAATATAGATGAAATAGGAAAGAAGTGATCGGATGAACACTTAGACACACACATGATATAAGAGTAAACAAATGTTATGCGTATGATATATGTGAAAAGTGAACAACCAACCTTCTAAGGAAGGTTTACATGAGTTTATATAGGGAAGGGAACTAGGGCAACATGTCTAGTCCCTTCCTTACTTATTGGGCTTGAGCCAAGGCCTATGGGCTTTCTACATATGCCTTGCCATTTACAACTAACATAAAAGCCTAATTAAGCAACCTATCACATATTGATTACAAACACTTGAAGTACAAGTTAGGAGTGATTCCAACAATAATTAAACTCAAAAAAAAAAATAGCAACCACATAAATACCCAAAACCCACCCATACCTATGCAACCAAAAATAAATTTCATAACTGAAATAACGAGCTTGGTAACCCACGCGTTGCCGTGAGGATGTTGTAGCCGGATATTTTTGAGTAATATAATTGTATCTTTGTATCCAACTAGTATTTTTCTGAGTAAAACATAATATGTTTGTCTAGTATCACGAAGGGTAATTTAACGTGTATTTGACTTGTAACTAAATTTAGAATTAAACTAAATTAGGTAGGGTTCTGGTCGGTCTAAAGAGATAGTGGCCATAAATCGCTAAGATGAAAAAGGCGCTTTTAAAAAGTCGCTCAGAATATATCACAGTTTATGTGATAGTACTTTACAGGATATATCAGTTTATGTGATAGTACTTTACACTTGTCTTATTGTGTAACAGAGTCAACAAAAAAGAATTGCATTTGACTTGTAACTAAATTTAGAATTGAACGAAATTAGGTAGGGTTCTGGTCGGTCTAAAGAGATAGTGGCCATAAATCGCTAAGATGAAAAAGGCGCTTTTAAAAAGTCGCTCAGGATATATCGGTTTATGTGATAGTACTATACACTTGTCTTATTGTGTAACAAAGTCAACTAAAAAGAATTGCTTAAAAAATATCGTTTAAAAAAGTAGGTAGAAAAGTCGCTTAACAATTTGTCACACCCCCAAATTACCTGTTTTGCAGCGGAATGGAATTCCTGGGGATTGACTGTCATAGCATCACAATCACAGTTATATTGGACGACCTAAAGTGTCGTTTGGAAAATACGTCGTTTGATTTAATAAAATAATCAGAGTTTACAAAATATAGGTCCCAAATGAAAATCAACTTGTGCGGAAATAAGTTTGTTACAATTCAAACGATGTTTTAAAGTGCGTAAAACCCAAGTGAGACGCGTCGTCACCACGACTCCATGATGTGTCCAAATGCATGCCATGAAGTGAATACCTTAATTACCTGAAAATACATTGCTAAAAGTGTCAACACAAGGTTGGTGAGTTCATAGGTTTATGTAAATGTTAATACGACTACCACAAGTATAAATCAGGTATGACAATGATGTCACAAAATAATGTTACAATTGCTTAAGCGCATGATACCGAAGCTCCGACTGATGTTCGCCCCAACAGAGTGTCTTGCCAAACAACTCTAATAATGTTTATGAATGAAATGCATCTGTATGACTAGTTGGGATTCACCAACCCGGATGGAGGTGTCACCCTCGATAGATCTATCCACTCACACACGCTTCTAGGAAATTAACGGCTCATGCATATGAAATGGGGACATTTAACTGGCAACGTGGTAACTTAAGCAATGTAAATGAATTTAACATACTTGGTATCGTAATAAAAATGTTGTACAATGTATTCTCCCCCGTAGGTTTGAAATAAGTAAAAACTTGAATAAATCGGGGCTATGAAAACTCACTTGATAAACTGATATGATGACAAGAGTGAGTACACCGAGGTATAATGTGAAACTTTAATCTGGACCTATAACGAATGATATGATATGTAATGAGTTATGATGTAATGTTATGCATGCATTTCGTATGTTATTTATACCATTTACGAGTTTTTGAAAAATAGTACTTATTGTCGAAAAATACTCTTTTGACGTCTTGACCATTCTTAAATCACTTTACAAGTATTTACGTCAAAATGTCATCCTACAATAGTTTTATAATGATTTATAGTGAAATTTTAACTTTTCGTCGTAAAATAAAGTCGTCGGAAATTTCATGAAAGTGACAAAATGGCTTTGAAAAACTAGTCGTAAAATGGTGTACGTTGAACGTTAGGAAACGAACTCGACGGCTTTGGAAAGTTTGTATCAAAATCTAGAAGTTTTAGTTCATAAGTTTTCGTCATAGAGGTCTCAAACATAAAGATAATAAGGGTTAAAGATGGTGATTTTGTCCAAATGTTGTGTAAAAGTGAGTTTCGGCAAAGTTTAAGCAACCGTAAATAATTTATTACAACCCCGCTATACAAACGGTTGGTCGTTTTGAAAAATATGCTTGGTGATCTTGATTTTATTAGAAGACATCTCGTTACAAAAAGTTTTACATCATCGTTAAAAACAGCCTTCAACATGGTCGTTTTAGTTACCGTAACACTTGTCTCGTAAAAATAATATAGTTTTTCTGAAAATAATAGTTACGGCAATTTTATGAAAACGTGCATATCTTAGTCGTTTCAAATCCGTTTTTATTATTATACGTCCTTAGCTTCGTATCAAAGTATACTAATATATTTTTGATAAGTCGAAATAATTTGTAAAGCTTAAGGCTCGTTTTTGACTCGAATAAAACAAAAATACCTTGCTGAAATTTCAGAAAATATATATTTCGTCGTCAAACTTGAAAAATTCATAACTTCTTCGTTATAACTCCGTTTTAATCCGTTCAAGCGGCCACGGATTCGTTTTAAAGTATATTTTCTAATTATCAAGGCCAAAAATTCGTGCCTACTGTCGGATTTTCCAGAAAAACAAAATAAGGACAGAACACTTTTAATACTTATCGAAAATAGTTTTTCTCGTACTAAACCTATTCCAATCCCTTCAAATCAACTCCAAAGCTAATCTAATCCTACCATACACCTTCTTAGGGTGTCATGGGTTCCTAAACATCATCAAGACCAATATATAACAAGGGAATAATTATAGGATGACTTTTTTTTATATATATAACTCTTAAAATCAATGTAAAAATGGTATAAATATACACAAGTCTTGCATGCTTGCACAAAATATGAAGAAATAAATATGAAATGAAAATGAAAGATGTAAAATGAAAGTGATATGCTTACAAGCTACTATGATGAGGTGATTAGAACAAGGATTAACCTAAACACCCTAGGTTTTTATTTCAAAACCTTGATTAAGAGTGTAACTAGATTTATAAAACTTGATTTTGGAAAAACTTGATGATCTCTCTTCACCCTCTAGTTTGGCCGGTTAGAGAGAAGGAAAACAATGAGAGAAAAGCAACTTGACTTCAACTTGAATTATTGTGGAATGAATGAAATGTGTAAAGGTAGGATAGTGTATAAATCTATCTATGTATGAAAAATCTTCCAACAATTAATGCATTACCCTCATTTGGGCCAAAGGGATGTATTCACAATGCATATATATATATTTTTTTAAATGTATTATGTATATAATGTGTAAGTAAGTGTAAGTTTAAATAAATATAGTTTGTAACTTGTACATACATTTTAGTATTTAGGGTAGTTTTAGGTAAAAGGAATTTTTAATAGATCAAAGTAAAGTATATTGTAGTTATAAAAATTGTGAAAATACATTTCTTGTAAAATTTGAGTGATATAATAATTATCGTGTAGTTTTTAAGAAAAACGTCGTAATAATATAAATTTAACGATTTATATACAATATAAATTTAAAACACTAGGTAAACTCAAAATATAGTTTTTATAAACTAAATGTAAGTATAAAAATATGTCGGGATCATTTTTGGAAGTAACGGATTAAATGTTCAAAATAATAACTCACGCGATAACGTTTATTTAATATAAAATTTACGCGTTTAATGTGAAATGCAATGTCATGAATGAACTAACATGATGCAAATGATACTAATGAAATGTAGACTAAACTTAGTCCATATGAAATGTTCGTGATGATATGATCATGAATTCGCCGCTAAACCCTTAAGGTTACGCGAATTTGGAACACGCAAACCTAGTTTACGATAAATGTTGAAATTGTGAAGCATGAATTGTTTTGAGAAATGACCTGAAAGTACGGGTTGTCACATTCGCCCATCCAAAAAGGAATTCAGTTCGTGTTAGTCTATCGAATGTTGAGTTTATGATGAATATTGAGGAGAGAAGACATGGAGAAGTGTCGTTACGGTTATCGATGATTGAGAGCGTATAAAACATCGTAGTAAAGAAAATATCGGATGAATCTCTCATAAGTAACACTTTGACTTTGAAATATGTGAAGATTTTGCTTGCACTAAGATTTATAAATAACTGCTCCCAACATAACATGATCCCTCCAGAATTAGACATAGTTAGCTAGGCTATGTATAATTAAGGAACGATGACGTGACGTTCGGTTTAGTTGTTATAACTCTCAATGTTTACAAGGATTTAAACTGTGTCGTTAAAATGATAGTTAAAGTAAAAGGAATTAAAATTCTCGTAAGTAATAACAAATCGGAAAGAAAATAAAGTACGATAGATGAGAATATTTTACAACGAGTGGTTTATCAAAAGTAGTACATCTTTAAGTTATAAAGTTTCGGGTACGATGGAAGACATAAACTTAGTACGACATAATACATAGGGAAAATTAAGACTGTCAGTTTCCGAACTTCCTCAGTCTTCCGCGTTGTTGATACCTGGATGAGCTTCTCCTCCTCTTAACATGTATGCATTCCCATGAGCACCTTCCACTTGTTGACCTTGGTTCCGGGGACATTGGCTTCGATAGTGTCCTTGCTCCCCACATTCGAAACATGTAATTATAGTTTTGCCTTTACAATTCCTGGAATGGTGTCCTAGTTTTTGGCACTTGTAGCACTTAACAGGACAAAGACCCGTGTGATGATACTTACATCGATTACATAGTGGTTTAGTCCCAACATATCCTTTTCCCTTGCAGTCCTTAGCAAGGTGTCCCACTGTTTGACAGATAAAGCATATACCACATGGACCATTATGATGTAGCGTGCATTGATGGCATCGTGGTAAGTTTCCAGTATAAGTTCTTTCCTTTGTTGGTGCAGCAACATGAACCCTGGCGGCTTCTTGTCTTCTATTTTGTTGTTGGTGATGGTTAGTGTTACGGCTTTGGTTGTTGTTGTTATAACCTCCCTGGTCATTTTCCCATTTCCTTTTGTTGTTGTTAGTTTGGTTGTCGCGGTTGTTGTTGTCGATAAAGTTCTCCCTCCTCACAACTTGAGCCATGAGTATTTGAGTTACCTTGATGGTCTCTTCAATTGTTTGCGAATCGAAAGAGGTTACCTCTCATTGAATGCATTTTGGAAGTTCTCCAATGAAACTTTTCAGTAGTTTCTCATTGTCCAGAACCATATATGGACATAAAGCAGCCAACTCTTGAAACCTTCTGATGTAGGTCTCAATTTCATAACCAACGGTCACTAGCCCAAGAAATTCCATCTCCAATTTCTTCACCTCAGTGTGCGGGCAATACTTCTTAGTCAACAACCTCTTGAATTGATCCCATGAGAGCTTATAAGCAATTTCCATACCAATAGGCTGTGCATAATGATTCCACCATAACATTGCCTCATCCAAGAGTGTACTAGTAGCAAATTTCACCTTGCAGTCATCTGGGCAATCGCATAGAAGAAATAACGACTCGATCTTTTCCAACCAACGGATCATAGCAATGGCTCCTTCTGTGCCTCCGAACTTCGGGGGATCACTGCTCTTAAAGTCCATGTATGTACCACTTCGAACTCCCGAACCTCCTGCAACTCCTGTAGTAGTAGCAAGTCTAGTAGCTTCAGTAACAGCCGTGGTCTCGACAGCGGCAGCAGCAGCAGCTACCGTTGCCCGTTCTTTCTCTAGTGCCCTAGCTATACTATCCTCTATATACTTTTGGATAGCGGCTTGTGTCATAGCTGGTGGAGCTCTCTTCGGCGCCATAACTCTTCAACATAAGAGGAAAAATAAGACGTAGTAAGATCCTATGTTAAAAAAAATATAAACGCTCTAAAGGGATGTGATATGAGATAATAAATTTAAGGTTATCTTTCAAAAATGAATGATGGATTCCACAAAGATGGGTTATGAGATGTCGTAATTGCTTCAAATGTACGATGGTTTAGTGGCTTAGTGTGTGAATAACGTGTAACTCGACATGTTAGTGGTGAAACAAAGGAGTGAGAGTGACTTCGCCCTATTTAAAGGTTCATCTCGGCATTCGACGTTATCGATGATGAATCAGCTGATATAAAAATTGTGATAGGGAATGACAAGGAATTCTCCACGTTAGAGTATGAGGAAAAGATAATGGGATGGGTATTTAAGGGCATCCATGTAACAATCGTTTTGAAATGAAAGTAAATAACTCGAAAAATGTACGTATAAATCGCATGCAAAGTGAACATGCACTTATGATGAAATGATGAGATGCTATGATGATGTAGTTATAGTCTAGGGTCAATGATGCAACCTAGTTCTCTATAACTGAAGCTCTGATGCCAATCTGTCACACCCCCAAATTACCTGTTTTGCAGCGGAATGGAATTCCTGGGGATTGACTGTCATAGCATCACAATCACAGTTATATTGGACGACCTAAAGTGTCGTTTGGAAAATACGTCGTTTGATTTAATAAAATAATCAGAGTTTACAAAATATAGGTCCCAAATGAAAATCAACTTGTGCGGAAATAAGTTTGTTACAATTCAAACGATGTTTTAAAGTGCGTAAAACCCAAGTGAGACGCGTCGTCACCACGACTCCATGATGTGTCCAAATGCATGCCATGAAGTGAATACCTTAATTACCTGAAAATACATTGCTAAAAGTGTCAACACAAGGTTGGTGAGTTCATAGGTTTATGTAAATGTTAATACGACTACCACAAGTATAAATCAGGTATGACAATGATGTCACAAAATAATGTTACAATTGCTTAAGCGCATGATACCGAAGCTCCGACTGATGTTCGCCCCAACAGAGTGTCTTGCCAAACAACTCTAATAATGTTTATGAATGAAATGCATCTGTATGACTAGTTGGGATTCACCAACCCGGATGGAGGTGTCACCCTCGATAGATCTATCCACTCACACACGCTTCTAGGAAATTAACGGCTCATGCATATGAAATGGGGACATTTAACTGGCAACGTGGTAACTTAAGCAATGTAAATGAATTTAACATACTTGGTATCGTAATAAAAATGATGTGCAATGTATTCTCCCCGTAGGTTTGAAATAAGTAAAAACTTGAATAAATCGGGGCTATGAAAACTCACTTGATAAACTGGTATGATGACAAGAGTGAGTACACCGAGGTATAATGTGAAACTTTAATCTGGACCTATTACGAATGATATGATATGTAATGAGTTATGATGTAATGTTATGCATGCATTTCGTATGTTATTTATACCATTTACGAGTTTTTGAAAAATAGTACTTATTGTCGAAAAATACTCTTTTGACGTCTTGACCATTCTTAAATCACTTTACAAGTATTTACGTCAAAATGTCATCCTACAATAGTTTTATAATGATTTATAGTGAAATTTTAACTTTTCGTCGTAAAATAAAGTCGTCGGAAATTTCATGAAAGTGACAAAAATGGCTTTGAAAAACTAGTCGTAAAATGGTGTACGTTGAACGTTAGGAAACGAACTCGACGGCTTTGGAAAGTTTGTATCAAAATCTAGAAGTTTTAGTTCATAAGTTTTCGTCATAGAGGTCTCAAACATAAAGATAATAAGGGTTAAAGATGGTGATTTTGTCCAAATGTTGTGTAAAAAGTGAGTTTCGGCAAAGTTTAAGCAACCGTAAATAATTTATTACAACCCCGCTATACAAACGGTTGGTCGTTTTGAAAAATATGCTTGGTGATCTTGATTTTATTAGAAGACATCTCGTTACAAAAAGTTTTACATCATCGTTAAAAACAGCCTTCAACATGGTCGTTTTAGTTACCGTAACACTTGTCTCGTAAAAATAATATAGTTTTTCTGAAAATAATAGTTACGGCAATTTTATGAAAACGTGCATATCTTAGTCGTTTCAAATCCGTTTTCTACGTATTATACGTCCTTAGCTTCGTATCAAAGTATACTAATATATTTTTGATAAGTCGAAATAATTTGTAAAGCTTAAGGCTCGTTTTTGACTCGAATAAAACAAAAATACCTTGCTGAAATTTCAGAAAATATATATTTCGTCGTCAAACTTGAAAAATTCATAACTTCTTCGTTATAACTCCGTTTTAATCCGTTCAAGCGGCCACGGATTCGTTTTAAAGTATATTTTCTAATTATCAAGGCCAAAAATTCGTGCCTACTGTCGGATTTTCCAGAAAAACAAAATAAGAACAGAACACTTTTTATACTTATCGAAAATAGTTTTTCTCGTACTAAACCTATTCCAATCCCTTCAAATCAACTCCAAAGCTAATCTAATCCTACCATACACCTTCTTAGGGTGTCATGGGTTCCTAAACATCATCAAGACCAATATATAACAAGGGAATAATTATAGGATGACTTTTTTTTATATATATAACTCTTAAAATCAATGTAAAAATGGTATAAATATACACAAGTCTTGCATGCTTGCACAAAATATGAAGAAATAAATATGAAATGAAAGTGAAAGATGTAAAAATGAAAGTGATATGCTTACAAGCTACTATGATGAGGTGATTAGAACAAGGATTAACCTAAACACCCTAGGTTTTTATTTCAAAACCTTGATTAAGAGTGTAACTAGATTTATAAAACTTGATTTTGGAAAAACTTGATGATCTCTCTTCACCCTCTAGTTTGGCCGGTTAGAGAGAAGGAAAACAATGAGAGAAAAGCAACTTGACTTCAACTTGAATTATTGTGGAATGAATGAAATGTGTAAAGGTAGGATAGTGTATAAATCTATCTATGTATGAAAAATCTTCCAACAATTAATGCATTACCCTCATTTGGACGCCAAAGGGGATGTATTCACAATGCATATATATATATTTTTTTAAATGTATTATGTATATAATGTGTAAGTAAGTGTAAGTTTAAATAAATATAGTTTGTAACTTGTACATACATTTTAGTATTTAGGGTAGTTTTAGGTAAAAGGAATTTTTAATAGATCAAAGTAAAGTATATTGTAGTTATAAAAATTGTGAAAATACATTTCTTGTAAAATTTGAGTGATATAATAATTATCGTGTAGTTTTTAAGAAAAACGTCGTAATAATATAAATTTAACGATTTATATACAATATAAATTTAAAACACTAGGTAAACTCAAAATATTATTTTTATAAACTAAATGTAAGTATAAAAATATGTCGGGATCATTTTTGGAAGTAACGGATTAAATGTTCAAAATAATAACTCACGCGATAACGTTTATTTAATATAAAATTTACGCGTTTAATGTGAAATGCAATGTCATGAATGAACTAACATGATGCAAATGATACTAATGAAATGTAGACTAAACTTAGTCCATATGAAATGTTCGTGATGATATGATCATGAATTCGCCGCTAAACCCTTAAGGTTACGCGAATTTGGAACACGCAAACCTAGTTTACGATAAATGTTGAAATTGTGAAGCATGAATTGTTTTGAGAAATGACCTGAAAGTACGGGTTGTCACATTCGCCCATCCAAAAAGGAATTCAGTCCCTGAATTCAGTTCGTGTTAGTCTATCGAATGTTGAGTTTGTGATGAATATCGAGGAGAAAAGACATGGAGAAGTGTCGTTACGGTTATCGATGATTGAGAGCGTATAAAACATCGTAGTAAAGAAAATATCGGATGAATCTCTCATAAGTAACACTTTGACTTTGAAATATGTGAAGATTTTGCTTGCACTAAGATTTATAAATAACCGCTCCCAACATAACATGATCCCTCCAGAATTAGACATAGTTAGCTAGGCTATGTATAATTAAGGAACGATGACGTGACGTTCGGTTTAGTTGTTATAACTCTCAATGTTTACAAGGATTTAAACTGTGTCGTTAAAATGATAGTTAAAGTAAAAGGAATTAAAATTCTCGTAAGTAATAACAAATCGGAAAGAAAATAAAGTACGATAGATGAGAATATTTTACAACGAGTGGTTTATCAAAAGTAGTACATCTTTAAGTTATAAAGTTTCGGGTACGATGGAAGACATAAACTTAGTACGACATAATACATAGGGAAAATTAAGACTGTCAGTTTCCGAACTTCCTCAGTCTTCCAAGCGTTGTTGATACTGGATGAGCTTCTCCTCCTCTTAACATGTATGCATTCCCATGAGCACCTTCCACTTGTTGACCTTGGTTCCGGGGACATTGGCTTCGATAGTGTCCTTGCTCCCCACATTCGAAACATGTAATTATAGTTTTGCCTTTACAATTCCTGGAATGGTGTCCTAGTTTTTGGCACTTGTAGCACTTAACAGGACAAAGACCCGTGTGATGATACTTACATCGATTACATAGTGGTTTAGTCCCAACATATCCTTTTCCCTTGCAGTCCTTAGCAAGGTGTCCCACTGTTTGACAGATAAAGCATATACCACATGGACCATTATGATGTAGCGTGCATTGATGGCATCGTGGTAAGTTTCCAGTATAAGTTCTTTCCTTTGTTGGTGCAGCAACATGAACCCTGGCGGCTTCTTGTCTTCTATTTTGTTGTTGGTGATGGTTAGTGTTACGGCTTTTGTTGTTGTTGTTATAACCTCCCTGGTCATTTTCCCATTTCCTTTTGTTGTTGTTAGTTTGGTTGTCGCGGTTGTTGTTGTCGATAAAGTTCTCCCTCCTCACAACTTGAGCCATGAGTATTTGAGTTACCTTGATGGTCTCTTCAATTGTTTGCGAATCGAAAGAGGTTACCTCTCATTGAATGCATTTTGGAAGTTCTCCAATGAAACTTTTCAGTAGTTTCTCATTGTCCAGAACCATATATGGACATAAAGCAGCCAACTCTTGAAACCTTCTGATGTAGGTCTCAATTTCATAACCAACGGTCACTAGCCCAAGAAATTCCATCTCCAATTTCTTCACCTCAGTGTGCGGGCAATACTTCTTAGTCAACAACCTCTTGAATTGATCCCATGAGAGCTTATAAGCAATTTCCATACCAATAGGCTGTGCATAATGATTCCACCATAACATTGCCTCATCCAAGAGTGTACTAGTAGCAAATTTCACCTTGCAGTCATCTGGGCAATCGCATAGAAGGAATAACGACTCGATCTTTTCCAACCAACGGATCATAGCAATGGCTCCTTCTGTGCCTCCGAACTTCGGGGGATCACTGCTCTTAAAGTCCATGTATGTACCACTTCGAACTCCCGAACCTCCTGCAACTCCTGTAGTAGTAGCAAGTCTAGTAGCTTCAGTAACAGCCGTGGTCTCGACAAGCCAGCAGCCTCGTTGCCCGTTCTTTCTCTAGTGCCCTAGCTATACTATCCTCTATATACTTTTGGATAGCGGCTTGTGTCATAGCTGGTGGAGCTCTCTTCGGCGCCATAACTCTTCAACATAAGAGGAAAAATAAGACGTAGTAAGATCCTATGTTAAAAAAAATATAAACGCTCTGAAGGGATGTGATATGAGATAATAAATTTAAGGTTATCTTTCAAAATGAATGATGGATTCCACAAAGATGGGTTATGAGATGTCGTAATTGTTTCAAATGTACGATGGTTTAGTGGCTTAGTGCGTGAATAACGTGTAACTCGACATGTTAGTGGTGAAACAAAGGAGTGAGAGTGACTTCGCCCTACTTAAAGGTTCATCTCGGCATTCGACGTTATCGATGATGAATCAGCTGATATAAAAATTGTGATAGGGAATGACAAGGAATTCTCCACGTTAGAGTATGAGGAAAAGATAATGGGATGGGTATTTAAGGGCATCCATGTAACAATCGTTTTGAAATGAAAGTAAATAACTCGAAAAATGTACGTATAAATCGCATGCAAAGTGAACATGCACTTATGATGAAATGATGAGATGCTATGATGATGTAGTTATAGTCTAGGGTCAATGATGCAACCTAGTTCTCTATAACTGAAGCTCTGATGCCAATCTGTCACACCCTCAAATTACCTGTTTTGCGGAATGGAATTCCTGGGGATTGACTGTCATAGCATCACAATCACAGTTATATTGGACGACCTAAAGTGTCGTTTGGAAAATACGTCGTTTGATTTAATAAAATAATCAGAGTTTACAAAATATAGGTCCCAAATGAAAATCAACTTGTGCGGAAATAAGTTTGTTACAATTCAAACGATGTTTTAAAGTGCGTAAAACCCAAGTGAGACGCGTCGTCACCACGACTCCATGATGTGTCCAAATGCATGCCATGAAGTGAATACCTTAATTACAGAAAATACATTGCTAAAAGTGTCAACACAAGGTTGGTGAGTTCATAGGTTTATGTAAATGTTAATACGACTACCACAAGTATAAATCAGGTATGACAATGATGTCACAAAATAATGTTACAATTGCTTAAGCGCATGATACCGAAGCTCCGATGATGTTCCCCAACAGAGTGTCTTGCCAAACAACTCTAATAATGTTTATGAATGAAATGCATCCGTATGACTAGTTGGGATTCACCAACCCGGATGGAGGTGTCACCCTCGATAGATCTATCCACTCACACACGCTTCTAGGAAATTAACGGCTCATGCATATGAAATGGGGACATTTAACTGGCAACGTGGTAACTTAAGCAATGTAAATGAATTTAACATACTTGGTATCGTAATAAAAATGATGTGCAATGTATTCTCCCCGTAGGTTTGAAATAAGTAAAAACTTGAATAAATCGGGGCTATGAAAACTCACTTGATAAACTGATATGATGACAAGAGTGAGTACACCGAGGTATAATGTGAAACTTTAATCTGGACCTATAACGAATGATATGATATGTAATGAGTTATGATGTAATGTTATGCATGCATTTCGTATGTTATTTATACCATTTACGAGTTTTTGAAAAATAGTACTTATCGTCGAAAAAATACTCTTTTGACGTCTTGACCATTCTTAAATCACTTTACAAGTATTTACGTCAAAATGTCATCCTACAATAGTTTTATAATGATTTATAGTGAAATTTTAACTTTTCGTCGTAAAATAAAGTCGTCGGAAATTTCATGAAAGTGACAAAAATGGCTTTGAAAAACTAGTCGTAAAATGGTGTACGTTGAACGTTAGGAAACGAACTCGACGGCTTTGGAAAGTTTGTATCAAAATCTAGAAGTTTTAGTTCATAAGTTTTCGTCATAGAGGTCTCAAACATAAAGATAATAAGGGTTAAAGATGGTGATTTTGTCCAAATGTTGTGTAAAAAGTGAGTTTCGGCAAAGTTTAAGCAACCGTAAATAATTTATTACAACTCCGCTATACAAACGGTTGGTCGTTTTAGAAAATATGCTTGGTGATCTTGATTTTATTAGAAGACATCTCGTTACAAAAAGTTCTACATCATCGTTAAAACAGCCTTCAACATGGTCGTTTTAGTTACCGTAACACTTGTCTCGTAAAAATAATATAGTTTTTCTGAAAATAATAGTTACGGCAATTTTATGAAAACGTGCATATCTTAGTCGTTTCAAATCCGTTTTCTATGTATTATACGTCCTTAGCTTCGTATCAAAGTATACTAATATATTTTTGATAAGTCGAAATAATTTGTAAAGCTTAAGGCTCGTTTTTGACTCGAATAAAACAAAAATACCTTGCTGAAATTTCAGAAAATATATATTTCGTCGTCAAACTTGAAAAATTCATAACTTCTTCGTTATAACTCCGTTTTAATCCGTTCAAGCTGCCACGGATTCGTTTTAAAGTATATTTTCTAATTATCAAGGCCAAAAATTCGTGCCTACTGTCGGATTTTCCAGAAAAACAAAATAAGAACAGAACACTTTTTATACTTATCGAAAATAGTTTTTCTCGTACTAAACCTATTCCAATCCCTTCAAATCAACTCCAAAGCTAATCTAATCCTACCATACACCTTCTTAGGGTGTCATGGGTTCCTAAACATCATCAAGACCAATATATAACAAGGGAATAATTATAGGATGACTTTTTTTTATATATATAACTCTTAAAATCAATGTAAAAATGGTATAAATATACACAAGTCTTGCATGCTTGCACAAAATATGAAGAAATAAATATGAAATGAAAATGAAAGATGTAAAATGAAAGTGATATGCTTACAAGCTACTATGATGAGGTGATTAGAACAAGGATTAACCTAAACACCCTAGGTTTTTATTTCAAAACCTTGATTAAGAGTGTAACTAGATTTATAAAACTTGATTTTGGAAAAACTTGATGATCTCTCTTCACCCTCTAGTTTGGCCGGTTAGAGAGAAGGAAAACAATGAGAGAAAAGCAACTTGACTTCAACTTGAATTATTGTGGAATGAATGAAATGTGTAAAGGTAGGATAGTGTATAAATCTATCTATGTATGAAAAATCTTCCAACAATTAATGCATTACCCTCATTTGGACGCCAAAGGGGATGTATTCACAATGCATATATTATTTTTTTTTAAATGTATTATGTATATAATGTGTAAGTAAGTGTAAGTTTAAATAAATATAGTTTGTAACTTGTACATACATTTTAGTATTTAGGGTAGTTTTAGGTAAAAGGAATTTTTAATAGATCAAAGTAAAGTATATTGTAGTTATAAAAATTGTGAAAATACATTTCTTGTAAAATTTGAGTGATATAATAATTATCGTGTAGTTTTTAAGAAAAACGTCGTAATAATATAAATTTAACGATTTATATACAATATAAATTTAAAACACTAGGTAAACTCAAAATATAGTTTTATAAACTAAATGTAAGTATAAAAATATGTCGGGATCATTTTTGGAAGTAACGGATTAAATGTTCAAAATAAATGTTTACGCGATAACGTTTATTTAATATAAAATTTACGCGTTTAATGTGAAATGCAATGTCATGAATGAACTAACATGATGCAAATGATACTAATGAAATGTAGACTAAACTTAGTCCATATGAAATGTTCGTGATGATATGATCATGAATTCGCCGCTAAACCATTAAGGTTGCGCGAATTTGGAACACGCAAACCTAGTTTACGATAAATGTTGAAATTGTGAAGCATGAATTGTTTTGAGAAATGACCTGAAAGTACGGGTTGTCACACAATTTCGAGCCCTTTTTAGTGAACCAGGAGATGACCACAGATTATAAGAACTTGAGATAATAAACCTTATAGACATGCGAAAGTCAATGAAAGAAAGGGCAACTATATACATATAAAAGAAAGGGCACCTAAATACATATGTCGAATATACAATTTAGCTATTAAACTATTGTCTGTCCATACACGTTTGCAATATGTTTACACCACGTTTCCCGTCTCCTAATGTCACGATTATTGTGATGCATGGAAACATGTCAAATTAAAGAGAAAAAAAAGTTCAATCTTGCAATCAAGTATACAATTGCATCAAGTGTTATAACATTCACAACTGTGTATACAATTGCAAATGTACTAGTTATTTTGGATTAGTCTTGCAATCAAGTATACTAGTTATTTTGGTTCAAGTTGGCTATCAAATCAAAATGGCTTATAAGTCAAAAGGGCATAATTACTATGGGTGGCTCAAGGTGGCTATCAAATCAAAAAAGCTTATAACTAATATAAAAACGCACATAACCAATCATAACCAAAGGAAAATTTAAACTTCAAACATACAAATCAAAAGAGCTTATAACTAATATAAAAACTCACACAATCATGACTACACCAATGCCTTTCTGCAATGAGTTAGCTGTTGCTGCTGGTTCTAGTTTCGTTAGGGACATGATGGTGGAGAAATTTCAGAGGGAGGTTACTGTCACTATGGTGGATGAAGCAGAATTAACGAAAAAAGCCCAAGATATTAGGGCTCGTGTTGCTGAGAGGTATTGTGTGATTGGAGAGTTGGAGCTTTTGTATCATTTTGATTCATGTGTGCAAAGCATTTCACAGTTGAATAATTTGCAAAATGAAGATTTGGCAGAAGTTGCAACAATTTTGGTGAAGGTTGTGAAGAAGCAGAAGCGAGCAGGGGAGCTTCTGTCATTCATTGAGAAGCTCAAGTCTATGGTGTACTGATCTGGTTTCTTCTAGAGTTTGCGAAATGTCTTTTGGGTTTAAGCTATGGCTAGGGTTGTGGGGTTTAAGGTATGGCTAAGGTTTATGTTTATGTTTATGGATGTTTTAATAAACCTAGTAAGGTTTATTTTTTTGGATCTTTTAATATATGCACTTATTTATTTATTTGTGTCTAAGTACTTTTGTTGGAACATACATGTGTTATAACCTGCTGGCTTGATATGATGGTGTTGCGGCCATGTAGTGTTTAATTGACCTTCCTATGCTTGCTTGTTATGTAGTGTTGAAAAGATAACCTACATCATCAAAATAATGGATAATCGATATAGATACGTGTCCTGTAGTAAGTGTGATATGAATTAACTCGTAACTTAGACGCACCAGGAGAAAATAGAAGTGTTTGCTTTACACAACAGCCAAAAAAAAAAAACGGCGATATTCCTGGGCTGTTAAATGCTATTTTGTGACACATATATCGCTTGGTTTATTAGATTTATGTCTCATAGAGTAGCATCTAACAGCTCAGGAATAGCGTTGCTTTTTTTTTATCGATTGGCTGCAAAGGCTTTATCTTGCTCTTCAATGAAAACCAACTTACGCTTAACCTTAGGCTTAGCAACTACATCCCTAACAAACATATCGACATCAACATCAATAACGCTGCTCGCTTTTTCTTTGGCCCAAGCAATAAGCTCATCATATGTCATATTGCTAGCATCTTTTAACCTTTTCCATGGATAATCAATTTAGTTGTATAATCATCTTCAGAATCATAAAAGTTAAGATTCTGATAATAAAAATCAAATAAGTTTTGTGGATTATGTGCCATATACATCATTAACTTCCCATAGCGATCAGCAAGGTCATACATGGCAGCCACATCCCTATCACATTCTATTAGTTTCAAGCCTACTTCTAATTGACATTGTGGTAAACAGAAAAACAAAGAATGGAAATTTATCTTAGTACGTTCTTTAAGATACTGGCACATAGTACTATAGTCCAGCTTCTTATCCTTCCACATACTCCAATAAAAAAAAACCCCATTTTCATACCTAAGTGGTTGGAAATAAAACTTGCCATCAACAAGAACATCAAACAGGTAACGAGGATCTGAACTGCAACTAGGTGCCATCCTATTAAAGGAACACATATAATACAATAGTTTAAAAAAATATAATTTTACATGTAAACCTTAATTTGCTATGAATATTGAAACATTAAATTAGAGACAAAATTGAAATGGGGGACTATCACGAATCTTTTGCACAATTCAATTTTAGTAATTGAACGAAAACAACAGTTGAATTGGATTATTAAACAACTAAGGTTCTTGTCGGTTGAAAGTGAATGTGGCCACAAAAAGATAAAAGATAAGGTTTAAGTGTATCATAAATCGCTAAAATGAAAAAGGCGCTTTTAAAAAGTCGCTCAGAATATATTGGTTTACGTAATAGTACTTTACAGTTGTCGATGTACTATTATGTAAGAAAGTCGAATAAAAAAAGTTGCTTATAAATTTTCGCAAAAAAATAGTTGCTTAAATAATTAGTTAAAAAAGTCGCTTATCCAGTTTCCCGCCATTTTTTTTCATGCCTAAACACAATGCAACAAAATAAGCATAAATACATCTGACTTGTTGGTTCTAGCAATACTGTTTGAATGAATGTAATGGTTCAATAATGAATGATATGAATGTAACAGTTGAGAATGTAATGGTTGTGTTGAAAATCTATCTATGAAAAATTTGATTGAAATGTTTGTTTTGGTGTTGTTAATGAAAAATATCACATATAGAACCTGTTAGTCAGATGTTCACAAACAAGAATTGACCCCATGATGTATGTGTAAATGTTTATAGGAGTAAACATACATGAACAACAAATAACTCCTTTACAAAATGTTGACCCCATGATTACTAGCTTGGTAATAAAAGGGAGATGTATATCTATTTGGCATTCTCACAAGTTGAATGAAGAACATGATCCATACAGTTTGGATTTTGGTTTGCAAGATGCGGAGGTAATTTGAATTTATACGCGCATAACTTATACATATTGAAAAGTATTGATCATAGACTCTAACATTTGTAACAGTCTAAACAGTCCAATCGAATCCAAGTCTACATAAAAAAAGAGTTGATGTTTGAATCCAAGTATATACACACCTACCACTAAAAGTATCTTCATGTCACCAAACATATGCATCTAACAAAAAAAACCTTAAAATGTCATTCATGAAACGTATCCATTTTCCTAACAAACATGGAAAACAGGATACTTCAAATCATCATCACAATCTACATACATGAACTTAAACCTTATCATCTTTCCATACTCAAACAAACAATCTTCAAAAAAGTGGTTCCAGTCACCTAATGCATTCACATGATTCACCCGGTATGGATTCTCTCTATGATAATCCATCTTAATTCGCATCATGTATTCGACTGCATCATGCCTAATCAATGCAGTTTGAGAAAAATGCATAGGATGATTGTCAAGAAAATCATCTGGAATATCACGGTGTTTAACAATTACAAAAAAAATATAGAATTACCAATTCTACTATAAATGCATAGAAAAAAAGTACACACAAAACTCAAACTTACAAGTCTAGAGAACGTAAGAATTTCGGAAGACCTTTTGTAAAAGACATCGGTGCTCTCACTAAAATGATCAAGGTGACCAAACCATTGGCAAATGTGCTGCATTCGCTCATCCCCTGCTTCAAAAATATCAAAGTAAATCTTAAAGATATATGTTAAAACATATTATACCTTACAACTAATGATAACAACCGAATATGATTATGAGATTACTGAATAACAAACAAAAAACACATAAACAGCTATGCAGACAACCTCCATCTTCATTATCAAGATCATGTTGTGGAAAAAACAACTGCGTCACACCCATAAACTGCCCCTGTATCTTTGCCCTACCATCAACACAAAACATGGTTATATTCAAGCTATTGTTCTCCAATTTAGTAAAAACAATAACATCCCCTAACTCAATATCAGAATATTGAAGAACAACCAACCACATTTCATCATCCATAACATACAAAGCACGAGGATCATGACCTCCTTCATAGCCCCAATTAACATCCACATTAAACTCCATTCCTTCAACAACAACAACAACGGTAGCTTCCAACCCAATACCAGCTAGAAAATTTGCGGGCAATGTCTCAGACAACAACATGTTTGACAATTATAACATATACAGAATAAAGTACACTTATTGGTAAAAAAACGTAAACAAAAATATGTAATTCTTATAAATATATATATCAAATCACCTGTGGAATATGAGGGTATGGCAGCCTATAACTCTGAAACCTTATATGACGACTTTCTACAGCAGCATATTCTTCAACTTCCAACCCATTAGAATCATAGCCAGTAACGTAAAAAGAGTCATCCCCTTCTTGAACAAAGTGTAACATATGAACATGCGTATACATGTTTTCATGAACAAATTCTACCCATTTGTTACCTAAGATCCTAATGGGACCTCCTAACCGAGCAACAATCCTTACTTTCTTCCGTTGTCTTTGAATCCCAGTTAAATATAAATGCCGATTCCCATTAAAAGCACGGTCAGTAAATACTTGAGGAAGCTCAAGAAACCCACGGTACACAGTTATGTTTGGTCGCACCACAAACTCAATTGCCATGATTAGCTTATAAACAATTACAAAAATATTAAAACTCTACTAATTTTATGAATAAGAAAGAACATTAAAAAAAGAAACGCAACAAACATGTAAATTCGATGTGGCCACAAAAATTGATATGAATATTGAAACATAAAATACTGACAAAATTGATATGGGGGACCATGACAATAAAGTATCACGAACCTTTTGCACAATTCAATTTTAATAATTGAACGCAAACGACAATTGAACGAAAACAACTAGGGTTCTGGTCGGTAGAAAGTGAATGTGGCCACAAAAAGATAAAAGATAAGGTTTAAGTGTATCATAAATCGCTAAAATGAAAAAGGCGCTTTTAAAAAGTCGCTCAGAATATATTGGTTTACGTAATAGTACTTTACAGTTGTCGATGTACTATTATGTAAGAAAGTCGAATAAAAAAAGTTGCTTATAAATTTTCGCAAAAAAAATAGTTTCTTAAATAATTAGTTAAAAAGTCGCTATCCAGTTTCCCGCCATTTTTTTCACGCCTAAACACAATGCAACAAAATAAGCATAAATACATCTGACTTGTTGGTTCTAGCAATACTGTTTGAATGAATGTAATGGTTCAATAATGAATGATATGAATGTAACGGTTGAGAATGTAATGGTTGTGTTGAAAATCTATCTATGAAAAATTTGATTGAAATGTTTGTTTTGGTGTTGTTAATGAAAAATATCACATATAGAACCTGTTAGTCTGATGTTCACAAACAAGAATTGACCCCATGATGTATGTGTAAATGTTTATAGGAGTAAACATACATGAACAACAAATAACTCCTTTACAAAATGTTGACCCCATGATTACTAGCTTGGTAATAAAAGGGAGATGTATATCTATTTGGCATTCTCACAAGTTGAATGAAGAACATGATCCATACAGTTTGGATTTTGTTTTACAAGATGCGGAGGTAATTTGAATTTATACGCGCATAATTTATACATATTGAAAAGTACTTATCATAAACTCTAACATTTGTAACAGTCTAAACAGTCCAATCGAATCCAAGTCTACATAAAAAAAGAGTTGATGTTTGAATCCAAGTATATACACACCTACCACTAAAAGTATCTTCATGTCACCAAACATATGCATCTAACAAAAAAAACCTTAAAATGTCATTCATGAAACGTATCCATTTTCCTAACAAACATGGAAAACAGGATACTTCAAATCATCATCACAATCTACATACATGAACTTAAACCTTATCATCTTTCCATACTCAAACAAACAATCTTCAAAAAAGTGGTTCCAGTCACCTAATGCATTCACATGATTCACCCGGTATGGATTCTCTCTATGATAATCCATCTTAATTCGCATCATGTATTCGACTGCATCATGCCTAATCAATGCAGTTTGAGAAAAATGCATAGGATGATTGTCAAGAAAATCATCTGGAATATCCTGGTGTTTAACAATTACAAAAAAAATATAGAATTACCAATTCTACTATAAATGCATAGAAAAAAAGTACACACAAAACTCAAACTTACAAGTCTAGAGAACGTAAGAATTTCGGAAGACCTTTTGTAAAAGACATCGGTGCTCTCACTAAAATGATCAAGGTGACCAAACCATTGGCAAATGTGCTGCATTCGCTCATCCCCTGCTTCAAAAATATCAAAGTAAATCTTAAAGATATATGTTAAAACATATTATACCTTACAACTAATGATAACAACCGAATATGATTATGAGATTACTGAATAACAAACAAAAAAACACATAAACAACTATGCAGACAACCTCCATCTTCATTATCAAGATCATGTTGTGGAAAAAACAACTGCGTCACACCCATAAAGGCTGCCCTATCTTTGCCCTACCATCAACACAAAACATGGTTATATTCAAGCTATTGTTCTCCAATTTAGTAAAAACAATAACATCCCCTAACTCAATATCAGAATATTGAAGAACAGCCAACCACATTTCATCATCCATAACATACAAAGCACGAGGATCATGACCTCCTTCATAGCCCCAATTAACATCCACATTAAACTCCATTCCTTCAACAACAACAACAACAACGGTAACTTCCAACCCAATACCAGCTAGAAAATTTGCGGGCAATGTCTCAGACAACAACATGATTGACAATTATAACATATACAGTAATCAAGTACACTTATTGGTAAAAAAACGTAAACAAAAATATGTTATTCTTATAAATATATATATCAAATCACCTGTGGAATATGAGGGTATGGCAGCCTATAACTCTGAAACCTTATATGACGACTTTCTACAGCAGCATATTCTTCAACTTCCAACCCATTAGAATCATAGCCAGTAACGTAAAAGAGTCATCCCCTTCTTGAACAAAGTGTAACATATGAACATGCGTATACATGTTTTCATGAACAAATTCTACCCATTTGTTACCTAAGATCCTAATGGGACCTCCTAACCGAGCAACAATCCTTACTTTCTTCCGTTGTCTTTGAATCCCAGTTAAATATAAATGCCGATTCCCATTAAAAGCACGGTCAGTAAATACTTGAGGAAGCTCAAGAAACCCACGGTACACAGTTATGTTTGGTCGCACCACAAACTCAATTGCCATGATTAGCTTATAAACAATTACAAAAATATTAAAACTCTACTAATTTTATGAATAAGAAAGAACATTAAAAAAAGAAACGCAACAAACATGTAAATTGAATGTGGCCACAAAAATTGATATGAATATTGAAACATAAAATACTGACAAAATTGATATGGGGGACCATGACAATAAAGTATCACGAACCTTTTGCACAATTCAATTTTAATAATTGAACGAAAACGACAATTGAACGAAAACAACTAGGGTTCTGGTCGGTAGAAAGTGAATGTGGCCACAAAAAGATAAAAGATAAGGTTTAAGTGTATCATAAATCGCTAAAATGAAAAAGGCGCTTTTAAAAAGTCACTCAGAATATATTGGTTTACGTAATAGTACTTTACAGTTGTCGATGTACTATTATGTAAGAAAGTCGAATAAAAAAAGTTGCTTATAAATTTTCGCAAAAAAAATAGTTTCTTAAATAATTAGTTAAAAAAGTCGCTTATCCAGTTTCCCGCCATTTTTTTCACGCCTAAACACAATGCAACAAAATAAGCATAAATACATCTGACTTGTTGGTTCTAGCAATACTGTTTGAATGAATGTAATGGTTCAATAATGAATGATATGAATGTAACGGTTGAGAATGTAATGGTTGTGTTGAAAATCTATCTATGAAAAATTTGATTGAAATGTTTGTTTTGGTGTTGTTAATGAAAAATATCACATATAGAACCTGTTAGTCTGATGTTCACAAACAAGAATTGACCCCATGATGTATGTGTAAATGTTTATAGGAGTAAACATACATGAACAACAAATAACTCCTTTACAAAATGTTGACCCCATGATTACTAGCTTGGTAATAAAAGGGAGATGTATATCTATTTGGCATTCTCACAAGTTGAATGAAGAACATGATCCATACAGTTTGGATTTTGTTTTACAAGATGCGGAGGTAATTTGAATTTATACGCGCATAATTTATACATATTGAAAAGTACTTATCATAAACTCTAACATTTGTAACAGTCTAAACAGTCCAATCGAATCCAAGTCTACATCAAAAAATAGTTGATGTTTGAATCCAAGTATATACACACCCACCACTAAAAGTTTCTTCATGTCACCAAACATAACCATCTAACAAAAAAAAACCTTAAAATGTCATTCATGAAACGTATCCATTTTCCTAACAAACATGGAAAACAGGATACTTCAAATCATCATCACAATCTACATACATGAACTTAAACCTTATCATCTTTCCATACTCAAACAAACAATCTTCAAAAAAGTGGTTCCAGTCACCTAATGCATTCACATGATTCACCCGGTATGGATTCTCTCTATGATAATCCATCTTAATTCGCATCATGTATTCGACTGCATCATGCCTAATCAATGCAGTTTGAGAAAAATGCATAGGATGATTGTCAAGAAAATCATCTGGAATATCCTGGTGTTTAACAATTACAAAAAAAATATAGAATTACCAATTCTACTATAAATGCATAGAAAAAAAGTACACACAAAACTCAAACTTACAAGTCTAGAGAACGTAAGAATTTCGGAAGACCTTTTGTAAAAGACATCGGTGCTCTCACTAAAATGATCAAGGTGACCAAACCATTGGCAAATGTGCTGCATTCGCTCATCCCCTGCTTCAAAAATATCAAAGTAAATCTTAAAGATATATGTTAAAACATATTATACCTTACAACTAATGATAACAACCGAATATGATTATGAGATTACTGAATAACAAACAAAAAACACATAAACAGCTATGCAGACAACCTCCATCTTCATTATCAAGATCATTTTGTGGAAAAAACTGCGTCACACCCAGAAACTGCCCCTGTATCTTTGCCCTACCATCAACACCAAACACGGTTATATTCAAGCTATTGTTCTCCAATTTAGTAAAAACAATAAGATCCCCTAACTCAATATCGAATATTGAAGAGCCAACCACATTTCATCATCCATAACATACAAAGCACGAGGATCATGACCTCCTTCATAGCCCCAATTAACATCCACATTAAACTCCATTCCTTCAACAACAACAACAACGGTAGCTTCCAACCCAATACCAGCTAGAAAATTTGCGGGCAATGTCTCAGACAACAACATGTTTGACAATTATAACATATACAGTAATAAAGTACACTTATTGGTAAAAAAACGTAAACAAAAATATGTAATTCTTATAAATATATATATCAAATCACCTGTGGAATATGAGGGTATGGCAGCCTATAACTCTGAAACCTTATATGACGACTTTCTACAGCAGCATATTCTTCAACTTCCAACCCATTAGAATCATAGCCAGTAACGTAAAAAGAGTCATCCCCTTCTTGAACAAAGTGTAACATATGAACATGCGTATACATGTTTTCATGAACAAATTCTACCCATTTGTTACCTAAGATCCTAATGGGACCTCCTAACCGAGCAACAATCCTTACTTTCTTCCGTTGTCTTTGAATCCCAGTTAAATATAAATGCCGATTCCCATTAAAAGCACGGTCAGTAAATACTTGAGGAAGCTCAAGAAACCCACGGTACACAGTTATGTTTGGTCGCACCACAAACTCAATTGCCATGATTAGCTTATAAACAATTACAAAAATATTAAAACTCTACTAATTTTATGAATAAGAAAAAACATTAAAAAAAGAAACGCAACAAACATGTAAATTGAATGTGGCCACAAAAATTGATATGAATATTGAAACATAAAATACTGACAAAATTGATATGGGGGACCATGACAATAAAGTATCACGAACCTTTTGCACAATTCAATTTTAATAATTGAACGAAAACGACAATTGAACGAAAACAACTAGGGTTCTGGTCGGTAGAAAGTGAATGTGGCCACAAAAAGATAAAAGATAAGGTTTAAGTGTATCATAAATCGCTAAAATGAAAAAGGCGCTTTTAAAAAGTCGCTCAGAATATATTGGTTTACGTAATAGTACTTTACAGTTGTCGATGTACTATTATGTAAGAAAGTCGAATAAAAAAAGTTGCTTATAAATTTTCGAAAAAACATAGTTGCTTAAATAATTAGTTAAAAAAGTCGCTTATCAAGTTTCCCGCCAATTTATTTTTCCCGCCTAAACACAATGCAACAAAATAAGCATAAATACATCTGACTTGTTGGTTCTAGCAATACTGTTTGAATGAATGTAATGGTTCAATAATGAATGATATGAATGTAACGGTTGAGAATGTAATGGTTGTGTTGAAAATCTATCTATGAAAAATTTGATTGAAATGTTTGTTTTGGTGTTGTTAATGAAAAATATCACATATAGAACCTGTTAGTCTGATGTTCACAAACAAGAATTGACCCCATGATGTATGTGTAAATGTTTATAGGAGTAAACATACATGAACAACAAATAACTCCTTTACAAAATGTTGACCCCATGATTACTAGCTTGGTAATAAAAGGGAGATGTATATCTATTTGGCATTCTCACAAGTTGAATGAAGAACATGATCCATACAGTTTGGATTTTGTTTTACAAGATGCGGAGGTAATTTGAATTTATACGCGCATAATTTATACATATTGAAAAGTACTTATCATAAACTCTAACATTTGTAACAGTCTAAACAGTCCAATCGAATCCAAGTCTACATAAAAAAAGAGTTGATGTTTGAATCCAAGTATATACACACCTACCACTAAAAGTATCTTCATGTCACCAAACATATGCATCTAACAAAAAAAAACCTTAAAATGTCATTCATGAAACGTATCCATTTTCCTAACAAACATGGAAAACAGGATACTTCAAATCATCATCACAATCTACATACATGAACTTAAACCTTATCATCTTTCCATACTCAAACAAACAATCTTCAAAAAAGTGGTTCCAGTCACCTAATGCATTCACATGATTCACCCGGTATGGATTCTCTCTATGATAATCCATCTTAATTCGCATCATGTATTCGACTGCATCATGCCTAATCAATGCAGTTTGAGAAAAATGCATAGGATGATTGTCAAGAAAATCATCTGGAATATCCTGGTGTTTAACAATTACAAAAAAAATATAGAATTACCAATTCTACTATAAATGCATAGAAAAAAAGTACACACAAAACTCAAACTTACAAGTCTAGAGAACGTAAGAATTTCGGAAGACCTTTTGTAAAAGACATCGGTGCTCTCACTAAAATGATCAAGGTGACCAAACCATTGGCAAATGTGCTGCATTCGCTCATCCCCTGCTTCAAAAATATCAAAGTAAATCTTAAAGATATATGTTAAAACATATTATACCTTACAACTAATGATAACAACCGAATATGATTATGAGATTACTGAATAACAAACAAAAAAACACATAAACAGCTATGCAGACAACCTCCATCTTCATTATCAAGATCATGTTGTGGAAAAAACAACTGCGTCACACCCATAAACTGCCCCTGTATCTTTGCCCTACCATCAACACAAAACATGGTTATATTCAAGCTATTGTTCTCCAATTTAGTAAAAACAATAACATCCCCTAACTCAATATCGAATATTGAAGAAGCAGCCAACCACATTTCATCATCCATAACATACAAAGCACGAGGATCATGACCTCCTTCATAGCCCCAATTAACATCCACATTAAACTCCATTCCTTCAACAACAACAACAACGGTAGCTTCCAACCCAATACCAGCTAGAAAATTTGCGGGCAATGTCTCAGACAACAACATGTTTGACAATTATAACATATACAGTAATAAAGTACACTTATTGGTAAAAAAACGTAAACAAAAATATGTAATTCTTATAAATATATATATCAAATCACCTGTGGAATATGAGGGTATGGCAGCCTATAACTCTGAAACCTTATATGACGACTTTCTACAGCAGCATATTCTTCAACTTCCAACTCATTAGAATCATAGCCAGTAACGTAAAAAGAGTCATCCCCTTCTTGAACAAAGTGTAACATATGAACATGCGTATACATGTTTTCATGAACAAATTCTACCCATTTGTTACCTAAGATCCTAATGGGACCTCCTAACCGAGCAACAATCCTTACTTTCTTCCGTTGTCTTTGAATCCCAGTTAAATATAAATGCCGATTCCCATTAAAAGCACGGTCAGTAAATACTTGAGGAAGCTCAAGAAACCCACGGTACACAGTTATGTTTGGTCGCACCACAAACTCAATTGCCATGATTAGCTTATAAACAATTACAAAAATATTAAAACTCTACTAATTTTATGAATAAGAAAAAACATTAAAAAAAGAAACGCAACAAACATGTAAATTGAATGTGGCCACAAAAATGATATGAATATTGAAACATAAAATACTGACAAAATTGATATGGGGGACCATGACAATAAAGTATCACGAACCTTTTGCACAATTCAATTTTAATAATTGAACGCAAACGACAATTGAACGAAAACAACTAGGGTTCTGGTCGGTAGAAAGTGAATGTGGCCACAAAAAGATAAAAGATAAGGTTTAAGTGTATCATAAATCGCTAAAATGAAAAAGGCGCTTTTAAAAAGTCGCTCAGAATATATTGGTTTACGTAATAGTACTTTACAGTTGTCGATGTACTATTATGTAAGAAAGTCGAATAAAAAAAGTTGCTTATAAATTTTCGCAAAAAAATAGTTGCTTAAATAATTAGTTAAAAAGTCGCTTATCCAGTTTCCCGCCATTTTTTTTCACGCCTAAACACAATGCAACAAAATAAGCATAAATACATCTGACTTGTTGGTTCTAGCAGTACTGTTTAAATGAATGTAATAGTTGAATAATGAATGATATAAATGTAATGGTTGAGAATGTAATGGTTGTGTTGAAAATCTATCTATGAAAAATTTGATTGAAATGTTTGTTTTGGTGTTGTTAATGAAAAATATCACATATAGAACCTGTTAGTCTGATGTTCACAAACAAGAATTGACCCCATGATGTATGTGTAAATGTTTATAGGAGTAAACATACATGAACAACAAATAACTCCTTTACAAAATGTTGACCCCATGATTACTAGCTTGGTAATAAAAGGGAGATGTATATCTATTTGGCATTCTCACAAGTTGAATGAAGAACATGATCCATACAGTTTGGATTTTGTTTTACAAGATGCGGAGGTAATTTGAATTTATACGCGCATAATTTATACATATTGAAAAGTACTTATCATAAACTCTAACATTTGTAACAGTCTAAACAGTCCAATCGAATCCAAGTCTACATAAAAAAAGAGTTGATGTTTGAATCCAAGTATATACACACCTACCACTAAAAGTATCTTCATGTCACCAAACATATGCATCTAACAAAAAAAAACCTTAAAATGTCATTCATGAAACGTATCCATTTTCCTAACAAACATGGAAAACAGGATACTTCAAATCATCATCACAATCTACATACATGAACTTAAACCTTATCATCTTTCCATACTCAAACAAACAATCTTCAAAAAAGTGGTTCCAGTCACCTAATGCATTCACATGATTCACCCGGTATGGATTCTCTCTATGATAATCCATCTTAATTCGCATCATGTATTCGACTGCATCATGCCTAAACAGTGCAGTTTGAAAAAAAATGCATAGGATGATTGTCAAGAAAATCATCTGGAATATCCTGGTGTTTAACAATTAACAAAAAATATAGAATTACCAATTCTACTATAAATGCATAGAAAAAAAGTACACACAAAACTCAAACTTACAAGTCTAGAGAACGTAAGAATTTCGGAAGACCTTTTGTAAAAGACATCGGTGCTCTCACTAAAATGATCAAGGTGACCAAACCATTGGCAAATGTGCTGCATTCGCTCATCCCCTGCTTCAAAAATATCAAAGTAAATCTTAAAGATATATGTTAAAACATATTATACCTTACAACTAATGATAACAACCGAATATGATTATGAGATTACTGAATAACAAACAAAAAAACACATAAACAGCTATGCAGACAACCTCCATCTTCATTATCAAGATCATGTTGTGGAAAAAACAACTGCGTCACACCCATAAACTGCCCCTGTATCTTTGCCCTACCATCAACACAAAACATGGTTATATTCAAGCTATTGTTCTCCAATTTAGTAAAAACAATAACATCCCCCAACTCAATATCAGAATATTGAAGAGCAGCCAACCACATTTCATCATCCATAACATACAAAGCACGAGGATCATGACCTCCTTCATAGCCCCAATTAACATCCACATTAAACTCCATTCCTTCAACAACAACAACAACAACAACGGTAGCTTCCAACCCAATACCAGCTAGAAAATTTGCGGGCAATGTCTCAGACAACAACATGATTGACAATTATAACATATACAGTAATAAAGTACACTTATTGGTAAAAAAACGTAAACAAAAATATGTTATTCTTATAAATATATATATCAAATCACCTGTGGAATATGAGGGTATGGCAGCCTATAACTCTGAAACCTTATATGACGACTTTCTACAGCAGCATATTCTTCAACTTCCAACCCATTAGAATCATAGCCAGTAACGTAAAAAGAGTCATCCCCTTCTTGAACAAAGTGTAACATATGAACATGCGTATACATGTTTTCATGAACAAATTCTACCCATTTGTTACCTAAGATCCTAATGGGACCTCCTAACCGAGCAACAATCCTTACTTTCTTCCGTTGTCTTTGAATCCCAGTTAAATATAAATGCCGATTCCCATTAAAAGCACGGTCAGTAAATACTTGAGGAAGCTCAAGAAACCCACGGTACACAGTTATGTTTGGTCGCACCACAAACTCAATTGCCATGATTAGCTTATAAACAATTACAAAAATATTAAAACTCTACTAATTTTATGAATAAGAAAAAACATTAAAAAAAGAAACGCAACAAACATGTAAATTGAATGTGGCCACAAAAATTGATATGAATATTGAAACATAAAATACTGACAAAATTGATATGGGGGACCATGACAATAAAGTATCACGAACCTTTTGCACAATTCAATTTTAATAATTGAACGCAAACGACAATTGAACGAAAACAACTAGGGTTCTGGTCGGTAGAAAGTGAATGTGGCCACAAAAAGATAAAAGATAAGGTTTAAGTGTATCATAAATCGCTGAAATGAAAAAGGCGCTTTTAAAAAGTCGCTCAGAATATATTGGTTTACGTAATAGTACTTTACAGTTGTCGATGTACTATTATGTAAGAAAGTCGAATAAAAAAAGTTGCTTATAAATTTTCGCAAAAAAAATAGTTTCTTAAATAATTAGTTAAAAAAGTCGCTTATCCAGTTTCCCGCCATTTTTTTCACGCCTAAACACAATGCAACAAAATAAGCATAAATACATCTGACTTGTTGGTTCTAGCAATACTGTTTGAATGAATGTAATGGTTCAATAATGAATGATATGAATGTAACGGTTGAGAATGTAATGGTTGTGTTGAAAATCTATCTATGAAAAATTTGATTGAAATGTTTGTTTTGGTGTTGTTAATGAAAAATATCACATATAGAACCTGTTAGTCAGATGTTCACAAACAAGAATTGACCCCATGATGTATGTGTAAATGTTTATAGGAGTAAACATACATGAACAACAAATAACTCCTTTACAAAATGTTGACCCCATGATTACTAGCTTGGTAATAAAAGGGAGATGTATATCTATTTGGCATTCTCACAAGTTGAATGAAGAACATGATCCATACAGTTTGGATTTTGTTTTACAAGATGCGGAGGTAATTTGAATTTATACGCGCATAATTTATACATATTGAAAAGTACTTATCATAAACTCTAACATTTGTAACAGTCTAAACAGTCCAATCGAATCCAAGTCTACATAAAAAAAGAGTTGATGTTTGAATCCAAGTATATACACACCTACCACTAAAAGTATCTTCATGTCACCAAACATATGCATCTAACAAAAAAAAACCTTAAAATGTCATTCATGAAACGTATCCATTTTCCTAACAAACATGGAAAACAGGATACTTCAAATCATCATCACAATCTACATACATGAACTTAAACCTTATCATCTTTCCATACTCAAACAAACAATCTTCAAAAAAGTGGTTCCAGTCACCTAATGCATTCACATGATTCACCCGGTATGGATTCTCTCTATGATAATCCATCTTAATTCGCATCATGTATTCGACTGCATCATGCCTAATCAATGCAGTTTGAGAAAAATGCATAGGATGATTGTCAAGAAAATCATCTGGAATATCCTGGTGTTTAACAATTACAAAAAAAATATAGAATTACCAATTCTACTATAAATGCATAGAAAAAAAGTACACACAAAACTCAAACTTACAAGTCTAGAGAACGTAAGAATTTCGGAAGACCTTTTGTAAAAGACATCGGTGCTCTCACTAAAATGATCAAGGTGACCAAACCATTGGCAAATGTGCTGCATTCGCTCATCCCCTGCTTCAAAAATATCAAAGTAAATCTTAAAGATATATGTTAAAACATATTATACCTTACAACTAATGATAACAACCGAATATGATTATGAGATTACTGAATAACAAACAAAAAACACATAAACAGCTATGCAGACAACCTCCATCTTCATTATCAAGATCATGTTGTGGAAAAAACAACTGCGTCACACCCATAAACTGCCCCTGTATCTTTGCCCTACCATCAACACAAAACATGGTTATATTCAAGCTATTGTTCTCCAATTTAGTAAAAACAATAACATCCCCCAACTCAATATCAGAATATTGAAGAGCAGCCAACCACATTTCATCATCCATAACATACAAAGCACGAGGATCATGACCTCCTTCATAGCCCCAATTAACATCCACATTAAACTCCATTCCTTCAACAACAACAACAACGGTAGCTTCCAACCCAATACCAGCTAGAAAATTTGCGGGCAATGTCTCAGACAACAACATGTTTGACAATTATAACATATACAGTAATAAAGTACACTTATTGGTAAAAAAACGTAAACAAAAATATGTAATTCTTATAAATATATATATCAAATCACCTGTGGAATATGAGGGTATGGCAGCCTATAACTCTGAAACCTTATATGACGACTTTCTACAGCAGCATATTCTTCAACTTCCAACCCATTAGAATCATAGCCAGTAACGTAAAAAGAGTCATCACCTTCTTGAACAAAGTGTAACATATGAACATCCGTATACATGTTTTCATGAACAAATTCTACCCATTTGTTACCTAAAATCCTAATGGGACCTCCTAACCGAGCAACAATCCTTACTTTCTTCCGTTGTCTTTGAATCCCAGTTAAATATAAATGCCGATTCCCATTAAAAGCACGGTCAGTAAATACTTGAGGAAGCTCAAGAAACCCACGGTACACAGTTATGTTTGGTCGCACCACAAACTCAATTGCCATGATTAGCTTATAAACAATTACAAAAATATTAAAACTCTACTAATTTTATGAATAAGAAAGAACATTAAAAAAAGAAACGCAACAAACATGTAAATTGAATGTGGCCACAAAAATGATATGAATATTGAAACATAAAATACTGACAAAATTGATATTGGGGACCATGACAATAAAGTATCACGAACCTTTTGCACAATTCAATTTTAATAATTGAACGCAAACGACAATTGAACGAAAACAACTAGGGTTCTGGTCGGTAGAAAGTGAATGTGGCCACAAAAAGATAAAAGATAAGGTTTAAGTGTATCATAAATCGCTAAATGAAAAAGCGCTTTTAAAAAGTCGCTCAGAATATATTGGTTTACGTAATAGTACTTTACAGTTGTCGATGTACTATTATGTAAGAAAGTCGAATAAAAAAAGTTGCTTATAAATTTTCGCAAAAAAATAGTTTCTTAAATAATTAGTTAAAAAAGTCGCTTATCCAGTTTCCGCCATTTTTTCACGCCTAAACACAATGCAACAAAATAAGCATAAATACATCTGACTTGTTGGTTCTAGCAATACTGTTTGAATGAATGTAATGGTTCAATAATGAATGATATGAATGTAACGGTTGAGAATGTAATGGTTGTGTTGAAAATCTATCTATGAAAAATTTGATTGAAATGTTTGTTTTGGTGTTGTTAATGAAAAATATCACATATAGAACCTGTTAGTCTGATGTTCACAAACAAGAATTGACCCCATGATGTATGTGTAAATGTTTATAGGAGTAAACATACATGAACAACAAATAACTCCTTTACAAAATGTTGACCCCATGATTACTAGCTTGGTAATAAAAGGGAGATGTATATCTATTTGGCATTCTCACAAGTTGAATGAAGAACATGATCCATACAGTTTGGATTTTGTTTTACAAGATGCGGAGGTAATTTGAATTTATACGCGCATAATTTATACATATTGAAAAGTACTTATCATAAACTCTAACATTTGTAACAGTCTAAACAGTCCAATCGAATCCAAGTCTACATAAAAAAAGAGTTGATGTTTGAATCCAAGTATATACACACCTACCACTAAAAGTATCTTCATGTCACCAAACATATGCATCTAACAAAAAAAAACCTTAAAATGTCATTCATGAAACGTATCCATTTTCCTAACAAACATGGAAAACAGGATACTTCAAATCATCATCACAATCTACATACATGAACTTAAACCTTATCATCTTTCCATACTCAAACAAACAATCTTCAAAAAAGTGGTTCCAGTCACCTAATGCATTCACATGATTCACCCGGTATGGATTCTCTCTATGATAATCCATCTTAATTCGCATCATGTATTCGACTGCATCATGCCTAATCAATGCAGTTTGAGAAAAATGCATAGGATGATTGTCAAGAAAATCATCTGGAATATCCTGGTGTTTAACAATTACAAAAAAAATATAGAATTACCAATTCTACTATAAATGCATAGAAAAAAAGTACACACAAAACTCAAACTTACAAGTCTAGAGAACGTAAGAATTTCGGAAGACCTTTTGTAAAAGACATCGGTGCTCTCACTAAAATGATCAAGGTGACCAAACCATTGGCAAATGTGCTGCATTCGCTCATCCCCTGCTTCAAAAATATCAAAGTAAATCTTAAAGATATATGTTAAAACATATTATACCTTACAACTAATGATAACAACCGAATATGATTATGAGATTACTGAATACCAAACAAAAAAACACATAAACAGCTATGCAGACAACCTCCATCTTCATTATCAAGATCATGTTGTGGAAAAAACAACTGCGTCACACCCATAAACTGCCCCTGTATCTTTGCCCTACCATCAACACAAAACATGGTTATATTCAAGCTATTGTTCTCCAATTTAGTAAAAACAATAACATCCCCTAACTCAATATCAGAATATTGAAGAACAACCAACCACATTTCATCATCCATAACATACAAAGCACGAGGATCATGACCTCCTTCATAGCCCCAATTAACATCCACATTAAACTCCATTCCTTCAACAACAACAACAACGGTAGCTTCCAACCCAATACCAGCTAGAAAATTTGCGGGCAATGTCTCAGACAACAACATGTTTGACAATTATAACATATACAGTAATAAAGTACACTTATTGGTAAAAAAACGTAAACAAAAATATGTAATTCTTATAAATATATATATCAAATCACCTGTGGAATATGAGGGTATGGCAGCCTATAACTCTGAAACCTTATATGACGACTTTCTACAGCAGCATATTCCTCAACTTCCAACCCATTAGAATCATAGCCAGTAACGTAAAAAGAGTCATCACCTTCTTGAACAAAGTGTAACATATGAACATCCGTATACATGTTTTCATGAACAAATTCTACCCATTTGTTACCTAAAATCCTAATGGGACCTCCTAACCGAGCAACAATCCTTACTTTCTTCCGTTGTCTTTGAATCCCAGTTAAATATAAATGCCGATTCCCATTAAAAGCACGGTCAGTAAATACTTGAGGAAGCTCAAGAAACCCACGGTACACAGTTATGTTTGGTCGCACCACAAACTCAATTGCCATGATTAGCTTATAAACAATTACAAAAATATTAAAACTCTACTAATTTTATGAATAAGAAAGAACATTAAAAAAAGAAACGCAACAAACATGTAAATTGAATGTGGCCACAAAAATTGATATGAATATTGAAACATAAAATACTGACAAAATTGATATTGGGGACCATGACAATAAAGTATCACGAACCTTTTGCACAATTCAATTTTAATAATTGAACGCAAACGACAATTGAACGAAAACAACTAGGGTTCTGGTCGGTAGAAAGTGAATGTGGCCACAAAAAGATAAAAGATAAGGTTTAAGTGTATCATAAATCGCTAAAATGAAAAAGGCGCTTTTAAAAGTCGCTCGAATATATTGGTTACGTAATAGTACTTTACAGTTGTCGATGTACTATTATGTAAGAAAGTCGAATAAAAAAAGTTGCTTATAAATTTTCGCAAAAAAAATAGTTTCTTAAATAATTAGTTAAAAAAGTCGCTTATCCAGTTTCCGCCATTTTTTCACGCCTAAACACAATGCAACAAAATAAGCATAAATACATCTGACTTGTTGGTTCTAGCAATACTGTTTGAATGAATGTAATGGTTCAATAATGAATGATATGAATGTAACGGTTGAGAATGTAATGGTTGTGTTGAAAATCTATCTATGAAAAATTTGATTGAAATGTTTGTTTTGGTGTTGTTAATGAAAAATATCACATATAGAACCTGTTAGTCAGATGTTCACAAACAAGAATTGACCCCATGATGTATGTGTAAATGTTTATAGGAGTAAACATACATGAACAACAAATAACTCCTTTACAAAATGTTGACCCCATGATTACTAGCTTGGTAATAAAAGGGAGATGTATATCTATTTGGCATTCTCACAAGTTGAATGAAGAACATGATCCATACAGTTTGGATTTTGTTTTACAAGATGCGGAGGTAATTTGAATTTATACGCGCATAATTTATACATATTGAAAAGTACTTATCATAAACTCTAACATTTGTAACAGTCTAAACAGTCCAATCGAATCCAAGTCTACATAAAAAAAGAGTTGATGTTTGAATCCAAGTATATACACACCTACCACTAAAAGTATCTTCATGTCACCAAACATATGCATCTAACAAAAAAAACCTTAAAATGTCATTCATGAAACGTATCCATTTTCCTAACAAACATGGAAAACAGGATACTTCAAATCATCATCACAATCTACATACATGAACTTAAACCTTATCATCTTTCCATACTCAAACAAACAATCTTCAAAAAAGTGGTTCCAGTCACCTAATGCATTCACATGATTCACCCGGTATGGATTCTCTCTATGATAATCCATCTTAATTCGCATCATGTATTCGACTGCATCATGCCTAATCAATGCAGTTTGAGAAAAATGCATAGGATGATTGTCAAGAAAATCATCTGGAATATCCTGGTGTTTAACAATTACAAAAAAAATATAGAATTACCAATTCTACTATAAATGCATAGAAAAAAAGTACACACAAAACTCAAACTTACAAGTCTAGAGAACGTAAGAATTTCGGAAGACCTTTTGTAAAAGACATCGGTGCTCTCACTAAAATGATCAAGGTGACCAAACCATTGGCAAATGTGCTGCATTCGCTCATCCCCTGCTTCAAAAATATCAAAGTAAATCTTAAAGATATATGTTAAAACATATTATACCTTACAACTAATGATAACAACCGAATATGATTATGAGATTACTGAATAACAAACAAAAAAACACATAAACAGCTATGCAGACAACCTCCATCTTCATTATCAAGATCATGTTGTGGAAAAAACAACTGCGTCACACCCATAAACTGCCCCTGTATCTTTGCCCTACCATCAACACAAAACATGGTTATATTCAAGCTATTGTTCTCCAATTTAGTAAAAACAATAACATCCCCTAACTCAATATCAGAATATTGAAGAACAGCCAACCACATTTCATCATCCATAACATACAAAGCACGAGGATCATGACCTCCTTCATAGCCCCAATTAACATCCACATTAAACTCCATTCCTTCAACAACAACAACAACGGTAGCTTCCAACCCAATACCAGCTAGAAAATTTGCGGGCAATGTCTCAGACAACAACATGTTTGACAATTATAACATATACAGTAATAAAGTACACTTATTGGTAAAAAACGTAAACAAAAATATGTAATTCTTATAAATATATAAATCAAATCACCTGTGGAATATGAGGGTATGGCAGCCTATAACTCTGAAACCTTATATGACGACTTTCTACAGCAGCATATTCTTCAACTTCCAACCCATTAGAATCATAGCCAGTAACGTAAAAAGAGTCATCACCTTCTTGAACAAAGTGTAACATATGAACATCCGTATACATGTTTTCATGAACAAATTCTACCCATTTGTTACCTAAAATCCTAATGGGACCTCCTAACCGAGCAACAATCCTTACTTTCTTCCGTTGTCTTTGAATCCCAGTTAAATATAAATGCCGATTCCCATTAAAAGCACGGTCAGTAAATACTTGAGGAAGCTCAAGAAACCCACGGTACACAGTTATGTTTGGTCGCACCACAAACTCAATTGCCATGATTAGCTTATAAACAATTACAAAAATATTAAAACTCTACTAATTTTATGAATAAGAAAGAACATTAAAAAAAGAAACGCAACAAACATGTAAATTGAATGTGGCCACAAAAATTGATATGAATATTGAAACATAAAATACTGACAAAATTGATATTGGGGACCATGACAATAAAGTATCACGAACCTTTTGCACAATTCAATTTTAATAATTGAACGCAAACGACAATTGAACGAAAACAACTAGGGTTCTGGTCGGTAGAAAGTGAATGTGGCCACAAAAAGATAAAAGATAAGGTTTAAGTGTATCATAAATCGCTAAAATGAAAAAGGCGCTTTTAAAAAGTCGCTCAGAATATATTGGTTTACGTAATAGTACTTTACAGTTGTCGATGTACTATTATGTAAGAAAGTCGAATAAAAAAAGTTGCTTATAAATTTTCGCAAAAAAAATAGTTTCTTAAATAATTAGTTAAAAAAGTCGCTTATCCAGTTTCCCGCCATTTTTTTCACGCCTAAACACAATGCAACAAAATAAGCATAAATACATCTGACTTGTTGGTTCTAGCAATACTGTTTGAATGAATGTAATGGTTCAATAATGAATGATATGAATGTAACGGTTGAGAATGTAATGGTTGTGTTGAAAATCTATCTATGAAAAATTTGATTGAAATGTTTGTTTTGGTGTTGTTAATGAAAAATATCACATATAGAACCTGTTAGTCAGATGTTCACAAACAAGAATTGACCCCATGATGTATGTGTAAATGTTTATAGGAGTAAACATACATGAACAACAAATAACTCCTTTACAAAATGTTGACCCCATGATTACTAGCTTGGTAATAAAAGGGAGATGTATATCTATTTGGCATTCTCACAAGTTGAATGAAGAACATGATCCATACAGTTTGGATTTTGTTTTACAAGATGCGGAGGTAATTTGAATTTATACGCGCATAATTTATACATATTGAAAAGTACTTATCATAAACTCTAACATTTGTAACAGTCTAAACAGTCCAATCGAATCCAAGTCTACATAAAAAAAGAGTTGATGTTTGAATCCAAGTATATACACACCTACCACTAAAAGTATCTTCATGTCACCAAACATATGCATCTAACAAAAAAAAACCTTAAAATGTCATTCATGAAACGTATCCATTTTCCTAACAAACATGGAAAACAGGATACTTCAAATCATCATCACAATCTACATACATGAACTTAAACCTTATCATCTTTCCATACTCAAACAAACAATCTTCAAAAAAGTGGTTCCAGTCACCTAATGCATTCACATGATTCACCCGGTATGGATTCTCTCTATGATAATCCATCTTAATTCGCATCATGTATTCGACTGCATCATGCCTAATCAATGCAGTTTGAGAAAAATGCATAGGATGATTGTCAAGAAAATCATCTGGAATATCCTGGTGTTTAACAATTACAAAAAAAATATAGAATTACCAATTCTACTATAAATGCATAGAAAAAAAGTACACACAAAACTCAAACTTACAAGTCTAGAGAACGTAAGAATTTCGGAAGACCTTTTGTAAAAGACATCGGTGCTCTCACTAAAATGATCAAGGTGACCAAACCATTGGCAAATGTGCTGCATTCGCTCATCCCCTGCTTCAAAAATATCAAAGTAAATCTTAAAGATATATGTTAAAACATATTATACCTTACAACTAATGATAACAACCGAATATGATTATGAGATTACTTGAATAACAAAAAAAAACACATAAACAGCTATGCAGACAACCTCCATCTTCATTATCAAGATCATGTTGTGGAAAAAACAACTGCGTCACACCCATAAACTGCCCCTGTATCTTTGCCCTACCATCAACACAAAACATGGTTATATTCAAGCTATTGTTCTCCAATTTAGTAAAAACAATAACATCCCCTAACTCAATATCTGAATATTGAAGAATAGCCAACCACATTTCATCATCCATAACATACAAAGCACGAGGATCATGACCTCCTTCATAGCCCCAATTAACATCCACATTAAACTCCATTCCTTCAACAACAACAACAACAACGGTAGCTTCCAACCCAATACCAGCTAGAAAATTTGCGGGCAATGTCTCAGACAACAACATGTTTGACAATTATAACATATACAGTAATAAAGTACACTTATTGGTAAAAAACGTAAAAAAAAATATGTAATTCTTATAAATATATATATCAAATCACCTGTGGAATATGAGGGTATGGCAGCCTATAACTCTGAAACCTTATATGACGACTTTCTACAGCAGCATATTCTTCAACTTCCAACCCATTAGAATCATAGCCAGTAACGTAAAAAGAGTCATCCCCTTCTTGAACAAAGTGTAACATATGAACATGCGTATACATGTTTTCATGAACAAATTCTACCCATTTGTTACCTAAGATCCTAATGGGACCTCCTAACCGAGCAACAATCCTTACTTTCTTCCGTTGTCTTTGAATCCCAGTTAAATATAAATGCCGATTCCCATTAAAAGCACGGTCAGTAAATACTTGAGGAAGCTCAAGAAACCCACGGTACACAGTTATGTTTGGTCGCACCACAAACTCAATTGCCATGATTAGCTTATAAACAATTACAAAAATATTAAAACTCTACTAATTTTATGAATAAGAAAGAACATTAAAAAAAGAAACGCAACAAACATGTAAATTGAATGTGGCCACAAAAATTGATATGAATATTGAAACATAAAATACTGACAAAATTGATATGGGGGACCATGACAATAAAGTATCACGAACATTTTGCACAATTCAATTTTAATAATTGAACTCAAACGACAATTGAACGAAAACAACTAGGGTTCTGGTCGGTAGAAAGTGAATGTGGCCACAAAAAGATAAAAGATAAGGTTTAAGTGTATCATAAATCGCTAAAATGAAAAAGGCGCTTTTAAAAAGTCGCTCAGAATATATTGGTTTACGTAATAGTACTTTACAGTTGTCGATGTACTATTATGTAAGAAAGTCGAATAAAAAAAGTTGCTTATAAATTTTCGCAAAAAAAATAGTTTCTTAAATAATTAGTTAAAAAAGTCGCTTATCCAGTTTCCGCCATTTTTTCACGCCTAAACACAATGCAACAAAATAAGCATAAATACATCTGACTTGTTGGTTCTAGCAATACTGTTTGAATGAATGTAATGGTTCAATAATGAATGATATGAATGTAACGGTTGAGAATGTAATGGTTGTGTTGAAAATCTATCTATGAAAAATTTGATTGAAATGTTTGTTTTGGTGTTGTTAATGAAAAATATCACATATAGAACCTGTTAGTCAGATGTTCACAAACAAGAATTGACCCCATGATGTATGTGTAAATGTTTATAGGAGTAAACATACATGAACAACAAATAACTCCTTTACAAAATGTTGACCCCATGATTACTAGCTTGGTAATAAAAGGGAGATGTATATCTATTTGGCATTCTCACAAGTTGAATGAAGAACATGATCCATACAGTTTGGATTTTGTTTTACAAGATGCGGAGGTAATTTGAATTTATACGCGCATAATTTATACATATTGAAAAGTACTTATCATAAACTCTAACATTTGTAACAGTCTAAACAGTCCAATCGAATCCAAGTCTACATAAAAAAAGAGTTGATGTTTGAATCCAAGTATATACACACCTACCACTAAAAGTATCTTCATGTCACCAAACATATGCATCTAAAAAAAAAAACCTTAAAATGTCATTCATGAAACGTATCCATTTTCCTAACAAACATGGAAAACAGGATACTTCAAATCATCATCACAATCTACATACATGAACTTAAACCTTATCATCTTTCCATACTCAAACAAACAATCTTCAAAAAAGTGGTTCCAGTCACCTAATGCATTCACATGATTCACCCGGTATGGATTCTCTCTATGATAATCCATCTTAATTCGCATCATGTATTCGACTGCATCATGCCTAATCAATGCAGTTTGAGAAAAATGCATAGGATGATTGTCAAGAAAATCATCTGGAATATCCTGGTGTTTAACAATTACAAAAAAAATATAGAATTACCAATTCTACTATAAATGCATAGAAAAAAAGTACACACAAAACTCAAACTTACAAGTCTAGAGAACGTAAGAATTTCGGAAGACCTTTTGTAAAAGACATCGGTGCTCTCACTAAAATGATCAAGGTGACCAAACCATTGGCAAATGTGCTGCATTCGCTCATCCCCTGCTTCAAAAATATCAAAGTAAATCTTAAAGATATATGTTAAAACATATTATACCTTACAACTAATGATAACAACCGAATATGATTATGAGATTACTGAATAACAAACAAAAAAACACATAAACAGCTATGCAGACAACCTCCATCTTCATTATCAAGATCATGTTGTGGAAAAAACAACTGCGTCACACCCATAAACTGCCCCTGTATCTTTGCCCTACCATCAACACAAAACATGGTTATATTCAAGCTATTGTTCTCCAATTTAGTAAAAACAATAAGATCCCCTAACTCAATATCAGAATATTGAAGAGCAGCCACATTTCATCATCCATAACATACAAAGCACGACGATCATGACCTCCTTCATAGCCCCAATTAACATCCACATTAAACTCCATTCCTTCAACAACAACAACAACAACGGTAACTTCCAACCCAATACCAGCTAGAAAATTTGCGGGCAATGTCTCAGACAACAACATGATTGACAATTATAACATATACAGTAATAAAGTACACTTATTGGTAAAAAAACGTAAACAAAAATATGTTATTCTTATAAATATATATATCAAATCACCTGTGGAATATGAGGGTATGGCAGCCTATAACTCTGAAACCTTATATGACGACTTTCTACAGCAGCATATTCTTCAACTTCCAACCCATTAGAATCATAGCCAGTAACGTAAAAAGAGTCATCCCCTTCTTGAACAAAGTGTAACATATGAACATGCGTATACATGTTTTCATGAACAAATTATACCCATTTGTTACCTAAGATCCTAATGGGACCTCCTAACCGAGCAACAATCCTTACTTTCTTCCGTTGTCTTTGAATCCCAGTTAAATATAAATGCCGATTCCCATTAAAAGCACGGTCAGTAAATACTTGAGGAAGCTCAAGAAACCCACGGTACACAGTTATGTTTGGTCGCACCACAAACTCAATTGCCATGATTAGCTTATAAACAATTACAAAAATATTAAAACTCTACTAATTTTATGAATAAGAAAGAACATTAAAAAAAGAAACGCAACAAACATGTAAATTGAATGTGGCCACAAAAATTGATATGAATATTGAAACATAAAATACTGACAAAATTGATATTGGGGACCATGACAATAAAGTATCACGAACCTTTTGCACAATTCAATTTTAATAATTGAACGAAAACGACAATTGAACGAAAACAACTAGGGTTCTGGTCGGTAGAAAGTGAATGTGGCCACAAAAAGATAAAAGATAAGGTTTAAGTGTATCATAAATCGCTAAAATGAAAAAGGCGCTTTTAAAAAGTCGCTCAGAATATATTGGTTTACGTAATAGTACTTTACAGTTGTCGATGTACTATTATGTAAGAAAGTCGAATAAAAAAAGTTGCTTATAAATTTTCGCAAAAAAATAGTTTCTTAAATAATTAGTTAAAAAAGTCGCTTATCCAGTTTCCCGCCATTTTTTTCACGCCTAAACACAATGCAACAAAATAAGCATAAATACATCTGACTTGTTGGTTCTAGTAATACTGTTTGAATGAATGTAATGATTCAATAATGAATGATATGAATGTAACAGTTGAGAATGTAATGGTTGTGTTGAAAATCTATCTATGAAAAATTTGATTGAAATGTTTGTTTTGGTGTTGTTAATGAAAAATATCACATATAGAACCTGTTAGTCAGATGTTCACAAACAAGAATTGACCCCATGATGTATGTGTAAATGTTTACAGGAGTAAACATACATGAACAACAAATAACTCCTTTACAAAATGTTGACCCCATGATTACTAGCTTGGTAATAAAAGGGAGATGTATATCTATTTGGCATTCTCACAAGTTGAATGAAGAACATGATCCATACAGTTTGGATTTTGTTTTACAAGATGCGGAGGTAATTTGAATTTATACGCGCATAATTTATACATATTGAAAAGTACTTATCATAAACTCTAACATTTGTAACAGTCTAAACAGTCCAATCGAATCCAAGTCTACATAAAAAAAGAGTTGATGTTTGAATCCAAGTATATACACACCTACCACTAAAAGTATCTTCATGTCACCAAACATATGCATCTAAAAAAAAAAACCTTAAAATGTCATTCATGAAACGTATCCATTTTCCTAACAAACATGGAAAACAGGATACTTCAAATCATCATCACAATCTACATACATGAACTTAAACCTTATCATCTTTCCATACTCAAACAAACAATCTTCAAAAAAGTGGTTCCAGTCACCTAATGCATTCACATGATTCACCCGGTATGGATTCTCTCTATGATAATCCATCTTAATTCGCATCATGTATTCGACTGCATCATGCCTAATCAATGCAGTTTGAGAAAAATGCATAGGATGATTGTCAAGAAAATCATCTGGAATATCCTGGTGTTTAACAATTACAAAAAAAATATAGAATTACCAATTCTACTATAAATGCATAGAAAAAAAGTACACACAAAACTCAAACTTACAAGTCTAGAGAACGTAAGAATTTCGGAAGACCTTTTGTAAAAGACATCGGTGCTCTCACTAAAATGATCAAGGTGACCAAACCATTGGCAAATGTGCTGCATTCGCTCATCCCCTGTTTCAAAAATATCAAAGTAAATCTTAAAGATATATGTTAAAACATATTATACCTTACAACTAATGATAACAACCGAATATGATTATGAGATTACTGAATAACAAACAAAAAAACACATAAACAGCTATGCAGACAACCTCTATCTTCATTATCAAGATCATGTTGTGGAAAAAACAACTGCGTCACACCCATAAACTGCCCCTGTATCTTTGCCCTACCATCAACACAAAACATGGTTATATTCAAGCTATTGTTCTCAAATTTAGTAAAAACAATAACATCCCCTAACTCAATATCAGAATATTGAAGAGCAGCCAACCACATTTCATCATCCATAACATACAAAGCACGAGGATCATGACCTCCTTCATAGCCCCAATTAACATCCACATTAAACTCCATTCCTTCAACAACAACAACAACAACGGTAACTTCCAACCCAATACCAGCTAGAAAATTTGCGGGCAATGTCTCAGACAACAACATGATTGACAATTATAACATATACAGTAATAAAGTACACTTATTGGTAAAAAAACGTAAACAAAAATATGTTATTCTTATAAATATATATATCAAATCACCTGTGGAATATGAGGGTATGGCAGCCTATAACTCTGAAACCTTATATGACGACTTTCTACAGCAGCATATTCTTCAACTTCCAACCCATTAGAATCATAGCCAGTAACGTAAAAGAGTCATCCCCTTCTTGAACAAAGTGTAACATATGAACATGCGTATACATGTTTTCATGAACAAATTCTACCCATTTGTTACCTAAGATCCTAATGGGACCTCCTAACCGAGCAACAATCCTTACTTTCTTCCGTTGTCTTTGAATCCCAGTTAAATATAAATGCCGATTCCCATTAAAAGCACGGTCAGTAAATACTTGAGGAAGCTCAAGAAACCCACGGTACACAGTTATGTTTGGTCGCACCCCAAACTCAATTGCCATGATTAGCTTATAAACAATTACAAAAATATTAAAACTCTACTAATTTTATGAATAAGAAAGAACATTAAAAAAAGAAACGCAACAAACATGTAAATTGAATGTGGCCACAAAAATGATATGAATATTGAAACATAAAATACTGACAAAATTGATATGGGGGACCATGACAATAAAGTATCACGAACCTTTTGCACAATTCAATTTTAATAATTGAACGAAAACGACAATTTGAACGAAAACAACTAGGGTTCTGGTCGGTAGAAAGTGAATGTGGCCACAAAAAGATAAAAGATAAGGTTTAAGTCTATCATAAATCGCTAAAATAAAAAAGGCGCTTTTAAAAAGTCGCTCAAGATGTATTGGTTTATGTAATAGTACTTTACAGTTGTCGATGTATTACGTAAGAAAGTCGAATAAAAAAAGTTGCTTGTAAATTTTCGCAAAAAAATAGTTGCTTAAATAATTAGCTAAAAAAGGCGCTTATCCAGTTTCCCGCCATTTTTTCCCGCCTAAACACAATGCAACAAAATAAGCATAAATACACACAATTTGATAGTACACATACAACAATCAACAATGGCTTTGTACTTATCTGAAAATGGTAATTATGAACAAATGCTAGACAGGAAAGAGGATGATGTTGAGAAGCTGAAAAAGCTAGATGGTGATGTTAAGGAGTAGGAGAACCAAGATGACACAAGATTAGAATTAGTTAAGGCATAGGAAAAAAGGATTAAAAATTTGGAAGAATTGTTTAAAAAACTCAAGGAAAGGAAAGCAAATGAAGAAGGATGTGGTTCTAGCAGTACTGTTTGAATGAATGTAATGGTTAATTAATGAATGATATGAATGTAACGGTAGATGATATGAATGTAATGGTTGTGTTGAAAATCTTATTGAAATGTTTGTTTTAGTGTTGTTAATGAAAAATATCACTATTAGTGTTGTTACAACATTAGCAAATTTAATCAAAATGATTGCAATATAACATACACATAGTAGTAGAACCATGACATAGTAGTAGAACCATCACATAGCCATAATACACATAGTAGTAGAATCATCATCAATGTGACATACACATAGTAGTTTGTAACATACACCAATCAATCCAAAATCACGACTAGTGTAACTAGTCTAAAGGCCGAAGCCTTAACGATCATAAAGCAAATATTGTCTTAGGTCGTAGCCTTCACTACAAACGAAAAATAAATTATTTCAACAGGCATCATGCCTGGAAAGGAACACAAAGACAAATTGTTTAACAGGGTACATACCACCCTGGAAGATCAAATAACTACCACATGGTAGCCTTCATCATACCTTTGAATGAGTTGGATCAGCAGAGCCTGGGGATGACATGGAACCATCAGCCGTGGAACCATCAACTATCACTGGATCATTAACCAAACTGATTGCCTCATCACCCTTCACATCATCATAGGCAAATACACCATCACACTCAACACTATGGCACACAACATCAAATTGTTTACTACCAACAGATTCAAAATCATCATCAAAGTACCAGCTTCAAAACGACTTTTCTTGGACACATATTGAATAACAGTAGAGCTTCCAACTGTAGGAAGGTCATCAATATCATCAAAAAGCCTCTTACACTTTAAAGGGCTGGTTTGAATAAATGGGAGTAAACAAGTAGCCTGTGCTTCCTGAAGGTCATGATTACCAGCAGCCTGAAACTCGTTAAAAAGGTTCTTACCTCCTAACGGACTAAATTCGAACCCACTATCCTTTGACAAACACTCGGTACCAGTGGAATTCTGTGTTAGAGAATCTTTAAACTCATTGGACACATAAGGTCGGACTGTAGTCCTTAAACAAGGAGGAATGTATTCAAAGTCATTATTACCACCAAATTCAGAAATACCTCTGAATAAACTAGCTTCCACAAAAGGCTTGACATAAGGTGTCCAAAGGTAAGCTGGTGAATTTTTTTTTCTCTTCTTCCCATGCCATTAGTTCTTCAAACGACAGACAGTCGACATCTTTTTTTTTCTTTTCGTGATTTTTAATTTTAGATGTCACTTCATCGTCTGAGGAATCAAAAGACAGGTTCTTATGATAGTAGCTAACTAATTGAACTTGCGGCTCATGAGAAACATAGATCTCAACTAGCCCATGGAGCTCAGCCATGACATACAGTTTTTTGACATCATTATCACCTTCTACAAGGGTCAGCCCTTCCACTAGACTACTACTTGGAAGACAAAAATACCAAGCCCAAATATCCTACTTAATTTCTTTCAACAGTAGGTCACATATTTGAGAATAAGATAACCTACTCGACCTAGGTAACCTCAAATGTAAAACATCTCCACCTAAATATCTTAAGGGATGCAAAAAGAACCGATTACCATGATAAACATCAAACCCAAGATCATCATAGTTTTCAGACATTCTGTTTAACAATGGAAATAATTCAGAAAAACCAAATATTAATACAAAGCCTACTTACTTTACATTAACAGAAAAAAGTAAATGGACAAACTTACAGCCATTGTTGATACCATAAATCACCACAAGTCCTTGATTCTGTGTTTTGTGATGCCATAGTTAGTTGAAATCTACAAATACAAAGACAAAAGTAAAATTTAGTTTTGGTTAATAGATCTAATGATATATATAAGAGAAGGTCAACCTCACGCCTACCAAGACAAAATCACCTAGTTACATGTTGGATAATGCATAAATAGCTATTACCCAATGGACAATACTTGTAAAGTAGCATGCATGGGTTTGCCCTTCTTTGTATATCCTTATTTTGGTGTGTGCCTTTTTTGCTTATCTTTTTAGAAAATTATTACTAATATACAATCCATAATTTATTGTTATGTGTTGTAGTGTGTCTAATTTGTTATGGCACTTTTTTATAATAATGCATCCATGCTACTTATATTTTAAAAATGGAAGATTATCCTATTACATTAGTTTGAAGACAACAATATAATACAACATACTGAATACAAAAATTAAACCCATTCAAGGGAACATATGGTGAGCAATTTGTTTCAGATAATACATCAAACTAGAAGCATCACTACACACAAACACGATGTTTAAAAAAAACCTAGCCATTTGTTCACGGTATGAAAGCGCAGCCTGAATAGGATCCTTCACATCCAATGATAGACCAAAAGCCAAGCGGTATAAAAAATACATACCCAAATACCACAGTCACCAAATATCCCGGCCTGCTTCGATACTTGTTCAGCGATACAAAATGTAATGCAATAACTTGTCGGATCAATGCCTTTCTTCTCAAATACTTGCGCTTGTTTTAGGACATCAGGTAGTTGTAGCTGTGGACAAAAGTTACACTGTTAAAAAAAATCTAATGTTTTAAAACCTGGTTAAACGGTTTTGTATTAATTCTGATGAATAAAACAAATAGACATGAAATAGATATGAATAAATAGTCAAACCTGCAAACACTCCCTCATGTTGATATAAAACTCTCGCCATTCCTCTTCAAAAGTTTCACCGCTATCATAAAATGTAACTATTCCTATGTCTATCTCCAAACGAGCAAGACACCAATGAGCTTCAGTTTCATTAATAGGCATGAAAACCTACAACGTTTGGATCACAAACATAACATTAATATATGACAAAATCTAAACGGGTTAATTATATTACTGAGACTGGACTAGAAGAAAAAATATATATCATCACTTACATGGTTAACATCAGACCATGGAATAGAGTATCTTTCACCATTAGCATACCACAACGGCAATAATTTTTGTAACAGAAGCAGAACAAAGTGGCTACTAACCATCGCCCAATCAGCAGTATCGGGTCTAACATGCCACAGGTAATTAACCCACAACTCTATATGCTGTAAATTTTGAAACATAAATGAGTGTGATGAACGTTATAAGAAATCAATTCAATAAGTACAGTTGTATGAGTAATTGCCTCATCCCTTAGCCAACCTTTCCTAGGCGGGTCTAAGCAAACTAAACTTTCCCAAAACCTTCTATCCACACACACATCGTCACACCAAGGAAACTTGCAGTTAAGCGGTCCAATTTGTCCAAGAAATTCGTCAAATTCATTTGTAAAATGAACTCTGTTGACAACGCTGTTGGAGCGTGCAAGATCCTAGTATATGAAACGATTATACTTATAATCAACTGTCAATAACAACATATATTTTAAAACCTTGTCAAGAAGTAGTTTTCATACCTCAACCCAATGCTTGACATTTTTAAGTTTTTGAGTCATATCTGGATCAGGTAAGCTAAAGCATCTTCTTTTATTTTCAGCATATGCCTTAGTCCAATAATACGAATTAGCTTAACCCGAACCTTGTTCACTCCTTTTTGTAACTGCAAAGCGCGCTCTACTAGCTTTCATATGATCTGAGTTCATGAATGCTTCTCCCCTTTTCTTTCGTTCATTTTCAGACTGCAACCTCTTTTGCTCTTCCATCATTATCAACTTGTCCTCTTCCATCCTTAACCTCTTCTCTTCTTGCATCAGCTTCTGCTATTTTAATTGGGCCCTTTCTAATTCTTCATGTCGCAACCTTAGTTCTTCTTGGATAATAAATTCTTGTCAAAGTTTATATAGTTACTATCGTTATAAGATGTTATGGTACGGAAAGGGTTTTACTCATGTCTACTGATTTTGTAAATTACCTTTGCAACATCTTCATCAGAAAAATCATCTAGCCGCGCTGATGCACTAGTATCAATACTTGACTGACTTGACTCAAACAAGTCAAGAAAATCATGATTAAGCTCATCACAAAACTATGCACTTAGATGCCGAAGATCAGTAGTTAACTCCAATTTCTCCTAAGAATGAACAAAAGTATTTATAAAAATCATATATACGAAAAATAAATGAATCAAAAAGGATGTCAAAGTATATATATGAAAAAAAGGATATATTACACCATTTCTTTCTCGAGCAAGAACCTGAAAAGAATAAAAAATATTAAGGACATATATTATTATCAGTAGTCGTGTGATTATTGATGGGTCTATGAGGAGAATATAAAGTAAAAATAACCTGAATAATTGCCTCGAGTTTGAACAAACGCTTATTTAACTCTGTAATAACACCATCCTGTATTATGCTCATCTCTATTATATTGCTCTCACCCTTGCGTATAATAGGTAAATGTTTCCTTTCAATCTTGCCACGTTTGCGTGTTGCGGCCATCTTCTTCAACCACTCGTCGTAAAGATGTGTGGTTTTCACTGGTGGAGTTCTAGGTATGTAATCAAGGAAAAATGCTATAAACTTCATATACCAATAAGATCTCCTCTCAGCTATTGTCGGTCTAAGTTCTTTAACAGGATTGGATTCCTTAAAAATGAAAAAATAATATTAACAATAAAGAATGATTATTGAAAATTTAATTTAGAATAAAAGATTGCATTAATAAGACAAATTTGATGAAGAATTTTACCTTTCCAAAAAGAAACTTATAATCAGATATTTTGAAGGGTGTATTCTTTGACCACGCTACTCCTCTTGGCATAATGTCAGGCACTTTATTCCACCATAGAATGCTTTTTTCAAATGACTCCAGTATCCATATCTATACAATGTTTACGGATGTTGCAAGTTTAATAGAAAAACATAACATAAAATATTGATACATAAATTGACTCCGGTGTATACTGATACATAAAATATTAACCTTGAAATCGCAAAGGAATCCTGACAGCGTATAGGTTGGAACAAACTTGTTGTCTTTGTTAATACCTTGAAGGAAATCCCACTTGTGTTTATCCGCCACATTCAAAATTGCATCATACAAATGCCTCCAAATATGCTCCCCCCCATGGAAAGGCATCCCAATCATCTAGGTTTTCAACTAATCGCATGAGAGTATCATCAACTTCCTGAACCAATAATCTTCCTATGAAGATAACCTTCAAAGCTAACAATAGACAAAGACGTACTGCATCTTCGTCGCATATGATACCAAATGCCTCTTCATCCTTAATTAGACCAAGAATATCTAAGTTTGTAATTTTTGAACCTGAACGTTTTGGGAAAACCCTTGACCTAAAATTGAGGTGTCCAGACCTATATTTTTCAAAACTTACATTTCCAAAATGAAAACCAGTGATAAGCGAAAATTCTGGACGATCGAAATGTAGGGGACGGTCTTCAATATAATACACAATCGGCATATCATAATGCTTGTCATTCGGATAACATTGTTTTTGTAAAATATAATCTGTCATATGTGCTTCGTGGTCAAAATACGAAAGGTCCAACCATTTACCGAAACAAGTTCTCCGAAACAACTTCCTTCGTTTTTTATCCAACTTGGATTTTATTAAAGAAAAGTAGTTTGGTTTACTTCTGATGATGATTTTCGCCTCATATTCCTACAAAAAGAAATACTCAAAAACATATTCTACTTAATTACGTATAAAGTTAGTAACAAAGCTGCATTGAATCATATTGTGCCAGACAATAAATCTACTGATTCTGATGCATTGAAACATATTGTGGCAGACATTGCCAATCATCCAAACATGCACATCATTTAAAATGAATGCATATTGTGCAATTTAGTTTAGTGTGGATTGTACAAATTTTTAATAAATACCATATATTACTTCATTCCTCAGTGCACTTATTGCAAAGGTACTACAACAGAGCACATCTCTAAACCCTATATAAAAAATGATAATATTTTTGGGGAGCCAAAAACAGAGCACATCTCCAAACACCAGATAAATTAAAAACCCCAACTCAATTAAAAACCTTAGCTAAGTTAAATAAACAATTTCATTGTTACAAAACTACGATTAAACATGATTAATTTCAAATAAAATACAGAAAAAACAAAGATACGAACAATTTATATATATCAATATACGAAAGTAAAAACCAATTTTAATGTAAAAATAAAAATACATACCCGAATACGAAACATTTTTTTGCAGGGTTCAACCTGGATTTCGAGAAGATGGATCTTGGTTTGTGGGAGTATTTTGTAATGTATGTGTTATTCTAATCATCGAATAAAGTAAAGAAGATATAGTCATATGAAAAAACGCTTAACTATTTTAAGGAATTCGCTTAAGTAAAAAAAGTATAAAAGTAATCTAAAAAGTATTTAAAAGTTATGTAAAAAAAAGTATAAAAGTATAAAAGTACAAAGTTAAAAAAGGCGCTCAAAGTAATTCGTTTAAGTTGCTCAGCATTGGGAAGACGCTAAATGAATAAAATAATAGTTTCGAAAGTTTGACTTTTTTCTTGAAAATGACAAAAGAGAAGTTCGCTCGAATCTTAAAATTTCGGTGGGTCCAGGTCGCTTAAAAAATATAGGTACAAAAAGTAAAATTCAATCATTGGATTATGAAAAGTGGATGTACACTTGGCGTTCTTTGATCGGAAGAAAAAAGTCGCAAGTCTCAAAGTCTATTTGAGGAATACGCCAACTTTGTGCCTAGAAAGTGTTGCCACCCCGAGCGAAAAGTGCAATGCCATAATTGCCCCATATATATAAATTTTTGACCCTAAAACAAAAAAGTTATCTTGATTTCAAGTTAACACCAGATCTTCTTTAGTTATCTATGTGATCCAGTTGTTAGCTCAATATCCGATCGAGACCCTTATAGTTGTTTTTCTTTTCTCAAAGATATATTGAATCATCATGGATCGTACTAACAATGCATCCAGTTGTAAAGTGACGTGTTTGATCATTCTGTGCGTTGTTGGCTTGTTGATTTGGTTATGCATATATGTATCATTCCGCGATCCATATTCAACTGAAAATTAAAGATGTCATTTATAAGCATCATATGAAGACTGCTAAATATGGAATAGACTATTATGTCAAATCGGGATTCAATACGAAACATCCTGCTGGTACTCCTGCACCAGTCGAATTGGAGAATAAAATCATCAAAGATTACAATGAAACTGAACAAAGGTATTACCTTCATGAACTTTGGCATAAATGGCTTTCAACTGATCCAAAGTATCCAACTCCTGAATGTGACAAGCTTCGAAGCAAGGGAATACCAATAACAACTCCCATAAATTTATGAAGATTAACTCTAGTGAATCAGATTACCCAACTCCTTGGATTGTTTTTAATACTCTCTAGAAATCAAAACATGGGGTATATTTTGAAAAAAGAAACACATGTAAATGCTAAACCCTTTTCCATAGAGAATTGGTACAAAAATACACACATATAAATGCCAATACTAAAGATTTTTTTTGGGTAAAAGGTCAAAGACCCGGTAAATATATTACTCTAAAAAACGTTTAAGTACAAAGGATATGGGTGAATCCCATATCTCAGCCCGTTACATAGGCGGAAAAGCTTACATAACAAGATACTTCCTATTATCTAAACAAGAAAATAAACCACTACTCAAAAGATAAAATTAGATTCCTATGAAAAAAAAATTACTTCTTACCAAGGCCTTGGAGCTTGATACCATACGTGTCATAATAAGTATCCAAATTCCCTAGAAGATCGTAGACCTGATCCGCATAGTCATCATAAGCATAATCACCATAATCATCTTCACGATCATGACAACCACCAAATAGGTTCATTGACTCATCAAAAGTGTTCACAACCTCCTCTTCATCACTATCGAAATCAACAATCTCTCCCACCTTAGATAATAGGTTAACCCCTCTTAGTAGAAGAAGTAGACGGAAAATCGTTTTTATTACCTGGATAATCAACCTTTTTAATAGGATTACTATCATCATCAACAAGAGTAGCTTTCCCATCAATGAGAAGCTTTTCAAACTCCCCAATTTTCTCAACAATAGGGGTAGGACCAACCTCGTTAGCTTCCATTGAATCACTCACAAGCGGTTCTTGTGATACATTACCAATCTTAAGAGACCCAACCTTCTTAGCTTCCATTGTACGAATCCACTACATCAGTAGGAATGCCACATTTATCAGTATCAATCATATTAAGTACAGCAAAAGGATTAGATGTAGCAATCTTCTCCCCACTCGTACTAGTTACTTCAGTGGTTTTCTTCTTTGTATTATCCACCTTCTTGGGTTCAGGAGGAGGCGCTTTAGGTTGATACCTAAACTTAGGACCCACACCATGTTTAGTAAAACCACCCTTACCTGGAACACTTTGACTACCATTCTTACCCTTATTCTTGTTATTGACGGGTTGAAAACCATCATTAACACTCTATTTAGGCCGAGTAGAAGGTGGAACAGATTTAGGACAATCAAGTAGCGTATGACCAAAAAGCTTACACGTATCATATCGAGGCGATTTCCATTCGTATTCAACCTGAATCTTTTAACAGTAGAGTATGCCCCATCAATTAATTGTATCTCAACAGTGATGCTCTCCCTAAGAACGTGATCAACCTTAACTTCAATTAAGCACCTAGCAAAACTACTTCGACCCCATGATTCCAAGCACATTTGACTAGTGTAAAAATCTAACATTTTTGGCGTATCAATCATTGTGGCTAGGAGGTTGAGACTATCATCAAAAAACATAGCAAGGGGCACATCATGGAATTTAACCAATACTGGAATATTAGTCAAATCCTCTTTAAGTAGGTTGGTGTTTAGGGTCCAATGTTTAAGAGTAATGGGCACATTTCTAATCATACACGGGGCAGTTTTGAAGCACATCATCAACACCTTTCTTCAAATTAAACTTAAAGAAGAAGAAACCCTTAGCATTCATCATGACCTTTTGAACGCCATACTTAGCCCACTTATTACGTACATAATAATCAACAACCGGGAAAGCAATACGTTTACCAAGAAAATAGCTATACAAAGTATTCTCAAATATGGTATTCACCTCTTCAAACACTTTCATCGGGACGGAAAGATCAACCCCATTGGTTTTATTGCTACACTCCAAAACCAACGAAAGTTAGACATTCGTTTCATAGGATCATTAGATGTAGCACCCGCATAGGAAATCGGCTTCCCACTAGCAGCGACATTAGGTTGAGGTTGCTTCATAATATTTGTAGTGTTCACATCACTTGGAGGATTACTACTACCACTAGACTTAAATGTATCCCCATGTGCATTAGAAGCCTTATCACCACCATCTCCAGTATACACATTAGGCTGTTCCAAAACAAAAGTGGGTCCAGAAGCATTAGCCATATCATTGCCATTCCCACTATTAGGGTTCATTGTCGATTGGAGTTCAACTCACCAAAGCTAATAGTAGGGTACGATTCAGATGTAAAGACATGGGTCACATTCGCGTCCATAGAAGTCCAACCAGAGTTTGCATGAGGTTCAATACTCTTAGCAACAGGTTGAATAGTGTTACTTGTAGTGCTAACCACGTTATCATCACCATAGTTCTCCAAATTCACATTTGCAAACAAACCGATCAGAATGAGCGTCATCATAAGTAGCGTTTAATGCATCCACATCAATTGTAGCCACAGGTCGTGAAATACTTGTGTTCTGTTTATCTGACACACTCTTCAAAAACCCTTTTTCCATTCTCTCTTAAACCCACGACCAACGCAATAATTCAACAATAGCACACAAATGCAAACGTCGAGCAGCAGCATGCACAATCCACTAAATAAGAGAAAAACCCTAATTTAAAAAATTAGGGTTTTAGATCGTAGAGCACAAAAATCTTCACATAATTCAGAATAAACAAACTAAAGGAATACCAGAATACCAAAGATTATTCATAAGATTTTTGAGTGATTTTATTTCTCAAAAAGTCAAACTACATTTAACTTATCTTTTGAAGATTATATTTTGAAAAAAAAGTAAAAAAAAGTTTCTATGCACAAATAATTATGATTAATGATTGTACTTGGAGGTTGGGGTTGAAAATGATGAGCTATTTGGTGTAGAGTATTAAAATTATTTGGCTTTACCAAGTGTTGCTTTGACATGGTTATCCAAACGATGTTGTGGCTGCTTTGGAAATTCCAGAATAAGACTTGTATTGGCACTAAACGTCCGACTAAAGATGCAATTGAGAATGATATCATAGTCCATTCACACACTTAGATCTCGTCATCTCGAATAGGAACTCAAAAGTTAAACTGGGTTGATTGATTGGATTATCAATCTTAAAACCACTTGTAATATCTCTTTCTAACTCTTTTGTTCCTTTTATATCTCCTTGCTAGTTGTTTAATTAAAAATCCACCGTTCAACAAAAAGTGATGGAGGGTTGGAGGGTAGGTTGGATATATTTGGGGGTGTTTGGGTTGACAATATCAGATCTGGCTATGAGTTGGACGAAATGGATGGGGGGTTTCAGTTTGTGAATCATCTATGTAAAGAGGTAGGAGATTGTCTAAGCACGTATATTTGGACGGACACATGGCTTGGCCTAGGAAGCGTCTCTTTGTGATCCTTTCCCTAGGCTATATAACTTGGACCGAATTAAGGATGTATTAGTAGGAAGTTGAATTAGATGGCTAGATAGTTCATGGCAATGGGCGTGAGATTGGTCCCCTCCCTCTCAAGGCAGATCAATGGGGGAGTTTTAAGCCCTTGAAGAGCTGTTAATAAATGTTAGTAATAGACAATCCTGTAAGCATAGGTGGAAGTGCAATCTAGAAGATGAAGAGGTTTTCTTGGTGAAAATATTGTCTCGTTGGATTGATGAACATCAGATGGCAGTGACCTTAATGGGGGGCTTGGCGATGACAAAGGATGTTAGAGTTCTATGGAGTGCAACAGTTTGGGCAACAGTTTGGGTGGCTGCTACCAAGGCGTTTAAAGGATAAATGGATAATTGTCCAAGCGTATTTCAGGATATTCAACTAAAGGCATTCGAGTATATTTCTAGGAGATCAAAGAAGTGGAATTTTCAGTGACAAATGGAGTTAGTTTAGGTATTTTGTGGACTGTTGCATTGGTGTTCATGTGTGTCATATAGCTAGAAAGTGTGTAATGGTGTGGTATTTGGCAAACAAGCCTACACACATACCTCATGTGTATGTTGGTCCCTGTTCGCTTTTACTTTTGTTTATGTATCGAGTTGTTTCGGTGTTTCGAGGTTGTATATGTTTCTATTCCTTATGAGGGTATGTTCCATGCATGAGGTGAGGTGACTGTATTTCCGCTTGTTGTTTTTAATAATATTTGGCCTTTTGGAAAAAAAAATCATGAACTTGATCTGTCATTTAACATCAAGTTTATATTGGTCGGTAAATGTATGGAAATCATTAAAATGGAACAAGTGAAGACATACGAATTCTGCTAAAAGAAATTTATTACTCGAGGTGCCATGATAGTTTTCCAACATTTTTCCATCTAATAAAATACTGAGAAAACAAGTTTCTATATATTTTTGAACATCAGAGTTTTTACAACGTATTTAAAATGGTGAATGTATGGAGATCAAAAAACGCCGTTTGGTCAAGGGACTGTTAGTGTTAATTGTTTTGAAGTTAATGACAATCTGCATTAAAAAAAAGCCAAAGGACTATATATGAAAGTCAATGCAAACCACAGGACCATCCGTGTAATTTCCAGTAGATCATGGAAAAACGTTCTCAGTTGAATTCGATACAAATTCGTTGATTCCAGTGGATCATGGAGATGAAATCTCATATGTGTTTTCCCTTTCCTTGTTGTAAAATTTCCAACCACGGTTTCTCTGTTTAAATTGTAAAACTATGGCAATTTGTCAATATAATATCTGGCACAACAAGTTTCTTCTTCTTTTTCTGGCATAATATGCATAGGTTAGCATCTTATAGATCTCACATAATCACTCCATGTTGGTCAGTACTCAGTTGTGTGCAGAAGAAAAAGGAGTTGCTGAGGAAAGTCGCACGATTCATTGCAAACAAATTGAGTATTACAAGGTTGTACGTGCTATAGAGGGCGATGCTTGAGAGGGAAGATATCTATTGATTTTCTTCATTTGGCCTGCATGTGATACATCTCTAAAATAAAGGTTTAGAAGAGAGTTTAATTTAGAGGATGCCAACTGTCAAAATAAATGCAGTCCTGACATATGAAGTCGACCTTTTCAGATGCGTAACTCTTTTCAACTCTCGCACCATTTTGAAGGCGTGAATATTTACCTGTTACAGGGATGTCAGAAGATCCTACCGTGGCGGCTGGGGCAAAAGCTAAAGACAACAACATTATAATATGATAAACTAGTCTAGGACTCGAGGCCAATTGCAGTTCCATGATACTTAATATAGACAATAGAAGCAGGGTTATGATATTGTAGTTAGTATTATGTTTTCGGTCAAATTGTATATATGGCTCGTGTCCGTTAGGGACGACTTTAGATTGATTTTCTTCATTACTCGTTACCATTATATGATCAAGCTTTTGAAGCATTTTCAATTGCTTGAGCTAAAGAAGACCCATAATTTTTATAAAAACTTGCTTCTACTAACAAATATACAATCAATCAAGGTTTCCAATAAATGGTCTAGCTAGGTCCTTGTTTCCTCACCAGAGGTCAATAGTTCAAACCACAATAAATGTGTACATTTGGGGTGGCAAGAAAAGGGTCGGAAACAGTCTCGAGAATAACCCGGTGAGGTCGCGTATATCTGAGTCAAAAAGGCGCGCCTTGTTACATCCCGTGAACGACACGACTTAAAATCATTGAAATTTGAACTTTTACACGGAAACCACTTGACTTAAAACTGACCCGCTGTTACTAATCGTTAAACTGACACTATCCTATAACAAACTGACCCTTGAAAGTATTTTTACATGAAACTAGACTCTATTACCTTCGAAATGCCGGATGGCGGGACCCGTGACGACTTACCGTTAAAAAGATATAATTTTTCGAAAACTGACTTCGACTAGTTCTCCACTAGTTCTCAAACTATTTTAACCACTTTAAAAACACGTAACCATATACATTGTTTTTCCAAACATTCTTGACCCGTTTGACCCAAAATGGGTTAAAATAGACCTTGTCCCAAACAACCCTTTTTCCGCACTCACTTTTTTTATACACTTTTGACCCATTTTCCGGAAAATGACTTCTATTATTCAGAAAGACACCTAAACTTTCAGAATTTATTATGACCTCATATATATCATTTTCACGCATAAACATTAACCAATTGACCTTTGTAAGAGTGTTTTACAATGACGGGTTTTATGTAAAAGACCCGTTTTGACCCATTTTCAATACATACAACCTTTACCAGTTCCGAATTACTTCAAACCTTTCAAAAAGCATTAACTTAACATATTAAATCATGTTCATAATCATTAACCCATCTACAACCCAAAATGGGTATAAATACACATTATTCCAAGCACCTCTTTAAACATGACCATAAACACTAAGACCATGTTATAACATACCGTTTGACGACCCAATTACTTCAAAGACCATGCCATATACTTTGACACTTGACGACACATTTACAAACCATTTTAGACTTCCGGGGGTACAACATTGACTTGAGCTCGGTATCTACCTAAGCTCCTACTTTCTTACCAACCTTCTTAACTTCCTTATTAGAATCCTTAAGCCTTATTTCCAAGCATTACCTTTTCTTCATGTTTAAACCTACAAAACGTTAGACACTTAAACTGTAAGCGCAAGGCTTAGTAAGTAAAACGATCATAACATAATATTATAATCATTCATAGATAACGCATCATAACTCATTAAACTATTACAATCATTAAACATTAACACATACCTTAACTCACTTAATGCACCAATAATCCTTATAGGTTATTTCATCAACGCATCTTAGCCTAATCCATCCTTGATAACTTTCATGACTAGTTATGCGAAATTAGTCTCAAACACACATACACATAAGCACATACATTCAATCAATTAAATACCTTAACATAACAAGTCACATAACACGTAATGTATAAAATCATTACAACATCACATCATAATCAGTTTATTTGATTCCAAGATAGTGATATCAATTAGAATCATCATCATCAATTCCATCATTAGCCTCTTCTTCACATCTTGTAAGGATGATTAATACTAACTTTTTTTTTGGTTTGGAGCATTAATCCTTCATCAATTTGACCATTGGAGAATCTTGTTCTTTCCTCATCTTCTCTCTAAGCCGTACCACATACACACCTACCATATTCTGAAATTTGTAGAATGCATTGATAGATAATTAGTAGTATAGTTTGCCTAATTGGCACATTAGGTCCCTTAAGTTCCTTTACTTCCATTTTGGCCACAAACACTTAGTAACACATTTACAGCTTAACAACTTTAGTCCCTTAAGTCTATTTTCCTTATAAATGTGACACATCATATTTTCTATAACCATTTACATAACATTTATACCTTTAGTTTGACTATTGGGTTTGACTAACCAATCCCCGTAAGTCCTTAAAAATAATAAAAGTTATAGTCAACTATTCAAATGGCACTTAATAAAATACTTAGGCTTGGTTTCAGGGTGTAATAATTCTACCCTCCTTATTTAGATTTCGTTCTCAAAATCTCTCGTCTAAACTAACCTTTGTCTTGGTCACATCTTACCCCTATTCTTAGCACTAGGTACACTTATCATTCAAACAATCCGTTGCAATGATTTAAGTGATCTTGCAATGATAAGCAACTCATTCCAAAATCTTAATCCACTCTACTTTCCGTTAATTTTCCTACCAACACACGATTCTTACTAAGTTAATTGTGTCAAACGAGAAACGTTACTATAATCATTGTATCATCTTACCAACTTCATTACTATCGCATCACATTCTTACTTACTATATTAAAAATTTTAATTAAGGACCATGTGTCACTTGAGGAGATTTACTCTATTTTGACTTTACATAAGTCAAACATTAGCTAATACCACCTATCTTTCTTATTTAACCATAGTCATTCTACTATCCTTCCTTACCCTTTGCTTCAACACCTTATCTTCTCTATATCATTTCTAAGGATTTCCACCAAGTATTAAGGTTTACTTAGGAGATCTTACGTTATTTGACTTTCACAATTCAACGTTGACCAATACTTCCACCTTTTAACGTTGTCATTCCTTTATTCCATTAACATTTTCATTACAATTTCTCGTTTTCTCTACTTCTTTTATAAATTTCGAGTCAAAGACATTAAGTCTCATAAGAAATTTCATTACTTTACTTCATAAAGCTAAAGTTAACTTATGTCACCACATTTACTTATAAGGGTGCCAATACTAATTAGCATCCATTACCTTCGTTACTCACATTTTCTACCATGCCTTTAAGCATGTTATAAAATTATTACCAATTTCTTAATCTTAGTTATACTATAGACACCTAATGGTTGGTTTCACTTAATATCTCAATTTAATCAGTCACATTCTAATTCTACCCCGCTTATCCTAGTTCTTAAAACTTCTAACTAATTCTAGGCTTTCGTTTTCTACCCTTTCTACCTTACTCATGCCATGTCGGGAACACATAATCCCACTCATTTACATGGAAAGGCGTCCAAGTCGATGTAAATCAAGAAACATAAAATCATGGTTCAGAGATTCACAATTTCTTTAATCAAATGAAAAGGCGTCCCAATATTTAATCAAGGAAATCATAAATCGTCCTGCTTATACGCTTCCAACACAACACTGGTACCTATTCATTTTACAGTTAACCTTTCTTTCTTTTCATTACTTTATAACTTTTTAGACTTGGATCCATATATTATCACATTCACTTTGAGGATCTTTTAATATGCAAAGGGAAACCCTTGTCGGTGAAGGCAATACTTTTTATCCCGAAGGATCTTTAACATATCCAAAGGGATTCTTTATCATTCATCATTTTGTTCATCCCGTAGGATACTATCATTAACATCATTCACTTGGTAATCTCTAAAGATACCATCATTAACTTGGTCATCCCGAAGGATACCATCATTAACATCATTAGCTATCATTAACTCATTGGTTAAATGATAGTCACTTTTAACCTTTCACATTTAACATTGGATCCAAGTCATTATCATTTTTAACATACATACACTTTTACCTTCCTTTTATTAGTTAAAGTAAGCATCGTTAGGAAATGACACTTGCTTATTATATTTACACATTTTGTGTGTTTACACATCTTACTTTCTTATATACTTGTCAATTCTTGTTGAGCATTTACATCATCTTCATTCTTCACCTTGTTAGTCCACGTGACTCTTTTTTTTCTCCACATTTAACCTTACATAGGTTATTCACTAATACATTCCTTAGCGTTACTCATTTCTTCTTCTTACTCACTTCAAACATGCTTTAGATATGTGTCTTTTGTGTGACTATTGATCATCCACTGGCCACTTGAATTTTATGTTTGTGTGACCTTTTCTAACATTTAGTCACACAACGAATTAAGCAAACAGTGACCAAAAATGTTAAAAATTGTGACCATATGCATCTTTTAGTCACATATAAGAAATCGATATATATCAAAACAAATTCAAATATATATATATATATATATATATATATATATATATATATATATATATATATATATATATATATATATATATATATATATATATATATCAAAACATATTCAAATACAATAAAATAGGAATGTATATACAATTGTAATGTCGTACATAATAAAATTCTCAATAATTTAATGACTTATGACTCTTGGTCTTCTTAGCTTCCTTTTGCATAGCATCACCAGTGACGTAGCACTTCGTTGGTAATTTAGGTGCAGTTTTGTTCTCACCAATCATTTTTATAGTACTTGGTGGTGTTACATGTAGGAAACAAAAGCCGTGTGTATCAAACACTGAATTAAATATGAAAAATGATATATGTTGGTTTATAAAACACATGCATGTATGTACCTTTTCATCGAAAACCACTTGACCCTTTGGCCATGCATAAAAACCACCTACTGCATCCTTAACTGTTTTGAAACCGTTACTTCCTACATCCGGTATGCATGCTGAATCCACTAAAGATTTATCAATACACTCTGTACCCTCCGCAATAAAACTTGATTTCTTTAAGTGCCACATTCTACACTTAATTCCCTAAAAAGATAATTTGTTGCATGTATATATGTATCAGAAATTAATTAAACTAAAGAACATATGAAAATTTTTAAATACATACTTGTGGTAGTACTATTAATGGAGACTCATGTTCTTGTGATTCGGAAAGTTGACGTGAAGAATCCTTTCGTTTTAATCTAGTCGGTTTCTTAGATGAGACAGAATTAATAGTTTCATATATATATTAAACACGGTAAATAAGACATGTACGTAGAATTCAAAAATCCCAGGGGGATGATTTATTACTTACACTTATTTCCATTTCCTTTTCCAAAGTTGGAAGTCCATTAGACTTTTGAATGGTCGCAGCTTTATCACATCCAGCAGCACGTGTTCCGGCATCCTCATCAGCACTCCTATTTATAAGATTAATGTTAACCGGAGACACCTGAAATATAAATTGTTTAAGAAGACTGCAGCATTATTTAAAAGGGTAAAAAAGGATGGAATGTTACTTTATTATGTCAAGAAACAAGTTCAACTTAAGGCTGAATGGATTCTATTGTTATATGGAGGAGTCTTTGGATCACGGATTCTATTGGTAATATAATTTCACATTAGTTACCCAAAAAAAAAGCAACATAAAATATGTCTTACATCCGTTGGTGTCAATGGAGTTGACGTTGGCTGCAACTGCCCCCCTTTGTGCAGCCAATTGATTCATCAAATCCTGGATTACCGCCTCTTTTTCTTGACTTTGGCATCGCTCATTATCAAGTTCACTTTAAAGTAACACCACTCTTTCATCAGATGCTTGTCTGATTCGAGGCAGGTAAAAATACCTTTTGTAGGTTACTCCACCTCCCACTCCTCTCGCATATCCTCCTTTTTCCTTACCTAATACAACTGTCATGGCATCAGTGCCATGATCAACCTTCAAGGTTCCTTGTTTGATCTTGTCCTCTGTCTCTTTCTGCACACACAATATGGGAAATAGGTTATTTAATTCTACCAGTATTAACTTATAAGTAACAGTATTAACATATAACTAACAATATTAACTTGTAACTAACAGTTTTAACTAATACACTATCAATATTAACTTATAACTAACAATAAACATAATAATAAAATTTGAAGTCAAACTTACAATATTTTCTCCAATTGTTCTGATATCATCATCGTGAAATTCTCCGTCTTTATTCACCCTTCCTTTCAACCACAGCGTACCACGCGGTGGTTCTTCATCTAGTTCAATTTCTTTATTCTTGATCTTATACACATCAAATACATACACTTGTAAGATAAACCAATATAAACGAAATTATGATGCTATTAAATGCAAATGTGCAAATGTTTAATGTACCATTTTATCTATCACACGGGCGTATCCACCTCGTCCCATTGTATGTTGATAAACAGACTTGGAACGCGCCACTTTAGATGCAGCTGATTTCACCTTGCAACACAAAATAAAAAAGGTGTTTAGATGTAGTAATGCTGATAGTATACAACAAATATATATGGAAACATCAAATGTGACAGATATTTGAACTTGAATAAAAATGAATAATTAACACCTTGTATTCCTCGGTGGCCGTGTAGTTTACAAAAGTTACCCAATCTTTGGCTTTTATAATTGCACTATACTTCGCCGGGACTTCATTAAGTTTTGAAAGGGTATTTTGGTGGGCAATATGTAGTTTTTGGTCAATTTCCTTATGAAATTCCTTAGAAGTTGACCAAGACGATTCGTTATCAGCTTTCTGACTGTCAAGTCAACATCAAAATATCGCTACAAAGATTAACACAATGTTGTTAATTAGTTGCACATAATGTAAATGCAGAGATAAACTTATTAACACCTTGTACCTACGACAGCCAAGCCACTACTAGTTAAAAAAAAGTATATGTGTACCGTGATTTCGTCCCACATTTTATCTCTTGCTTTTGAATCAACCTTCCTCCAGGATAGAATCCTGACACCTATATTCTCACGAACCAAATCACCCAAAAAACTCGAAAACAATGGCCTGTTTTTTCCTGATAACCTATTCATTGAATCGAAGGTTACACTGACCTTTATTCCGTCTGTTTTTCCATATTCCCTGCGAAACTTAGCTAACCTAGTTATGCCCCTCTTAACAACATTCGCATTTGAATGGTTGTTTTCAGCATCCTCACCCTCATCTGAATACGCCTCTGATTCATATCCAAAAGGGTTATCATTTTCACGATCAGAATAAACCAAATCATCCTGATAATTGGTTTGAGTTTCCATGATTCGTCAGAAGTAATGTGTTAAAGAAAAGTAGTAAACTTAATTGGTAAATAATGGTGTAAAAAATTGAAGTTCTGGTTGTTTTGCTTGAATCCTGATTTATTGGAGTAAAATTAGGGCTCATGATGGGGCAGTTTTTCAATTAAGGAAACCATAATTTCCTAAGTACTTTTAAAAATTTTGGCTAAAATTTGGCTCCAAATTTGATAATTTTAAAATGTGGCTCCAAATTGATAATATAGAATTTAAATATTTCATTTTTTGCTGCAATTTTTGAAACCAAAACACCCATGACAGAAATGGTGCTTACCCACAGTCCCAAACACCCATATAACTTCAAACCCGCTGTATCAAAGACACATATAACTGCAGCTACACTAAAATCTCACCACATGGCGCATACAAATAAACAAACAAAAGCAAAAAATGGAATTAAAGCAACTAATTAAGCAACTATAACTAATAAGCAGTACCAGATAAACAAGTAAGTACCAAAATAATCAAATCCAACCAAGGAATGCTGATACAACAAACATCCCTCAAACCTTACTTTAAGCCTATAAATAATCTATTTATAAGCACTTACATAAGCTCTAACATCCTCCAACAGTAAAAAAAATCAAGAAATCATGTAAATGCAATTAACTTAAAGCAAAAACAACAACAAAAACACCCTAAATCTAGTGGTTCAATCCAAAATAATTGTCATGCACAAACGGTCCACTTCTAAACTTCATAATCAGTCATAAAAAATTAACAACAACCTAAAAATGAACCTAAGCAAGGCACTTATGAACCGCATATCCATGGCTCAACATTGAACACGACACATGGGATGCACCATTGTCATTGGATCAACCTCAAACCTATAATAATAAATTCTACCAGATATGAACTTAAACACGATAACCAATTCCTAAATGCAAAACAACATTAAAAAAAAGATGAAACAAACTAGCGAACGCATCCCATTCCACCCATGCAGCTTAGTCCTCGCAGCCTCCCTGTCATGCCTAAGATCCATCAAAGTGTCAAAATGGTCATCCCCATCTCCAAGAGCTACCATCTCAGCGATTAAAGCGTTAAATTGCCCAATCTCATTCTTTGCTGTGGTGGCCTCTTCGCGCATCCGGTTTATAAAGGCATGGAGACTGGAAATTTGTTGAGCCTTGAAGAAACTCATATAACCATCAACAGATGTCTCCCCGCTAAACTCAATTAGGTCATCAATAACATGCTTAGCCACTTGGTTTTGTAGTGATGGTGCTGCCATTGATAATGAAATTGGGTAAAATAGGATATTATTGAAAGATTGATTACAAAGGTTGAAGAAGAGTTGTCGGGATAGTGTGATAGAGAAGATACTTGTAACTCCAGAAACCGAGAACTAGTCAGAGATACTGGTAGTGGTAACTAAAATAGTCCTTATGAATTCAAATTATAAAGACCTAATTTTTAAAACCGCAAAATAAGTCCTCCTTTTAAACTATCACTATAAATTAGGAGTGTTTATCCATTTGGTTATCGGGTTGTTTGGTTTCGTTAAATCGGTTATTTTTTTATTTGGTTCAACACGATAACCGAAGCGAACCGAACTAGAATTAAACCGAAGCGAACCAAAAACCGAATATGAATTCACTTCGCTTCTTGGGTTTACCCGAAAAGTCTTAAGAACGGATAAAACGAAAAAAACGAACTAAAGCGGACGAAAACGTGTAAGTGTTGTTCCCCGTTCACTATCGTTTAAAAACAGTTTAAGAATATAAAACAAGTTAATAGTGAACAATGACTGAAATTAACATAAATAAAACACACAAAGTAATTTTCAACATCATATTCTTTATTAGAAATTAATAAAAAAGAATACGTTACCCAAGTACTTGCGGAACAGTACTTGGGATTGAAATGACAAAGTTTGGTGACTCCTCTCTAAGCTCAGGCTAAGTCTGAGCACAACTCTTAGAACCCACTGAGCTATCTCAGGGATTAAGTTGTATTTGGAGGAGTGAAAAGATGGCTTGCGTGTATGTGTGTTTTTACAATTCACAAGCTTAACCTTTTCACTCCATCTCTTATGCTATTTATACATGTATTATTTTTAACTCTTTCCTAAGTGACAAACTGACATCATACCGAAGACAAAATACTGATGTATTTTGTCTCTGTTTACAAAGACTATTCTAGGTAAGAGACAAGACTACTTTCCTAAGTTCAGTGATGACACTGAGCCTGATCTTTTGCCATTCAGGGAAAGTTGACTTTGGTTGATAAGGACTTCGTCTTATCTGATTCAAACTTATCCCTCCTTGTCCCGCTCATTCTTCAGTCTTTACATCCTTCAGTCTTCTACTTCAGTTTGTCTTCAGTGTAAGAGTTGGAGAGGAGTCTTGGGGATTCAGTGAGTTATTGTCATCACTCACTGAATCCATCATCTTCTTCTTGACTCAGTCTTCACCCTTTAAGTTCCGCCTTACTGAGTGGAGAGACTTCTTCTTCGCCTCATACTGAGTATCCTGAAGATGACTCACTGAGAGACTATGCACTCAATGACCTGTTAGTGTTTAACAGACTAAACACTTTGGCTATTTTCTATTCAAATCCTAGATTAAGGGGTTTGGGGGTATTACTGAACCCAACAGTCTCCCCATATTTGGATATACATATAGCCTAAGTGTTTGATCAGTGTAAGTGAGCAAATGACTTCTTCTTACACTGAATGTACTAATGAATACATTAAGGAACACTGAGTATTTTAACAAAACATACATCTTTTATTGATCACATTACATCGTTCCTATCACTAGTACAAAAGATAAATCAAAATGATTTCAGTTGAGATGGATCCCCAATGCTTCAAGCTTAGGCTTCTTTTTGAGTAATGTTTCTTTGTCAGGGTGCTCTCTTATCTTGGCATTCAGGTCTTGGCAGAACCTGATGTTTGCTGGGGTTTGGATCTGAGAAGCCACAGGTATGTAGCTCAGCATTGCAGCCACACCTGCCTGATCAATATCACTCCATCTTTGAAATGCTGGGTTTCCATAGACATCAATGTGGAATAGCCCTCTTTCAGGATTTTCAATCACTAGACAGTTCACGAACTTAACACCTTCAGGCAGCTCCCTGTTGCATTCTAGTCTAGGCACTTTGATCTCAGACTGGAACTCAACTCTCTTTCTTTTGCCAGTGGATGATTGTGGTTGAGATCCTTGAGGTACAGTTAAGGCAGGCTGAATTCCCAGTTGTGCTGGTGCATCCCTCAGTCTTTCATATCTTTTACTGAGCATCTTCATCAGCTCCTTAACCACCGTCTTTTGATTCTTTTCTATTATTGGACCGAGTTCATCGAGTTCAGTGATCCCAAAGTCAGTGAATTTTAGGGGATCATGAACCTCGAAATGCCTTTTGTCAACCCCCCTGTAGACGTTCATTGCCAGTGGTTTAGACCTGGGATGATTTTGACATCAGTGATCTTCTCAGGCAGTCTTCTGCTTGTCATTGTCTAATTATAATGGTCAATTCTTGCTTTCCTGATGGCTTTAGTTCTTTTGTTCTTTTCTTCCAACTGCTTTTTCATTTCAGCCATTTTTGCTGCCTGAGCTTCCTTGAACCTTTGTCCTGCCTGACCCTTTTCAAGCTTCTTTGGATCAATTCCCACATTCTCAGCTTCTTCGGCAATCACTTTAACCAGTGCTTCCTTACTTTTCTTATCTTCCTCAGCTTGTTTCAATCTCCTTTCTTCTTTAGCAAGATACTTACTTAGCTGTTGAGGTGTGAGAAGGTATTCAGTGTCATCGATTTTGTAAGGAATCTTCTCAGGCTCAGTAGTTGTCATTATGCCTTTTCCTTTGTCCTGGCCTGAGGAAGATGATGCAACCAAGGGTGGTGTTGTTGTCATGATAGGTGGTGTGACTGTCAATGTTGTTGTTGTTGATGTTGTTGGTGGTACTGATAAGATAGGTACAGCTGGTACTGGTGGTGATGATGATATTGGTGCTACAGATACTGGTGGTGTTGGCTCCCCCTCAGTGAGAAGAGGAGTTTCTTCAGCAGTATTCACCCCCTCAACTGTTGCCGGAGCGTCAGTGAGGGCAAGAGTTGGTGTTGGTGCTGAGGGGGACTGAGCAGCTTGACCCTTGAAGGCCTGATAAATTTCAGTGATCATGGCCTTGATATCTGAAGTATCTGTTTGAATGCCAGTGACCTTAGCTTCCAAATTAGCCTGAGATACTTCCAAAGCAGTCATGCGCGGCCCAAGATTCCAGGCCAAGGAAGTAGATGCCTGAGCCAACGTAGCCATCTGAGTGTTCACAGAGCTCAATGTAGCTTGAAGAGACTGGACTGAAGAATGAAGACCCTGAACATTTGCTGATTTGAGCGTTTCGATCAGTTCAGTGAGGCTGGAGGATTGTTTCAAGTACGCCTCAGTAGCCTCCAGCACTTTAGAGTTGAGCGCTGGGTCTTCTTTGACAGATTCCCTGATTTCATCTACCTTTGTTGTTGGATCGATGTACTCTAACCAAACTAACTTAAATAGCTTGTTTAAGGTTTAACAACCTCGGATAAATCCTAAGTTATTAACAAAGAAACACTGAACAAACTCTATTAAGTATGCGGAATTTACTTAACAAAGCTAAGAAGAATAACTCTTATTATTAACTCTAAATCTGCTTATTATGCAGATACTTTAACAACTCTAAGAATATCGAACTTCTCTAAAACTCTAAATAATGATTTTATGAACTTGTACGTCTAATGCCAATCTAGGGGTCCTTTTATAGGCTCAAGGATAACCCTAGTCGGTTTACAAATTGTATCCTTGTACGACAAGTAATCTAATACAAAATATTCTAGAGTTACAATACTTTCTATAAACGAATATAACAGTTCTTTGTTCTTGCAGTACTTTGACTTTCATGTGCAGTACTTTGACTTTATCTTTAGCAGTACTTTGACTCTTTGACTTTTTCCAGTACTTTGTCAATCTTCAGCACTTTCATATCCCAACAATCCTCCCCTAACTTGAATTCTAATAGCTTGACTTGAAGTTCCTTTGTGAATACAGCTTCATCTTTAAGGACAGATTGTTTATTAGTCTTTGGATTGTATCTCTGTAGTGTATGTGCTTGTCAAAGTATCTCTAGAATTATTCATTTACAACATCATCCAGCAAGCTCCATCTTTTCAGCAACACAGCAACATATGACAATTTGTACATTAATTCAGTTTAAGTTGCATACTATTCTCATCACTTCCAGGTGTGTTAACTCCTGTGAGAGGTGAATCATTGAAAATTTAATGGATTTAGATCTCTTTACCAAAGCCATTAACTCTGGAGTAGCCGAATGTTTTGGTGTGTAAGACCATGGTACATTGATAACCATATGATTTTTAGCAAATCATCAGCTATCAACAGATTTGAGTTGTCTTTACCAAAAGCTGTACCCTTCTGACTAGTTAGTTCTTTTATCTAATGGTGAACTAATTACCAATAATGGTTTTTCCACAGCCTTTACCACAAGCCATTTTCTTGTAGGCTAGCCAACTCTTCACATTAACTGATATGGTGAGTTGATTACCATACAACTTATTAGCAAGTTGTCAACTAAAAAAAGATTTGAAATATCTTTACCAGAGCCGTTTGCTCATGGATTAGCCAATCCTTTTGTAACCATGGTGGATTGATGTCCTATTGATATTTCCATCTAAAAAACCATTTATTTTATTCAACATTTGTTTCAAAATATTTGTTACTTAACAAAAGGTTTCTTTCAAAAATCACTTAACTGGTTAAAAACTGCAAGCAGTACTTTGATGAAAGTACTGTTTGATCAGCAGTACTTTGAATAAAGTACTGATTTATCAAAAATAATTTATTCAAATAAGATTCATACCAGTCAGTCATCCTCATCAGCAATAGTAGTCCAGTTGATAAATAAATTGATAACCATGCAAGCAATTTCATTATCCTCTTCTACTTCCATTCCATGTTCTAGCATCCTTCTCATAAGCTCAACAGTAAGAGGGTATCTTTTATTTGCAAACATGTGTATCATTGTACCATTTTCCAGCTCTAAAACATGAACACCAGATTCTTCAAAGAATCTTCAGCTTACAATTTCCCAATTCTCTTGATTCTTCCAAATATCATCAGTGCTCTCTTCTTCAGTTTCCCATGCAGTTGTGAGATCTCCAAGTAAAACTAAACCGATCCCTTTTAATGGATTATGTTCAAAGTAAGCTTTCACCACATGATATAAATAGAATAGATCCACTCTATCTACAATGTGCAATAAATCCCATAGCCTATTGAATACTCTGAAACTTTCATCTTCTTTATGAAACATCATATAACTTCCATCCTTGGATTCCACAACTTCAAAAGCACTAATCTGAGATCTTTTCATCTTCATGTCAGCATCTTCTTTGGAATATTCAAAATCTACTATTCTGAGATAATTTCTTAGTTCATCCCTAGTCTCAGATCTTAATTCAACTTTTTCTTTCTTTGAGAACTGAACATCTTTAACTTCATTTTTCCTTTTTCTTTTTAAACTCTTCTTTCTTTCTGCTTCAGTCCAAGTAGCTTCATCTCTAAAATCTTTGATGCTTTCAACATGTTCCTTATAAGCTTCTATAGCAGCATCATACAATCTTTTCATCTCAAAATAATTAAACATTTGCAATCCTTTATACCCTTGACTTTTAAGATAAGCCATCATAGCATTTCTGTCTTTAACTTTATTAAGTCTTCTTGGCATAAATCTAACAGGAGTAGGTGACTGTAATGGTTCAGCAGCTTCAGCATCCAATTCTTCTTTGTATTTTCCTAGCTGCTTCTTCATTAATTGCTTCTTGATTCCTATGAAAGAGACCAATAATAGAGAAGTTTGTAGTATTACGGGTAACTCAAACGTGTTAGGTTTGAGCACCGAGATCGTTCCGAACGAGGGTTGAATGGAATTTCCAACTCACGTCGCGATTATCGGGATTTGAATGTGTTAAAAAGGATTTGAGGATTTCTAAACTACGGGGCAAGCAATAATAATAAAAGGCATATAAATCTACTAATCCTAAGGTGCAAACAAGTAATCTCAATTAAGTACGTAAATAGAACTAAAGACGCAAATTACTTTATGCTAAAAAAAGCGTATTCTAAAATGCAAATTAATCTATTTTAACCCCTAAAAGTGATCTAATATTTTTTACAACTAAAAATGTGATCTAAAAATTATCTAAAATTTAAAACTATTTTTTTTGGTTTTTTGATTTTTGATTTTTTTGAAAATAGCGAAATATATTTTTTTTGACTTTTTAATTTTTTTAAGAGATTTTTAAAAACTAAGTTAACTAATTAAAGTTTAAACTAAAATTTAAATGACAAACTACAACTAGTGACGATGAATATTAAGCTAAGAGAATGATACTAAAAAGACTTAACAAGCATCATACGAAAAATTAAACGTAACGGTAAACTAAGAATCTAAGCTAAAAAAAGTAAGAGAATAGAACCCGATGATGAAACGAGAGGAATAAAACCACCCGATCAAATAAGCACAAATTAACACAAAAGTTTACAACTTTATTAATCTTATCAACTAATTAGTAAGTAAAGTTTAAAACTTTATTCACTAACAAGCTTAAAAATTACTAAAGTTTCAAACTTTATGTATTAAAAATGCTTAATGACCCTTAAGCTCCACGCCTTATGAGGTAGGATGGGATTACACAAACAAAATCAAAACTTTAATGGTTAGCACAATTATATAAATATAAACTTTTATAATAAAAAACTAAAATAAAAGATAAACTAATCTTAATAAATCAAATCTTAACCACCAAACTCTCTCAAGGAGATATGTTTCCACAAAAACTAATTTGGTTATTAAGGTAAAGATTTAAAATATAAGATTTTTTTTTTTTTTTTTTTTTTAATAAAGGAAAGGAAATAAATCAAGGAAAAATAACAAATGAACTCCGAAAATTCCAAATATTTTTTAGAAACATCAGAAAACTGATAGAAGCTCACAGAAATGTTTTTAGAATTTTCGGAATTAAATAAGTATTTCTTTCGATTTTTATGTTTAAAATAGAAAATAAATCAAAATAAATAGTAAACTAGTTCAAAAAAATATGAAAAATTCACACTATCTTAAGAAATCTATGAAAAGCTACCAGAAAATATAAAAATATTTTTTTTACGTTTTTTACTATTTTTTAAAAATAAAATACGAAACAGTTTTTTAAAATAAAAAGAACAGAAACAGTTTTTGATTTTTTAAAAATACTAAAACAGTTCAGAAAATTACGAAAATTTTATGACGAAAATAAAATATATTTTTGGATTTTTTGTGAAAAGGACAAGATTTTTAGAGACTTTTTACTATTTTTAAGCTAAATAAAACAATAAAAACGTGAGCTTTAATAAAAATAAACAAAAAAAAACTAAAATTTTATAAAAATATAAATATAATATGTTGAGCGTGTGCACGGAGCGTATAAAATACACTCACACAATCTTACTATAACTCAACTCTTCATAGCATATTTTTATAAAAAGTTTTATAAAAATAAAATGAAATAAAAGGGGCTTTTACATATATATCCTTGAAAATTTCAGAAATTACATATATATCTTTTTGATGCATTAAAAGCATTGTATTTTATGCTTAAAAAACTGGTACAAAGGATATACATGTAATTATTCATCTAGGGAAGGATATATATGAAATTATGCCGAAATAAAAAGGATTAAGAGATGAGAAGAATATAGAGATGCAAGAAATAAATAAAACTTTTATAAAACTAAAGAGCATAAAAATAAAATACAAGAGGTTGGGTACAAAATACAAATAAAGATGATAAAATGAGGTGAGGGAGGTGGGTATTTATAGACCCACTAATTACAATTTGACCCCTAATAATTTTTCATAAAAGTCTCTAAACTATTTAGATCTTGGCACAAATAAAACCCTCAAAACTTGGTCCACAAGTTGAATTTTTCTCTTTCTTTTCTTTCTTCTATTTTTCTTTTTCTTCTCTTTCTTTTTCTTCTTAATTAATTAATTCTTCGTTTGGTCTTTAAATTTTTCTTCTCTTGTCTCGATGCTTCAAATAAAATTATCATTGGTCCCGTAACTTCGTGCTCCTTCCCTTCTCGTGCTCGTTTTTGTCCACTTGTCTTCTTTTTGTCCATTTTACAATATCCGTTACCTGCACATACATAAACACAAAAACACAAATATTTATGGCTTTAGGGGTTAGTTTTTGGTCTTTTTGGTCCGGTTTTGATAACGAAAAGGTATATGTTTTTACATATACCAAAATACCCCAGACGAGAAGATTGCCGTGTCCTCACGCAATGTAATCAACTCACGCTTCTAAAAACAAAGATTTCAATCTCTTTCTACTAAACCTATGAAAAGTAGCAAAGATTCCTCAAAAGAGATTAAGAAACCCTTATTTCTAAGAACGCCCCGTTTACCTTTCATTTTTCATATAGATATTACGTTTAAGCACATTCCAATTATGAGTGACGGTTTGTTTTGAACTTTCATGTCGATCAATAACTCCAACATTTTTCAAACGACACGTTAGGATCACGGAGTAAGAAACACAACACAGCGTGAAGTGACCATACGGATAGAATACATCGTCCCTGATTTTTCACAAGTTCCCAAACTAAGCGTAAAATCGAAATCATTGTTAAATATGACTTTAGATGCTAACACGACCCATGGAAGTTACTTGTGTAATTACCTTTTGCTCCCATTTTCCTATTTTCCTCTATTTATTTTATTTTTGTGGGAACTGAATTTCTTCAAGTTTCTCGTTTCGATAGGTTTTATTCCGATAAAGATATGAAGCTAAGTTGATAATTAGTTATCGATCTTCCCTCGAAAACCGTTGCACACAAGAATGAGGTCCACATCAAGGTCCTAATTTCACACGATTTAGGGAGAATATCCTTTTTATGGCGACTGAGACAACTCATCTACGAGTCCAGAGACAAAAGCTTTATTTAGACATCTCCCGGATCCAAAGTTTGGCTTAACACTATTTCAGCACATTTTCATTTTTGCAATTTAGGCCCTTGGTCTTTTCAACCACTAACTCAACGGGATTACCGTTTTATCAGAAGTCTTATTATGACTTTAGATTTTCCTCAACCTTTTTAGAAGTCTATGACAACGGGGGTACCGTCAGACATAGAAAACTTTTATGGCTTTGGATTTTTCAACTTTGATATATTTGGGCTTTAATTCATGTAAATTTTTGTGCCAAACTCCAAATCCTACGGCTTTTATAACAATAGAAACAATAGCAGCAAACTATCAGGAATCAGTTGTCTATTACACCGCAACACTAACAGTACCTTGATGTGTACCCAACTCTCATGGGCAAAGATTCTCAAAAGAAGAATAAAGAACTAACTATCGTCAAAAACTCAACATCTCTAATTATTATTTAACAGATATGGGGCGAGACAATTTTGTGGGAACAAAAAGCCATAAGTACATTCGATGGGCTCTAAAGAGAACCAACTACTCCACGCTTAGCATCTAAACTCATAAGTAACTCTATCATTCCTCGATCTCCGCAAATTTAAAATCCCAAATAATGAGATCCGCGGATGCTTAGCCGATAATTAAATTATCTATGGTTAAGGGAACAAGCTAGGGCTCAACACGCCCGGTCAAGTCAGAATTCTATTCCTACCCTCACCAGCGGAAAGTCAACAAGGTGTCAAAACATATATTAATTTAGCAAATGCTCCGTCTAATGAAATTAAGTCATGCATATTTAAAGTCACTCAGGGAAACTTGCAAATTCTTGGCCTTGTGAGCTAGAATTCGCATTTTATAGCTTCTTGTCTAAGAGACTAGAAAACTTTTCAATCAAAAAGACTTAACAAAAGCTTCAAAATTTTTAAATTTCTCACAATTTTTGCACAATTTTTTCATTTTCTAAGGAAAAACGGGGTTGCGAGAGTACACGGCAAAGTGCTAGGCAAAAATCTAATCGAAAGATTACCCACCCCAGACTAAAATCAAACATTGTCCTCAATGTTTAAAGGTAAGGGTTCTCAATGCAAATCTAAAGCCATTGGTTAGTTATGCTAATAGATAAACGATAATCGATAAAGATTTTGGATATCGGATTTCCATAAAAGCGTCGAAACATGAAACTCGAGTGGAGAAAAGACAAAGCTTCGAGCACGAGAGTCTTCATGTATCGAGAAAAATCCTGGACATAAACAACAACAACACGAAACACGAGAAATGGAAGAGGCGAACCTCCTCACGTCACTTATTAGAAAACATAAATAAGATAAAAGGATAAGCATGGGGTGCCTCCCACGAAGCGCTACTGTTTTTGGTCACCGAGTCGCTAGCCTGACTCGTCCCCGAATTCATTTGTCCTTGGGGAAATGGTATGTGCTAAAACACATACCTTTTTCATTATCAAAATAGACCCAAAATAACCAAGAAAGAGCCGTTTATTGCTAATATTTGTGGTTTTCTTGAGTTTGTGCTTGTGCAGGTATGGATATGTAAAAACACGCAAAAAAGGAACCAAATCAGACGTAAATCCGAGCACGAGAGATCAAGAGAGCTTAAGCTGAGCCGGAAGGTCAGAATTATGCATTTATGAAGATTTTATTCTCTGAGGATGATTTTTGGAAGTTTTAATCATGATTGAAGAAATGTCAGAAATAGTCCCTGAACTTTCAGCAACTGACAGAAAACACCCTCAAGTTTCAAAAAAGTTGCAAATTCAGTCCCTGGTCTATTGAAGATTGACAAAGATGGTCCTTGGAGGATATTTTTCAGATTTACATGTTTGGTCCCTTGGAAATCCGAATTTACATCTTAGGTCCCTATGGTTACCTTTGGTTCACTACTAATCCATTAATATCCTAGTCCAATATATCCAATCCACTACTTAACATAACCCTCGGCCCAAACTACTCTTACCCGTCCAATATTAAACCAACAACCCTTTACCCATTTCCACTTAGACCCGGTGTTAATATTACTTAGACCCGGTCAACAAACCCACCCTTAGTCAAATTAATATAAAAAAAATCTCATTCCACAACAACGCGCCCAAATAGAGATAACAACTCCAGCCATTTTCACTGTTTACCACCCTCAATCCTCTTTTATCCCGTACACCCCAAAGTTACCCCCACTTAAAATGCCTTCTAGAACCCTCTGACAACGTGTCAGAGGGTGTGTGTCATTGGACTGCCAAGGTGGACATAAGAAGCTCTCTCATTGGTGCAAACACATCATTCACATGATCCTATGGCTTAGATTAGAAGAGATGACAAGAGGATGAATCAATGGTTGTGATTTGACATCCCAGAAGCTTCTGAAAGGATCCCAAGACCTCAGCTCAGCTATTAATACCCCATTCATGTCACAAGAGCAAGTCGTCCAATTTTTCATAGCATTTAGAGAATTGTTACCATTTGTTTTCAAGTCATTTTACTGTTTTAAATCTTAGTGTAATGATAATTTTCATATTGTAATTTCAGTTGAGTAATTAAATATCCGTTTTCAGTTTTTCTTAATTTCTCTAAAATTCTTGGAATTATTTCATTTCTGTTTACAAGCCTTGTTTAACTGTTTATTAAGCTCAACTAAGCTTGTGTAAGCTTAATTGAGCTCATCTCTGATCTTAATTGTGCTTAATTCTAAGTTTTGGAAAAAGTCAAAATAAGTCAAACTAGGAAGTCAAACGTGTTCAGGGTTAATTTCTGCTTTAAATCTGTTAATGAGAAGAGTTTTTGAAGTTATTTGTTGGTTTAAATTCAGTTTTAGTCAAAAGCCTTTTAGCTTTGATGTTAAATTGAATTTTAGGAAATGAAAGTAGTGTTTGGATTAATTTGATTTTTGTGTTTAGAAGATAGTTGTGAATACTAATGGGAATCAAACAGTTTTAGTTTTAGTGTTAAAGTGTTTTTGATTAAAGTCTCAAGGTTTTCAATCAACTTTTGTGTTTCAAGCATTTCTCAGTAAGTTGGAGGTTCAAATCAGCTGCTGTTGTGTTAAAATGGTGGTCTGGTTGTTCTATGCCTGCACATCAGAATTGGTTGCTCTCCATATCAGTTAAGCACTCAGTTTGTCTTGTAGGTTAGTTACCGATTTATTGCTTCCATAGATAGTTAGAGGTATAGGTTTAAAGCGTTTTTCCCTTAGAAGCATATTAGATCTTATAGACTTGCTTATTGTATCCTGTTTTTAATATCAGTAGTTCATTCATTATTGCTGCTTTGATTTGTTCATTAGCTTATCTAGGATAGGTATAGGTGTTATTTAGATGTAGGTTTAGATTTATTGAATTAGATTTCAGCTTTTCTAAGTACTCAATCAGATCTGCCCTACTCATTTCCATAACTGTTCTACTTGCTCATCGGCAACCTTTTCGGTTCCGCTGTCATAACTAGTCTACCTATTCAGCTTTTACAAAGCTGAATTTCAACTTAATTTGTAGTGATAATTGTTTTATGCTTTCTGAATTGGATAGTTCTTATTATAGGAAGATCATGTTTGCCTTCAAAATCTTTTAGATAGCCCATTCAAGTCTGCATGGTTCCTTTATTAACTGTTCTGCATCATCAGTACAAACTGCTCCATATGGCCAGTTAATTTTTGACCTCTAACTTCCTCACCTTAAGTCCTCATGAGCTGATCTTTTGGATATAGTATCTCTGGTTGGTTGACTTGAGATCTCCACTTTTGTTTTTCACCTTGGCTTATTGAATAAGCAGTTGCATCAGCTAGAAAGTAGGGGCCTGATAGCTTATTTTTGCGTAAGTAGCCATTTGCATCAATCTGAGTATACTGATCATTAGAGGTTAGGAGTAGTGTTAATTAGTTGCTATTAGCTTATCTCAGCCTACATTAGCTTCAGTTATAGTTTGGTAGCTTAATTTACTCTTTAGCTTATTTTCAATGGCTTATTAATAAGCAGTTACATTGCAGCTCATAATTCTCATACATAAGCCCATGTTTTTATATTTTTTATAGCTTTAGAATATTATTTTAGAATTTCCCTGAAATTTTCATAAATTTTAGTCACTATTTAGTTTTTTTTCTTTATTAAATTCAGTTTTTAGTCGCTTTTAAATAGCTTTTATTGCAATTAATTAAGAAAAAGTTCCAAAAAAATAATTTTTCAATTTTCCCAGTTTTAGAAAAATATAAAAAGCATAAAAAATATTTTTCCTTATTTTTCCCCTTTTATTTGGTATTTTTCACAATTTAAATTAGATTAAAATAGTTTTAAATTCAAAAAAAATAGAAAATTAATCTGAAAAATAAAAAAATAGTTTTAAAAAGTCTTTTGAGTTATTTTAGATTTTTTAGAAATTAGTTTCATAATTTTCCCTTTAATTTTCATAATTTTTAGTATTTTAATTTAGTTTTAATAGTTAAAAATTAGTTTTTAATTAGAATTAATTCAAGAAAATTCCTAAAAAAATAGTTTTAATTCTATAATAGTTTTCAAATATCATTTTTAGCATAAAAGTAATTTTAGGTTAATTTTAGGATTTAGAATAGACGTAATTGCATTTTATTCGCGTTTCGTTTTAATCCCGTATTTGCGTTTTAGTGTAGGATTGCGTAGTTTGCCTTTATTCTTAGGTTTTCCCCATAGATTAGATATCCCATTTATGCTTTCCTTATCCCGTAGTTTAGAATACTTCATTTTATACCCTTCTCTTATTCAAATCACAAAATTCGGGACGAGAGTTGGAAATTCCATTCAACCCTCGTTCGGAACGATCTCGGTGCTCAAACCTAACACGTTTGAGTTACCCGTTTACTACACACTTCTCACTATTATTGATCAGTGTCCGAACCGTTTTAAGTTTCTTACGGTTAGTCATTCACAAGTGGCTAGCTTGTGTGAGATAACTTGACGTGTTCTGGGCTCTGCATATCAGGAAACAAGCGGAAGGGATACCCGGATCAAAGATGGTATCCTCACTCCGGAGGGAAAGAGAATGGGTGGGTTGGGAGGGGAAGAAAATGTCGGGCTCAAGCACATAAGGGATAACTTCTCCCAAACTCACATAAGGTATATCAAGAAAGAATGATCCATCATCCGGTGGTTTTGCGGGTGGACGACGGGATGACGGATCAAAGAGAAATGACTCCATAGAAGAAGGGAGTCCATGGTACAAAGAAATGTAGTTTGAAGGTTTAACAATGAAGGCATCCAAGAGAGGATCCTTTTTCCGGTTAACTTTTGTGATATGAATATCCGCTCCGATGAGTATCCCAGGGTTTAAAATCTTGTCCTCGGAAAGGGACGAAATCAACGTATCATCTACGTGAAAATCCTCACGAGAAGAGGAATCACTCTGGGATAAAAAATAGTGTGGGACCTCAGTATCAATAAGCTTGATGAGTGTGCAAATACTCATCATTTTTGTACCTTTTAGACTGCAAAAACATCTGAAAACACTCAGAAATACATCAAAATGATGAAAATATCACAAATAAGTGTTTTATGTGTTTTAAATGCAAAAATATCAAAATCAGATGAAAAATGTATCAAGTTTCATAATTGGCAGTTTTAGTCCCCCAAGTTTCAAAATTTGTCAAAAATAGTCCCTGGTCATTCCAAAACTTACAAAAATGTCATTTAAGGTCCAAGGGATTCAAAAGTTGTCAAAACAAACCCTTGAAATGTAAAATTTCAAAATTACGACTTTAGTCCCTCAAGTTTGAAAAATGACAAAAATGGTCCTTGGATTTATAAAAATGGAAAATATTCAAATATTATCCTTGTACTATTAAAAAGTGACAGGTTTGGTCCTTCATGTTTGGCAGAATTACAACATTAGTCCTTGGGTTATCTAGCTACAAAAACAAACGGACCCTTGTTATTACCCAAAACCAAATCAAATCCAATCCTTAACCCAACTGGCCCAACTCCCCAAGCCCAATCTACCCCGTTAATATTAAACCCGGTCAAAAAGTCAAACCCGCGCCAAAACAGCTCTCACTGTACATCTCTCTCACTCTCACCTGCTATCCCAAAACCAGAAACCACCATGGTTTCTCCATCTCACCACCACCTTTCCACCTCACTCTACACCTGTCTACCCACTCTCTAACACCTCCACATCCAACAAATTTCATTAAATGCAAATAACCTTCTCAAAAGACTTTTCCCGCCAAAACTCCACTTGGACGATTTGGATGAATTAAGATGATCCAATGGCTGGAATAAAGTGGGATTTAATTAGAGGTCGACAAGGAAGCTTTTTGGATGTTTTATAAAAAAGAAAGAAGACAGAAGAGAGAGGGGTCGCATGTTTTTAGACCATTTGTAGTGTAAAACTTACTTAAATGTCTGTTTTAATTTAAATTTCAGTTCTCAGTGTAATTTTAAGTTTGTTTCAAGTTAAAAATCACTTTTGTATTGTAATTATTTCAGTTTAATAAGATTTCAAGTTTTAATGTTTCTTGTTAATTCGTATTAAGTAAATTAAACTAATTAGAAGTTTCAAAAGCTCTTTTATCCTTCCAACAAGCTCAGATAAGCTTGTTATAGCTTTTCATGAGCCTGCTATATACTCTAGTGTTTTAAATTAGAAAAACCAAAATTGGTCAACGAAAGTCAACAGATCAGAAATGGATTTGGGTTGATCTTGATGCTGGAGTGGGTTGATTTTGATTAGAATAGTGATAAATTGGGTTCTGTGATAAGCTGCACATGAGCTGGATCACTTGTGAGTTCAAATTTTCTTTCTAATTTACTGTTTGGATTTGCTTATTATTCTATGTTTGAGGTTAGTTTACCAGTTAAGAATAGTTGATATAGGTTTGTTTAGGTATAAGTTTACTCATATTAGTCATAGGTTTGTATCTATATACCATAAAAGTCAATATCACTTTAAATCTGTCCTAAGATCATATCTGTTAAGATTTTAGATTGCAAATTACATCATAGTTGCTTATAATCTGTTACTCTAGCTTAAATTTATCTTATTACAGCTTAATATAACATAGTTAATAAGTAGGATCAATTATAAACTCATAAAAGTCAACTTTTAGTGTAAATCAAAAAGTCAAAATTTCAGTTTAAGTCATTTTTGAATTAAATAGATAATTTTATATAGGGTTTAATATTGAGTTTCATGCTTTGTGCTTTTAGGCTATTAATGTTCAGCTGCTCAACTTAATTAGAAAAATATTAGCTTATCACTTCTTAGCTTATTGACTGCTTATTTCTTTGTCTCTTTTAAGCACCTTTTCAAAAAGCATGCCCTGTGCAGCTGATGCACCACCACCACAGTCACCATCACCACCACTTTGGTGGGTCCTTCAGGCCACCTCAGTGGGCCCCAGTAGGTGTTTCTTGGTTCTTTGGAATCACCACCCAGCTGACTATCTGTTTCAGTCAAGCTTTTGAGCTTAAGCTCTGTGGACCCCACTCCTAGATCAGCTATAATATTGTCCCATTTCTGAATTGAAACTAGTTTAGCCTTGCTTAATTTTTGGCTTAAATTGCTTTTCAGAGGTTTAGGATAGTTGGAATAGGTTAGTATTAAGTAGTTATAACATAATCTAGCTTCTGTGATAATTTGGTGCTCATTTGTGTCCTTTAGCTTATTTTGAGTGCTTATTTATAAGCATTTTTCACTACAGTTTCATAATCTTGAACATAAGCATATGTTTTTATATTTTTTATAGACTTAGAATATAATTTTAGAATTTTCCTGAAATTTTCATATTTTTCCAGCACTGGTTGATATTTTTCTTATTTTAAACTAGTTTTTAATCCTTTTTAATTAGCTTTTATTACAAATAAATCAGAAAAAGCTTAAAAATATATGTTTTCAATTTTCCTAGATTAAGATAAATATAAAAAGCCAAAAAAGTATTTTTTCCATAATTTTCTTAGTTTAAATAGTATTTTCTAATATTTTAATTAGTTTTAAATAGTTTTTAATTAATAATAAATATTTAAAAGTCTAAAAAATATATTTTCAGTTTTAAAATAAGTTTTATCATATTTTAGATTTTTATAAGTTATAATTTCATTTTTCTAGGTTAATTTTATATTTTCTTGTATTTAAGTGCATTTTAAATAATTAACAAATAGTTTTTAATTAATAATAATTAAATAAATAGTTTTGAAAATAATTTTCTTTTTCTAATAATTTTATTTTATTATTAGGATTGTAAAAATTTAATTTTCATATTTGTAGGCATTTTATTTCTTAAAACTCACGTTTTATTTTGTACGTTTACGCAATTTTATTTAAACGTACGTTTTAGGTTTTAAACGTTCATCTCTTTAAAATAGTGATAGCGTTTATTTAATATAATCTAGCTTTTTAATTTTCTTTAATTTGCATTTAAGCCCCTGTAATTTATAAACTTTCTCTTTAGGTATAATTATTCCAATTCTCAAATCTTTTCCCATTCAATATCACCCGATCACAGATTCGTCTTACTACAGTGTTCACACCTCGTTGGGACTTAACGACCCAGGAATCCACTATATTCCTCTAATCTTAATTGCATTTGCTTTCTGAGCTGTTTTAAGTTTATTACGGTTGACCATTCACAAGTGGTTAGCTTGTGTGATTAAACTTGACTGTTAAGGAGCCAGCCAAATTTTGGCGCCGCTGCCGGGGAGGTGTGCTGCGTTCTACGAATTTGAAGAATCAGTGATTGTTGAATATACACCCATTGTATATTTACCATCTTTGTCCATATTTCCTTGTTTTCATATAAAACCAAAATTATCGTGAAGTTAATTCGTTTGACGGATCGATTACCAAAAACATTTTTTGTTCAAGTTTTCAACAAACACAAAAAACCCAAAAAGATTTTCTTTCTTATATTAAAAAAAATGTTTTTTAAAAATACCAAAAATATCCATCTTTACCCTTTCACATCTTTTGATTCTACAATTCTTACCCTCTAAAACCATTTGATTCTTTCTATGTCTCATCCTCACCCTCTTGGTTGTCAATGGTGTGGTGGTCCTTATAATGGTGGCAATTGCTCCAGTTGTAGCATGGTGGAGTCAGGAAACGGGTCTGTCTATAACCAGGATCCCTATTCCTACCATAACACAACTGATTTATTCCATCAGCTACCACACTGTGAGACTCAGCAGTTTTACTGTTGTGAGTACTGTGGTGGTTCACACTACAGTTCTGATTGTCAATCGGGAAACACGCTTGTCTATGAGCAGGTTCCTGATAACAATTATGACTACAACACATATGACTCACAACCACATCAGTTTTACTGTTGTGAGTATTGTGGAGGTCCTCATTCTAGCTCGGATTGTCAAAAAGGGAACCCATTTCCTTGCAACAATTACGACTATACATTTCAAGACCAACCTCCACAGTATCAAATGAATCAGGCACCACCTCAGCCTGATCCACTTCCTCAAAATCTTCTCCTTGATCTTTTGGATTTAGTGAAAGATTTGAAGGAATCCCAAGATAATCCAAATCAAAAATCCATGGAAGTTTTGTTAGTCGAAGAACGGGCTGCTAAATTAGATTCCCAAATTGCCTTTGAAAAATCTATTAGGGAATCAATTGCAAAACAAAAAGCAGCCAAATCTAGCTCTCGATTCCGTTTCATTCCTGATGATAGTGATGATGAAGATACCCTTGATATTCTACAATTTTATAAAGATTCATCAAGTTCATCAGTTGAAATTGCTTCCATGAAAAATAAGGGAGAAAAGACTATGATGGAATTACTAGCAGAAGAACAAATGGAAAGTATAAAACATATGTATGCTAGTCCTTCTCAACTCCCTCAGTCTGTTGTTATCACACCCGAAATGCCCACTCACTCTCTAAACATGGGGGATGAGCTTCTTGACACTGTTCCTGAAAAGGAATCGGACGAATTCATAAAGTCTAGTGTTGAGAACCTTGTCCAAATCCCAAGAGAGTCACAGGGAATTCTTGATCATGTGTGTGATATCCCTCCTCCTCTTGTCTTCCAAAATGATCATATTGAGATGTTCTCTGATTCTGATGAGGACTATTCTTTATCTTGTGGAGACATAAGTTATGTGGGGGAATTACCTTCTGAGCTTGTCAGCTTAGGAGAAGAGAATGATGAAGAAATAATCCAAGACGAAGCTCTTCGTCTTACATTATTGAATGTTAATCTTCTCATTTCTTGAATCGAGGCTTTTAATGAAAAGCCTACTTCATATCCTATCCCCTTTGAGGATAGTGAACCTTTGTTCGATGATTCTATTCCGGAATTGCAAACGTTCAATTTTGATCATATGGGAGAGAAGATTAGTGGTTTTACCACTTCTCATTCTCATAATTCTCTCCCCGATTATGAATCATTCATTTTTGAGGAGTTCCCTAGTGAACTCACTCAAATCAATCCCGAATATGAATCATTCACCTTTGAGGAGTTCTCCTGTGAACTCACTCATATCATATCTCCACCGGAGTATGATAACTTCTACTTTGATCTAGACACACCCGGGATATGTCTAGACCAATTGAGCTTAAATGATGAAATTCATGCTATTATGTATTCTCCTTCTGATGATGATGAGTTAGTCAAGATTTTTATCATGATTTTCTTTCTCTTTTTCACCTATCCCGTGGCTTCTCCTGTTCTTCACTCCTTCGGGAATGAAGACATTATTTTTGATCCCGGCATTTTCATTTATCATTTGTGAGCCGGTTCTATGTATATCTCATCGGTGTGGAACTTTCATGTACTTCAATGTTTGTCCAAACATCTTGAATGAAAGTCCGATGGAGATTGTTTCTTCCACTTTGCTTCCCCATGAACAAATTAATTCGGGGTCGAGTCAAGCTAGCGACTCGGTAATCAAAAACAGTAGTTAAACATGGGTTTTCACCCGTGTGTACCACCCTAGTGTGGGGGAGTTGCCCCCCGCTGTTGTAAAAAAAAAAAAAAAAAAAGAATAATTATTGTGTTTCTACACTTGGCTAGTAATGTTATCTTTTTACGTTCTATGATTCGGCATAACAGCCGGTACTTTGAATATTGAGGACAATATTCATTTCTAAGTGTGGGGGGGAAATTCTGGTGAATTTGATCATAAATGTACCCTTTTAGTCCATTTTCCCCCAAAATGGCCAAATTAAATATTTTTTTTAGTGGAAGTACTATGTACTAAACACAACAAATGGTAATCAGTCCACCATGTCTAACCTACATAAGGATTGGCTAATCCAGGAGCAAACGGCTCTTGGTAAAGATATCTCAAATCCGTTTATGGCTTGCAATTTGCCCAAAATTGTATGGTGTTCAGCTCACCATATCTTTAATTAGTGAAAAGTTGGCTAGCCCGCAAGTTTATGGCTTGTGGTAAAGGCAGTTGGAAAGCCATAATTGGTAATCGACTCACCAAAGATAATATTGATAATTTATCTAAGAGTTGGCTAGTCCAGAAGCAAACGGTTTCTGGTAAAGACAAATCAAATCCGTTTACAGCTGGTGATTTGCTCAAAATCATTTGGTTATCATTGTACCAAAGTTCTTACTTGAACTGAAACAATTGGCTACTCCAGAAGTAATGGCTTTTGGTAAAGAGATGAAATCCATTAATTTTTCATAAAAGATTGCTAGGGACTAGCAATATCTTAGTGTGGGGGATTGATGAGTGTGCAAATACTCATCATTTTTGTACCTTTTAGACTGCAAAAACATCTGAAAACACTCAGAAATACATCAAAATGATGAAAATATCACAAATAAGTGTTTTATGTGTTTTAAATGCAAAAATATCAAAATCAGATGAAAAATGTATCAAGTTTGCATAATTGGCAGTTTTAGTCCCCCAAGTTTCAAAAGTTGTCAAAAATAGTCCCTGGTCATTCCAAAACTTACAAAAATGTCATTTAAGGTCCAAGGGATTCAAAAGTTGTCAAAACAAACCCTTGAAATGTAAAATTGCAAAATTATGACTTTAGTCCCTCAAGTTTGAAATATGACAAAAATGGTCCTTGGATTTATAAAAATGGAAAATATTCAAATATTATCCTTGTACTATTAAAAAGTGACAGGTTTGGTCCTTCATGTTTGGCAGAATTACAACATTAGTCCTTGGGTTATCTAGCTACAAAAACAAACGGACCCTTGTTATTACCCAAAACCAAATCAAATCCAATCCTTAACCCAGCTGGCCCAACTCCCCAAGCCCAATCTACCCCGTTAATATTAACCCCGGTCAAAAAGTCAAACCCGCGCCAAAACAGCTCTCACTGTACATCTCTCTCACTCTCACCTGCTATCCCAAAACCAGAAACCACCATGGTTTCTCCATCTCACCACCACCTTTCCACCTCACTCTACACCTGTCTACCCACTCTCTAACACCTCCACATCCAACAAATTTCATTAAATGCAAATAACCTGCTCAAAAGACTTTTCCCGCCAAAACTCCACTTGGACGATTTGGATGAATTAAGATGATCCAATGGCTGGAATAAAGTGGGATTTAATTAGAGGTCGACAAGGAAGCTTTTTGGATGTTTTATAAAAAAGAAAGAAGACAGAAGAGAGAGGGGTCGCATGTTTTTAGACCATTTGTAGTGTAAAACTTACTTAAATGTCTGTTTTAATTTAAATTTCAGTTCTCAGTGTAATTTTAAGTTTGTTTCAAGTTAAAAATCACTTTTGTATTGTAATTATTTCAGTTTAATAAGATTTCAAGTTTTAATGTTTCTTGTTAATTCGTATTAAGTAAATTAAACTAATTAGAAGTTTCAAAAGCTCTTTTATCCTTCCAACAAGCTCAGATAAGCTTGTTATAGCTTTTCATGAGCCTGCTATATACTCTAGTGTTTTAAATTAGAAAAACAAAAATTGGTCAACGAAAGTCAACAGAGATCACTCTTTGGTTCAGAAATGGATTTGGGTTGATCTTGATGCTGGAGTGGGTTGATTTTGATTAGAATAGTGATAAATTGGGTTCTGTGATAAGCTGCACATGAGCTGGATCACTTGTGAGTTCAAATTTTCTTTCTAATTTACTGTTTGGATTTGCTTATTATTCTATGTTTGAGGTTAGTTTACCAGTTAAGAATAGTTGATATAGGTTTGTTTAGGTATAAGTTTACTCATATTAGTCATAGGTTTGTATCTATATACCATAAAAGTCAATATCACTTTAAATCTGTCCTAAGATCATATCTGTTAAGATTTTAGATTGCAAATTACATCATAGTTGCTTATAATCTGTTACTCTAGCTTAAATTTATCTTATTACAGCTTAATATAACATAGTTAATAAGTAGGATCAATTATAAACTCATAAAAGTCAACTTTTAGTGTAAATCAAAAAGTCAAAATTTCAGTTTAAGTCATTTTTGAATTAAATAGATAATTTTATATAGGGTTTAATATTGAGTTTCATGCTTTGTGCTTTTAGGATATTAATGTTCAGCTGCTCAACTTAATTAGAAAAATATTAGCTTATCACTTCTTAGCTTATTGACTGCTTATTTCTTTGTCTCTTTTAAGCACCTTTTCAAAAAGCATGCCCTGTGCAGCTGATGCACCACCACCACAATCACCATCACCACCACTTTGGTGGGTCCTTCAGGCCACCTCAGTGGGCTCCAGTAGGTGTTTCTTGGTTCTTTGGAATCACCACCCAGCTGACTATCTGTTTCAGTCAAGCTTTTGAGCTTAAGCTCTGTGGACCCCACTCCTAGATCAGCTATAATATTGTCCCATTTTTGAATTGAAACTAGTTTAGCCTTGCTTAATTTTTGGCTTAAATTGCTTTTCAGAGGTTTAGGATAGTTGGAATAGGTTAGTATTAAGTAGTTATAACATAATCTAGCTTCTGTGATAATTTGGTGCTCATTTGTGTCCTTTAGCTTATTTTGAGTGCTTATTTATAAGCACTTTTCACTACAGTTTCATAATCTTGAACATAAGCATATGTTTTTATATTTTTTATAGACTTAGAATATAATTTTAGAATTTTCCTGAAGTTTTCATATTTTTCCAGCACTGTTTGATATTTTTCTTATTTTAAACTAGTTTTTAATCCTTTTTAATTAGCTTTTATTACAAATAAATCAGAAAAAGCTTAAAAATATATGTTTTCAATTTTCCTAGATTAAGATAAATATAAAAAGCCAAAAAAGTATTTTTCCATAATTTTCTTAGTTTAAATAGTATTTTCTAATATTTTAATTAGTTTTAAATAGTTTTTAATTAATAATAAATATTTAAAAAGTCTAAAAATTATATTTTCAGTTTTAAAATAAGTTTTATCATATTTTAGATTTTTCTAAGTTATAATTTCATTTTTCTAGGTTAATTTTATATTTTCTTGTATTTAAGTGCATTTTAAATAATTAACAAATAGTTTTTAATTAATAATAATTAAATAAATAGTTTTGAAAATAATTTTCTTTTTCTAATAATTTTATTTTATTATTAGGATTGTAAAAATTTCATTTTCATATTTGTAGGCATTTTATTTCTTAAAACTCACGTTTTATTTTGTACGTTTACGCAATTTTATTTAAACGTACGTTTTAGGTTTTAAACGTTCATCATTTTAAAATAGTGATAGCGTTTATTTAATATAATCTAGCTTTTTAATTTTCTTTAATTTGCATTTAAGCCCCTGTAATTTATAAACTTTCTCTTTAGGTATAATTATTCCAATTCTCAAATCTTTTCCCATTCAATATCACCCGATCACAGATTCGTCTTACTACAGTGTTCACACCTCGTTGGGACTTAACGACCCAGGAATCCACTATATTCCTCTAATCTTAATTGCATTTGATTTCTGAGCTGTTTTAAGTTTATTACGGTTGACCATTCACAAGTGGTCAGCTTGTGTGATTAAACTTGACTGTTAAGGAGCCAGCCAAATTTTGGCGCCGCTGCCGGGGAGGTGTGCTGCGTTCTACGAATTTGAAGAATCAGTGATTGTTGAATATACACCCATTGTATATTTACCATCTTTGTCCATATTTCCTTGTTTTCATATAAAACCAAAATTATCGTGAAGTTAATTCGTTTGACGGATCGATTACCAAAAACATTTTTTATTCAAGTTTTCAACAAACACAAAAAACCCAAAAAGATTTTCTTTCTTATATTTAAAAAAAATGTTTTTTAAAAATACCAAAAATATCCATCTTTACCCTTTCACATCTTTTGATTCTACAATTCTTACCCTCTAAAACCATTTGATGCTTTCTATGTCTCATCCTCACCCTCTTGGTTGTCAATGGTGTGGTGGTCCTTATAATGGTGGCAATTGCTCCAGTTGTAGCATGGTGGAGTCGGAAACGGGTCCTGTCTATAACCAGGATCCCTATTCCTACCATAACACAACTGATTTATTCCATCAGCTACCACACTGTGAGACTCAGCAGTTTTACTGTTGTGAGTACTGTGGTGGTTCACACTACCGTTCTGATTGTCAATCGGGAAACACGCTTGTCTATGAGCAGGTTCCTGATAACAATTATGACTACAACACATATGACTCATAGCCACATCAGTTTTACTGTTGTGAGTATTGTGGAGGTCCTCATTCTAGCTCGGATTGTCAAAAAGGGAACCCATTTCCTTGCAACAATTACGACTATACATTTCAAGACCAACCTCCACAGTATCAAATGAATCAGGCACCACCTCAGCCTGATCCACTTCCTCAAAATCTTCTCCTTGATCTTTTGGATTTAGTGAAAGATTTGAAGGAATCCCAAGATAATCCAAATCAAAAATCCATGGAAGTTTTGTTAGTCGAAGAACGGGCTGCTAAATTAGATTCCCAAATTGCCTTTGAAAAATCTATTAGGGAATCAATTGCAAAACAAAAAGCAGCCAAATCTAGCTCTCGATTCCGTTTCATTCCTGATGATAGTGATGATGAAGATACCCTTGATATTCTACAATTTTATAAAGATTCATCAAGTTCATCAGTTGAAATTGCTTCCATGAAAAATCAGGGAGAAAAGACTATGATGGAATTACTAGCAGAAGAACAAATGGAAAGTATAAAACATATGTATGCTAGTCCTTCTCAACTCCCTCAGTCTGTTGTTATCACACCCGAAATGCCCACTCACTCTCTAAACATGGGGGATGAGCTTCTTGACACTGTTCCTTAAAAGGAATCGGACGAATTCATAAAGTCTAGTGTTGAGAACCTTGTCCAAATCCCAAGAGAGTCACAGGGAATTCTTGATCATGTGTGTGATATCCCTCCTCCTCTTGTCTTCCAAAATGATCATATTGAGATGTTCTCTGATTCTGATGAGGACTATTCTTTATCTTGTGGAGACATAAGTTATGTGGGGGAATTACCTTCTGAGCTTGTCAGCTTAGGAGAAGAGAATGATGAAGAAATAATCCAAGACGAAGCTCTTCGTCTTACATTATTGAATGTTAATCTTCTCATTTCTTGAATCGAGGCTTTTAATGAAAAGCCTACTTCATATCCTATCCCCTTTGAGGATAGTGAACTTTTGTTTGATGATTCTATTCCGGAATTGCAAACGTTCAATTTTGATCATATGGGAGAGAAGATTAGTGGTTTTACCACTTCTCATTCTCATAATTCTCTCCCCGATTATGAATCATTCATTTTTGAGGAGTTCCCTAGTGAACTCACTCAAATCAATCCCGAATATGAATCATTCACCTTTGAGGAGTTCTCCTGTGAACTCACTCATATCATATCTCCACCGGAGTATGATAACTTCTACTTTGATCTAGACACACCCAGGATATGTCTAGACCAATTGAGCTTAAATGATGAAATTCATGCTATTATGAATTCTCCTTCTGATGATGATGAGTTAGTCAAGATTTTTATCATGATTTTCTTTCTCTTTTTCACCTATCCCGTGGCTTCTCCTGTTCTTCACTCCTTCGGGAATGAAGACATTATTTTTGATCCCGGCATTTTCATTTATCATTTGTGAGCCGGTTCTATGTATATCTCATCGGTGTGGAACTTTCATGTACTTCAATGTTTGTCCAAACATCTTGAATGAAAGTCCGATGGAGATTGTTTCTTCCACTTTGCTTCCCCATGAACAAATTAATTCGGGGTCGAGTCAAGCTAGCGACTCGGTAATCAAAAACAGTAGTTAAACATGGGTTTTCACCCGTGTGTACCACCCTAGTGTGGGGGAGTTGCCCCCCGCTGTTGTATTAAAAAAAAAAAAAAAAAGAATAATTGTTGTGTTTCTACACTTGGCTAGTAATGTTATCTTTTTACGTTCTATGATTCGGCATAACAGCCGGTACTTTGAATATTGAGGACAATATTCATTTCTAAGTGTGGGGGGGAAATTCTGGCGAATTTGATCATAAATGTACCCTTTTAGTCCATTTTTCCCCAAAATGGCCAAATTTTAAAAATATTTTTTAGTGGAAGTACTATGTACTAAACACAACAAATGGTAATCAGTCCACCATGTCTAACCTACATAAGGATTGGCTAATCCAAGAGCAAACGGCTCTTGGTAAAGATATCTCAAATCCGTTTATGGCTTGCAATTTGCCCAAAATTGTATGGTGTTCAACTCACCATATCTTTAATTAGTGAAAAGTTGGCTAGCCCGCAAGTTTATGGCTTGTGGTAAAGGCAGTTGGAAAGCCATAATTGGTAATCGACTCACCAAAGATAATATTGATAATTTATCTAAGAGTTGGCTAGTCAAGAAGCAAACGGTTTCGGTAAAGACAAATCAAATCCGTTTACAGCTGGTGATTTGCTCAAAATCATTTGGTTATCATTGTACCAAAGTTCTTACTTGAACTGAAACAATTGGCTACTCCAGAAGTAATGGCTTTTGGTAAAGAGATGAAATCCATTAATTTTTCATAAAAGATTGCTAGGGACTAGCAATATCTTAGTGTGGGGATTGATGAGTGTGCAAATACTCATCATTTTTGTACCTTTTAGACTGCAAAAACATCTGAAAACACTCATAAATACATCAAAATGATGAAAATATCACAAATAAGTGTTTTATGTGTTTTAAATGCAAAAATATCAAAATCAGATGAAAAATGTATCAAGTTTGCATAATTGGCAGTTTTAGTCCCCCAAGTTTCAAAAGTTGTCAAAAATAGTCCCTGGTCATTCCAAAACTTACAAAAATGTCATTTAAGGTCCAAGGGATTCAATAGTTGTCAAAACAAACCCTTGAAATGTAAAATTGCAAAATTATGACTTTAGTCCCTCAAGTTTGAAATATGACAAAAATGGTCCTTGGATTTATAAAAATGGAAAATATTCAAATATTATCCTTGTACTATTAAAAAGTGACAGGTTTGGTCCTTCATGTTTGGCAGAATTACAACATTAGTCCTTGGGTTATCTAGCTACAAAAACAAACGGACCCTTGTTATTACCCAAAACCAAATCAAATCCAATCCTTAACCCAGCTGGCCCAACTCCCCAAGCCCAATCTACCCCGTTAATATTAACCCGGTCAAAAAGTCAAACCCGCGCCAAAAACAGCTCTCATGTACATCTCTCTCACTCTCACCTGCTATCCCAAAACCAGAAACCACCATGGTTTCTCCATCTCACCACCACCTTTCCACCTCACTCTACACCTGTCTACCCACTCTCTAACACCTCCACATCCAACAAATTTCATTAAATGCAAATAACCTGCTCAAAAGACTTTTCCCGCCAAAACTCCACTTGGACGATTTGGATGAATTAAGATGATCCAATGGCTGGAATAAAGTGGGATTTAATTAGAGGTCGACAAGGAAGCTTTTTGGATGTTTTATAAAAAAGAAAGAAGACAGAAGAGAGAGGGGGGTCGCATGTTTTTTGACCATTTGTAGTGTAAAACATACTTAAATGTCTGTTTTAATTTAAATTTCAGTTCTCAGTGTAATTTTAAGTTTGTTTCAAGTTAAAAATCACTTTTGTATTGTAATTATTTCAGTTTAATAAAATTTCAAGTTTTCATATTTCTTGTTAATTCAGTATAAGTAAATTAAACTAATTAGAAGTTTCAAAAGCTCTTTTATCCTTCCAACAAGCTCAGATAAGCTTGTTATAGCTTTTCATGAGCCTGCTATATACTCTAGTGTTTTAAATTAGAAAAACAAAAATTGGTCAACGAAAGTCAACAGAGATCACTCTTTGGTTCAGAAATGGATTTGGGTTGATCTTGATGCTGGAGTGGGTTGATTTTGATTAGAATAGTGATAAATTGGGTTCTGTGATAAGCTGCACATGAGCTGGATCACTTGTGAGTTCAAATTTTCTTTCTAATTTACTGTTTGGATTTGCTTATTATTCTATGTTTGAGGTTAGTTTACCAGTTAAGAATAGTTGATATAGGTTTGTTTAGGTATAAGTTTACTCATATTAGTCATAGGTTTGTATCTATATACCATAAAAGTCAATATCACTTTAAATCTGTCCTAAGATCATATCTGTTAAGATTTTAGATTGCAAATTACATCATAGTTGCTTATAATCTGTTACTCTAGCTTAAATTTATCTTATTACAGCTTAATATAACATAGTTAATAAGTAGGATCAATTATAAACTCATAAAAGTCAACTTTTAGTGTAAATCAAAAAGTCAAATTTTCAGTTTAAGTCATTTTTGAATTAAATAGATAATTTTATATAGGGTTTAATATTGAGTTTCATGCTTTGTTCTTTTAGGATATTAATGTTCACCTGCTCAACTTAATTAGAAAAATATTAGCTTATCACTTCTTAGCTTATTGACTGCTTATTTCTTTGTCTCTTTTAAGCACCTTTTCAAAAAGCATGCCCTGTGCAGCTGATGCACCACCACCACAGTCACCATCACCACCACTTTGGTGGGTCCTTCAGGCCACCTCAGTGGGCCCCAGTAGGTTTTTCTTGGTTCTTTGGAATCACCACCCAGCTGACTATCTGTTTCAGTCAAGCTTTTGAGCTTAAGCTCTGTGGACCCCACTCCTAGATCAGCTATAATATTGTCCCATTTCTGAATTGAAACTAGTTTAGCCTTGCTTAATTTTTGGCTTAAATTGCTTTTCAGAGGTTTAGGATAGTTGGAATAGGTTAGTATTAAGTAGTTATAACATAATCTAGCTTCTGTGATAATTTGGTGCTCATTTGTGTCCTTTAGCTTATTTTGAGTGCTTATTTATAAGCACTTTTCACTACAGTTTCATAATATTGAACATAAGCATATGTTTTTATATTTTTTATAGACTTAGAATATAATTTTAGAATTTTCCTGAAGTTTTCATATTTTTCCAGCACTGTTTGATATTTTTCTTATTTTAAACTAGTTTTTAATCCTTTTTAATTAGCTTTTATTACAAATAAATCAGAAAAAGCTTAAAAATATATGTTTTCAATTTTCCTAGATTAAGATAAATATAAAAAGCCAAAAAAGTATTTTTCCATAATTTTCTTAGTTTAAATAGTATTTTCTAATATTTTAATTAGTTTTAAATAGTTTTTAATTAATAATAAATATTTAAAAAGTCTAAAAAATATATTTTCAGTTTTAAAATAAGTTTTATCATATTTTAGATTTTTCTAAGTTATAATTTCATTTTTCTAGGTTAATTTTATATTTTCTTGTATTTAAGTGCATTTTAAATAATTAACAAATAGTTTTTAATTAATAATAATTAAATAAATAGTTTTGAAAATAATTTTCTTTTTCTAATAATTTTATTTTATTATTAGGATTGTAAAAATTTCATTTTCATATTTGTAGGCATTTTATTTCTTAAAACTCACGTTTTATTTTGTACGTTTACGCAATTTTATTTAAACGTACCTTTTAGGTTTTAAACGTTCATCATTTTAAAATAGTGATAGCGTTTATTTAATATAATCTAGCTTTTTAATTTTCTTTAATTTGAATTTAAGCCCCTGTAATTTATAAACTTTCTCTTTAGGTATAATTATTCCAATTATCAAATCTTTTCCCATTCAATATCACCCGATCACAGATTCGTCTTACTATAGTGTTCACACCTCGTTGGGACTTAACGACCCAGGAATCCACTATATTCCTCTAATCTTAATTGCATTTGCTTTCTGAGCTGTTTTAAGTTTATTACGGTTGACCATTCACAAGTGGTCAGCTTGTGTGATTAAACTTGACTGTTAAGGAGCCAACCAAAGCTCATCAGTCAAAATCTTCAATTTCTTATCTTTCTTCGGGTAGAATGGATCATCATATTCATTTTCTTCATTCTCGTAAAGAATCGAGTCGGTGGGAGCAAGTTCATCGGTGAACTTCTCGAAGTAAATCGACGGATCTTGATATAACAAATATTCAATTTCGCGTAAGTCGGCTCTAAAATCAAAGACGTCATCCTCACTTCCCGGTGGAAGAGGATCCATGCCAGCGAGTTCATCGGCGAACTCCTCGAGAAGTAAATCAATGGAAGAATCCTTGAGCTCGGGCTCCGAAGGATTAGTAGACGGCTTGACTTCTTTAATTTCATTTTCTTTCGGAGAGAGTGAAGAGAGCATTTCTTCAATTAAACGAATATCTCCCTCGATGTCGATGTCGGCATTATCAATTTCCGGTGAAACTGAATCACTTTTTAAATAAGCCTCGATTTCTTCCATGATAGAATCATCCTCCTCAAATTTAGTGAGGGAAGAGGAAGAATCAGAAATGATTTGTTTAGAAGAAAGTTCAATATTTTCAGAAGAAGGAGTGGGATTGCCACTAAAAGAAAACTCGACGTTCTTAAGTTCAACACAACAAACAGAAAGCGGAGGTGGGACAAGTGGTGTGCTCTTAGAGCTAGCATTTTCCACCACAACCGTTGTAGACTCCTTTTCTAATTTCTTTTTTTGTTCAGCACGTATCGTCGACAAACTCTTAACCGTAAAACGTGAAAGGCTCGTATCAATTCTCGATGGTTTAGGCTCAACTTTTTGAACAACCGGAGGTTGGACATTTTTGGTACTTCCGTTATTAGTAGGAATTCCCGGGTCCTTTGTCACCTCGGTGTCATTAATTTTGGCCACATCATATTGGTTGGTTAGAGATTTGGAAGTATGGTTAACATTGAACGTGACGGCTTCATTTCCTACTCGTAAAGTGATCTCTCCTTCATACACATCAATCAACGCATGGCCCGTCCTTAAGAAACTCCTTTCGAGAATGAGGGGTACTCGAGGATCGGCATCGAAATCAACGACAACAAAATCCGCGGGGAAATCGAACGTCCCCACTTTAACAAAAACATCCTCGGCTATACCGATTGGTTTTGTCGTAGTACAGTCGGCTAGCTCGAGGGTCATACACGTTGGGGTAAGTGGGGGCAATGAAAGCTTTTCATAGATTGATTTCGGCATCAAATTAATACTCGCGCCAAGATCGGCCAAGGCGGAGCACTGAATAATTCCATGAAAATCGCACGGAATGAGAAACTTTCCGGGGTCACCTAACTTTTCGGGAAGTTTCTTGAGAATAACCGCTGAACAATTCTCATTCAAAGACGTAGTAGCAAGCTCATATAACTTTTCCTTATTCGAAAGCAATCCCTTAATCGTAGAAGCAAGTTTAGGAATCATGAGAAGGGCATCCGCAAAACTGATCTCCACATTCAAGTCTTTGAAGATTTGGAAAAATGTTTCCATTTGATGATTAGATTTTTCTCGATGATTTTGTTCTTTAAGACGAGACGGGTACGGAAGTGTCGTTTTCCGATTAGTCTTTTCAGCACTAACCGGAGCATCCTTGGGCTCAGACGTCGGGACAACCGTGGGTTGGACATTCTCGGTACTCCCCTTATTAGTAGGAAGCACCGGGTCCTTTGTCACCTCAGTCTCACGGTCTACCACACGAGAAGGAAAAGAAGAAATAGTGGTAGGAGCCGTGGGTCCATCATAAGCTACACCACTTCGGGTAGTGATCGCTTTCATGTCACCTCTCGGGTTAGGAATCGTATTACTCGGAAGAGTACTAGAACCCGATGGTTGAGAATAAGAAGTAGAAGCTTGATTGGCTTGAAAGAAACTAGCCATCATATTCCTCATTTCACTTATCTGCTTGTTACTCGTAGCTTCCATTTCTCTTTTGAAATCAGTCCTCATACTGGTGATTTGAGTTTGCAAATTTTTAATGGTATTATCGGAATTCTTTATGTAAGTCAGAAAATCGTTGTTCGGAGCAACTTGATGAGGTGCTTGATACGGTTGTTGATAAACTTGAGGTGGAGGAGCTTGGTAGTTTTGATTACCATGATTAACATTAGCTCCTCGGTTTTGATTGTAAGATTGGTTTTGATAACGGTTTTGGTTTTGTTGAGGAACGGGTGCAAAACCGGGTGGTCCCATTTGGTTGGCACGGTATCCTTGGTTCTGATGTTGAACCGGATTAGCAGAGGCTACGGAAGCATTTATGAGATCGCCATCCGTGGCTTGACAATTATAGTATGGATGAGGACCACCACAAATAACACATGTTTCGGTAACGGCTTTGACGGGCTCGGATTTTAGATTCTTAAACTCTCTCATCATCGAATTAATAGCATGAGTAAGGTCAGTCAGCCCACTCAACTCACTCCTCTGAACGTAGTTATCATTAGTAGCGATCTTAGAAACAACCGGACGGTTTCTAGACGAGAAAACTTTTGACTTATTTTCGATTATCGTTCTAATATCGGCGGGCATACGACTCAAGATATTACCACCGGCGGCTGCGTTAAGCGAATCTTGATCGGACGGCGTTAAAGCATTGTAGAACGTATCAATCTGATGAAGATCGGTAAAACCGTGATTTGGGCATTTACGTAAAAGTTCCTTGAATCTATCCCATGCTTCTCCAAAACTTTCATCGAATTTTTGTTGAAAATTTATGATTTGATTTCGTAACATTGTAATTTTCGAAGGAGGAAAGAATTGATTCACAAACTTCTTAGAAAGATCGGCCCATGTTGTAATAGATTGAGGGGGTTCTTTTTCTAGCCAAGTCCGGCCCCTCAAGAGAAAATGGAAACAATCTCAATTTAATTGACTCATGAGTGACGCCCCGAAAGTTTATCGTAGAAGCAACTTGATTAAACCAACGGAGGTGTGCGTGGGGCTCCTCATGGTCTAAACCACAAAAAGGTTTATTTGAAACCAATTGAATTAAGTTCGTTTTTAGTTCAAAATTCTCGGTATCAAGTGGTGGAATAACGATAGCATCACCGTAGCCGTCTATGGGAGCTTGAAGTAACTCGATCATCGTTCGAGTATCTGCCATGACGACGGGTTCTTCAACGATAGTACGTAACTCGGGTACGTCTATTCTACGATTGCGATTACGTCGTGACTAAGAACGAGTGCGCATGCACAAAAAATCCAAAAATCAAAAAGTGAAAAATAATTTTGAAAAAGGAAAATCTTTTAGGTTTTTATATTTAGAAAACTTAGAAAACACAATATTTTTGTAACCTTCACGTCAACCGGTGCTCGGTAGCTCCCAAAAGTACTCGCAGCGGAGCGGGAACGAAGAGTGGATCGTTCTTCAGTCTGCAATTTAATGTCAAGACTTTCCTTATACCCCGTGTATAGGTTGTACTTCTGAGGTGAGCCGACGTAACAATTAACGTTCGGGTTTGTTTTGTTGGTTTTTTACTTTTTATGGTTTTGTAAACACTCTAGGAAGAATGTTTTGGTGTTTTTAGATGTTTTTTGGGTTTTTGAAAAACATATATATACAAAAATGACGGTAACTTCACTCGGGGAAGGATCTTCAAATGCACGCGATTCGAGACGGAAATACGAAAACTCGCTACAAGCCCTCCCCGGCAGCGGCGCCAAAAATTGATTCTTATGAAAGAGACCAATAATAGAGAAGTTTGTAGTATTACGGGTAACTCAAACGTGTTAGGTTTGAGCACCGAGATCGTTCCGAACGAGGGTTGAATGGAATTTCCAACTCACGTCGCGATTATCGAGATTTGAATGTGTTAAAAAGGATTTGAGGATTTCTAAACTACGGGGCAAGCAATAATAATAAAAGGCATATAAATATACTAATCCTAAGGTGCAAACAAGTAATCTCAATTAAGTACGTAAATAGAACTAAAGACGCAAATTACTTTATGCTAAAAAAAGCGTATTCTAAAATGCAAATTAATCTATTTTAACCCCTAAAAGTGATATAATATTTTTTACAACTAAAAATGTGATCTAAAAATTATCTAAAATTTAAAACTAATTTTTTTGGTTTTTGATTTTTGATTTTTTGAAAATAGCGAAATATATATATATTTTTTTTGACTTTTTAATTTTTTTTTAAGAGATTTTTAAAAACTAAGTTAACTAATTAAAGTTTAAACTAAAATTTAAATGACAAACTACAACTAGTGACGATGAATATTAAGCTAAGAGAATGATACTAAAAAGACTTAACAAGCATTATACGAAAAATTAAACGTAACGGTAAACTAAGAATCTAAGCTAAAAAAAGTAAGAGAATAGAACCCGATGATGAAACGAGAGGAATAAAACCACCCGATCAAATAAGCACAAATTAACACAAAAGTTTACAACTTTATTAATCTTATCAACTAATTAGTAAGTAAAGTTTAAAACTTTATTCACTAACAAGCTTAAAAATTACTAAAGTTTCAAACTTTATGTATTAAAAATGCTTAATGACCCTTAAGCTCCACGCCTTATGAGGTAGGATGGGATTACACAAACAAAATCAAAACTTTAAGGGTTAGCACAATTATATAAATATAAACCTTTATAATAAAAAGCTAAAATAAAAGATAAACTAATCTTAATAAATCAAATCTTAACCACCAAACTCTCTCAAGGAGATATGTTTCCACAAAAACTAATTTGGTTATTAAGGTAAAGATTTAAAATATAAGATTTTTTTTTTTGTTTAATAAAGGAAAGGAAATAAATCAAGGAAAAATAACAAATGAACTCCGAAAATTCCAAATATTTTTTAGAAACATCAGAAAACTGATAGAAGCTCACAGAAAAGTTTTTAGAATTTTCGGAATTAAATAAGTATTTTTTTCGATTTTTATGTTTAAAATAGCAAATAAATCAAAATAAATAGTAAACTAGTTCAAAAAAATATGAAAAATTCACACTATCTTAAGAAATCTATGAAAAGCTACCAGAAAATATAAAAATATTTTTTTACGTTTTTTACTATGTTTTAAAAATAAAATACGAAACAGTTTTTAAAAGAAAAAGAACAGAAACAGTTTTTGATTTTTTAAAAATACTAAAACAGCTCAGAAAATTACGAAAATTGTATGACGAAAATAAAATATATTTTTGGATTTTTTGTGTAAAGGACAAGATTTTTAGAGACTTTTTACTATTTTTAAGCTAAATAAAACAATAAAAACGTGAGCTTTAATAAAAAAAAAAAAAAAAAACTAAACTTTTATAAAAATATAAATATAATATGTTGAGCGTGTGCACGGAGCGTATAAAATACACTCACACAATCTTACTATAACTCAACTCTTCATAGCATATTTTTATAAAAAGTTTTATAAAAATAAAATGAAATAAAAAGGATTAAGAGATGAGAAGAATATAGAGATGCAAGAAATTAATAAAACTTTTATAAAACTAAAGAGCATAAAAATAAAATACAAGAGGTTGGGTACAAAATACAAATAAAGATGATAAAATGAGGTGAGGGAGGTGGGTATTTATAGACCCACTAGTTACAATTTGACCCCTAATAATTTTTCTTAAAAGTCTCTAAACTATTTAGATCTTGGCACAAATAAAACCCTCAAAACTTGGTCCCCAAGTTGAATTTTTCTCTTTCTTTTCTTTCTTCTATTTTTCTCTTTCTTCTCTTTCTTTTTCTTCTTAATTAATTAATTCTTCGTTTGGTCTTTAAAATTTTCTTCTCTTGTCTCGATGCTTCAAATAAAATTATCATTGGTCCCGTAACTTCGTGCTCCTTCCCTTCTCGTGCTCGTTTTTGTCCACTTGTCTTCTTTTTGTCCATTTTACAATATCCGTTACCTGCACATACATAAACACAAAAACACAAATATTTATGGCTTTAGGGGTTAGTTTTTGGTCTTTTTGGTCCGGTTTTGATAACGAAAAGGTATATGTTTTTACATATACCACTTCTTCATTAGTAACTTCAACCACTACTTCAGCATTAAGTTCTTCTTGTACTTTTCTAGCAGCAACTTCATTCCTAGCAATTTCAATTGCTCTAAGCTCTGCCAAAGTTAGCTTTTTCTTCTTAGTTTCTACCAGAACACCCTTTCCTTTATCTTTAGGATCAATTGTAGGCTGAGAAGCTCTTGGTTGTTCCTCTGCAACTTCAGAAATAGTAACACCACCCCTTGGTTGTGATAAATCTTGCAAAATTACAGCAATGAACTCATCATCACTTGCAGAATGGATGGGTTTGAGTGTAGCTTCCTCTTCTTGTATAACAGTTGAGGGACCAACAACTTCTTCATGTACAGTTGTTGAAGGACCAGCTTCCTCTTCAAAGTCCAACAACCTTGGAGTTAATAATGCTTGCCTGTAGGATCCTTGTTGTTGAAAAGCAGTACTTTGATCTTCAGTATCTTGATTTTCAGTACTTTGAACTGGAACTTGAACTTGCTCTTCAGTATCTTGAATGTTCTGTTCTTCAGTCTTTTCATGTTCTTCAGTACCTTCAGGTTCATTCTCCTTAACATCTTCTTTCAAATTCTCTTCTTCTAAATTCCTCCCCAATTGGACAGAAGATGGTTGGCGAACCTTTTGGCGTTTGCTTTTCTTAGACTGCCTTTGCTCTTTCTTCTTTGATTTGACCCATATACGATGATGTTGAACCAAAGGCCAAACAAAATTCTTTAGCCGTCTAAACTTGAGCTTCAATTTCTTAATCTGCGTAGCTTGAGCCTCAGTAGCCTTTTTCAACTTAACCAACTCCCTTGTCAAAACATAATTATCCAATGTTAATTCTTCAGGGGGTATAGTATGTGAATCATCTCCTTGAAGTGGTGAATGTTCCTCTGATTGAGAAGCAGGAACAGATCTTTGTGGATATGGAGAAGGTGAGACTGCAACATCTTCTTGAACTTCAATACTTGGGGAAGCAGTACCTTGTGGAGATGCAGTACCTTCTTGAGAAGCAGTAATTGTAGATGCAGTACTTGCAAGTGCAGTACTTGCAGATGCAGTACCTTCAGTAGCTTCATCTTCTTCATCAGCTCGAACAGCCTGAAGAACTTCCATCATAGAAGTAGTTAAGGGAGTATCCCTTCTAGTGAATTGATCACTCTTCCTAGCCATAAAGGTGAAAATTTTGGCTTGTTGAACCACAACAGGTAAAAGATCTGTTGGCTTAGGAACATCAGAAAGTTGTTTATTGAGGAATACTTGAACAAATCTTGGATACATTAGCCACTTTGAACCATGAGTGATGTGGGAAAGCATTCCATCAAGAATGAGCCTTGAGAAATTAAAAACACGATCTGTAGCCAAGCCCACAATAGCAGATGCTATATTTGATCCAAATTGCTCCCAAGAAGTACTTTTTGCACTAATACAGTGAAGCAACACATGTACTAAAAACTTCCATTGAGGGCAAAAGAGTTGTTTTCTAAATGTTTGTTCATTTAAAGACCCTTCATAACCAATATGTCTAAAAGTATCCCAAATCAACTGTTTATCAAACCGAATAGCCCCATCTTCATCATTAAACAACAAGTCTTCTCTAATAGAGGCTTCAGTAATCTTCACAGTTCTTCCAGCAACTGTAGCTCTAATATAAAATTCATCATTCTCAATATTTTCCATAGCAAGAGCCCAAAAGCTTGAATCCAGGGCTCAATTATATCCGCTCCACTAAAAGAGCATAACCGATTGGCGATCCAAGTAAGATAATCAATGATATCATGAAAAAGTGCATTCGCCTCAGTCTTATCTAAATTAGCCACCATATTGTGCTTTGAAACTGTAGGACGATTCACCATTATGTAATATGTGAGCACAATAAGAGATATAATCGAATAATATAGAGGTGATGAGAGAAATATGGAAAAGATTCTAATGTATCAATATGAGAGGGAAATCGGAGAATAGTTATTTATAGGTGAGATTTTAAAAATCACGACCATAAATACCAAAGTTACCGTTAGAATTAATTACCCCTCAATATTACCGTTGGAACAGTACGTTAATAAGACAAACAGTACTTTCCACGTATGCAGTACTTTCCCAAGCAGTACTTTCTAAGCAGTACTTTGATAAATAACAGTACTTTTCCAAATTCCTCTGTATAAGCTAAGTACACATAAATATCCTCCCCTCAAGCAATGTACAAGACTATACTAATATTAAATAGTCCTCCCCTAAACTGTAGCTCAGTAGTTAATCATGCCAATGCTCACTACCAAGTGATTGAATCTTGAAACATCAAAGCCTTTGGTGAGTAAGTCAGCTACATTATCATCTGTGTGAACCTTAACCACATTAATGAGCCTGTGCTCATAGCAATCTCTAATAAAGTGATGCCTAATCTGTATGGGCTTGGTCTTGGAATGATAAATTGGATTCTTCACAATACAAATGGTACTCTCATTATCAATATTGATAGGAGTATTCTTGAAGTTGAACCCATAGTCCAAGAGTTGATTTTGCATCCACAAAACTTGTCCACAACAGCTTGCAAACTACATATTCAAGTAGAGGATGTTGCTGCAATTGTTTGTTTCTTACATTGCCAGGAGACTAATCTTCTACCAAGATATTGGCATCCACTAGTTGTTGATCTTCTATCATAGTTATCACCTGCATAATCACTATCCGAAAAAGATTCTAAGTGAAAAGGTGACTCTTTTGGATACCACAACCCCAACTTAGGTTGTTGTTTCAAATAACATAAAATTCTCTTCACTGCATTCATGTGAGAGATCTTTGGTGAGACTTGATATCTTGCACATAAACAAACTGCAAACATGATATCGGGCCTTGATGCAGTAAGATACATAAGAGAGCCAATCATTGATCTGTATAACTTGACATCAACAGGTTGTCCATCTTCATCTTTGCCTAATGAATTGATAGATTTAATAGGGGTAGTAACAGTCTTCATATCATCAAAACTGAACTTCTTAAGTATGTCTGTAACATACTTGTCTTGACTTATGAAAATTCCTTCCTTTGACTGTTTAACTTGAAGTCCTAAAAAGAATGTTAACTCTCCCATTGAACTCATTTGAAATTCCTTCGCATCACCGCTCAAACTCCTTAACCATGGACTGTTTGGTAGCCTCAAAGATGATATCATCAACATAGACTTGAACTAACATGATATCCTTCTTGTCTCTCTTGATAAACAAAGTCTTGTCAATAGCTCCCCTTCTGTAGCCATGTAGCAATAAGAATGTAGAGAGTCTTTCATACCAAGCTCTAGGTGCCTGATGAAGGACATAAAGAGCCTTAACCACCTTGTAGACTTTGTTTGGATGTTTAGGATCTTCAAAACCAGGAGGTTGTTTGACATAAACTTCCTCTGTTATCTTGCCATATAAAAAGGCACTTTTGACATCCATCCGTAAACCCGAAATCCCATATAAGAAGCAAAAGCAAGAAATATTCTAATAGCTTCAATTCTTGCAACAGAGCAAACACTTCATCATAATCCACTCCTTCTTCTTGTCTGTAGCCTTGTGCTACTAACCTTGCTTTATTCTTGATAACATTCCCTCTTTCATCTCTTGACTCAAAACCCATCTCGTTCCAATAACTCTCTTCCCATCTGGAAGATCACATAAAACCCAAATTTCTTGAAGTTTAAATTGAAGAAGTTCTTCCTGCATAGCTTCAACCCACTTTCTTTAGTCAATGCTTGAGCAATATTCTTGGGTTCCTCTTGAGAGATAAAACAAGTAAATAGGCAAGTTTGATGGTCCTTATGATTCAGCCTGTTTTGTTTATACACAAAGCTAAGTAAAGCATTGTGAGGTGATGAGAAAGTCTTAGCTCTGTGTCTAGTCATTACTCGAAATAGAAGGACCAATGATTTGATCCGAAGGATGATTCTTATGAATTCTTAAGCTTGGAGACTGTGGAACTCCATAAGTATCTTCCAAATTAGTAACATCAGCATCTTCATTGGAATCTGAGAAAATACCTTCATCTTCAAACTCATCATCAGTTTCTTCTAATCCAAGCATGGTAGGATCATCCAAATCATCTAAAGTATCATTAACCGGTGCAAAAGATACTTTGTTTGAAAGTGCCCAAAGTACTGTGAGAGTACTCTGCAGTCTTATTCTTCTTCTTTGCCTCTTCATAAGCTCTCCTTTGGTCATCAGTGTAAGCATGTGCTAAAACATCTTGAAGAAGCATCTAATAAAGTTCCTCTTGAATAGATTGATCCTCAGCAGACAATGAGAATTGTGGTGCAACAGTACTTTGCTTAGGAGCATCAAGACTTTGCTTTGGAACATCGAGTACTTTGCTTTGGACTAACAGATCTTCATCGGGGCGACAAAGATCGGGTCTAATATTCACTCCATGAACAACATATTGTAAATCTTCTCCATTGTGCAGTGTTGATTTTCTTCTCTAACAGTACATAGTTCATGGAAGGAGTTAAAACTTCAAGATCAAACATCCAATCAGGACCTTTACCTTTCTCATTAACTTGATCTTCTAAAAACTCAACATGAAGACAATCTTGAACCTTCTTAGTGACTCTATTGTACACTCTAAATCCTTTGTTGTTGGTACAATAACCCAATAAATATCCTTCTTCTGACTTGCCATCAAACTTTCCCAGATTATCAATGGTGTTTAAAATAGTGAGAGGGCAACCAAAAGGCTTCATAAAACGAATGTTGGGTTTGTTGCCCATCAACAACTCATAAGGTGTCTTCATCTGTGGTTTGGTGATGAGACTCATAAGTACATAGCAAGCGGTACTTACTTGACCAGAATTGAATAGGTAGTTGGGAATCGCTAGCATTGTTCTTGCCGCTTCAATCAAAGTCCTATTCTTCCTCTCTGCAACACCATTCTGCTGTGGTGTTCTTGCAATGTTGAACTCCCTCTTGATGCCTTTGTTTGCACAAAATTCATCCATAAGCTTGTTCTTGAATTCAGTCCCATTGTCACATCTAATACCTCTAACCTTGAGTCTCAATTAGTTTTCAAGTGCTATTATGAGAGTCTGAATAGCATCAAAAGTATCATCTTTAAATCCCAAAATGAATACCCAACTGAATCTACTGCAATCATCTGTAACAACCAAGCGTACTTTTTCTTGTTTAAACTTGCCACGAGACAGGTCCAAACAAATCCATATGTAATACTCCAAAGGTTCTCTAATAGTCCTCTCCTTAAGCTTCTTGTATGAAGCTTTGTGTTGTTTACCCTTCTTGCATGCCAAGCATGAATGATCATTCTTGTAAGTCTTTGAAGGTAAACCTCTAACTAAATTGCCTTTGACCCGTTTGTTGATATTCTTGAAATTAACATGGCCCAATCTTCTATGCCATTGAGGTGCCTCTTCAGTTGTTGCTTTAGCTACCAAACATGTGGCTCTCCCATAAGAATGTAGACTCTTCATGTCTAAGCTATACACATCATTTGTCCTTGGTACTCTAAGAACTACCAAGTTATCATCAACAGGCTTAAAGTCTGGGGAAAGGATGAGACATTACGTGTCGATGAATAACACAGGATGCTTTTATCACGATTTGAGAGACCGACAATAAGTTGAACTTAAGCTCCTTCACATATCTAACATTCTCAAAATCAATACGCCCCGCTTTGATAGTTCCTTTTCCAGTAATCCTTCCTCCATTGGGATCATTTCCAAATGCAACTCTTCCTCCACTAATATTTCTAAAATCGTGACAGATCTCTTTGTCTCTGTCATACTTCGAGCGACCACTATCTACAATCAGATGATCTTTAAGCTCCTCTTCCGGGTTGCCCTGCACAAAAAGAAAAGAGTTAGTGATCTTTAGGAACCCAAGCCATTCCTGACTTGTGTTCCCCTTGTGGAGTTACAAACTCAAATTCTTTGAGTATTTAATTTCCACTGTTTTTCAAAACATGATCCATAATTATCTATTGATTTTTAGCATGTGGATTTTCAAAACTTTCTGGTTTTTCAACACAACTCTCTTTTACAAGGTCATTCTCTTTTTCTTGTATCACAAAAACATCTGATTCACTTTTTGTTGAAAGTACTGTTTGTCCCTCAGCAGTACTTTACCTCTTAACCCATTCTGGTTTAACACGTGGTTCCTGTGATCTAGATCCCATATGTGAATTATAATACCTTCTAGGTTGATAGTGATGAGATCTCCTAGGGTTCATATTCCAAAGAGTGTGATCGATTACCTTGTTTTGGCCGAGCAAGTACTTTGAGAAATTACTGGTCTAGAATTAACATACTTTGGAAAGTCTTGTGAGATCTTGAAGGTTTTGAAAAAGGTCTTCTCGATGTGGGTATCTATGATCCGGTGAGTAATTTTGTGATTGACCCTATTTGAATTATTCCGGTGGTTTTGCTCTCTAGGTTTCGGTTGGCGGACTTGTTCTTTGGAAATTTGCTAAGGTATTTTGAGTGATGTTCACAATCCTTGATTAAATGAGTAGGACTAAAACACACAAAACACAATTTTTGACCCATACTTCCAAAGTGATTTCTTCTATGTCTATGACCAAAACTATTGTGCCTTCTAGGTGAATTATTAAACTTGTTTTGACCAAAGTTATCCCAAAAAGGTTTAGCAGTACTGTTTTGAAAAGGTTTTCCTGAAGGTACTGCTTTTGGAGCAGTACTTTGAGTTAAAGGTACTGCGTGATTTTGAACACTGTTTTCAACAGTTTCTTTGGGGTTTTCAGACCTAGATTGACCAAGTATCTTTTTCCTAAACTCTAGACTGTCTACTCCAAAACGAGAAACATCAGGCCTAGGGGTTGATGACTTCGATGGGATGGGGAACCGCATGATAACCATTATCTTTCTTATACTCACGGGGTGGTTCACTAATTGAATCCTCATTACTAGATGTGTCTACATAATTAATGAGTTCATCATCACTAGTGGTTATATCCTCTAGGTCATCATCAACTTGATTCTCTTCTATGTTATCAAAGTCCATTCCAAAACCTAAGCCTGTTTTAATATAAGCTCTTCTCTGTTTTTGAACATAAGTAACATGTGACAGACCAGACTCACCCCAAGCAGCAAACTTAGATAACAAATCATCTCTTTCCTTAGTCAATTTCTCTATTTCAGAAATTTTACAGTTTAATTTCCTTTCACTTAGTTTTAAGCGATAATCTTGTTGTGCATATTTTTCATTGCCAAGCTACTTCATTATTTTCATGTGTTAAGATTTTAGCTTCCATAGATTCTAAGGTTATTTGGTAACCAGCTACCTCAGACCTAGCCCTAGCACAATTATCTCTTTCAATCACATAACTGCCAAGTAATTTGTGATACAAATCATGACAATTTGAGCATACCTCAGAGATAGGGGTGAACTTGGTGAAGTAGCCACCATTTCAAGTTGAACAGGATCATCTTCACTTTCCAAGCTCCAATCAAATTCTCCTAGACAATCTCTGGATTCCAAATCAGCATGTTCAGGTTCCTCGTCAAAAGCAGTGCTCAGTCAAATTCAATTCTTCCACGTCTCTTCAGCTACTTCTTCCATTGCTACCATACAGTAAGTCACTGGTTCATCATCAAACTCTTCACTCCAGTCAACTTCCGATAACTTCTCTTGAGCAACCAAAGCCTTTGTTTCAGTAATTGGAATTTCTTTGAGCTTTAACTTTGGTTTCTCGGATGTCTGTTTGCTTGATACTTAGCAAACCTGCACTCCCTTGCAAAGTGTCCAGTCTTTTGACAATTGAAGCATTCAATTTTGGATTTGTCAAAAGTTATTCCCTGTTTTGGTTTGAAATCAATGCTTTTTCCTGTCTTCTTCATATACTTCTTAATCCTAGCATTGATCATAGCAACTTGCCACCTGATATCAATTTCTTCAAGTGCATCTTCTTTAATTTGTGCTAGATCTTTTTCATAAGTGACAGGTAAACTAGCTTGTTGTGCAAAGAAGGAGCACACAACTTCATCTGAGTGCAAAGTAGTAGTTGGTGTTGCTTGCTCAAGCATAGGTGGGGGTGTAAACAGCAGTACTTTGAGCAACAGTACTTTGAGGAGAAGCGTACTTTTGGTTGAAGTCTTGCCCTTTTTCAGATGACAGAAAAGCAATATCTTGTGTGATTTAGAATTGGTTTGACCATTCATCTCATGCTCATACACCTTCCGTTGATGGTAGAGATCATCAAAGTCCATGACATCCAAACCTGGTTGTCCTCTGATCATTGTAGCAATCACATGCCATGTAGATGGCAGACTTCTTAGAAACTTTAAATTAGCATCCTCAATGATACTTACGCCTTGTATAACTCCAACATGTTGAGGAGATTTTGAAACCTATCATATGCAAAGATCAAGACTCTCTCTTTACCAACCTGTGAAAGTTTCAAACTGTTGCTTGATTTCGTGCATCTTCTTAGAAGCTTCATTCCCTCCAAATCTGGTCTTGAGAGCGAGCCTAGAGCGCTTTGCATCTTTAGCATCATGAAATTTTAGAAGATGACCATCTCGGAATGGCGACAAGAGAATGTTGAGTGCCTTCTCTTGATTCCTTAAGGTTCTGTTGGTAAGACCGCCTTAGGTGCTTTGGGTTGTCCAGGAACATCAATAGGTTCTGGAACTTCTTCATTACCATTAACAATTACGTACATTCCATAGAGCTTGGTGCGTAATAGCAATGTCTTGCCTCATCTTCATACACCATAGATCATATTCACCTTTCTTGATGACGTGAATCCTCATCGAGGTGATGGAAGGTGGTGGAACAGAATTAGTCGACATCTTTAGATTTTGTTGTAGTAGGGTTTCTTCCTAGTCAGAGTTTCCACACAAGCTCTGATACCACTTGTTGGATCGATGTACTCTAACCAAACTAACTTAAATAGCTTGTTTAAGGTTTAACAACCTCGAATAAATCATAAGTTATTAACAAAGAAATACTAAACAAACTCTATTAAGTATGCGGAATTTACTTAACAAAGCTAAGAAGAATAAATTTTATTATTAACTCTAAATCTGCTTATTATGCAGATACTTTAACAACTCTAAGAATATCGAACTTCTCTAAAACTCTAAATAATGATTTTATGAACTCGTACGTCTAATGCCAATCTAGGGGTCCTTTTATAGGCTCAAGGATAACCCTAGTCGGTTTACAAATTGTATCCTTGTACGACAAGTAATCTAATACTGAATATTCTAGAGTTACAATACTTTCTATAAACGAATACAACAGTTCTTTGTTCTTGCAGTACTTTGACTTTCATGTGCAGTACTTTGACTTTATCTTTAGCAGTACTTTGACTCTTTGACTTTTTCCAGTACTTTATCAATCTTCAGTACTTTGTCAATCTTCAGCACTTTCATATCCCAACATTTGTGCCAACACCCTGAAGGTGTCTGAAGAATTTAGCCAAATTTTCATCCATTCTGTGAATATTGTCATACATCAATTCCCTGTGCTCATGAACGTTTTCATCAAAGGCTTGTACCTCAGCCATCAGATCTGCATAACTTGCACCAGCCTCAGTATGTTGTTCCCATAATGTTTCAGTATCCCCTGAGTATAGCTTCCTTGAAGCTTTGGTGATCCACTGAACCAGCTGTCTTTCAGTCAGTGGAAGAACATTGTCAAACTGCTTGAATTCATTGGAGCTGGATGAGGAGTCAGAAACATTGTCTTCAGGTTGAAATGGTGATTCAGTATGCTCCGTTGGATCAGGCTGAGGTTCTTGTTCAGATTGAACCTCAGCGTCTACTTCTTCCCCTGCTGATAAAATTTCATCATCACCGTCGCAAGTTCATCTTGAGAGAATAGTATGCCAGTAACATCGCGACATCAACAAGGGGTTGGTAATGGGTTCCATATCAGCGGGTGGTATTAATCCCTCTGAGTCTTTGTCCCCCTTTGACCCCTCAGACACTGGTGGGCATTTCCCAGTGCCTTCTATGGAGTCAGGATTGGTTTTGGGTTCCATATCGGCGGGTTGTTCCTGTCCATCTGAGTCTTTGTCCCCCTGAGACCCCTGAGACACGATGGGTTTTCCCAGTGCCTTTAGCAGAGTCAGTGAAGGTGGTATCCCTATCAGCGGGTTGTTTGGTTCCCTCTGAGTCTTTGGGATCATTCAGTGTGCCCTCAGACAAAGGCTTTGATTTGCTAAAGTCATCACGGGGCGATGTGGAAGGTGCTCCCCTACCAGCATGTTGTTTGTTTCCCTCTAGATCTTGGGGAGTAGTAGTTGGGACCAAGGGAACTGACTGTGATTTATCTGTGTCCTTCGTTGTCACCGGGGTAGATGATGATTGGCCTCCAGTGGGTGTCAAATCAGTCTTAGGCCTTCTTTGCCTTTTGGCCAGTGCTCCAGAAGCCTTAGGGCCCTGAGACTTGAGTTTGGTCTTAGTCCCAGTCTGAGACTTCCCCTTTCTCTTTATAGGAGCAAGGTTAGGAGACACTGATTCCCTCTGGTTGTTTACAGCAACCATATGGGCCGTCAATTCAATATTAGTGACAAGGGATGGGTCCTTTTGATAATTTGATTGGCTCAGATGCCGGTAAAGCACCAAATGTTTCTTCCTGAGGATAATTTGTACCCAGTAACACTTGCAAAGCACAAGAGACAAACCTAGGATACGAAACGTATTTCGTCCTAGTTTTGCTCTATAGCTTGGTTACGAGATCACTGTAAATGATCTCCCCTATGTCGACATTGACCCCATTCATCAAGCAGTATGCCATCATCAACTGAATAGAGTTAACTTGTTTAGTGGATGAGTGGTTCCCGCCGAGGACCTGAATCACAAAAGTGAATAGGATCCTCCAAGCCACAGGAAATGAATTTTTGGTGACTGGGGTCTTGTCCAAAAAAGTTGGATCTAAAACGATTTGTTTTAAACCATCCTTCACTGTGGAGGGTTCAGGATGGGAGACATAAACACCTTTGTTGTAGTCTAACCCTGAGGAGGTGCAAAAAGTTTTATAATCCAGGGTGAATTATTGCCCCGTTAAGACGAACGATGAGATATTCACTGAGTGGTCTAAGGTTGTTCTCATCATTAGAGGTGTCGGGTCAAAGGCCTTAGGTGTAGCCCAAAACTCCCTGAGGAGGTTTTGGTACAGAGTAGAGGACGAACAAAGGCCGTTTTCAGGCGTTATATAGAAATTTCATAATGTCCTTATAGGCTGCGACATTTTGAGGATATTCAAAATTTCCTATGACATTATTTTTTTAAATTCAACATTGCTAAGATCACCTACCCACTGTGAAGCAAACTGAAGAGATTGTGTTCTTGCCATTTCCATTAAAAAGGTTTTAGGGTTTTGAGAAAAATATCTTGACAAGAAAAATCAAAGGTTTTTGAATCTCTTAAGTTTGTGATGAAAAACTTTTGTAAAGGTTTACAAAGAAGATTTTTCAGAAAAAAAGATTTGAAGAACTTGAAGCACACACAAATTTTTGAGTTTGAGAAAAGATTTTTTTGGCAGAGTTTTGTTGCAAAAACAATTTGTGTGTGTGTTTGTGGTTAAGAAGGGGGTATTTATAGAGTGGTGATAAGGGTAAAATGTGCATAAATGGGAATTTTTAAAGTCAGTTTATGAAAACGTTTTGAATCTCTACATTTAATGTCACCACTCCACTACCCGCAATAAAATCCCGGTTTTCAAGGGAACAGTTGCAGTGCACAGTAAAAGTGCACTTTTGCAGTAATAAAATATCAATAAGATATTTTATGTGAGAGGAGGCATTTAATGCCAAGTGGGGATGAGGTAAGTTTGTGAGGGACCCTTGATATGGTTGACAGTAAGACAAAGACACATATATTCCTATATTAAATTGGCATGGTTACCAACCTAGGACATTTAAGTAACTAATACTTGGATCATTTAGTTACTCATTCAATGCTCAATTTTAACTGTCGGGGTCCCTGAATGAGTCTTACTCATTCAGTGAGAGGTTGTATTGTGGGTATCATTCAAGGAGGAGGAACCATTTCAGAGAACTTACTGAGATTGGTTTTCAGATGCCTGACTTTCAATGTCCAGAATTCCTAATTCAGCTTTCAGTCTCCTGAAGGTAGGTTCATCCAAGGGTTTGGTGAAGATATCAGCCAGTTGATATTCAGTAGGGATGAAATGGAGTTCTATGTCTCCTTTCATAATGTGGTCCCTGATGAAGTGATATCTGATATCAATGTGTTTGGTTCTTTGATGAAGGACGGGGTTGTTGGAGATTGCAATTTCACTGGTGTTGTCACAGAAGATGGGTACAATTTTGTAATGGATGTCATAGTCACTGAGTTGACTTTTCATCCATAACACATTGGCACAACATCTCTGGCGCCACATACTCGGCTTCAGGTGAAGACATAGCCCGATTGTTACTTTTAGCACTCCAACAAACCAGTTTTCCTCCAAGAAATTGACAGGACCCTGAGGTACTTGTTCTGTCCATGTTGCGGCCATAATCGAATCGAGTAACCTTTGAGATCAAACCCTGAGCACTTTGGATAATAGAGTCCAAGGTTTGGGGTTCCCTTCAGGTACCTAAGCATTCTTTTGGCTGCAGTGAGGTGGGATTCTTTGGGATTGGACTGATATCTTGCTATTAGACAGACAGAGAATTGTATGTCCGGTCTAGTAGCGATTAGATACATCGGTGAGCCTACAATCCCTCTGAAATGAGTTTGATTGATTGATTTGCCAGTGAGATCAGGTCCAAGGTTGTTAGGTGGGACCATTGGTGTCTTCGAGGCACAGTCGATATCTCATATTTCTTCAAGAGATTTCTAGTGTGTTTCTCTTGACTGATGGATATACCTTTGTCAGTTTGCCTGATTTGTAGTCCAAGGAAGTATGTGAGTTCACCCATCATGCTCATTTCAAACTTTTTTGTCATCAGTTTTTCAAACTGTTTGCAAAGTTTGTAGTTTGTTGAGCCAAAGATGATGTCATCAACATATACTTGGACCAGTATCACATCCTATTGTGTTCTATAGACAAACAATGTGTTATCTATCTTTCCTCTGACAAACTTATTTTGTATCAGGAAGGCTGAGAGAGTTTCATACCATGCCACAGGAGCTTGTTTAAGTCCATAAAGGGCTTTGTCAAGCTTGCGACATAGTCGGGAATTCACTACTCTCAAAGCCGGAGGCTGAACATACACATCTTCCTTGAGATCACCATATAAGAATGCACTTTTAACATCCATTTAGTAGACCACGAAGTTCATGTATGTTGCATATGCAAGGAAGATCCTGATGGCTTCCATTCTTGCAATAGGAGCAAATGTCTCATCATAGTCAATGCCTTCTTGTTGATTGTAACCTTTGGCTACAAGTCCGCTTGGTTTTAATGACAGTCTGTTTTCATCGGTTTGTTTCGAAAACCCACTTCATTCCTATGACAATGACATCCCGAGGACATTTGATCAAGGTCATGACCTTGTTTTTATCAAACTGTTGCAGTTCTTCTTGCATAGCCTGAACCCAGCTTGGGTGCTTTAGAGCCTCAGTGACACTTTTGGGTTCTATTTTTGATAGGTAATCGGGATATAGACATTCATTGGTGAAGCTGCATTAACTTAGCAACCATGTTTCTAGTGAGCATGCCCTCAGTGGGTTCACCAATAATGTTTACAAGCTCAATGTCCTGAGATTTTGTCCAGTTACTTTGTGGTCTAGGATCTGAGCTTGAAGAGGTCACTGGAGACTCAGGAGTGAGTTCTGGTGCATGAGCCACAGAATCATTAAGAGCATCTGTTGATATGTCTTGTTCAGGTTGGGGTCCTTGAATCACAGGTTCCTGAACATTTGGTTCAATATTACCTATCCCAGTAGGGACTGATTGATCATCAATGGATTCACTGATAGTTGGTTGGGGAAGGTTGTGAGGTAAGACATAATATGAGATGTCAGCACCAGCTTGATATAAGGAACTGAATTCAGTGTTGTACTCATCAGGAGGATATCTTGATGAGTTATCAATTCCTATTTCCTCCACAGAGGTGTTAGTGAACTTGATGCTTTCAGAACTTTCATCAAAGGTGACATGAAAGGTTTCCTCAACTTGTTGTCTCCTTGTGTTAAATACCCTGAAGGCTTTGGAGATCGGTGAGTAGCCTAAAAATATTCATCATCGCTTTAGCATCAAACTTGCCTAGATGATCCTTGTGGTTATGAATAAACACAGGACACCCAAACACATGAAAATAGTGATGTCGGAAGTCTTCCTTTGAAGATTTCATATGGGGTTTTATTATGTCTTTTGACAATGATTGACCTGTTTTGAGTGTAACAGTTTTGCTCAGTCGAAATGCTTTGAGAGGGTTGAGCCATTTAACATGGTTCTTGCAGCCTCAATGAGAGTTCTGTTTTTCCTTTCAAAGAACCCCATTTTGTTCAGGGGTATAAGGAGATGAGAAATTTTGAGATATTCCTTTTTCTTCACAGAAGCTCTCAAGCTCTTGATTTCGAACTTCGAGTGCCATTGTCGGTTCTTATTTGTTTAACAATAATGTCATTCGGTTTTCAATCTTCCTTATGAATGACATTATTGTATCACTGCCGCTCTTTTGGAGAGAAAGTATACCCAAGTGTATCTTGAGAACTCATCAACAATGACGAGTGTATACTTCTCATGCTTTGGATTGATCACGGGGACTGACAGGTCCAAAGATATCCATGTGCAGGAGGTGAAGGTAGCTTTTGATGAAGAAATTTTGTTTGGTTTTGAATGATGCTATGTGGTGTTTACCTTTTTCACAGACAGAGCATGGTTTGTCTTTTGCAAAGACCAGTGATGGTAAGCCAAGGACCTTGTTTTATTTTGCCAAGTTGTTGAGGTTTTTGAAGTTTAAGTGTGAGAGTCTCTTATGCGACAGCCAATTGATAGTTTCAGTGGCTTTAGCAAAGAGGAAAGTTCCATCTTGGGAGAGTGTTGACATGTCTAACACATAAACATCATCTCTCCTAGGAGCTATCAACACAACTTCCTTGTTGGTATTGAATATGGTACCTTGTTTGTCATTGAATTGCACAATGTACTTAGCATCACATAGTTGACTGACACTGATGAGATTGTATTTTAGACCATTGACATAAGCTATTCTAGAGAAAAATATTCCATTGCAGTTCTTGAACCATAACCTTCAGTGGGACATGATGAGTTATCACCAAAACTACCTTGGGTCCCGGTTCCTCTACATACTTGTGCAGATACTCCTTCACACCAGTCATGCTTCTTGAGCATCCACTGTCTAGATGCCAAATAGGCTCCCTGGCGTGTCTCTACACAAGTAGTAAACTGAATTAGTTTCTCTTAGTGACCCATTTACTAGTGGGCTTTGGTCTCAAGGTCTCTTTGAATTTGGTAATTGACTCATGGTCAGTGGTTGAGTGCATTGTGCTACCATATGGTTTGCATTTGGAGACTGAGGATGACTCAGTGACTCTGGGTTGTTTTGTACCTCTCCTTGCATGAATGATACTGTCATGTTGGGATGTGTCATGAGCTTAATTACCGCATATATCACAGCATGTGTTCATGAGACAATCATCCTGATGATGATCATTAAACCCACAGTGAGGGCAAAGAGGAAAAGGTTTTGCTCTATTCTTGGGAGCAGTTTTAGAGGATGAAGCATCTTGATGACCAACTTTGTTATAGTTTGATTTTCGACAGAACTTACATCTTGTAAGTGGTCTGCGATTCTGCGATCATCCTTTTGCGATCATACAAAAAGGATTCTATAGCGTTTTCAGTGGTATGACTGGTGTAATGATACACTCACACTTCGATTGGGTTTGTTGGTGGATTTTGACTTTGATGAGCTAGATGAGGCTGACTTAGTTTCCTTGATTGAATCAGGAGCATTTTCGATGGATTCCATCTTTTGATCGGCTTCCTCACAAGCTTAGTCGATTCTTGAATTTGGTCGAGTTCGATGGGGACAGAGGATGTTGAAGTCTCAGTAGGAGTAGACTCTTGTTGAATTGGTTTTGTTGGTCTTTTCAGGATGGTTCTACCAAGTCCAGATCTTTCTTTTGGTAAGTGAGGATTGAATTGTAGAGGAGTAAGCTCAGAGCTTGGAGCAGCATCCTGAAGAGGTTTCAGTGGTGGAAGCGGTGTTTGAGATTCTGCTTCAGACTCAGAGATGTGTTCAGTACCACTAGGCACATCAGGGAGTCCTAGCATGCTCTTAAGAGCTTGACTCTTAGGCTCAAGAATCCTTCCAGAATCGAAATTTGGAAGCTTACTCTCAGGATTAACCCGTTCAATCCAATCACTGGGTTTGGGAATAGTCAACATATTGGTAATCATGCCACCAGACACAAATGTTTTAGGACCCGGTCTTTCTTTGAGAGAGTCGGAAGATGATCTTCACCTAAGACTCTCTTCTTGCTGTTGGGGGCTCCCACAGCATCAAAGACCCTGGGATTCTTAGTAGTCCAACTATCAAGAATATCTTGAACCTTTTTGAGTTCGTCTTGAAGAGCCTGATTTCTTTTAACTAGTTCGGTGTTTTGAATTTGCAAAGTGACAGCCTCAAGCTTAGCTTGTTTTAAAATAAGCAGTTCATCCCTACACTTGTTTAATTCAAAACTTAGCTTGTTGTATTTTGAAAAAGATTCAGTCTTTGCTCTTCTACGAACTTAAGGTCAACATTAAGATAATTCATGTAAGCGCCAATCGAGTCATCATCCATAGAAAGTAGAATATTTACCTTCTTCATTGTGATATTGACCCATTCTCCATTTCTGACATGATTCTTTCCAACAGCCGGCTTGTCCTTTTCGAGAGGGCCATCGGTGCGACATGCACCATTTCGTCATCGATGACACCGGCTCTTCATCCCATTCGAAGGTTTCAAAGAACAAGGCCTTTGTTTTACCCCGCAGATTGAACATTTTTGTTGTTTCGAGGGACTGGCCTCGAGCAATGCAAGCTTAGCTTTGACTTTCTTATACTTATCTTCAAAATCAACAGCTTTTGTTTTGATCGATTTGTTTTGAAAGTTTTGATGAGACTGATAGATTTTTGGTTGAAATTTACTAAAGCCTGAGGACTGATTTGACCCTGATGGTTTATAATAGGGTTCAGAAATTATTTTTGAAAAACAGTCTTTTGCAAAATGACCTCTTTTGTGACACTTAAAGAATTCAGTGTCATCATTTGCTTTGGCATTTGAAAACCTTTGTTTCTTTTTATAAACCTTCGAGAGTTAGCAAGGAGTGCCCTTTCACGAAATTTGTTCGGGTCATTTAGGTACTCCTCACTTGATCTCTCATCGCTCATCATCAGAATTTTCCTGAAAATCTTGAACAACATTGTTAGAATAGAAAGCATTTGATATTGGCGATGAGGTGGTGGTCAGGAACTTCTTGACTTCATGAGACATCTTTAAGTAAGGGTATCGTCTGCTAATGAGGTTTTCCTCATATACAAATTTCCCGTAAATTTCAGGAAGCTCAAGATTCTGGATATGGTTAGCATTCCTAAGTCCCTGAGAGAAATTCAACCACTTCTCAGGGAGACTATTGACAAAACCAACATTGATTTCATGTTTGGACAACTTAACACCATCATTTGACAGTTCATTAAAAAGAGTTTTGTACCGGGTGTAAGTTTGAGAGAGAGTTTCTGAGTCCTTAGCCTTGAAGGTGTTGTACTCAAGTTTCAGGTCCATTATCCTGTTTTCCTTGGTATCAGATGGTCCTTCATGAATGTGGACCAGGTCATCCCAGGTTTGTTTAGCTATACTACAGCTTATAACAGACTCCATAATATCATCAGGAAGACATGATATGATGACACTTTTAAGTCTTTGGTCCTGGTTGACCACTCTCCTTTCATCCTGAGTCCACTGAGCTTCAGGTTTAGGCAAACCTTCAACAGTCTTTGGGAAAAATGGACCTTCATTTATACACTTGATATAATAAGGTTCCATCCCAATCAAATAGCAAAGCATTTGCTTTTTCCATTTTTTGAATTTGCCAACTTCAAGTCTAGGGGCAACAGCTGAATAAGATCCACCCTTTTTATCGACTAGTTGGGGTACATCAATTTCACCCATTTAGGATCCTAATTTAAAAACTTTTAGAGCGGCCTAAAAAGGAGTTTTATAATTAGCCTTGCTCTGATACCACTTGTTGTTCCCCGTTCATTATCGTTTAAAAACAGTTTAAGAATATAAAACAAGTTAATAGTGAACAATGACTGAAATTAACATAAATAAAACACACAAAGTAATTTTCAACATCATATTCTTTATTAGAAATTAATCAAAAAGAATACGTTACCCAAGTACTTGCGGAACAGTACTTGGGATTGAAATGACAAACTTTGGTGACTCCTCTCTAAGCTCAGGCTAAGTCTGAGCACAACTCTTAGAACCCACTGAGCTATCTCAGGGATTAAGTTGTATTTGGAGGAGTGAGAAGATGGCTTGTTTGTATGTGTGTTATTACAATTCACAAGCTTAACCTTTTCACTCCATCTCTTATGCTATTTATACATGTATGATTTTTAACTCTTTCCTAAGTGACAAACTGACATCATACATAAGACAAAATACTGATGTATTTTGTCTCTGTTTACAAAGACTATTCTAGGTAAGAGACAAGACTACTTTCCTCAGTTCAGTGATGACACCAGCCGATCTTTTGCCATTCAGGGAAAGTTGACTTTGGTTGATAAGGACTTCGTCTTATCTGATTCAAACTTATCCCACCTTGTCCCGCTCATTCTTCAGTCTTTACATCCTTCAGTCTTCTACTTTAGTTTGTCTTCAGTGTAAGAGTTGGAGAGGAGTCTTGGGGATTCAGTGAGTTATTGTCATCACTCACTGAATCCATCATCTTCTTCTTGACTCAGTCTTCACCCTTTAAGTTCCGCCTTACTGAGTGGAGAGACTTCTTATTCGCCTCATACTAAGTATCCTGAAGATGACTCACTGAGAGACTATGCACTCAGTGACCTGTTAGTGTTTAACGGACTAAACACTTTGGCTATTTTCTATTCAAATCCTAGATTAAGGGGTTTGGGTATTTACTGAACCCAACAGTAAGAACGTAAGAAAACGTATGAAACGTAAGAAAATGTACATTAATATGTAAAACAGATGAAAGCGTATGAAAACGTACGAAAACGTCTAAAATAGATGAAAATGGCTAGAAACGGACGAAAACGGTCAAAAACTTATACAAACAGACTAAAACATAAAAAAACCAGCGACAAAGTGTAAACACGGACGAAAACGTGTAAACAAAAACTAAAACGTATAAAAACTGATTAAAAGGACAAAGACGTACTAAAACAGACAAAAACGTGTAAAAAACGTAGAACAATGTGTAAAAGTGTAAGAAAGGGTATGAAGAAGAGCGAAAAAGTCTAAAAAACATATGAAAGTGGCTAAAACGGACAAAAAACGGACTAAAGCGGACAAAAATGTGTGAGAACGTAAGAAAATGTACAGATGGAAATGTATGAAAACGTATAAAATAGATGAAAACGGCTAGAAACGGACGAAAAAAGACAAAAACTTATACAAACGGACTAAAACCTGAAAAACCAGCAACAAAGTGTAAACACGGACGAAACGTGTAAACAAAAACGAAAACGTATAAAAAATGATTAAAAAGGACAAAGCCGTACGAAAACGGATGAGAACGTATGAAAACAGACGCAAACGTGTAAAAACGTATGAAAATGTGTAAAAGTGTAAGAAAGCGTATGAAAACAGGCGAAAAAGTCTTAAAAACATATGAAAATGACTAAAACGGATGAAAACAAACAAAAAATGAACTAAAGCGTACGAAAATGTATAAGAACGTAATAAAATGTACGTTAATATGTAAAACAAAAGAAAACGTCTAAAATAGATGAAAACGGCTAGAAACGGACGCAAACGGACAAAAACTTATACAAACGGACTAAAACATGAAAAACCAGCGACAAAGTGTAAACATGGACGAAAATGTGTAAAGAAAAACGAACACTTATATAGACTGATTAAAAAGGACAAAGACGTACGAAAACGGACAAAAACGTATGAAAACAGACGCAAACGTGTGAAAACGTAGGAAAATGTGTAACAGTGTAAGAAAGCCTATGTAAACGATCGAAAAAGCCTTAAAACATTTGAAAATGGCTAAAACGGATGAAAACGGATAAAAATGGGACTATAACGGACGAAAATGTATAAGAACGTAATAAAATGTACGTTAATATGTAAAACAGTTGAAAACGGACGAAAACATTTGAAAAGAGATGAAAACGTGTAAAAACGTACAAAAACGGACGAAAACATGTACAAAACTAAGAAAACGTATGAACACGGACGAAAATGTATAGGACCGACTAAAACGGAAGAAAACGCACAAGGGTTGTGTTACCGTGCCCAACGTATCTAACGCAACCCTAAACCCAGTTTCACACAGTGCTTTGAGTAAGACATGTGAGTTAATGATTTTATGTCATCCTCAAATGTCAAAATTAACGTGCCCACCCTTAATAACTTTAATACAGTTCATATAACTTTCACACTAACTATATACACCTACCAAGCCGGTGTAACTCATGCATGACCGGTGATAATGGCTAGTTCACATGGTGGGTCGGGTATTACGTTATCACTGGTCACATTCATTAATGGGTATTTGACATCATATGGGTAAAAAACATTGGGTTATAGTTGCTTAGAGTGTTATGTTACGACATGATTCAGTCAATAGTATATATAATATTATATTATGAAAAAACCGACCAAATGGTCAATTTGTTGTCTACCCGAGAATGAAAATCCCAATTTGGTAAAAGAAAGTCAAAACACAATATTTTCCAGAAATATGAGATATTCAAAGGTCGTTTTAAGTCCCAACGGAGTGTGAATGGAAATTCGCGTTTTGTTCGTGATCGGGTAATAAAGAATAATGAAAGATATTTGGATTTTGTGAAAAAAATTTATGAAACATAAACTAAAAACAACTAAATAAGAAAATAAATCAAGTAACAAAAGTCGAAATAACTTAACATGCACTTAATCCTAAAAATACCAAATATTGGAAATTTAAGCATAAAAATTAAAATTATTTTTTAAAAGTCCTAAATACTTAAAAATAATTAAAAAAATATATATGTATTTTTCTGAATTTTATTTTATTTATTATGAAAAAAAAGCCTTTTAAAACTAATTAAATAAAAAAAATCATTAAATCAAAAGAGAAAAAACCTTTTTAAACTAATATGAAAACTTTTCAAAAATTTAAGCAAATTTAAAATTCCCCCCACAAATTAAATTCACTCCCCCCAAAGTTTGCATCAAAGTCATTCCAAACTAATCGCAAAAATTAACTCCTCCCCCTGTCACCGCCACACCTCCCTCTCATCTCACCACAAATCCCGTCACCACCACAACTCTCCCGTCATAGACCCACCAGTCCCGTCACCACTGGTAAGTATTGTTATGTTCCTTTTGTACACATCATTCTAACACATATATAAAATATATAAGTAACCCTGTTAAGCCTATTAGCTAATTGAACATTTGTTTTGAGATATCCTCTTGTAAATTATGTCATTTTTTTGGTAAATTTAGATAGTTAATTGGTTAAAAAATATAAGTAACCCTGTTAAGCCTGTTACCACATGAACATGGAACCAGAATTTAGCTAGTTAATTTCTTATTTTTCCTTGACCCAAACACCCCTTTAGGAACTGTTTCATTAGACTTTATTCAATTCTTAGCATAATTCAATACCACATTCAATCTTTGAGCTATCCTCATTACTTGGAATGTCTTTTTTAACTATTAAGATCATCAATTGCAGTTTGATGTTGTCTTCTATAATCTTCAATAACTTGGACTGTCTTGTTAACATGCCTGCAGGGACTACATTTATAAACATTGCTGCTCGGATAAGTGGGACACATTTATAAACATGGACAAGTCTTGGATAGCAACTAATAGGACCAACAAATTTTATGTTGATGGAGTAGCAGCGTTTATTGATTATGCAGTACACAAATTGCGAAAGATGGGGAACATCGACCCACGAGTTAATAAAAATGATCTTTCAATGCCATGTCCGTGTACAGATTGTTTAAACCACATAAAGCATAAAGTGGAGAAAGTGCAGTTCCATTTATTCAGAAATGGGTTTGATCTAAGCTACCTAAACTCGACTAAACATGGAGAGAAGGATGAGTCATCAATAAGTACCGAAAAATGTGTTAACGCTACAACAGAGTTTGTTGACGACACGGATTTTGCCTCATATATTCCAACAGATGCCCCAGCAACAGTAGAAATGGTTCATGCTACAAAAGATAATTTTGATGAGGTTGATCTTGTCAAGTTTCAACAATTATTATTAGACGCAGAGAAGCCTCTTTACGAAGGATGTCCTGACTTCACAAAGTTGTCCGCAATAGTTAAACTACTCAACTTGAAAGGTAAGTACGGATGTTCGATAAGTTCTTTCTTGAATTACTAGGATTGTTAAAGAAGATGCTACTGCGGTAATGAAATGGTGGAAAAAACTTATCAAGCCAAAAAAAATTTGAAATTGATGGGATCGGGATACACAAAGATACATGTATGTATCAACAACGCTTCTTTCTTTGGAAGGATGACAAGGATTTGACTGCGTGTCGAACTTGTGGGACATCAAGATGGTACTTTCCAATTATACCAAGACTGCAACGACTATTTAAGCTAGAAATAGTTCAGAAGATTTAAGATGGTACGCGTCACGGAGGATAATCAATGGTGTGTTACGTCACCCCGCAGATTCAAAGGCATGGCGTACCATAGATGAAAAATTCCCCGAAATTGCTGAAGATCCAAGAAATCTACGGCTAAGAATATCGGCTGATGGGGTTGACGTCAACTCAGGAAATTGGCATCACAGTGTATGGCTAGTTTTAACTGTCATATACAACCTTCCTCCATGGTTGTGTATGGAAAGAAAGTTTATCATGCTTTCGGTATTAATATCGGGATACCCGGGAAATGATATCGATGTTTTTTTAGAACCGTTGGTTGATGATCTGCAAACCTTATTCGATAAAGGGGTTGATACATATGATGCATCCACAAAAGATAACTTTAATCTACATGCCGTTGTGTTATGGACAATAAATGATTACCCTGAACTTGGTACATTATGTGGCTGCCCGTCATGGATTCAAAGGTTGTGTAGTATGTGGGAAAGATACAAATTGTGTTAGACTTTCTGCCTCATCCAAGCAAAGTTATGTTGGTCACAGACGATATGTACCATATGACCATCCGTTCAGAAGGCAACGGAAGGCATTTAATGGAAAACAAGAATTTCTCCCGGCTCCAAATCCAATGACCGGGGAACAAATATACAACGAGGTATAACATATTGAAAATAAGTGGGAAAAGGAAAACGAACAAACAATAATGCATCAGAAAACCAAGAAGATACGAGAGGCCGAGGTGGGAAGATTCAAAAGCGTAAAAGAAACATAACGAATTAGAGGGTAGTTCAAGCCAAGTAAACGGACAAAACGGTGCGTATTGGAAGAAATTCAACATTTGGTATCGAAAACTTAGGTATTGGAGGAATAATTACGTTCCACATTGTATTGATTTTATGCATGTAGAAAAGAATGTTGCTAAGAGTCTCGTCGGAAATTTGCTACATGTTCCAGGAAAGACGAAAGATGGACTGAATGCTCGATTGGATCAGGTGAGTTGGGGTAAAACAAAAGTTGTTTGCTATGCAAGAACAAGACAAAACAACACTACCTCCAAGAGGTTACACATTAACGAATCTTTGAAAAAGATATTTTTTGTGAAACTTTACACAACATTAGGGTACCACAAGGCTATTATTCAAATTTCTCTAGTTTGGTCAGCCTAAAGGATAGGAAGCTCATTGGTCTAAAATCGCATGACTATCACATGCTAATGCAAGAGTTTCTGCCCATTGCAATACGTTCAATCATGCACCCACCCACACGATAGGATATTATCAGGTTTTGCTTTTTCTTTAAATCAAAATTTTGCAAAGAAATAATATTCCAAGAACTAGATAATATGCAAGCAGAACTGGTAGTGACACTGTGCCTACTCGAAAAGTTCTTTCCTCCATCATTCTTTTAAATTATGATACATTTGATTGTGCACCTAACTAGGGAGGTAAAATTATGCGGTCCCATATGCTTTCGGTGGATGTATCCATTTGAAAGATGTATGAAGGTTATTAAAGGACATGTGCGGAACAGAAATAGACCAGAAGGATGCATTGCCGAGGAGAATATTGGGGAAGAAAAAATAGAGTTTTTTAGCGAATATCATAAATCCATGAAAACTGTTGGTATCCCACCTGATAAACATGAAATAGATGAAAATGAGGAAGGAAAGCCATTGTCGGCCGGCAAATCAAGTGAAGTTTCTGCGGAAGTCTTTCAGAAAGCACATTTGTATGTAATAAATAATACAGATAAAATTGTACCGTATATCGAGTAAGTCTTACTAACACGTACATGTCTATTTCGTTCTTGAAAATGATATATCAAATATAATAATCAAACACATTGTTTCAGGCGACACAAGCAAGTTTTGAAAACAGAAAACCTGGGTAAACGAATAGCATTTTTGGAGAATGAGCACAGCAAATCTTTTGCCAAGTGGTTACGCAAAGAAGTAATTAATCTTATGTTACTCAACATACCCTTTCTAAACCTTATTTATCCGCTCATTTTGATCTGAAAATTGGTGTACTTATTCTTTTGAGCTAATATATACTTGTAATGAAATTCAGGTTGAGAGAGAGTTAGAAATCGACAAAGAAAGTGTATCAGAAACTGTAAGGTGGATATCCTATGGACCACGAGCCACCGTAGTGAAATACGATGCATATCACATCAATGGGTATACTTTTCGTACAAAATGTCATGAAGGCAAAGTTTACCAGAACAGTGGGGTTAGTGTTGTGGAATTAGATATGCACAGTGTTGCAAAAATCGGCCGAATCGGCCGATTAATCGGTAATCGGCCATACACCTTGTAGAATTTTGAAAATCGGTCAAAAAATCGTCCAGGTAAAAAAATCGACCGAATTGGTCAAAAATCGGCCGAATCGGTTAAAAATCGGTCGACTCGATAAAAAATCGGTCGAATCGGTCAAATTTAAAAAAATAATAATTTCACTTATGATGCACAATGGGGATCGTTTATTTCACTTATAACACACAATGAGCCTCATAATCATAATTGGAGCCTTTTATTGAGGTTTGGAAACACAGTAGGCTTAGAATCATTTAAGATATTTAGTTTGGTCTTCAGAAATACCCAAAACTTGCAGGAAATGCCAATCCGATTAATCACCGATTAATCCCTCCTTGACCGATTACTCGCTGCAGGGTGGTCGACCGCCCGACTACCGATTCACGATTTTTGCAACATTGGATATGCACATATCTAAAGAAGTTGCAACCACAAGAAAAGCATATTATTATGGGGTTTTACAAGAGATATGGGAACTAGATTACCGTTACATGCAAATTCCTCTTTTCAAATGTGACTGGGTTAATCACAAAGCTGGTGGTGTGAAACGCGATACTACTCTTGGGTATACATTGGTTGAACTGAATAGTTTAGGCCACAAGGTTGATCCGTTCATATTAGCCGCACAAGCACGACAAGTGTTTTATGTGAAAGACCAGGTAGATAAAAATTGTCTATTGTGTTTAAGACACCTCCCAAGAATTACAAAGATAAGTATGACGAAGCCGATGAGGAATTTAGTACCGTCATTCACCAGCACAATGATAACATATTGCCACATGTGTATCGACGTGACTTGGGTAACGAATCACTAACTGACTACTATCGACCCGACTGTGGAGGTGTTGTTATACTAAAATCCAAGTGAACCATGTTATGCTCAAGTTGTCACACTCTACCTTTATCACGATCACTCTTTTAAAGCATAAAGACATTCGATTTTTTGTACTTGTTTAAGGATTTATGTTTATAATACAAGACTTAATATTAGTTAAATCTGTTAGGTATATTATTTTGTACTTGTTTTAGGATTTATGTTGAAAAGCAAGAATTCTCACAGATTGGAGATGTATGGAAGCTGTGCTAGTTGATGTGCTATAGTACAGAGTTAATTCTGGTGATGTCATTATTAAGTCTGTTTGACCATTCTTTAGTCTGGTAGTGCAAAAATTAAAAAATGATTTTTTTGTCTAAATAGTACCGTTACCTAATTTTAGGTGGTCAGAAGTATTTATATGGATAATTTTTATTTTTAGAATTCATATTTATCCTTTAATTACTTTATCCTAATCTTTAAAAGTTTAAATATTTTCTTTCGATTAAGTCTCCTTACCAGTACTAAACCCTAATTGCACTACCATTACTTCAAATAACATAAAAGATGGCACAATTAAAGTTTGTAGACAAGCACAATCAAGTGGGATTTCTCAAAAGCCTGCTGAAAGCACAGGATTCGAGCAGATAGTGGACTTTCTAAAGGGTAGTCATATAAGGTATACCCTTACTCATAATCCAACTATCTATGATTCCCTAGTCAAACAGTTACGGCATGCTCTTGCTAGAACTATTGCTGATGGGACACTAGAGTTAAATGCAACTATCGATACATTAGAGTATTCAATCAGCGAGGAATCGGTCGAAGCAAGCTTCAATTGGCTGATGCCTCGGGGATTTCAATGTTGGCAAATAATGACCTCTTTCAGGGATTGGAAAATATTGGATATCTAGCGATGGAACAATAACTTTTGGAAAAGTCATTTTACGCCACAATGGCGTTTCCTTGTGCATCATCTTTTACATTGTATGAGCTCTAAAAGTGGTGGATGGGATCAATTTGGAAGCAATATTGCTTCTGCATTGGTCTGTCTCTCCACTAGCAGACTCTTCAATTTTTCAAAAATGATTTTTGATGCCATGGTTGCTAATGTCAAGAATAAGAAAAAGTTTTTGATGTACCCAAGATTTTTGCAAATGATCTTAAATGTTGAAACAACAAGCAAACATCCTTACATTGCTGTCCCTTTCACTAAAAAGATATTTGGTAATATGAAAAGCGGTTTTGAAGGGGTACGCAGGCCACTTTTGCCTGCTATGTTGCCTGCTGGTGCTACTGACCCTGCAGGTACATCTACATATGTTCCATCTCCTACTGCAACATCAGAAGCTCAGGCTCAACCTACATCTGAACCAGAAAAACCAGATTTTGAATATAGAACACCAACACCCCCACCACCTTTACCTTCAGTCCATGAGGAAGAACCACCAGTGATTCCTCAACCACAACCTCCAACAACCACTCCTACAGCAGAACCCGGTTCCTTATCTATGGAAGATCTACTTCAACTGGTTCCACAACTGATTTCAAGGGTTGATGAGTTGGAGAAAAAATTGAAGAAGACCAAGAAGTCACTGGGGACTACTGTTTTGATGTTGATCAAAAGAGTTAAGAAATTGGAGGGGAAATTCAAACAGAAGGGGATAGACATTACAGACTCAGAAGGTGAGGAATCCTCTGAGGAAACTCAAATTAGTCATTAAAGATTGGAAGCAGTTGAAATCTTGGTTAAGAATTTCAGTTAGAAGAAATCCTTTAAGAAGAGACTGGATAAAGAAGCTGCAAGTTCTTGTGAAGTGGATAAGTGTGGTGACTTTACTAAAGATAAGTCTGGTGGTGCTGAAATTAAATCTGCTTTTGATGAAGATTTTAATACTGGATTTGATGCTCCTTGTAGTGATCCAGGTAGTACTGGTGAGGAGTTTGTGCACAGGGAAGGCAAAGGAATGGTGCAAGAATCTTCTGAGCCAGTGAAGACCAAAAAGCAACTTACAGAAGAGGAAGCTAGCTTAGCTAAGATTGCTAGGATTCAAGCGGAGGATGAGGCTGCAAAAGCTAAACGTGCAGAACAAACATTGAATGATGAGCTGATTGCCAAAAACCTGTAGGTGGAACCAGAATTAATTGAAGACCAAAAGAAAAGGAAAGCTGAAATTCTGGGATCTGCCAAATTCTACACTAATGAAGAATGGGATATTATAAAGGCCAGATTATTAGTAAACAGAGATATTCTTCCTGATATTGGCAAAGAAGACTATGCAAGTAAAATGGTTGAGATGATTAATGAGAAGAAGAGGCTTCTCAAAGAGCAGAGACAAAGAGAAAGGATGCATAGACCCTTGACCAAAGGTGAGCAAAGGGATTATATGATCCACTACATCAAAAGTCAAGGGAATCCTAGATGGACGTTGGGCCAATTAAGGAATTTGAAGCCTGATTATCTAAAAGCAGAATTTGAAAAAGAGTGTACCAAATTAAAAGATTTACTCCAATGGATTCAGAGTTGGAAGCTTCAAAGCTTAAAAGGCAGTGTTTCAATCTTCAACCAAAGGATGCTAAGAAGCAGAAGATTGTAAAGACTGAAAAGGTTGCTGAAGCTGAAAAACTTGGTGATAAGCCAAAAACTGTAAAGAAAGAGGAGGAAGCTGAGGTTAAGCAACCAGTTGTGAAGATGACAAGGAAGAAATCCACTGGAAAGAAAGGAGTGAAAAAGGATAAGATTAAGGTTAAGAAGGAAGTGGAAGAGTACATGAAGGATAAGGTTGATGAACCGTCATCAGAAGAGTTTACCATGGGCTCCATTCCTACAGGTTCAACACTTCCTGCTAAGATTGCAAAGGTTCAGATCATCAAAAATGGGAACAAGGTAGTTTACTTGATAGTAAGGGAAAATCAAACCGACACTATATATGTGAACTTTCCTGGTTTATTGAGTGATTTGTCCAGGGATAATTTGAAGACCATGTACCGGTGATGATGGAGAAGAATGGTGATAAGAGACGAAGAGGAATATGAAAGAGTCCTCTAGGGGACTTGAAGACCATGTTTGAGACACCGGATGCGATGATGAAATGTGGAAGCTGGCCTGTCAAGAACAAGTGATCAGATGGAGATATTTTCACACTTGTCAGGTGCATTGTTTGGAATTAGAAACTGCAATTCTTTATATGCTTACAGAAGTGGAGTATCCACTTCTAAATAGTATTTTCAGGGCTAAGCTTGACAAGAAGCTGTTAGGTGAAAGAAAGGATGATGCATGCTATCAGCTTTTGAGGTTAATTGAATCAAAAGCTCAACAGCAATAATACTGGTAGTATAACAGTTAAGTCTGGTAGTATTCGTCGTTAGTTCTGTTTATGAAAAACAGACTAGTTTATTAGAGTTTAGGGAAGGATATGTACGCGTAGAGATATCTTAGTAAGAGATATCTATATCCTTCTACACGTTTTGTATACTAGGTTTTCCTAAGTGTATAAAGGAATCCTAAAGTATAGTGAAATGAACTTGTACTTAGACGAATAGAAATATTAATAGAAGAAGGTTATTAGTGAAATAGCATTTGTGTTCTTCTTGCTTGTTGTTAAGATTCCACATTAACAATCAAGTACTCGTTGTTAAAGAGTTCTTCATATATATAATTAGTTTGGATTTATCCAAGTTTAGTAGATTGTGGTGTTGCACAAGTGTTAATGTGTGTGTTTGTGTGTGCATATCAATGTGACTATAAAAGCCATCACCTACAAACCCACATTTGCATTAACAGCACAATAAATGCAAGAAACTTGACCATATGGTGTTTGTGGAAAACTAGAAGGGGGGTTGAATAGTTTTACCAATTAAAAACTTCCTTTTAATTATTTAGATCGACTTATGTCAATCTATTTGGTTGTTTATGTTGGACGTTGATAGATAGATATACAAACGTGTAATGAAAGATAAAGAGTAAGAAGCACATCACCACGACACCAGTTATTTATAGTGGTTCGGCTACAAGGACACCTTCCTTGCCCTACTCCACTCCCCGAGTCACCTACTCGAGAGTTCGTAAGCACTACACCAACTCCTTATGGCGGAGAAGCCTTCACAACGCCGCTTAACCTTTTTCCGGTACAAAGCTAAATACTGAGTTCCTTCACACCAAGGCGAACCACACCTAACACAACGTCGCCTACCGTTTATACGGTGCTAGGCTAACCACCAAGTTCTTTCACACCAAGGAGAACTAATCCTATCACAACGTCGCCTACCCTTTATTAGGTACTAGGCTAAGCACCTAGTTCCATTACTATGGAGGAACTACTACCCTTCACAACACAACACCTAATATCAAGGAGATCAACTCCTTGTTACACCATCATCAAGGATATCACCATCCTTGGAAATAAATAAATACTTATATGTATAACGATGCACCTCATCGATTATACGACCTAGGCATTCTTCCCAAATGCGACTTGATTTGATTCTTCGGCATCCTTTCACTAATGCCTTTGACACAACGCTTGGCACCCTTCACTAATACCTTCGTCTTGACACCTTTAGCATTCTTCACTTAATGCTTTGACACGGATGATGAGCACCTTTCACTAATGCTTTCATCTTGACACTTTCGGCATTCTTCACTAATGCCTTCAACCCAACATCTATGGAGAAAGGAAGAACTATCAAACAAGAGAACCTTAGTTGTCTTGATGATGACGAAGCATGACAACTCATGGACTTGAGCTTGCACGTCTTCAAGAAGTGGTGATCTCGCCTTTAAGAGGAACCTAGAAGATCACACAAAAACAAAAGACAATCTACATAGATCACTTGGATCTGAGGTTAGAGGGTTATAATACTTGGGGGAAGTATGTGTGTTAAGTCCTCAATAGAAAGGAAGAAATGGCTCTCTATTTATAGAGAAAATTCTCTACTGTTCCCCGGATCCCACGGAACCCTTCCACTTTGGATCCGGCTAGCACAAAGCTAGGGATCCGTGGAACGCTCCTCTTTTCCCATGGGTATTTTTGGTTATGGGTCATGGGTCATGGGTTATGGGTTGATCCATGGTTTTCTTTCTAGATACAATGAACTTGGTATATGTAAAACCATGGGTTATGGGTCAATACCATTTGCTAGTTTTTTTACCCATTTAGTATATAGTTGTTTTTACCCATTTTAGTATATACTTGTTTTTACCCATTTTAGTATACTTTGTTTTAAGTATATGCTAACCCGATATGTAAACACTAGTTGTTTGTACATATGTATCTAAATCATAAAATCACTTATACTTGTTTTAGTGTTTTATGTGAAAACGTAAGTGTGTTAGAAAACTATTAACTCAAACTATTTACGTATTCTATTTGTTTCGTTAAAATGATTTTACGTTTGTTATCGACAAAACATTAGAAGATCGTAAAATATAAATAAACGTTTTTACGGCTTATTTGTATTAACAATCTCCCCTTTTTTTGATGACAAAACATAAAATTATTTTAAGAAAAACTAAAATTAAGTAGCAAATTTGTATTAGTAGTTTTTACTTTCTTCTCCCCCTTTTTGTCGAAACAAAAAGTGTTAAAAGAAACTAACACAATTTTTTATAAGAAAAATATGTAAAAGAAAATGTAAAGAGAGTAAGTGACGGAAATGGTACTCGTCTTAATTCCCCCTTGACGAGTCCATCCCTTTGAGAGGGCGTCAAGAACATAACATAAACTAATTGTGTTTGCAAATGGTTCGTCTAAATGATGACAACGTGCTCCCCCTTGAAGATTGCAAAGTTGCAATGGGGTGTCATGAAGTATAGTCCAAAATCGGATTAAGTTGCAAATGTTTTTGCAATTTCGTTTGACACAAAGCTCCCCCTAGCTTTATGGTGTCAAAATCTTCATATGTATTTTGAAAATCTACAAAGTGAAGGTTAGAAAACAAGAGTATAGTGCATAATATCCTGCAAATAAAACTCAAGTTAGTAGAAATTTGTGCTTTTGTACCACGGATCCCAGGGTTCCCTTCTTGGAGGGATCCGTCTAGGTATTTTGGAGGGATCCGGCTGTCTGTTGACAGTTTCTTCAGCAATGAGAGTGTTTCAATCAATGCTAACGAATATGTGAAATAGTATATGATATATCAAGCACAACACATAAAGCACATAACAACTATGACATATAGATATTCATTCAATAAAAACAAGAGATGATTAACCAAATCTCTAAAACTAAGAGAATGAACAAGCTATATAAGTGCTACTAATGCTAATGAGTTACCCAAACTCTAATTTCAACTAAATGCTTAATGATGATCAAGGATGAGATAAGTTTTCCTAAACATTCTAAGTTTGAGCTTGTGACTATGATGCTCATTGTAGCTTAGGCTTGTTGACCTCTTCGAAACGTTCGAGGAGGTGATGAAACATGAAACGTTGCTCTTCAAGTAGTTCATGTATCAATCTTTCAACATGTTTACAATGATATCAATCCTTGTCATGGTTTTGAATTTCTTGAAGTGGAAGTTCAAGTGAAGTAGGTTGAGGATCTTCAAATGAAGGAGGAATTGGTGGAGGCTCATTAAGTGATGGTTCTACAATGTTTGAGGGTGGGGTTAAAGAAGCATCAACTTCCATGTGGTCGGGTGGTTGACTTTGATGTCTTCTCATAATCCAAAATGGACTATTGGGGGGAATGAGAGAATTTGGCATTGGATCAAGTGTTGATTCAATATTTTGATTTTGTTGCCCAACCTTTTCAAGTGAGTTTGTTGGTAGTGGTGGAAGGTGAGATGGCCAAGGAGGTAAGTCTTCTATATTGTGAGAATGTGGAGATGATTGTGAGGTGGCTCTAGGAACCAATGATGTTGGTTGAGTTGTGGAAGGTATGTTTGGTTTGGTAGAGTTTGGCGATGAAGTCCTAGTGGAAACTATTTTCTTGGGGATTAGTTTGATTGGTTTCCTTGGTGTAGGAGAAATCCTAGCATTAGTGGACTTAACCGGAGATGATTCAGTTGAGGAAACTTCGTGTATGATCTTAGCAAGTTTCTTGGGTGGTTCTTGAGTGGATGAGTTAGCACTAGGAGCCTTTCTCATGATGAAATGACTAAGGGAGATGGTTTTAATTGCTAATAATTGTGTTTGTGTTTGATGACTAAAGTGTTCTTAGCAATATGGCTTATAAAGGGAAGAGCTTGGCAAGTGCATTTAAGACTTAATCCACTAATGTTCTTGGAAATGTGATGATTAACATGCACAAGAGTCAACTTCAGAGTTTGCACTGATTTAGGAACTCATTTAAGATGAGATGGAGTGTTTGAGTTAGGAAGATGAGTTGAAATGATTGTTTTAGCAATGTTTGACATAAACTGCCACCCGGATCCCACGGTTCCCTCCTTGGAGGGACCCGGCTAGGCTAATCCTAGGGATCCGGCTCTCAGCAGTTATGACAGGTTTGAAATGAGGTTTCTAGGAGCTAAAGTCTATCTTATTTTGAGTGTTTTAGTTCTCCTAAGTGTTTTAAGATGAGAGGGTACTTGAATGATCAAGGGTAATAAGTGTTATAGCAAATGATTGCTTCTTATGGAAAGGAGATGGGACAAGATGACTACCAATGGATGTCCAAGGATAACACTAAGAGTTTTGGTGGTGTCAAGTCATAATAAATGATCCTAGTGATCAGATTTAAGCTTTAGGTGAAATTAGAAAAATTCTTAAAAATCACAAGAATTGAAAAACTAATTTTTGTCTCACTTTGAGATAAAAATGATTAGAAACAATTTCCTAAAATTGTTTAATTTGTCCACTTAAGTGTTTTGAAAGATGAGAAACAGTTTGTGAGTATTGAAGTGGAAATATGGTGAGTTATGATGTGTTGATAAATCAAGAGGCATTTTGGCTAAGATCTTAAGTAAGCCTTTAGTGGGTCTAAGCCTTTCTCATCCTTGAAGTGGTTCTAGTTGGATTCTAAAATCATATGCTTGGCTAATGTGATGTTATCTAGAAAGTTATCTTGATGCAAGGAATGTTGTATTGTTGATCTGATGTCACGGATCCCACGGTTCCCTTAAGAGAGGGATCCGTCTTGGCTAATCCTAGGGATCCGGCATCTGCAGATCAGATTCTTCACTGAAATGATGTGCAGATTTTGCACACTAATAAATCTATAAACAAAGCAATAGGAACAAGCATGTCATCACAAAACACTACTTATAAAAGCATGACAAAGTAACAATATCCAAATTACCATAAACCAAAAGTGCTAAAACGTAATCATCCAAACATAAAATAAAAGAAAATAAGCATATTCTTATTGTCTCTTTCGTCAATCCTTTCTTTTCCTTTTTGACGGCTTAGTGAGGTTGTAAGCGAGGTTTTGAATCATGCCCCTCAATTGTTTAAATTCCGCGGTCTCGTTTGGAATGGTTGGAAGTTGTTTGTATTAGTCAAAGGGTTCCAATTTGATGTTGGCTATGAGGTCGATGTCTTCCTTATCTTCTTCTTCACCGGCCGAGGAGTCCGAGAGAGCTTCAGGTTTCTCTTCATTGACCATGAACCGTTTAGAGGGTTGTTTGGTAAGAGGTACCATGACGTGATCGGAAAGGTAATGATCATCGTTAATAGGAGATGGTTGCAATGCACCAACATACTTACAAAGTCGTGTTAGGAGCATACCATACGGAAGTACCATGTTGGAAGCTTTGAATACCCCAGCCATTCTCCTTACCATGTAATAGGCAAGATTAAATGGCCTTTGGTGGGTAAGACAATAGATCTTTTGCACAAGACATGCGTTTGGATGATCTTTGTTTCCAACTAGACTAATGACGTTTTCCCTAAGGATTTCTTCCCATTTTCTAAATATGGGATGCATTTCGAAAAGTTCCATTTGAAAGGGATCACGGTGAATAAGATTTTTGTTACGGTTGTATGCGGGATTGGTCGGTCCTAACTTTGAAGATAGTATCTCGAATGGTTTCGGGATTGTCGAGGAGTGTTATAGAGAGGCTTAGGATCAAGTGCAAGGTTTTGAGCGTTAATTGCCCAGTCTTGAGAGTATATACAAATTCCTTCACAAGGAATGCGAAGAATTTGAGCAAAGGTGTTGAGAGGAAGAATAAAGTTTTGTTTGTTGATGATGAAGGCGATTGAGATGCTATTGTCGTTGTTTCTAATGATCCTAAAACTTTGTAAAATTCAAAAATGAAGACCGGACAAATTTTTTCATCAATGTCAAGGAGACAATCAAAGTTGATTGTCGAGAAAACTTGACGAATGTTGGTATCTTCAAGGAAACATTCCTTGACTACACGACCTTCGTAGATAAGTCGTTTTACAAAGCTTTTGAATATTTTACGGTTGGTTTTGGTCAATCCCTTTTTACGATAGTAATGAGTAAGGTAATGGACGGTGTCATGATGATCTTGTTGAGTGGCTTTGGGCATGGTTGGTCCTAAAAATACAAATTTTCAATTAGGAAAAATTAGTTGGGATGGGTTTATGGTTTTGATTTGTATTAACAATGTTGTGAACACAATGTGATTTTGTTAAAACCCCTTTTCATGATTAATTTGAAAAACCCTAATTAAATTAATTGATTAGAAATTAAGAAACCATAAACCCTAGGATGAGGATGATGAAAATTAGAACAAGTTAATGTAATTACTTACAATGGTGTTCTAGGAAGGAATACTTGAAAGTATGGAAGCCAATGAGGATGAATTATGTAGCTTAGTCATTTTTTAGTTGTGTGAATAGAGGGAAAAGATCGGTGGTGATTTTTGAAAGCGTATAGCTGAGTTACGTTCCACGGTTCCCCGGATCCTTGTATTTGGGATCCGGCTAGTACAACTAGAGGATCCGACTCGTGGACAGAAAAAGGGTTGTTTGGCATTATTTTTATAACTAGCAAAAAAAATAGTTTGGAAGTATTTAGATGGATGACGGATTTTGATGAATCACATATCGAGGGTTCATATGTGACAACGGCGATAGTTTGACGAATCAAGAGGAATACTATTCCTGATGATGAAAAAGACGGAGAAGCAACGAAAGAGACTTCTAATGATGCTAGTAATTTTTAAACAAAGAAAATTATGAAATAAATTAAACTCACGTAACCTATCTAATGAAAAGTAAAACATACCTCTATGCTTCTTGGTTTGGTGTAATACCAAAAAAAATATTTCATGAGCTTTTAAAGTAATCCTTTGTACTTGGTGTACGTAAGTTGTGATTACTTTTTAGATCCTTCCTTGAACGTTGACTTCATTATTCTTTGAATAGAGATGAAGATTTTTGGAGAGATTCTAGCATGAAGATTTATTGAAAGAAAATTGTTAGAATGATCTATCAATGTCCAACAAGATGATTTAAAAGAAGTATGACCCTTTAAAAAAAACCTTCTTTGTAGTTTTCAAACATACACGGATCGTATCAAGTCGTTAAAGTACAACATACTTTAAGAAACTTGGTAACGAAGCTCTGATACCAATTGTGGAAAACTAGAAGGGGGGTTGAATAGTTTTACCAATTAAAAACATCCTTTTAATTATTTAGATCGACTTATGTCAATTTATTTGGTTGTTTATGTTGGACGTTGATAGATAGATATAAAAACGTGTAATGAAAGATAAAGAGTAAGAAGCACATCACCACGACACAAGTTATTTATAGTGGTTCGGCTACAAGGACACCTTCCTTGCCCTACTCCACTCCCCGAGTCACCTACTCGAGAGTTCGTAAGCACTACACCAACTCCTTATGGCGGAGAAGCCTTCACAACGTCGCTTAACCTTTTTCCGGTACAAAGCTAAATACCGAGTTCCTTCACACCAAGGCGAACCACACCTAACACAACGTCACCTACCCTTTATACGGTGCTAGGCTAACCACCGAGTTCTTTCACACCAAGGAGAACTAATCCTATCACAACGTCGCCTACCCTTTATTAGGTACTAGGCTAAGCACCTAGTTCCATTACTATGGAGGAACTACTACCCTTCACAACACAACACCTAATATCAAGGAGATCAACTCCTTGTTACACCATCATCAAGGATATCACCATCCTTGGAAATAAATAAATACTTATATGTATAACGATGCACCTCATCGATTATACGACCTAGGCATTCTTCCCAAATGCGACTTGATTTTATTCTTCGGCATCCTTTCACTAATGCCTTTGACACAACGCTTGGCACCCTTCACTAATACCTTCGTCTTGACACCTTTAGCATTCTTCACTTAATGCTTTGACACGGATGATGAGCACCTTTCACTAATGCTTTCATCTTGACACTTTCGGCATTCTTCACTAATGCCTTCAACCCAACATCTATGGAGAAAGGAAGAACTATCAAACAAGAGAACCTTAGTTGTCTTGATGATGACGAAGCATGACAACTCATGGACTTGAGCTTGCACGTCTTCAAGAAGTGGTGATCGCGCCTTTAAGAGGAACCTAGAAGATCACACAAAAACAAAAGACAATCTACATAGATCACTTGGATCTGAGGTTAGAGGGTTATAATACTTGGGGGAAGTATGTGTGTTAAGTACTCAATAGAAAGGAAGAAACGGCTCTCTATTTATAGAGAAAATTCTCTACTGTTCCGCGGATCCCACGGATCCCTTCCACTTGGGATCCGGCTAGCACAAAGCTAGGGATCCGTGGAACGCTACTCTTTGCCCATGGGTATTTTTGGTTATGGGTTATGGGTTATGGGTTGATCCATGGTTTTCTTTCTAGATACAATGAACTTGGTATATGTAAAACCATGGGTTATGGGTCAATACCATTTGCTAGTTTTTTACCCATTTAGTATATACTTGTTTTTACCCATTTTAGTATATACTTGTTTTTACCCATTTTAGTATACTTAGTTTAAAGTATATGCTAACCCAATATGTAAACACTAGTTGTTTGTACATATGTATCTAAATCATAAAATCACTTATATTTGTTTTAGTGTTTTATGTGAAAACGTAAGTGTGTTAGGAAACTATTGACTCAAACTATTTACGTATTCTATTTGTTTCGTTAAAATGATTTTACGTTTGTTATCGACAAAACATCAGAAGATCGTAAAATATAAATAAACGTTTTTACGGCTTATTTGTATTAACAGTGTTTAAAGTGAAGAAATGTGTATTTTGTGTAACTATTGATCATCCAATGGCCACTTGAATTTTATGTTTGTGTGGCCTTTTCTAACATTTAATCACAGAAAGCATGTTTGATTTGGGTTTTTAGTCACATACAATTAAGCATAAAGTGGCCAAAAGTGTTAATAAGTGTTACCATATGATGTTTAAAGTGAAGAAATGTGTATTTTGTGTGACTACTGATCATCCATTGGCCACATGAATTTTATGTTTGTGTGGCCTTTTCTAATATTTAGTCACACAAAGCATGTTTGTTTTGGGTATTTAGTTACATACAATCAATCATAAAGTGGCCAAAAGTGTTAATAAGTGTGATCATATGGTGTTTAAAGTGAAGAAATGTGTATTTTATGTGACTATTGATCATCCAATGGCCACATGAACATATTTTAGTCACACATTTGTGATATGATGTGGCTATTGTAAAGGCATATAGTCACATGATCGTGCTAGAAGTAAATGTGACTATACAAATTATCTTTTGCCAAGCTAACACAAAATAAACTTTAAAAACAGATGTTAAGTTACGTGACCATATGTACTGGATTTTGGCTACACTTAAATAATATGTGTGACAAAACGTTTAGTGTGACCATATATGGCATTTGGTCACAGTGTTAGTAGTAAATGTGACTATATACATTAGCTTTTGGCAAGCTAACACAAACTAAACTTTAAACACACATATTAACTTACGTGACCATATGTACTGGATTTTGGCTACACTTAACGAATGTGTGACAAAACGTTTAGTGTGACCATATATGGCATTTGGTCACAGTGTTGAAGTGCGTGACATATATTTTTCACTGTTTATATGTATATCATGACTAATGTTTCAACCTTACTTTTCATTTGTCACGCGTTCCAATTTCAGATGTGGCTAAATACTTAGCAAAACATATCAGTCACTCTTAAATAATATGTGACAAAACTTGACTCTATGATTTAGACACACAAAAAATTACTTCATGTGACTAACGTATCAAGGTTACTTGTATTTGTCACGCGTTCCAAATTCATATGTGGCTAAATGATCAGAAACAAAATTACCATATACCTTTAGCCACACAATGTTCAATTGTGTGGCAATACAGTTCTAATGGTCACACAATGAAAATTTTCATGTGTGACTAATTAGTAAATGTTGTCAATTTTCGTACCTTCAGCCACACAAATATGCGAATGTGTGGCCGTTCCATTTCGACCATATGTGACCAAATTCCGTTTTTGTACTAGTGGTTACAGTGTTTAGTTGTGTAGTTTGTTCTGCTTTTTGCAGTAGTTGTCGCCCATGTAACGAGCTGAGGGCATGGATTCACTCATGTCAATTGTACTTCAACGTTTTTTGGCGTAATGAATTACCAAAAAAACAAAAATAACAACAACAAACACCGCCGGAGCGGGGCATGGGGAGGTAGAATGTAGATAGTTTGGTAAGATGCCTATGGCTAGATCATATTCTAGGAGGATGTCATCAAGGACAGAACCAAGGTGGGTCCCGGGACACCTATAGAATTTTGCGGCGTAGTGTTAATTTTTGTAAAAAACCTCGATGTTTCCTAAATGCACCTCGTAAAAAAAATTGTGTTCCTCGTTCCGCATAATTTTTCGTAAATGCACCTGGTCAAATTGTTTCCTAGTTCCGTCCCTGGATGGCATGCATGTCGTCTGAGGTTGTTGTTGTTGCTATGGTTGGATGATGTTTAGAGAAGCAATCAAAACTCAGTAACAATTTTTCGTTTTAATTCATAGCCTATATTCTTCAAACTTTCTGCGCAAATCTGGATCCTACAAGGCCATTATCGTAATTTAATCCGCTTAGAACAAATCTTTAAGGGTGGAACTTGTAGAGACAAACCATTGAGGGACTGAATATGTATATTCATACAAATACAGTTGGAAGTAGTGTTGGATAATGTTACTTCGCCAAATTATCTATATAATTCATTCACGACTGACTTGAAGGCTCAAATTCCTTGAAAGCCAATAAAGAAATCGAGTTCAAGTATTCTGTTGCATGCAATTTGAGGTAATACTTGATTTATGTTTTTGCATAACCGTTTGGTTTTCTTTAATTTAATGTTAATTATGCTCACATGCAAATTGTTGCCATTAGAGGTGTTTGAGTTGCACAATGTTAAACGTTTATGCGTTAGATACAATGTTACACCATGTCGAGATCCTAGCATTAGTATATTTCTGAATAGCATCATATGAAAATCTGGTTTAGTGCTAGGTACTGCACGTATTAAATATGCTGATTTTTTTTACTTTAAAAATAATTTGTTGATTTCAAGTTAACTAGATATTTGGATTTAATTCGTGCTCTTTAATTAGTTACCTAGTACCTTATTTTGCTTATAATTTGTGTCTAAATTATTATGAGTTTCCTCTAAGTCGATCAGTTATCTCAGGGATTTGTTGAATCATCATGGATCGTACTAACAATGACTACTCGCAATCACCCTGGAGAAAAAATAATCAACAGTTCAATAACTTCAACGCGTCATATGAAGATTTTAAGGCAACAATCCCGAGTCGGTTGAATGGTAAAGATCAAGTTGCAAGTTATGCCATTCAGATCGAGAATGGTAATCAAGCTACAAATTATTATAGAAAGAAAGATAACACCGTTCCTCGGGCATCCGAATGCAGTGAAGCTATGTGTTTTTTCTTCTGCTTGACTTTTATTGTCTGCCTGATTATGTGGGGTCTTATTGAAATTTCAAGTCTCTCCCCATATTCATATTCAAAAGATCCCTTCATTTATAGGCATCATATGAAGACCGGTGAATTCGGAATAGACTTTTATGTTAAATCGGGATTCAATAAGACACATCCTGTTGGGACTCCTGCACGAGTCAAAATGGAGAACAAAATCATCAAGTATTTCAATGAAACTGAACAAAGCTATTGCCATCATGAACTTTGGCATAAATACCTTTCGGCTGATCCAAAGTATCCAACTCCTGGATGCAACAAGCTTCTAAGCAAGGGAATAAATATAACTTCAATAACTTTATGAAGGTTATAAAGTCCAATGAATCAGATCGATAACCCATGCCTTTGGATTGTTTTTGATATTCTAGAGATCAAGTCTTTTGTTTGCTTACATTTTGGATTAAATTAGATACACTATTTCAATTAGGGTTTTTAATACTTTAAGTTGTATTTCATTTATTTTCCGGAATTTGCAATGGTAATATTTTTAAGTTTAAGAGTCTTATACAACTGGTCCAACAATTGCGCTATTGCAAGACATGTTCGACAAGTATACATTTCGTATATGAGAATCTTGTATGTGTGGATGAATATGCAAGAGAAGGTTAACAAGTGACATCTCTAATTTTTCTCTATGCTCCAACTTACCTTTGCATGACATGTTTGCTGAACCTTTTTCCATGCAGTGTACTTAATGTAATAATATGTAATGGAGCTTTGTTTGTTTAAAGGTGTTTGATGAGGTAATTTTGCACGATAGTAAACTGGTACAAACATACACATATAAAAATGCCGACACCAAAAACAATTCATAAGATTTTTGAGTAATTTTAGTTCTCATAAAGGCCTGCATGTAGCTTATTTTTAGAAGATTATTTTTTGAAAAATAAATGATTAAGTTTCTACCCACAAATCATTATTATTAACTAGACGAGTATCCGATATAAATTATTTATAGCGGCAAATATTTATAGTTGTGATATTGTGGTTAAGTGTTTTGTGTAACGTTAATGCACAAAATTTAATTGAAAAATGTTGTAACATACGATAATTCAACATAAAAAACGAAACACTACAATCTTACATGAGTCTTATATTTGCTAATAGATTGTTCAACAACATGATGAAGCATTATCTTATTCATTAGATGAAGCATTATCTTATTCATCTTTTTCACCAAAGTTTTTTTATCGTGTTTGACAAATTGTGGATAGTTGAAATGTTTGTGTTATTTATAGTTTATAATATGTAAAGTATATGTGAAATATAGTTGAAATATAATTAAATGTGAAATATATGAACATTAGATGATTCTTCCTCTTCTGGCATAATCATGCCATGTTGATCAGTTTTGTGCAGAAGAAGAAAGAGTTGCAGAGGAAAGTCGCACGATTTATTGCAAACAAATTGAGTATTAGATTTTTGGCGGAACAGAAACGAGATAACTTTCAAGAACAACCGAAGCAACAAAGATGTGATTCTAAGTGATGTAAAGCTTCACTCGTTAAATTAGATTTCTAGTAGATGTAGCAAAAAACTTTTGTAATAGGATAAAGTGACCCCTCGTAACGCCGTATCTAATCATTGTAACGCTTGATGCTAGCTTTTTTACACAATTGCCGTTTCAAAAAAAAAAAAAAAAAAAAGAAAAGAAAAAAGACTGTCATAGCGAGCATTGCTTGAGAGGGATTGAGAGGGAAGATTCCAATTGATTTTCTTCATTTGGCCTGCATGAATAAATGCAGTCCTGACATATGCAGTCGACCTTTCAGATCCGTAACTCTTTTCAACTCTCACACCATTTAGAAGGTGTGAATATTTACCTGTTACCGTGATGTCAGTGTTGGAATTTTATACTCATAACAATTATATATAAAACAAATAACATCATCAAAGCATGCAGCGGAAGCAAATATGAATAATATATGTAAGTAATTAACCGAATAAGAAAACGCGTACATTTTAGCAATTCAAGAATCAAACGTTGATATAACAAGAACAAAACCCAAAACCCTAACTTTAGGGTTTAATTAATTCGACCCTAAGGAGATCGACCACCAAGGATTCACAAGCTCAAGCGTGCTTGCTCTTCGTTCTTGTACACACGTACTAATAGCGATTTGATGTGGAAAAGCTAGTTCCTTGAATCACAAATAAACCAACACTAGTATCTTTGGGTTAAGCAAAATCGAAATCCCTTGGAAGAGGGTGTTTCGACCGGCCACACAAAGAGGGAGAGAGGAGGAGAGAAATTAGGTTATTTGGTGATCCAAGATTAAGAGAATAATGAATACAAATGATTGTATTTATAGTTAACTTAACTTGGTGACCAAGTTTGTGTGGGTTAGGGTTTGTAAACCCCAAACCGATCGGCCAAAGCCCCCAAAGAGGATTCTAGAACTTTCCCGACTTGTAATTTCATCTCTAGTCCTTCTAGTTAATATTTAACGACCGTTAACCAAACCTCGTTAATTATTTAACTATCGTTATGTTTTATTTCATAACTAATAATTAATAATAATAACGTTTTATTTATATTAATTATATACATCAATTCTCATACATAATGTGTGCAATCCCGCGTCTCGAGTTGAATCGGACATACTATTATTTAAATATCCATAAAACCTTTCAGCTTCCACTTGGATATTACTAAATATAGTAATGACATTGGTTAGTCTAGCTTTCACACGCCAACGTCCCCAGATCAAATCGAGTATGGTCTCCTGGAAAAAACCATTTAATGATTCATCAATTTTACTTATCCTTTTGTTACTAATACTACATTAACTATGAATATGGATCAAGTCATTTCATAAGTTAACATTCTGTTTCTCGTTGTATTTGATTTAACAAGATTACCAAATCATCGAACGTATTCGGATGGATCTTGGGTATGGCCATACAAACATCTTGTCAATCCTACGAGGGGCCCAAAATAGTATTATGCTTTGAAACAAATTCAAATGAACAAATTCTCTTGACTACAAACATAACTCATGAATTTTGCAACACTTCCGAAAATAGCCCTTATAACTACCAGTTATGGATAGCGTTATACTATCTTACATAAATGCACTACATTCATATCGGTTATCGATATCTCAAGTCTGAGGATAAACACTGCATGATATACTTAATGACAAAGATCCATAAAGTATCATCATGTAAAGTTGGGATGAGTCCTATATTCAATTCATTGAATATCATGTGAATCTGGTATGTCCCACGCATCAATATACTTTAAAAGTATATTCTACCAAAACTCAGATTTGTCTTAATTCAATGACATTCCCACATCATTGATTGACAACGGACTATTTAGAATAACATAAGTCATTCACGGATTAAACATGCAAATATAGGATATAATATTAAGAAAATGAAAAATAAACATAAACAACTATTTTATTTCATTTAAGTAATATTTGTTCATAACATCCTTTATCCAAATACTAATCACAGATCTACATGAAACTACTAGCTAAACGAAGACCTATCCCATCAGCATGGTCAGTAAGTTTTTCTTTTGGCAAAGGCTTCGTAAAGGGATCAGCTAGATTATCATCTGTATGAACTTTGAGTAGATTGATTTCACCTATGTCGACTTGTTCTCGAACATAGTGATATCGACGAGGAAAATGTCTGGCGCCCTTCATGACTTCAGGCTCATTGGCAAATGTTATTGCAGCAGAGTTGTCACAATACACATTTAAAGGTAATTCGATTGAGGGCATTACTCCTAGTCCCGAAATGAATTTCCTAATCCAAACAGACTTCCATCGCAGAAGCAGCTATGTACTCGGCTTCTGTAATAGACATCGCAACCGTTGTTTGCTTCTTGCTCTTCCAGTCAACTGCTCCTCCATTAATTACAAAGACATAACGAGTTTGAGACTTCGTATCATCTTTATCAGTTTGGAAAGACGCATCGCAAAAACACCGTAACATCAAGTTCGCATCGGATTTCCTCCATACACTAGAAACATTTCTTTAGTAGCCCTTAGATACTTAAGAATGTTTTTAACAGCTTGCCGATGTTTCACACACGGGTTCTGTTGATATCGACTGGTGATATTTTCTGCAAACGCCACATCAGGCCTTGTACATCTTACTGCATACATGATAGATCCTACAGCCGAAGCATAAGGAACTTTCTTCATGTAAGCCACCTCTTGGTGTTGGCCGCATAGTTTATTACTTAAGTCATGTTCAACTTGCATCGGCAAATATCCCTTCTTGGAATTTTGCATACTAAATCTCTTCAGTATTTTATCAATGTAAGCACTTTGGCTTAGTCCAATTAACCGCCTTGATCTATCTCGGTAGATCTTAATTCCCAGAATAAATCTTTGCTTCCCCTAAGTCCTTCATAGAAAAGCACTCTCCAAGATAAGACTTAACATCTTGCATACTTGGAATGTCTTTTCCCATGATCAATATGTCATCGACATATAAGACAAGGAAAATAACATTACTCCCACTAGCTTTGTGATACACACATGGCTCATCAAGATTTTGAGTGAAACCAAATTTCTTGATTTCTTCATCAAACTTCTTGTTCCATTGCCTTGATGCTTGCTTCAATCCATAAATGGATCTTTGAAGTTTGCATACACGCTTCGGATACTTTGGATTCACAAACCCTTCAGGCTGCGCCATATAGATGTCCTCATCCAGGCGACCATTTAAGAAGGCAGTTTTGACATCCATTTGCCATATCTCATAGTCATAGTACGCAGCTATGGCTATAAGAATCCTAATAGCTCTAATGTCTGCTACGGGAGAAAATGTCTCCTCGTGGTCTACCCCATAAGTTTGAGTATAACCTTGAGCTACAAGACGAGCTTTATAGGTGTGTGAATTGCCATCCATGTCAGTCTTTATCTTAAAGAGCCACTAACTTCCAACTACCTTAGCATTTGGAGGTAAGTCAACCTCTATCCAGACTTCATTATCTTTCATGGATTGCATTTCCCCATTCATTGCAACTCGCCACTTCTCCTTTTCAGGACTCATCATGGCAGCTTTATAGTTAGCAGGTTCACCAAGATCCCCTAACATATATTCCTCAGCTTCTACGTTTAGACATAGACGCTCAGTGCAGCGTAGTTCTTGAAGATCTACGAATGGGAACCACTTCAATCTCGGTGAAACGCCCGGACTTTCGGGTTCTACTTGAGGTTGGCTAGTGTTCTCAGAAGGTGTTGTATCTTCTATATCATCTTCCAGATCATAAACTCTCCCACTGAATTCATGAGATATGAGATCCCTTTTAAGGAATTCTCCATACCTAGCAACAATTACTTTGTTTTCAGGTGGAAAGTAAAAGTAGTAACCCATAGTTTCCTTTGGGTATCCTAGGAAGATACACTTAACAGATCTAGGTTGCAGCTTATCAGCAGAGTCACGTTTAACAAACACCTCACAACCCCAAACCTTTAAGTAAGACAAGTTGGGAGGTTTCCCATACCACACTTCATAAGGAGTCTTATCAACCTTCTTAGTTGGAACCATATTTAATATGCGAACAGCAGTTTCTAAAGCATAATCCCAAAAGGATAAGGGAAGAGTTGTAAGATTAAACATCGATCGCACCATGTCTAGCAATGTACGATTCCTTCTCTCAGATACACCATTTTGTTGTGGAGTATATGGAGATGTGAGTTGCTGGACAATACCACACTCAGCTAGATAATTTTTAAACTCTTGGCTTAAATATTCACCACCTCTATCGGATCGAAGAGCTTTAATCTTCTTTCCTAGTTGCAGTTCTACTTCACTCTTAAAACCTTAAATGTTTCAAAGACTTCATGTTTATGTTTAAGTAAATAAACATAACCATAACGACTGAAATCATCAGTAAAGGTTAAGAAGTAACTAGCACCCTTTCTTGACACATGTCTTAGTGGTCCACATACGTCGGTATGTATCACACCAAGAAGATCAGAAGCCCTTTCTAAACTATTTGTAAAGGTTTCTTGGTCATCTTCCCAGATATGCAAGATTCGCATTTATCAAATGATTCATCATTGATATCTTGCAAAAGCCCATCGTGTTGCAGTTGTTGCATGCGTTTCTTGCCTATATGAGCAAGTCTACAATGCCAAAGAAATGAAGAATCCAAATCACCTTTGATTCTTTTATTATTGATGCTAAAGACAGAATTATTTTTATCATTCACATTATCATGCAAATCAATTTCAAACACACCATTTACTTGAATAACATTAAAGTAAAAAACACCATTTAAAGAAACCGAAATTCCATAATCGGTGAATGCATGAACGAAACCAATATCTTTTAACAAAGAAACGAAGCGACACCCTAACAATGGAAGGTGCGTAATGACAATCGTTTAATGACATTACTAAACCCGAAGGTAAAACTAAATCAAACGTGCCTATAGCTTCAACGACGCATGTGCTCCATTACCCACGTGCAGGTATTGCTGTCCATAGGCAAGCTTCCTTGCACCTCTAAGTCCCTGCGAGTGTATTACATATGTGAATACCACATCCAGTATCATATACCCAGGAATTTATTTTATGAGGAAAAGAAAATAATTCTATAATCAAAAGAGTACCTGAAGTCTGGCCAGCGCCAATATTTTTATACCTCTTATTGCGCAACTCATCAAGGTACAATGGACAATTACTCTTCCGTGTCCAACCTCGGTGCAGTGATGACAAGCCATATCCTTCTTCGGATTTTCACGCTTCTTGGAAGGGTACTTCTTGGGTTCTTGCTGATAAGTCATAACTTGTTTTCCCTTATCGGTTTACCCTTACCTTTCCCTTTCTTGTTCGCTAGCGGCTTATTAGGCTTAGAAATTCTACCCTTCTGGATGGTCAAAACCGTAGGTGTAGAAGCCTTCTTGGGCAAACCTTTTTAAGTAATCAATGAGCATTGCATGTACCTCACTGACTGTCTTTCCCGTGCAATGCATATTATAATTGCGCACGAAACCATCAAACTCCTTATTAAGGGATCTGTTGATAAGGCCAATTTGTATGTCATTAGGGTAGACATAGTTAAGACGCCCCAACTGGTCCATGTAACTCATCATTTCGGCAGTGAAACTACAGGTTTCCGTCTCCTTGCTTGCAACTATGAAGAGCATCTATCAAGTCATACAGCTCTACAGTCATAGGCTTTTCAAACAACCTTTGCAATTCTTCCAGCATGAGATTAGGGAAGTAATTCTCAAACTGCTTTTGCAAGCTTGAGTTCATACTTCCGAGCATAATGCATGCGACCTCATTATACTTGTCATACTCAGATTGCCATGCATCTCGTGCTTCAGCAGATAGCATCATTGCAGGTTCAGGAGGACAAGGCGTAGTCAAATAATTGAGTCTTTTGGCAACCCTCAAGACAATTCTTAGTTGCCGATATCAATCATTGAAATTCGCTACCGGTCAATTTCTCTAGATCAAACATAGATTTGAACGCGAGGCTAGTGCATTAGATTCACTTGAGCCATTTCTATAGAAATAAAAGTTCAAAAGTTAGTACTTTCGATAAGTAATCATTCAAGAAAATAAAATACCCTTTGGTCAATATTCATATTAACCATAGAATTTTCCTTGAATTTTGGATCCTCATTATCATAGTTCCACCACATCAGTTGATCTGCTAGTGGTGAAAGTATAGAATAGGTAATCGTTGAAAAACGATAATTGACAAACAAGTTTTCAATTCCAAAAATTATGGGATTTACAATTTTGCCAAAACAATTAATGCAAAACGTAAGCATGTTTCATCCCATCTTATGCCTTAAGTCTTAGGTCTCACTAACAACTTAATTAAGTTGTCTAATTTAGAAACTGCAAATCATAAAGCTGAGGTCTCACACAACAAAATAATTCACCTCGTTATTGTAATCTAGATCAAGGTCTTACATAAATAAATTACAACTTCAAGTGTTTCATATCATTAGATGGCATAAACTTAAATTTAAATGGTACAATTTTTGACGTGTAATCAAAACTTATGTATAAAGAAGCATGCATACAACTTTATGACATAAAATTTTCGAAAAAACTTACATTCAGATTTTAATTGCTAAGATTGAATTCTACAAAGTTTTAATCGATGCGTTGAGAAACTTACAACTTTGCACTAAGATGCTTCGTACATTGAATGGTTATACTAGGTAGCTCCACTCGAACTTACAGAGGCAGAGGACCAGGTAAGCGCAAAGCATAACCTTAGACATCCTTTCAGTGAGACTGTGCTCACTTCTTAAATAACCCCTTTATAGTTTGTTCTAGTGGGTGAGCCGTTCTAACCATTTAGTACAGTCGCATCAGTCGATTAAAAGTTCAAGAATAATTCTTAGATAACAAATCAATTTCGCCATTATTTAGTCTATTTAATTTTCTATTCCAAAAACCCTTTTTGCTTACTAACATGTCAAACAATTTATAAACAAAAAGCACTTTAATAAAAATTAAACACACTCAAATAATATAAACATATAACTAAACAATTTTAACATATGTAAAAACAATTAGCCACATGCATAATTATTTCAAAAAACTCTAATAAACAATTCTAGGCGTAAATAATGCATATATTAACTAGGGCTTTCACCTACAAGGTAGATGAGCCACATACATCGACAAGTCGATTGCGTAAGCCAAAGTTAATAATATACCAATTAGCACGTAACGAATTTTATTAGTTATAATTGAGGTCTTCCCCAATTTGATAATTATTAAATAAATAAGACATGTGTGTATCACTTAACAATTAATCAATAAACAATACTCCATGGCAAAACATGCATGTTCCACCATGGATTCCGCATAACAATTATCACCCAAGATACGCATATTACATGTCACATAACAATTATTCATTAATTAACCACATAAAATTAGCATGCAATCCTAGGGTTTCTACAAGTTTTACAAAATTAAAACCTAATAAAATAAAATTAGGGTAATCGACCCTTATTAAATAAAATTAGGGTTTCGAATTCAAAACCCTAGAAACCATAAAAAACATGCAAATAATCATAAAGATTCAATTTTTATGTGTTTCGGTAATTAATTACATCATATTAACGGCTCGTGATGCCACTGTTGGAATTTTATACTCATAAAAATTATATATAAAACAAATAACATCATCAAAGCATGCAGCGGAAGCAAATAGGAATAATATATGTAAGTAATTAACCGAATAAGAAAACGCGTACCTTTTAGCAATTCAAGAATCAAACGTTGATATAACAAGAACAAAACCCAAAACCCTAACTTTAGGGTTTAATTAATTCGACCCTAAGGAGATCGACCACCAAGGATTCACAAGCTCAAGCGTGCTTGCTCTTCGTTCTTGTACACACGTACTAATAGCGATTTGATGTGGAAAAGCTAGTTCCTTGAATCACAAATAAACCAACACTAGTATCTTTGGGTTAAGCAAAATCGAAATCCCTTGGAAGAGGGTGTTTCGACCGCCACACAAAGAGGAGAGAGGAGGAGAGAAATTAGGTTATTTGGTGATCCAAGATTAAGAGAATAATGAATACAAATGATTGTATTTATAGTTAACTTAACTTGGTGACCAAGTTTGTGTGGGTTAGGGTTTGTAAACCCCAAACCGATCGGCCAAAGCCCCCAAAGGGGATTCTAGAACTTTTCCGACTTGTAATTTCATCTCTAGTCCTTCTAGTTAATATTTAACGACCGTTAACCAAACCTCGTTAATTATTTAACTATCGTTATGTTTTATTTCATGACTAATAATTAATAATAATAACGTTTTATTTATATTAATTATATACATCAATTCTCATACGTAATGTGTGCAATCCCGAAGTCTCGAGTTCGAATCCGGACATACTATTATTTAAATATCCATAAAACCTTTCAGTCAGAAGATCCTACCGTGGCGGCTGGGGCAAAAGCTAAAGACAGCCACATTATAATATGATAAACTAGTCGAGAACTCGAGGCCAATTGCATTTTCATGTTGATTAATATAGACAATAGAAGCAGGGTTACGAAATTGTAGTTAGTATTATGTGGGTTCGGTCAAATTGTATATATGGCTCGTGGCCGTGAGGGATGACTTTGGATTGAATAAATGCTCAAATGGGATGTCTTGAATACATATAAAGCATATATCAGAGGAAAACATATAATACACCAAATCTATATCTATATACATATATATGAGACTACATATGCCACGTCATTAATGCTGACTAGGCATTTTAATATTAACATGGAGCATTATATGATGAGGTGGAAATGGTGACATGGCACCATTCCCGGTTAAATAAGAAAAAAATTTGCAACTTTCAAGGTTCGAACTCGGGTCTTGACTTCAAGACATAAGCGCCTTTACCAGTGAAGCAATCCACAAATTTTGATACAAAATCTTCATCCCTAATTGATATTAAATCAAAACCATTACCATCTTGAAATGGTCAAACACAATGAAAAAACCGATCTTTCTCCAATAAATTAGCTACAATATTGGCAATCAGTAACTTCCTCTCCTACAAATAAGGCATTTCTTCTCAATCAATAACCCGTATCAATCCTTACCATACAATTCACAAATCCCACAATATTATGCAAAACCCTAATCCCTATCTCGATTCATCTTGATTCAAAAAAACCAATAATTTCGCCTCCTTCACACCATGATCGAAACTATCTTTATAAATATCATCTTCTGAGGTAATTTTTATTTTTAATTTTTGTTTTGATTGAATTGAATTATGTTCGATCAGTTTAAGGTACTATTAATTATATTTACATGATGGGACGGAATGATGTTGTTGTGGTAGGTGAGGGTGGAATACTGGAAGATGGCACTATACAACCAAACGTTTTTTTTACAATAAAAAAACCCTGCGGCAACGCGTTTTTTGTAAGTTTTCATTAATGCATTTTGTTTTTTTTAACCAGATACAATGATTTGTGCTTTATGAACTCATAATTTTAACCAGGTATTTGGATACTTTTTTCTTGATTATTTGTCTTATTTCTTAATTCCTGGGGCAGGTTGAGACATAGACTGAACCAGGTTCAATTGTTTTTTTTTTGAATGGTGAAGAATGGCCCAAACATATACATAAAATTAATCCGAAAGCTCCAAGCTGTGTTTTTGTTCAAAAGGTGAATCATTTAAAACCTATTTTATTGAAAGATTTTCATTTTCTTTCATTTTATCAGGGTTCGATAGATTTTTACTTTTTTTGAGTTACTTAAGAGAGCTAAAACTATTTTATCTTAGCAGCAATTGCGCCATCAAATCACTGGAATGTGTACCAAACAGCCCGACTGTCGCTCTAAACTAGGTACCAAACAGCCCTTGCTACAACACTAAACTCAATACCAAACTACCTTTGTCGCGAATGTCTTCGATAAGGTAGTTTATGATTTCGATTCTTTTCTTTATGCTATTATGTGGTATAAATAAGTTTCAGTTGACATTATTGTAAGCTGTGTGTTTTTATATGTAGAAAACTGCAATTATTCGTTCGGGACTACTATTTAATAGTTGTAATGGGTCTACTATTCTCAGTTGTGCTTCACTTTACACACATAGAAATCCATTTCAGCCGATATGTATACTTGTGCTAATCTCAATACATAAAATGGTACAAAGTTTATAACCATATGGTTCTATTTATTACTTCAATTTTTGTGACCTTTTTTTGGTAACTCATATTCCTTTGGAATGTGAGTTAACACCAGGAAAACATCGTTAGTATCTTTCAAGTAAACACATGTAACTCATGGCTAACTCATGTCTCTTCTAGATTATTGTTAAAACCTAATTAAGGCATTCGTACATTCATTACATTATTTTATGGTTATCAATTTACTGTTGTTAAATGTTGATATGTGGTGCATCGATCTTAGACTATTGAGGAAAAGAGTCGAATACTTAGTGAAGAACGTTTCCTAAAAAGAAATCTTTTCCTAGAGTGTCATTTGAAGGATTGTGATTCAAAGTATATAAATAGTCAATATGTAGAATCCATCATGTAGAAATTTACACTAATTTAGAGATGTAGAATTCATCATGTAGCAACTTAGAATTTATCAAATTAATCAGTATTTCTGCCGTGACATTGTGCTTATCAATGCATGTTATCTTAATGGCATTCTAGACCAGTTCGTATGTTCTAGACCAACATGTTCTTAAGAACTACGAAGTCCATGAATTAGCTAATGCTTTTACTTGAAAGTGGAGATATTTTGTTGCCTTTCTTACATTATAACATGTTTGGGTTATTGCGACCATGGCCTAATAGAATGTGGTAATATTCTGAGAGCAGTTAGATAGCGATAATATTATGTGGCAAGATGTATAGAGATAATGAGTCAATATAGGTACTTGATCAGTCGGGTTAGGTTGGACCACAATATGATACTAAACCAATAAGTTAGAGTTTACTGTATGTAATTCCTCTTTGGATAAACTATGGTATATAATATATGGATTGTTATTTTTGTTGCTACATGATGTTTTTGGTTATGATGTCAAAATGTTGTATTTGGTTATCTAGAAGCACTTATAATTTATGTTAAAACACATCGTAGAGTTTGGTCATGCCTAATAGGTAGCTCATAACATACTCATGAGATTGCCTCTAGAACCCGCATGATTTGTTTGGAAATTGTATAAAAATTAAACAAAAAATATGATGAAATTAAATTTGGAACAGTTGTAGTTTTGAAGTAGTTAATTGGTATGCATCTAGATTAGGCATTTGGGAGGGTTCACTTTATCATTGTTTTTTGCGACATGTGAATAAGAGACTGAGTTTTTTCTACCATCTTTGCTGATGTGTTCTCAAATAGAGCTAAAGGTAGCTGCAATTACTTATATATGTGTGTTTTTTAGCTTGATTGTTGTACAAACTTTTCTATGCGTACCTTTTTATTTCCAGATGATTAGATGTATATAACAACATATAATGTTCCCACAGATTTGTTTGGGCAGAGGTGGAGCTGACGGTCAACCCGAGGTCATGTTCATGATCATTATTCTATGTAATCTTTTGGTTGGCTTTTCCATTAGAATCATGTTCATGTATTGGACAGGAAACGAAATCGAGTACATATAAGGGTTGATGTTCACTGTTACAAATTTGGGTTTTAATCCAATCATAATGTATTCTTGGAAGTTTTAGATACACATTAACTTTTGCCTTTTAATAACTACTCTTTTAGAGGACTCTATCTAAAGTGAACATGGAATGCATGTAATCTAAGTAAGCATGATAAATTAGTCCAAACAGAAGAGTTGATCATAATCAGAATGTAATATTTGTAATATGTTTTAATCTCATGTATCTTGGTGTTGCAAGTTGGCAGAAAAAGGTCGCAGTGAAAAATTGCAGACAAGGAAGTGGAATGTGTTCAGGTGTGAGTCATCTCTTTGATTAACTATGAGTTTTTAATGTCATCACTCACGTAGCTGGTCTGATTGTTCATCTGAGAATCAAGATAGGCATAAATTATCTTATATATGTATAAAGTTTCCTTCCTTTATAGGTCGCTCTGGCTCATCTATTAGCAGCCCGTGATAAGGAGTAACGAACCCTTTCAGTTGAGGTAATACTCATATTGCTCAGTTGTGTAAGATAGTGTCATCTTGCTCAAATAGTGAAGTATATTAATACACATCTTTGTATGGCTACATCAAATAAAGGCACATCTAATGGATTTGGTTTTGGGCAACCTTTTTTTATTTATTTTTAAAAACCCAACTAGATTTCTAGGCTTGTGAATGACGCATCTAATTTAATTTACCTGACTTGAGCTATAACTTATGAAAGGGTGAAAAATATATATGCATTAGAGTGTTGGTTGAAAGACTTTTATATATGAACTGAAGTAGTTTTAGTAGTTGTATTAATTAACAACCCTCATGATTTATGAACTACCGATTTATCTTCATCTGAGAATAATACAGTTGATGGTGTGATGTATTTATAGAAAATTCCCGAATATCGTAGAGCAGATGTTATTAGTAGCATGGTGTATGAAGCAAATGCAAGGCTAGAGACCCAGTGTATGAGTCTGTAGGCACAATTTGTCAACTTCGAAAGCAAGTGAGCTCCAAGCAGAATTAGCGAAAGCACAAGCAGAGAGAGTCAATTTGCAATGTTCCACAATCCAATATTCTAACTTTGATACGTATGAAAATGGAACAACCACCACCAATCTCACATCCACCACAACAACAAACCGTTTATGAGAAATACTTTCCTTTTTTTTCAACAATTGTATTTATAATATTTTCCGTTATTCATTATTTATACACATCTCTCATAATTCGTTGGAATTATTATAAAGCTAGCCCGCCCATTCGGGCTGGCTATGAAGCTAGTTTACATTATAAAATACTTAGGAGTGGGTTTCTTGTCCTCAAAGCTGGATAATGTATCACTGAATGAGCTTTGGTGAACAACCTGCAAAATAATCAAAACTTTTTAGCACTATATAATTCAAGATTTTGGAGCATTCTCAATTGCTTTGAGTTAAAGAGCGCGCGCAGACCCACATTTTTATGAAAACTTGCTGCTACTAACAAATATATATAATCAATCAAGGTTTTAAATGGCCTAGTGGTAAGGATATTGTTTTCCTCACAAGAGGTCAAGTGTTCAAACAGTCCAGGGATTAACCCAGTGAGGCTGCGTATATTCGAGTAACAAAGGTTCGCCCTCCCCGGGTAACCTAGACAACAGGGAAAACCGCAGAATAAACAAGGTTTTAAATAACAATCACGAGATCAAGATAATATAAGCTAGCAACTCATGGAATAAACAATTTACAAGCTCGTTATTCAAAACTTGTTATCTCACACACATATAATCACACAAGCAGACGGGATAAACAATCCCAAACAGTCAAATTGCGTATAGATATATAAAGACAGAACACAGAATAATCAGATTAACTGTAATAACAAGCAATTCGAAACACCCCCTAAATCTTGTATCTGTTGGTTTAATGGACAAAATATTAATAGATGTGTGTTAGGATCGAACTCGAGACCACGGGATTGCACACTTTGCGTATGAGAATTAAAGTTAATAATTAAATATAAAATGTTATATTTATTTATTATTTACACGAAATATATAATGGACGTTAAGTTAATTAAGTGTAATGGACTAACGATCGTTAAATGTTAAAGGAATGACTAAATATGAAATTAGATGTCAAGTAGGTTCTACTAGAAACCCTATGGGTTTCCATAACCGATTGGATGGGGGTTTCCATAAACCAATTCAACCCTAACTTGGACTCTAAGTTTCTTTGGGTATATATACAAGGCATAGGGTCTTTGTAAATTATCTCTTGTACTCATAAACTAAAAACCTAAATTGTTTGTGTGTGTTTTTTGCTCTAGTCGATCGTACACCTCCTCAAGGGTGTCGACACATTGTTTTTCCAAAACAAATTATTTTGTGTGATTAAAACTAGCATTACTTTAATTTGATTTAGTACGTGTGTACAAAAACATGGTACTAACATATTTTTGTTAGTTTCTTGGATTGAATTACAAAATCGGTAAGGGGTAATTCTTATAATCCTATAAACCCTAATTAGGGTTCATCTCAATTGCTAGTTTTGTGGAATTGATTCTTGTTCGGCTAGAATAAAAAAGGTACGCATACTTTATGTTTATGTTAGTTAATTATTCATTATTCGTTCCTATATGCTTCCGCATTTTTCTTTTATGTTTTATATGTTTTATATATGATTCTCAAGTTATATAATTCCGACAGTGGCATCACGAGCTTGGTTTAATGAGTAATTAATTACTAAACACGTAAAAAACGAATATTGTATGTTGTTTGATATGATGGTTCTAGTGTTTTGGTTATGATTATGTAAACCCTAATTTTAGGGTTAGGGCTTTTGCCCTAATTTGGTTTTAAATTTTTTTATGGATCGAATTAAAAAAAAAAAAAAATTGGTCGAAACCCTAAATTTTTTTGTCGATCGTTTTTAAAAATTGTTTTAGGGTTTATTATAATTGTTATGTTATCTATATCGAAACCTAGAATTAATGTATTTGTTACGTGATATATTCATGAATAAATTGTTATGTGACATGGAATTGTATGCGATCTTGTGACAACGTGAATAATTGTTATGTTAAATCCATGAAAACGTGCATGTTTGGCATTGATTATTGTCGATATATATTTAATTGTTAAGATTGGTTATGCGAAAATTAATTGTTAAGTTTTATACACATGTTTATTATTTTGATAAATCTTGAATTGGGGAATACCTCAATAATATTAATGAATCAGTTATGTTCAATTTGGTATATTTTAATTATGGCTTACGCAATCGATTCGTCGATGTATGTGGCTCACTTTCAATTGTGCGAGTGAAAGCCCTAATTAGTATATACGTTAATTAACCTAGATATTGATTATTAATAGATTTTATCAAATAAGTTGCATGTGGCTACTTGTTTACACGTATTAATTGTTAGTTATGTGCGCATTGTTTTAGTTGTGTATTTTTTATTGTACTTGTTTGTTTATTATGTGCGACAAGTTTTAAGCAAAGGGTAATTTTGAATAGAAAAATAAATTGAACTAAACAGTGGTGAAATTTGATTTATTTTTGAAGAGTTAAATTTTCAATAAGTTTAATTCATTGATGGCTTAGGTACAAATAGTGAGAACGGCTCACCCAATTTGACGGACTGTGTGAGGGGTATAAGGAGGGGAGCGCATTAAATTGTGACCCGAAAGAAAGAGGTCATAGCTTCAGCGCTGACCAAATTCTCCGCTTCTTTTCTTGAGTCAAATTGGAGTTACCAAGTAAGCTATAAATGTACAAAATCATCTTAATTACTATTTTAATTCATGCGCCACTTTTGTGGTAATTATCCGAAACACTAAGTCTTTAGACTTATGCAAAAGTACGATATAATGGACGATAATTTAAGGTAAATTCCTTGATTGGCGAAACCAATACCTCAATCAAAACTTTGATAATTTGATCTTTACGAATTGGTTAATAAAAAGTTTTTTTTATTAAAAACTATTGATACGAAGTTTTATGCATGCTTCTTCGTACATGTTTGATTTGACACCATAAATCAAAACTAGTACCCTTTTAAAATTAAGTTAAGTGCCATCTAGTTAAAGGAACACTCGAAGTTGCAATTTACGTCATGTGGGAACTTGGCGAGATTGTGATGGAAAGGTAAATCTTCATGTGAAGTCAGACCTTGCATGGACATATTTGCAGTTCTTTACGTTAGATGACTTAAAATGAGTAGTAAGTGAGACCTGGAATCAAGGCACAAGATGGGATAAAACATGTTTACATTTGCAATAGCGTTGGAAAAATTAAATCCCATAATGATCGAGAAATTGGAAAATGTTTGTCAATTATTGTTCGACAGATTACCTTATTATGTGCTTTCGTTACTAGCAGATCAACTGATGTAATGGAACTATGATAATTTGGATCCTAGTTTTCGAGAAAATTCTATGGTTATATAAATATTACCTTGGGTATTTTATTTTCTTGAAAAGTTTAATTATCGAAAATACTAAAATTGAATTTTGAAAATTCTTTAAATGTATTAATGCAACATTAAACCGTAAACGTAGGTTATTCCTATATTGGTAAATTGATCTACACCTATAAAGGTTTTTTGGTAGAGTCAACTTTGCTAAAAGAATAAACCTAGTCCTCTTTTTATAAGAAATAGTGAGATTCAATCCTATTCCTTTTCATGAAGGAGAAAGGTATGATAGGACAATTAGAATTGTCTAAATTCTAAATACATAAATAGTTAAGAAAATTGCATATTTTCTGAGTTATTAAATTAGAATCTAGACTAATTTACTGCAAAATTGGTAAAAGACAAACTAGCATATTTTATCTAGTTGTTGTGCTTTGACCATTTAAAATCACTACTTACAATTGTTGGAATAGTAGAACTATTAAGAAAGAAATTGCATGCCCAATTTTTCAAGTTAATAGCATTGATGGATAATTCATCATTTACATAATAGAATACACTCTTTTAGTACATAAGTAATTTTTATGTATGAACTTTCTCAAAAGTGTAGGGAAGTAAATAGAACACTATTTGCTTTCACTGGTTAATGAAACACTTACAATGTTGTCAAATTCAGTGGGAATATTATGTTCTTATTACTGAATAAGGAATTAATGTAATGATCTCAAATTCAGTGGGATTTACAAGCTTTGTCATCTTGGTAGTAACCCAGATTATCTCTAGAATGTCTTAAGATACTTACTTTCCACTTGTAGACACTTATGTTTTCAAGGATAGTCATATGTTTCCTAATAATTAGACAATAGTGTTCTACATCTACTAGTTATGCTAATATCAATGACACAATCATATTGGTCACATAAACAAACATATGTCGTGTTGTTTATCTGCTACATTATGTTGTTCCATGCACAAGTGGGAGAAATCTATATTGTGTGCAAGGTGGTACAACATATAGGTATCTATGGATTCTCTTGAATGCAAGGTAAGAGACTAACGCTCTAATATGACTTGTACATATCTAATTCAAGAAAAACTTGGTGTTGCAATTTACGTCATGTGAGAACTTGGCGAGATTGCAACAACAAAGTAAATCTCCATGTTACGTGGGATCGTATCTGGAATAAATTTACAGTTTCTAAATTAGACTAGTATTTAGAACATGTCTCAAAATGATATATAAGACTACTTCAAATTAGATATTTATGTATTATTAGAATGACATAAATGAAGTAATCTAATACTACTTTAATTTGTTTATTTATGTATTTTGGAATGACATAAATGAAAATAAAGTAGTTCTACATTATTGTGAAGTAAATAAATTAACTTGAAATTACTATTGAAACCAAGAGTTGTGTTCATAATTACTTATAGTTAAACTTGTTTATGATTTATTGTAAAGACATAAACATAAAGTCTTTTAAGACTTATAATAAAGTAAGACGTTAACTTGTTATGTTTTTTAATTAAGACATATACAAAAAGTCATTGAGTTGATCAATGATTTATAACGTATAATGGGATTATAACAGTTTATGTTTTCTTGATAATGGATATGAAGTGACTTGGTTAAAGAGTATTTGTGTTATAAGCATACAATTGGCTTGGAAAGTCTATTATACCATTAAGTTGACTTAGTTGGTAAATAGGTAAGCAAAAAGGAATATGTTTATCTTATATATTGTTAGATTGTCTTACAATATTAATTCTAATGAAATACCACAAGTTGATGGTATGTTCAGTTAAGAGAATCAAACTCTATTTGATTTGTTTGATTCAAGATAACCATAAATTCTTTCTTAAAAAGTAACAAGGTTAGAAAATTGAGTATGGATTGAATATACTTAATTTGACTCCAACCTAGAAGATTAATAAAACACCATTTTATTATGGAATGTGATGAATCACATTATGTTTTATAATTGAAGATTCTAAAATTGTTAAACTACTTATGAATAGGTTATTAACAAACTAAAGTCAGGAATTATCAATGTGTATTTGTAATGTCCCAAAAAGATAACAATGTAGTTTTGCTCTAATTGCTAAGTATATATAGATAGTCTATATATTTTAAAAGGCAAGTGGGAGTTTTTTTTATCTTGAATGATAAAATTACAAGATACATAATCTTCTTAAATACACTAGTAAATATCATAATGAGGCTAGATATGAAATGTTAACCTCATGATGATGGAATTTTCATTCATAGATCTGCAAGAATATCTCAGATTTTTGACTTATATGCTGAGAAATATGAGTTACAGGATTATAGTAAATTTAATAATCATTATGATGGATTACCAAATATTGAATTGAGAAAATTACCATACTATGAATGTTAAAGATGTTGCCCATAAAGATAATAAATTTTAGAAATTTGGTTTATTTTAATAGTTAGACTAGAGAATGAAGATAAGTTTCTTAAAAGAGATGCAAAACTCTAGTGGTTTAAATCTCTGTGTAGAAATCATATGGACAAAATTGTACACATATTTAATGCATGTTTTATGACAAGATTATTAATCATACCTAAGCAATTAATTGTGATTAAATATTCTTTCCTAGACACATTAAATATATAAAGATGATAATTGTCATACTTGTTTTCATTAATATGAAATATGACAATGTAATATCAAAACTCTTTCTTGAGAAATTACTTGAGCGAGGACGGTAAGTAATCGAAAGGTTTTTTGAATTCATATAATCTTTGGAAGTGTACGAAGTGCAATAATTCATGAATGGATAAATGCATGCATCTATGAAATTATTCTTATGTTTAATTATTAAATCCTAGTTTTGATTTATAATTGAAATAAAGATAAATTTTAAGTATTCCTGAAAGCTAGTGGGAGTATTGTGTTAAGGTTTTAAATCTTATATGTTGTATAACATATACGAAGTAACTTTCCTTGTAAGCTAAATGTTAAGTCTTTGGTTAGAATGAAACTTGACTTGTAAGATTTAAGAATTAAAACATACAACCTTGGAATATATGTTTATTATTAATAAACATGTGCAGTAAAATAAATGATTCTAATAAAACTTGATATATCATTTGGGAAATGGATAAATATTTTTTGACAAGATAGAACATAAATGAAATCTAAATTTGACCTGTAGATTCATCATGTACATCATGTAGTGTATTCAAATTGTTGTATCATTCTTGAATGATAGATGATTTGAAAACATTGATATCTAACTAAAAGTTATTAAATAACTTATGTAATGAATATTCTAATAGAATTACATCCTCAGCCTGGAATTGCTCCTAGATTCTATGGATGAACAATATGTCAATTGTTGTGCAAATTGTCATCGGCTACAAACTTGAAAGTTTGGAAGACATCAAACATTACATAATAAGATATTAAAGTTTACGGAGTTTTAATGAGCACATTGTTGTTTGTATACAATGATGCTAGTTTAATTAAGATGACACTTAATACTAGTCATGGTAGGATTTCATCCTTGTTAATGGCCATGTGAACTAGTTGTGCTTATCTAAGAGCACAGTTGCATTATACATTAAAAAAATAAGAATACTTTAAAATTTAAAATGTTTGAAAGTTTAATTGTCATAAATTGGTGATAGAGGATGTCACTTCTTTATAATTAATTGTGGATTGGTGAATGCACACATACAAGGACTTCACTAATTAAATTCTTGAAATAAGTATTCTCAAAATTACGATAGATCAAGTTGGTTGATTTATGTCTTGTCAACAAGTATGATTATCATTACTTGAGGCATAATTCATCAACTGGAATTTTCATGCATTGATCTATTTAGTATTTGGATAAGGGATGTTAAACAATTGTTATAATAAATCAAATACTTGATATGTTTGATTTTATAATATATTGTATCCTATATTTGCATGTTTAATCCATGAATAAATTTATTTATTCTAAATCGTCCGTTGTCAAATAATGATATGGGAGTATCGTTAAATTAAGACAAATCTGGGTGATTTGGTAGAGTATACTTAAAAGTATATTGATGAGAACATACTGAATGATATTCAATAAATTGAATATAGGACTTATCTAACACATGATTTTACTTTATGGATATTGTTATTAAGTAAATCATGAATAGTTATCCTCAGACTTGAGATACGAGATAAGTGTCATGAATGTAGTGCACTTACGTGGAACAACTTAGCTATCACGTAGCATTTGTCACAGGGTTGTTTCAGTGTTGCAAAAGTTTTAGGTTAGATCTTGTAGTCAATATAATTTGTTCCTTCAAATTTATTTGGAGTTTATCTTCTTTGGGCCTCGTAGGGTTAAAGATGTTTGCGTGGCCACGCAAAGATCTCCACGAATATGTTAAGAAGATTTGGTAATCTTGCTCAATCACTAACGGAATAATTTGAATAAAGGAATGACTTAAATCCATATCTTTATTTAACATGGTATTAGAAACAAAAGGATAATAATAATGAGAAATCATTAAAATGTTTTCCAGGAGCCTTACTCGAGTTGTACTAGATGCATCGAAGTGTTGCTAGGCGCTTAGATGTGATCACACTATTAAGATATGTCCAAGTGGATTTGTTGGTTTAATGGACAAAATATTAATAGATGTGTGTTAGTATCGAACTTCGAGACGGCGAGTTACTGCTAGTATGAGAATTAAAGTTAATAATTAAATATAAAATGTTATATTTATTTATTATTTACACGAAATATATAATGGACGTTAAGTTAATTAAGTGTAATGGACTAACGATCGTTAAATGTTAAAGGAATGACTAAATATAAATTTAATGTCAAGTAGGTTCTAGAAACCCTATGGGTTTCCATAACCGATTGGATGGGGGTTTTCATAAACTAATTCAACCCTAACTTGGACTCTAAGTTTCTTTGGGTATATATACAAGGCCTAGGGTCTTTGTAAATTATCTCTTGTACTCATAAGCTAAAAACCTATATCGTTTGTGTGTTTTTTTTGCTCTAGTCGATTGTACACCTCCTCAAGGGTGTCGACACATTGTTTTTCCAAAAAAAATTATTTTGTGTGATTAAAACTAGTATTACTTTAATTTGATTTAGTACGTGTGTACAAGAACGTGGTACTAACATACTTTTGTTAGTTTCCTGGATTGAATTACAAAATCGGTAAGGGGTAATTCTTATAATCCTATAAACCCTAATTAGGGTTCATCTCAATTGCTAGTTTTGTGGAATTGATTCTTGTTCGGCTAGAATAAAAAAAGGTACGCATACTTTATGTTTATGTTAGTTAATTATTCATTATTCGTTCTTATACGCTTTCGCATGTTTTTTTGATGTTTTATATGTTTTATATATGATTGTCAAGTTATATAATTCCAACAGTATCCTCATCTAACAACAAATGTGACTAATTTCAAAATAGTTTACAAATCCTTGCACATAGTATGAAATTATTAGTAGTCCAACAAGGACTTATAATATATGACAAGCGTAACAAGTGCATTACTGAATGTGTAACCTGAAAATTTTCCACCTACTAACTTGTTACGCCAATTAGTATTGGATATGTATGATAAGTTCCGTTTGAAAATTTTCCACCTACTAACTCGTTACGCCAATTAGTATTGGATATGTATGATAAGTTCCGTTTACATGTTTGTAATTCGTTCATTCTTAATCCTTGAACATTAAATGTCCTGCAAGTATGTATACATATATGCTATAGTATTGCTCTTCTAATACGTAGTGCAGATTCTTAAGTACCATTCGTTTGTAACCATGTCATTTATTCATCTAGTAATGTGCTCAAATGAATAAAATGAATTGTTAAGTACTTTTTGTTAATATTCCAGGCATATAAAAACCAGTCCTAATCAAAATGTAAAAGTGCCAAACACCATATCCCCAAATATAGGTTTTAATTTCAACTCATGATACTTATGTGACTCATTATTCTGATGCCATTCCATAGAACTGATAGCCCAAAGCAACAAGCGGTTCAAAATATATATGACTAACAAAGATGCAGCTAAAACTAGACGAAAAGTTATCCTTAGTCCACTCTCGATAGCTCACGGATTCACAAACAAGACAAATACACTCCAATAGTAGTTCAAACTTTTTATTGTAAACAACCATACCTATGAAACAGAGTAAAAGACTCTGTTTCAACAATCTAATATCGCATTCACATATTAATTAGTTAATTATCGGGTCTATCATCTATGCTTTTACTAGACAATCAAATAGCTAAGTCAATGTACATCTATTCAATAATCAAACTTAAAACTCTAATCATAACTAAAAGCATTCCATTATATTTGCAAAGTACAAATGTACATATTCAACCTGAGGCTACATGGCTTTTATCGATTACGAGTACAAAAATTGTAACCTTCTAGTAACATCAACAATTCAACTGAGATTTGTAATGTTAAAGATACGCAACCTTTTGATAGAAGAGTCATCCCAAATTAACAATTACCGTGTCTTTCTTTTTTCTGAAAGATAATTTATTCGCACCCTATATACCACCTACTATCTCACATGAGTTTTAGGCAAGACTCATGAGACTTGAACTTACAACCTCTTGCTTATTGGTCTTCTCACATACCGCTAGGCCTCGACATACTAAAGGGGTATGCACGTGCGTACCCTTTAAGCACCAACAACAATGTAAAGTCTTTTGTTTATTTTTCAATTTTTTGACAGTTTAACACTAAGTGGATACCCGTACAACTCTCAGGATCCGCCACTATCACATATATCTAATAATGAGAATTGAACCCACGATTTATATACCACTAAAGGAATGTTGGTTTCGGCTTATAAAGTTGGCTTTTATTTATTTGGTTTTGAGCTTATGCTTTATAAGCTTATTTTTTTGTGGCTTATTTTGAAACTTTTCGGTTCAACAATAAGCTTATATAAGCAGAAAAGTTTTAAAATAAGCCATAAAAAGTGAGATTATGAAACATAAGCCCAAAACCATATAAGCCATAAGCCGGCTATATAAGCCGAAACAAACACCCCATGAGCCAAAGGGCCTTTGATAAATTAACTATTACCCTACCCAACTATGCACCTTCCAAAACAGAAATTTTTACCATCAATCAAATCAAACTCTACATAAAACACAATTTACATATAATTACCTCAAACCACGAAAAGCCATCATGTACACAAGCTTTACTCTTACACTCAGGCACATCTTGAAACATATCAACAGGCAACTTCTTAGACAAAACACCAACATGAAGATCAAGTGATACAACATGATCGGGGTTGTATCAGCAATCATGTGAGCTAGCTTTTACTCCACGACGACACACCATAATCATCTACGAACCTATTTTTAAATTGGAGGAGTGCAATTCGTTCCCTCTCATGGCACCGTGTTTGAGCAGCCTCTCTTTAGGTTAGGACTGAAAGAAGACACGGTATATGAAAAGGATAAGTAAATACATTGGAAAACGCTGCACTAGTGGCCATCTGATTATCCAGCAATATATGGTTTAATGATATCTATTAAGATAGGAAAAAGCATATTGCTAGTATCTATATTCAAGCCCACATTTAAATCATGAACACAACATGTACATTCGACTTATTCAATGTTACCCTGTAATTATGTTAAGATCAAATATAATATAGTCTTAGTATTATTACTTAGTTTTATTTTAAAGACAATATGTTTGTATTATTTCTGTATGGGTCAAAACTGTGTATATGGGTCATAAGTCAACCCAAACGACCCATTGCATGAAAGACAGTTATTGTAGGCAGTTATGTTGGTTGGTAATTATGCCCCAAACGACACAATGATTAGTAGTAACTGTCATTGGATAATTGTGACGTTTGGAAAGGTATAAATAGGTGCTTTATTGCAATCAAAATATAACAATTCACTATCAAATAATATTACTTTGTTGCTGTATACTTTGTCCAATATTATTACTGTTACATTGCATTTACATCATACCACACACAAACACAGATTACTATGACCATTTACAATCACTTGTTTCAATCAAAACGTGTTGGCAGCAAGCCTGTCCAACATTGGCATCACAGCCATGTGTTAGATATAAGATTTCACAAACACACTAAACCAAAACCATATGGGGCGTTAACTAAGTTTAGAGAGAGAAAGTTCTAGTGAGAGAAAGGAAGAGAGTTGGGAACTATGTGAAACAAAGAAAAATGGTATTGAAGCTCCAACCCTCTACCTTGGGAGGTAGATGGTATTTATAGTTTCTTACAAACAAGCGCCACTACGAGTACGTGGATCGGGCATACGATTGGGTAAAGACCGTCCAGATCCTCGGTGTTACTTAACTAAATACTACTAATATAGAATAACTACAACTCTGAGCTTTCTAGCGATTACATATACTTGGTGACCGACTCTTTAATATCAGGAATTTCTAATTCCTAACAGTCTCCCCTAAGGAGGTCACCTCAAACACATTAAAATTACATTGAATACAAACAGATTTTACATTGAGATTGTTCTTGGATTCTTTTCCATGTTCTTTGTTACATGCTTCGTAGTCTTTGATTCTTCATAATTGCATGTTTGGATAATCGGTGGAGGTCTTTAGCGATCGCGTGATCTTGAGTTTTGAGCCGCTTTGAGATCATCGGCCACATTAAATCTCGACTCAACCTTTGTGGTGTTGGTAATTAGTGATGTTGTGACTTTTGGACCGACATGCTCACATACGGATCATGATTTATTCTTATCAGTAGCGAAGCTTTCGTTGATTCATGATATTGGCGTAGCGTAGCGAAGCATGGAGTGAAAATATCAGAGTCATTGATGCATCAATCATGATATCTTTAGATATGAATGTGTTGTGTGAGCATGCGGCTTTGGATTGACCGCTCCATTACGATCATTGCAAGCGTCGAGGTGTACCTGCATAAGGCAGGTTAGCAATAGGCGCACGAAAGTGTCTTTGATCACTTTCGATGAATTGAGTACACGACCCACGGTTCCCGTTGTCGGTACAAATCGCACTTTGTGATCGGTATAATTACGAAGAATTTCCTTGAGGGTTTAGCGGTACGCTTCTAGCTTCTCAAACGGGCGTCTCAAAGAAGACAACTACGGGTAGTGAACCAACGAATAGAATGCTGCGATTGATGAAAGAGATTTGGAAAAACAATCGTGTATCGCTCAATAGAAATTGTTTTTGCAATACAAAGAAGTTTTAGTGAAAAATCATTTATCAATCATAAACACCTTTTGATTTGAAATAATTGTACACAGTCAATGTGCTAGAGAAAAGAGTTTTTAAGCACAACGACCGGTTTTTCAAAGGTATCCGTCGATCCTTTTTTTGGACTGGATTGATTCAATTTTGAATCGCTCCATTGATGAGGTCCATATGACACAATCAAGTCTTGGCAATACTACAAGGATAGTGCGTAGGACTCATAAGATATAATCTCACATTCCACATTGTGTGAAATAGTGAGTCTTCAAGAAATAAGTGTCCTAAAGAGATTAATTGATGATCTCGTGGCTCTAGACTGAATTTGTGCATATTTGGTTCCTATATGGGAGACTAGGGAGAGGTCTCCTTCTTCAATATCAACAATCTCTAAGAAAATGGAATAGATTATGTAGGTTCCCCGTGAGAATGAAACAAGCCCTTTAAAGAGGACCTTGAGTAGCTTGGGAAGTTTAGTGCAGTGCGTCACTGGGTCCATGACGTCTTGTCTTCAATACCAGTGCTACCTTAGTAACCACCAGTAGCATATGAATTGAACCGGTTTTACGCCTAAGGTTGAATAAATGGAGGGCTATTTCTTTTCACCCTTTTACTCATTCAATTCTTTTCATTCTTCAACCCCCCGATTATTACAGAGACTTCATGACTAGAACCTTGTTGGGTTTATTCGATTACTAGCTCGATCTTCCGACTCTTCCTATATTCTCATTTTTCTCCTTTTTTCATCATACCTAAGGACTTCTAAACTATCTAGTGGATTGTCCCTGGGTAGATCCCTCCGGTTCTGGCGGATCATGGGAACTCAACCTAACCTTATCATCCTTATATCACCATACATAAAGTAAAGTTGGTCGGTCTTTTTGGTATCATTCATCTGCCGTTGGAACCATTTGAAAATCAATCAAGATACTTGTGATATAGAATCTAAGCATTTTGTATCTTAATTGTTTTGATATTTTAGAAATGCTCCCCCTCAACATATGCATAAAAATTTAGAATTTGTTTAGCACATGGAGGCAAGAGATCTTTGAAATCGTTAGATTGAGAATGAAAGGTCCAATCTTTTGATTAACATTTTCTAAAATGATCATCATCACTTCCTAAATAATTTGAGTAGATAAAACATTTTAAGGAAGGATGAGGTTTTCTAAATTTGCTCCCCCAATATGTGCATAGATGTTTGAGAATTTTTGCACATATTAGGAAAAGATGCACATTGATCCGTTTCAAATATTTGTGGTTTAAGATAGATGCTCCCCTCAGCGTGTGGATGGAAAAATTTGAAACCGTTTGTCACTTTCGGGAGGCAAACATACTAATCACTTATGAAACCATTTATCGAATTATCAGTTTAAATCCAATTTAAATCACAAATTCTCCGCCGATCACAATTATCAAATCATTTGAGAATCGTGATCTCATTAGATTTAAATTGTTTTTGAAAGCTTTTAAGGAGAATTGTGACTTGATTTTGAAAACGTTTTAACTGATAAGGATCGAATTTTGAGACTTTAACTCCAAAGATTTAAACATGCTTGAATATCTTTTGAAAACAAACCATTGTTTGAAAAAATACACTTTTTAATTAAAAGTCATTCTCCCCTCAATCAATGGCGTGAGTTGTTGATTGAGATAGATAGTTTTAGCAACCATTTAGTACAAATGATTTTTTGAAATTAAGCCGGAGTAATTTTTCAAATCAATTCGTTTTCATTGGATAGTGAGAATTATTTATAAAATCAGAGCATGAGATTTGAAAAACAAGATAAGGTATGGCTCTGTTCTTTCTTTTCAACACGGGTTCTTGCCTCAAATGACAATAAACCACCATTTTCTTAGCCTCATTTTTTTTTTTTTTTTAATTTTTGAAAAACTATGTACATTCGATGAACATCTAAAGACCGTGACATTCTTTGAATATCAACACAAAGTCCGTAGATGATATCGAATCGAGAAAATCATGACAAAATGACAATATTTTTTGAGGATTTTTCGAAATTTTCACATTTTTATGGATTTTGAAAGTTTTATAATTTTTTATTTGATTTTTGAAGGTTTTGTAATTTTGTATTTTGTTTTTTGAAAAAAATATATACAAAGAGATAGATGAAGATAGACCTTTACTCCTCGTCTTTCTCTTGAAAACGTTTGAGTGTTTACGGTTGAAGGCTTTTCAAGCCAAGTCGTGGAAGAATAAACTCAAAGCGTTCTCTTGGAAGAGCTTTGGTGAAGATGTACGCTGGCGGTATTGATCCTCACAAAATAGAGTTCCACCACACCTCTTTCCTTTGTTCACGATGAAATGATGTCGAATGTCGATATGCTTTGCTCTTGATTGTTGAGCGTTGTTGCATGAGAGCAATAGCACTTTATTATCACGCGATGCAGAGGATTTTGTTGAATACAAAGCCATAGTCAATTAATTGAGATCTCATCCATAGGATTTGAGCACAACAAGATGACATGGCTATGTATTCACCTCTGTAGAGGAAATAGAAGTACTCATTTGCTTCTTTGATGACCGCTCAAACTTATCACCCAAAGCGAGCACCACGGGCGTACTCGGCGAGTATCTTGACACCACCATGATCTGCATGCATATCTTTGTTAGTGACATACCGGTGTCCCGGTACCAAATTCCCATGTTAATGGTTCCTTGGAGATACCGAAAGACCCGTTTAACCGCTTCAATGTGTGCTTTTGGTAGGCTAAGCACGGTATCTAGCACACATGCATACCGAAACAGAATATCAGTCTTGCGATGAGGTACATCGAGGATCCGATCATGCTTGATATTTTGTTTGGTCTACCATGATCCCCGAGTGGTCCTCATCCGGTTTGAATGCGGCTCAATCATGGGAGTGTCAACAGGTCACTAGAATCAAATCCAAATTTCTTTAAAATCTCATTTGCATATTTAGATTGATTTATGAAAATGCCTCAGGGACTTTGTGAAATTTGTAATCCCCAGAAAAATGACATTTGTCCCATCATTGACATTTGAAATTTGGAACCCATTTCATTTGAAAAACGATCACACATTCATTGGGGTCAGTCGAGGCAAAGATAATATCATCAACATAAATTTGATCGTGAATTAAATGTTTGCACGACTTCTGGTGAACAATGTTGGATCAAGCTGCTCCTTGATGAACGTGAAGCGAAGAAACTTTGATAGCGTATCATACCATGCCCTTGGAGCTTGCTTCAAACCGTAAAAAGAGCCTTCTTCAGCGATAGCGTGAGTAGGATGCTCTGGATTCTAAAACCTTCAGGTTGGTGGCGTGAAGCGACTTCTTTAAGATCTCCGTTGAGCTTGCCGTTGATACCGCTCCAAGCAGTCAAGTTTAATCCTCCAAGCTAGGCACTTGTGAATGGCCAACCGTAACAAACAAAAGCATTTCGAAGCAAATGCAATGAAGATGGGGAAGTATAGTGTTCCCAGTTCGTTAAGTCCCAATGGTACGTCGCGAGAATAGTCGGCGATATGTAGTGATCAGGATTTGAGCGGGAAAAGGATTGTGATTGATTTATACTAAAGAAAGAGTACATAAACTACAGGGGCTTAAATGCAAATTAAAGAGAATTAAAAAGATAAGCTATGTTAAATAAACGCTATCACTAATTTTAAAATCTAATGTTTTTGATTTTTCTTTTTATAAAAACTTAAATTAAAACTACTGTGACGTCTTAAGAAAATGTAAATTTAAACAATATAAATCCTATAAATATGAAAATGACATTTTTACAACCCTAATGATAAAAGAAAATTTATAGAAAAATAAAATTATTTTTATAACTAATTATCTAATTATTATTAATTAAAAACTATTTTTAACTATTTAATTATAGCCTAAAATACAAGAAAATATGAAATAAAGCTAGAAAAATAAAATTATGACTTGGAAAAATCTAAAAAAACAAAAGAGAATTTTCAAAACTATTTTTGTATTTTTCTGAATATTTTTCTATTTTCTAGGAATTAAAATCTATTTAAAACTACTTAAATTACTAAAAATACAAATTTAACTAAGAAAAATCTGAAAAAATATTTTTTTGTCTTTTTATATTTATCTTAACTTAAGAAAAATGAAAAATTATTTTTTTGAACCTTTTCTTAATTAATTGTATTAAATGCTAATTAAAAATGCTTAAAAACTAATTAAAATCAAGAAAAATAGGCCGACTTGGAAAAATCTGAAAATTTCAAGAAAAGTCTAAAATAATATTTAGAATCTAGGAAAAATAGAAAAACATGGGGTTTTGTGAAGGAATAAGAGGGTGAGCAGAGTGCTTATATAATAAGCTTAGCACAAATAAACAACCTGGCTGAGCACAAAACGTCAGAAGCTCTAATATGCTATAAGAACTCAAAAAGACCAATTACAACTATTCTAAACATACGAATTGCAAGCTACAAAGATTATGATGATTTTGAGTTTAGTGCTAAACGGTTTGAGACCCTACATTTAAGCTTAAAAATAAGTTAACCAATAAGCTAAAAACCAAAACCAACAGTTGGAACTAGGAGGAGACGGCTAGAACTTCTAAACCAAAGAACAGACACGGAAGAGCTCGATGAGCTTGGTGCAAGGCACTGCACACACCACATGCTTTTCGTTATCTTGAGGTATTATGCGAACAATCGCCATTTTGACAAGCACTTTAGGAGCTTATAAAAATTAACAAAATTAGAAAAATCATATTCATAAAGTAGACCAAGTGAAGTTCTTAAACCCACAATTTCATTGGATTTGGCTCAGAAATGAATCCAAGAAAAATCATCTCCGGTTAGGCATAAGCTGATTTTATGTTTTTGACTTTTGAAATAACAGGTAAATATTGACTTATTTGAACTTTGAAATGATTTAAATGATTATGATGAAATATGATGGAATAGACCTAATGCAATCTATCTCTATGTATTTTGAACACAAAATAAGTTTTTGATTTACAAAAAACTTCTTGAATAATAGTAAGGCAGTTTAATGAGGATTTGACTTTTGATAGTGTCGCGGCTCAAATTTATGACTTCAATGAGTATAATGGATCTACACAAGCATAAAACAACAGGTCTTAACACTTGAACAAACCTCTATTACAGTCTAAGCAACAAATCTAAACACCCTTTTTAACACTTAATATGTAATTAACTCGAGCTAGCGCTAAACTAACTCTGTTATGGATCAAACTAAGTTTAACTACTCTAATTACCATTAAATAAACAAATCTAAACTATTGGTAACCACAGATACATATACAAACCTGAGAATGCAAAGCGGCGAAAATTGAAAATGAGATACTCGGCTTACCAATGTCGAAGCTTATTTCTCGAGGCTAAACCCGGAACCAACCCTACACTATCTAATCTAATTCAACCCAGTATCCATGCTCGACATTGAACATCATTTCCATTTCCAAATGCACCCATTTTGACTTTCATTGACCAAGTTAATTTGCTTGAAACTTATCTGCAAGCTTACCAAAAGCTTTAAATAGCTCAAACAAGCTCATGTGAACTTAATAATAGTCTACTAATGGTTTGGATAAAAGAGTTTGAAAATGGATTTTCAAGCGATGAATATGAAAATTTGAATCTTAAGTAAAGCCTTGAATTAACACTTGAAAACAGATTGTATTGATTAAACAACTTAATTTGAGTACAATATAACAAAAGATTACATCTTTAAACTTAAATTAAAGCATAAATGTTAAAAACGACATACAAGAGAAAATAAAACTAAAACTACTCTTTTTTTCTCCTTCTTCTTCCCTTATTTATACCCAAGTAGCTTCTCTCACATCTTTTGATTAAATCCCATCTCTCAAATTGGCCATTGGATGCTTTGAGTACATATTGGCCATTGGATCATTATTTGGCGGGAAAGTTATTTTGACCTCTGTGGACTCTGCATTTGCAACTAGGGGGGGTGGAGTAGGTGTGATGATGAGGAGGGGGTTGGAAGATAGGGATAAGGTGAGTGATGGGAGAAGTGTTGGGAGAAGAGTGCGAGGCAAGTTGTTGGGGAAAAGGGAGAGGATAAGCGTGGGAGGGAAAGTGGTTTGGCCCGGTTTTTGACGAGGGGGTTCAAAATGGGTTTTTGGCGGGGAGTCATGATTGGCTTGGCGAGGGGGATCAAAATGGGTAAAGGGTCAAAGTTGGTTTAAATAACAAGGACCATTTTGTAAATCTGCCAAAACTAGAGGGACCAAACACGTAATTTTCCAAAGTTGTTTCAAGGGACCAAAATTGACAAGTTTCAATAGTACAAGGACGATTTTGACATTTTCAATTTTCAAGGACTATTTTTGCCAAATTTCAAAGTTTAGGGACCTAAGTTGTAAATTTGCAATTTTAAATCTCAAGGACTAATTTTGACAACTCATGAATCCCTAGGGACTTAAAATGATATTTTTATTTATTTTGTTTTACGAGGACTTTTTGACAACTTTTGAAACTTGGGGACTAAAGCGCCAATTATGCAAACTTGATACGTTTTCACGATTTTGATATTTTTGCATTTAAAACACATAAAACACTTATTTGTGATATTTGTATTATTTTGATGCATTTCAGTGTTTTGGATGTTTTTCTTGATTGGTAATTACAAATGATGAGTATTTAGACACTCATCGGTAGTCTTTACATCCATCGATAGACTACCATGTTCTTACTTGCACATTAGCCAAGAATATTACGATTGCCTCGATTAGAACAGCGAGGCAAAAGATTCTTCAAAATTCAATACCCTCCTCTGTGGTATCCTTTAGCAACAATGAGCCTTGTTCTTTAACACATCACCATGCTCATCAAGTTTCTTGCGTGAAGATCCATTTTAGAGCAATGATCATAGCCAATCTGGGCGGTACTAATTCCCATACATCAAGTCGATCAAACTCATGAATTTCTTCTTGCATGGCATTGAACCATTTGTCTTCATTCATGGCAGTTTTAACATCTTTTGGTTGATTTTAGAGTGAGTTGAAGAAGCACCATAAGGCATCTGTTGCGGGTTGTTTCAGATGTGGATCTTGGATGAGAGGGATTTCAATGATGTTGTCTAGTGGATGATGTGAGTCTGAGGTGTTCATGTGGTGTTGTTGAGGGGAAGTAGCGAGTGATGTCTCCCGAAGAAGATGGTTACGATGATGATTAGGAGCAAATATGTTTTCAAATGGAGCATCTTCGGGGTAGCAAAGGGATTGACTTCATCATGAATCGAAGCATTCCATGATGTACACTTGATGATTGAAGATTTGTTGATGAATCGAGATTGGTCGGCGGCGGTAGCTTCTTGACTTAATGACATAGAAGTTGAAGGGTTAATTTCATTGACAAGGATAGAAGCAGCCTCGTTGATTGGAATTGTCATATCATTGTTACTTGGCTCAAATTGTTCATCAAACATTGGATCAAATAATTTCTTTAAATCATCTTGAGGAGGACACATATGGAGTTCTTGATGAGGAGTTTGGTACAAGAGATGAACCAATGGGATTTGCTTTGAAGTCGCGGTCCTAAACTGGATTGTCCGGGGCCATTTGACGGTCGCTCATCAGCGTGGCGTGAATTGTTTCCATGATATTTGGGTTCTCTTGTTGTAGATCGGTAACCTTTACTAGTAGGTGCATAGCCTACAAAACTCCAATGTCGCTTTAGCTCTCAGTTTTCCTAAATCTTGACCATCATTAGTTGGATAACATAAAGCACCAAACACACGAAGGAATGAAAGATCGGGTTTCTGTTGTGGACAAGTTCATATTGGAGTTTTTCCATGAGCGGTGTGAATCGGGATCGATTTTTGTGTGTAGCATGCAGTAGCAATGGCTTCACCCCAGAGAAACATTGGAACTTTTGAGTAAATCGGCATTGTCCTTGCGGCTTCCACAAGAGTTCGATTTCGTCTTTCAACTACACCGTTACGTTGAGGAGTTAGAGGAACACTTCTTTGATGGCCGATTCCATACTTTCATAAAACTCACCAAGTTGTTTGTTAACAAACTGGTTCCATTAATGTTCGGATGATTCGGCCGTTTTGTTAAGACGAACTGCATTTGTTTGATGAGTTTGATGATGATCTGAGTTTCATCCTTTTTTAAGAATTTTACCCAAGTGAATCTAGAGAAATCATCAACCACAACTAACACATATTTCTTCCCAAAGATATTCCGCACTCTCATGGGTCCACATAAGTCCATGTGAATTGTATGAAGAACTTCTGTGATTGAGTTTGTAGGTTTGGGTTTATGGGCATACTTCTTTCTTTTTCCCAATTGTAATCTTGAACAAAGATGATCCTTTTCATATTTAAGTCTAGGTAAGACCTATAACTAAGTCCTTTACGGAGAGATCATTGATGGTGCCGCAGTTCAAGTGATTGAGACGTCGATGCCATAACCATGACTTTGTTTTAGAAGCCTTTGACAACAAGCAAATTGGAGAAGACTTCATCATATCTTCGATAGAGATGGTGTATAGATTTGAACCACGTTAACCTCTTAAAAGTTCCTTACCATCAAGTTCTCTAACGAAACAAGTATGTTTTCTGATGGCTACTTCTAGATCGAGAATCCAATTGACCAACGAGAGAACGAGGTTATGACCAAGACCTTCCACATAATATACCACGAGATAACACTTTTCCAACAACATAATCTCCATAACCCTTAATTGCACGAAATGATCATTCCCGAATCTACTGTCGATGAATTTGCTCACGAAGTTCATGAGCGACGGTCTAGTCATATGCTTGGAGCGACTGAGTCCGGTACCCGCGAGCGATTTGAACGATCTGCAGTTGAACACAGACAAGAATGGATAAGCGGATAATTGGGATCCCCATGCAAGAATGGGTTCCACTGGTTATGCTGATGGTGGAACACCCACATCAAAAATAGAAACATCCATATCAGAAGTAGAAGCAATGGAATTATTGGGAATAGATGCGATCTTTGTGTTACGTATTTGACCTATTCAAAGTATGTTCACTTCTTAAGGAATAGTTCTACCAGTAGGCATCCATTTTCTAGTGGGCATAGTCTTAGCGCTTTGAGAACAAAGCGATTATTCTTATGGCAAAAGGTATCCAATAATAACCTATCTTTATAAATGTTCTTCTGTGGGTTTCCAACGTTTTCTAACAATCTTACGTCTTTGCCTTTTAGCCTTCTTTGCACGAACATTAGCATTAACAATTTTAGCGGGCATTTTGACATCATTAGACAAAGCATTCACACCACATTCATGATTAACGCGAAATTCAAGCGGAAATCATTACAAGGTTTGCAAATAGTAGTATCAATGAATTAATTACTGATGCATACTTATAATACTAGAATCAACGATTATTTTATTCAACTCAAACTTAAAGTTCCTAGATTGGTCTTCTACTCTCTTCCCATGCACATTCTTAGCTTGCAAGGTCCTATCATTCCTTGTATTGTCTTGAGACTTTGACCCTTCGCTTTAATGTCTGATTACTCTGTGGGGAATGGGAACATTAGTTGGTTGATCTGATTTTTGCATTCTTGAACTTGATGTGCAAGGATCTGTACTAGAAGCACATTAGTGTTTACTTTCTTAAAACATGATTTGAGCTATTTGGGGCACATTAAAATTCACTTTCTTAGCACTAACATATCTAGAATCGAACTACTTGAAGGCACCCTATGGTTGACATTCATTACATTGGGCATAGAACGGATTTCATGCTTGGCACTAGGCATAGAACAAGGCATCACGACTTTGCCTTTTGCACCTAAGGATTTTGGACATGTTGCAATTACACATTCAAGCAGATTTTGAGATCGTTTGGCACGGGGCAAGCAAACCTAATTTCTCTATCAAGAGGTTTATTAATTAAATCCTCTTCAACAATCTCACGGAGACATTCTAGACTATCCTTAAGGTGAGCACAATAGTCATGAAATGCAGATTCATTATTCCTAAGATGAGGAGGAATATATTTAACCGTCCAGATTATTTTTAGTCTAGGGTGACTTTGAAACAACATTCTTATTAAAAACAAGTGGCGGTTTCCCATTTTCGACTTCTGATTCTCAATTTCCTTTTGTAAAGGCGTTATTTTTTAGTTGTTTTGGTCACGGTGACTTTCATTGAATCATATAACTCTTTAAAGTGTCGTTTAACTTTTTCATTTTCTTCTAGAAACTCTCGTTTTCCTTTTGTAAGGCATTAACTAAGTTTTGAAGATGAAAAGTTTGAGAATCCTGAGAATCTAAAGGAGGAGGCATTTGGGATCGATCATTGTTCTTTCACCCTTCAATTGAGAGATTTGGGCTTTCAACTTTTTGATCGTGTTACAATGAGCTCGAATCAGTTCATCACGTTTGCTAATTTCAAAAGCGCATCAAATTCGGGAGCATCCAAGGATGTCTTGATATTTGAGGTTTTAACATTTTCTTTTAGATGTTGATATTTTAGTTGTAAATCAAAATGTTCAACTTCTAGTTTAGAAAGATGCTTTACCAAATTATCGTGATCATCCCGATCAATTTTCTCATTAAGTTTTGAATTAATCTTTTCAAGCTCAATGACACGATCATGGGAGACTTTCAGAGCAACAGATAATTCATGAAATTGAGAAGCATTAATGGAGCAATTAGTAGCTTGATGTAAAACACATCTTGAGCAATACATTCTGAAATAAGATTCTCATTCAAGGTATGCAAGTTCTTCCTCTCAATCTCATTATATTTTAATGCTCGCTCATAGTCACTAACCTCAACTATCATTGCATCAAATTCCTTTTCCATTCCTTTAATATCCGAACTTATCCCCTTTTTAAGACTCTCAAAATGATCTTTTAGTAGTTTGAAGAAAGGCATGACCTCGGTTAGATAGCATTCTTTTGTTTGTTCAAAACCCTTTCCCCCGAGTTATCCCGATTGGGTGTGATCCTTTTCTTACAAGTTTTCTCAAAATCGACAAATAGTTGAAGAATAACATATTGATTGATTAAGGTCTTGCTCTTAGTGGCAATAGTTCTAGGAACTAAATGCATTGGTGTTTAGAGGATACCAGATTCGACGAAAGCATTTTCTAAGGAAGGGTTTGTTTCAACAAGATTTTCGACTTTTGCTTATCTAAATCCTTTTTCGAACACTTGTTGAGTGTTAACAACGTCAGAGGCTTAAATTTGTTTAAGGAAATCCAATTCTCCTTCTTGTAATCATGGGGTGTGATAATTATTTTATTCTCTTTACATTTAGGATCATCTAACTTCTTGTTCATCTTTTCCCTAGTGACTTCATCATATTTATTATCTTCCTCAGTGCACTCAGTGCAACTAGGTTTCTGTCTAGGTTTAAGGATTTCATTGCCATCATAAAGTACCTTACGAGCATTTCTAGCCTTTTAGTGACCTCTGGATTTGGTTCCTCAACAAGGGAATGCTATGCTTATCGCTTAAGACTCTATGCTTAGTGATCATGTGGCGATCGAATGGTGTTCCCTTGTCGCATTAACTTATTTTCAAGCTTGTTCTTCAAAGTTTTTAGATTAGAAAAATCATTCAAAAGTTTTGATTCCTTGGCATGAAATTCTTGCTTAAGCACTTTAACATTTTCTTGAAGTTCTTGTTTTTGCTTAGCGAGTTTTGAAAGCTTTTCTTGTAAGGAATTTAACTCTTGTTTTAACACTTCTTCTCTAAAATTTCTTTTTCTAATAATTATGCGCATTTGGTTATCCATTTCACGCTCCGCAGTAGTTAGCTCAAACTTAGCACGTTGTTCATAAATGGCAACTCGTTCTATATAGGCATTAAGTTGAGATATACGAGAATCATCGAGGGGCAGCGTGTATTCATCAAAAACATAATCATCATTATTGCGGGAGATACATCACTTGATACAATCACACTTTCACTTTGTTTCACATATTGATCATATGGGACAACATTGATATTACCTATATCTTCAATATTTGACTCAATGTTTTGTTGATTGTATTTCATTATGCATCTTTTGCACATCAACTTCATCATATAGTTTTAATACCTCTGAGATGATTTTGTCTTTGGATGGTCCAGCTTGTGGTGAAGGAGAGACCTTAGGAGAGACCATTGGAGAAATGCTAGCCATGAAAATTGTTTGTGCAGTAGGTCCATCATCAACAATAGAGTCGTATGCATCCTGATCGGCGACTTGAAGGCATTGATGATTGTGACCTATCTCACGAATAGGCGCTCATCATACGCATCATATGTCTTAGCATTCCCTTGACAGAAACAACAGACTCTTCTTCATCCAAGGTTGCTCAATTGTCCTGAGCTTGCACTAGCAGCATCTTATCCCTGAAGTATTCGCATTCGAGGCGTTTTGGAGATGTGCAATTCCTTGCAATGTGTCCTCACCACCACAGTTGTAACATTTGAGCTTGCTTGGCTTTGATACCATTCCTTCCTTCGATACGATTTCCTCCATAGCCTCCACTGCTCCACCTCTCGATCATCTTGCCTTTCTTGGACTTTTTCATAACCTTCCCATCTCGGCAGTAGCTTGATTGTGTGGATTGGATCTTTGTTCGAGGTTGTTGTTGGTGTGTGGAAGTGTTCATGTTTTGGTGATCATGAGAGCCAGTTGATTAATGAAGTTCCTACGGATGCATCGGCATCGGCTTGTTTGAATTGGATCGGGAATGAGTTTGTGAGTCCATCACCCATGGGTATAACTTGTGAAGCTTTAGTGGTATGATGTTTGAGTAGAAGCGGTTGAATCATTTGATGAGCTTGTCTCTCTGGATTTGTTTTGAATTGTTCAGAATCCTCTTTTCAAACATGACATGTCTCTCATTACGAAGAAGGAAGGCATAGAGTTGCTCATAGTTTGTATTCTTCAATCCTTTAGTGAGCTTCACAGAAGTGACAAACTTGTGCCATTATGGATTCATGTTGTTTACAAACTTTGAGTTCAGTTGAATGTTAGGCATGGTCATTTTGATGTTCCTCATGTCATTAACAAGCTTGTGGAATCTCACGTAATACTCATAGACACTCTCATTCGGTTTCATCTTGAAGTGATCAAATTCATCATAGAGTTGTGATTCTCTGTCTTCCATGGTTAATTGAACCGAAGAAGCATCTTGACATTATCCCATCGACCTTTGCTTCGGTGTTGTGATTGATAAGCTTGTAGATGTCTTTTGGAAGACCTTGAAGTATGATGTTAGAAGCCACGATATCGCATCGAATCTCTTCTTCTCCTTATCATTGAGCTCATCATACGTCTTTGGTCGTCTATTCCATAGATCATTGTTCCATCTTCATCTGTATCAATTATGTCTCTAGTAGTCTCAACTAGACACGGTCCTTCATCAATCGATTTGAGAATGTTGACCCCATTTTCCTTTCCAAGGCGATATAATCACGATTCTTTGAGCCCAAGAGTCGTAGTCGATTACATCAAGCATAGGTGGGCAGTATCACGACCTGGCCTTGAACATCCTAAAACGCTGATGGGATGATAGTAGAATGTTGGTAGACATGTTCAAGCTCTACGGGATTTTACTAGTCTTTGATTAAACGGAAATTGATTCTTTCACGAGTTTTACTAAATCCAAAAGAACAGTAGAGTATCACGAAGTAACAAGCCTAAATGAACAAAAATCGCTAACCACACAACTTTAAAGCAGTACCAACTCGCTTAATCAATCAACTCAAGCTAAATAGCCAAAGTCGCATTGGCATTAACTACAAGCACCTTGTCAACAAGCTTAATGAATCAAGTGCTGAATAGCCAACTCGCTTTAGTATCAACTTCTTAACACAATCAACAGCTTGAACACCAAGTCGTTAATTTAACTCGCTAGCTTTACAACTCGCTTAATAGCTAAGTCGCTTTAGATATCAAGTAAACTTAAAGAAACAACTTCGCTTAGAACCCAAGTCGCATAAAAATCAACTCGCTAAACACCAAGTCGCGTACCAACTTCATCCAATAACAAAGCAACTCGCTTTGAAGAAAAAACTATCCGAGACACAACTCGCTTCGTACAAACTTGAAAAATAACCACTTTATCAATCAAAAACAACCAAACCACAATGATTTAAGCATAAACATAAACACATATGATGATCCTAAACACAAAAGTACAAGCAAAATTCAAACTTTAACACTAGAATTTGTCCAAATGAATCAAACTCTCCTAAACCTTTAATACCCCAATAACCTTATACCAAACAAAAAGCATGAAAGATGAGTGATCAAACCATGGCTCTTGATACCAATTGTTAGATATAAGATTTCACAAACACACTAAACCAAAACCATATGGGGGGTTAACTAAGTTTAGAGAGAGAAAGTTCTAGTGAGAGGAAGGAAGAGAGTTGGGAACTATGTGAAACAAAGAAAAATGGTATTGAAGCTCCAACCCTCTACCTTGGGAGGTAGAGGGTATTTATAGTTTCTTACAAACAAACGCCACCTACGGGCTGTGGATCAGGCATACAGTGGGTAAACACCCGTCCGTCCTCCACGGTGTTACTTAACTAAATACTACTTAATATAGAATAACTACGACTACGAGCTTTCTAACGCTTACATATACTTGAGGTGACCGACTCTTTAATACCTGGAATTTCTAATTCCTAACACCATGGAAAGCCAAGATCATGGGAAAGACCAACACAAAAGATTGACCAAGGATTCTACACTGGTAGATATCTGTTAAGAGAAACACCATCAAGACTTGTCAAATGGTCTGCAAGAAAAACGAGCATCATTCCTAAGGGAAAAGAGATGCTTGTCAAGAAAGTACTAGAAAACCAGGCCTTCAATTCTTCTCAGTTGGCACAAAACCAAAAGGTTGAGACTGCAAAGAAAACAAAGAAGGAGAAGAAAGCAAGATGCTACATCTGTAGAGAGACAGGACATGCATACTGGGCATGTGAAAGTAGAACAAGGATTGCAGTGATTGAATCACAACAGGAAGCAATAACAGATAAGCAAGTGCTTGAAGGAGAGGCCCAATTTCCAGAAAAAGTTCATGTAGAACCAGACTACATGATTGAAGGATCAAGGGACAAGTCATGGAATGAAGTATGGTTTGTTAGCAGTAGTTACAAGTATCATCTATGCCCAAGCAGAGTTCAATTCTAAAGAATTGAATACAAGTTCAAGATGATCTGCAAAGAAGAAAAAGAGAAAAAAATGTATATTCTCTTATGGGGTGAGGTATTTGTGGTCAACACAAAAGATGGAGAGATCATTGTTCAAAATGTTCAATACACCCCTGAGGTGTCTTTGAATATACTAAGTTATGATCTCTTGGAAGAACAAGGTTATGTGTTGAAGATTGAAAATAACATGTGTACATTAAAAGGCATGTTTGATGAGAACACTGTGGAGACAGATAAAGAACAAGGAAAAGGCAACAATGGAGAAAATTGGAGTCAATCGACATAACAAGTATTTAGAAGATTACTTTGAGTCCTTGGACCCAAAGGATGAGTGCTCATTGGTTAAAGGCGGAAGAACTAAACCGGAACAAGGAGGACACAATTATGTGGACAATGACTATATAAGTTGGAATGGGACCTTATATGCCCTCAAGGTAAATTCGTTCAATAGATTTTTATCTTTTATGAACTTACTCAAGAAAAAGCAGTTTGTATACAACAATGGGGGTCTTGATGGAAAGTTTTAGAATTAATTGAATGTTTCTACTTGCAGTATCTAACTATGATACACTAGACATGATACCACTGTTATTCAAGGAAAAGAGATAGATTTCTTTGAGTTTGCACAAGATAGTAGATGGATTTGGTGGCTATGTGGCAGTCACTTTGAGTGACAAATGGAAAGACATTGCAAGCATACAAAGGATTGGCAGTTGAAGATGATGAAGCCATAAGGCTTGTTCACAGAAAGTTCATAGATCATAAGTGTTTGCCATGAGTACCAAGAATGCCCAGTGTTGAGAAGACAAGAGAAGTGAGAGAGTGCAGTAGATATGCAGAAGAGAAGGTCCCACAAGGATGGAAGAATGGTGCAGTAGAAGATGGATCACAAGAAGAAGAGATGAACAACTATGGTGTTAGAATGTATGACAATGAAGAAGAAAATGCAGCCCATGGCACAAGCAGTCAAGACGTACAGTGATCATGAGATCATTGTTTGAAGAAAAATGGAAGCAAGTCTTACTCAAGAAATTTGATCTTAAATAATTAAGAGGGAGATGTTACCCTATAATTATGTTAAGATCAAATATAATATAGTCTTAGTATTATTACTTAGTTTTATTTTAAAGACAATATGTTTGTATTATTTCTGTATGGGTCAAAGCGTATATGGGTCATAAGTCAACCCAACGACCCATTGCATGAAAGACGATTATTGTAGCGATTATGTTGGTTGGTAGTTATGCCCCAAACGACACAATGATTAGTAGTAACAGTCATTGGATAATTGTGACGTTTGGAAAGGTATAAATAGGTACTTTGTTGCAATCAAAATATAACAATTCACTATCAAATAATATTACTTTGTTGTTGTATACTTTGTCCAATATTATTACTGTTACATTGCATTTACATCATACCACACACAAACACAGATTACTATGACCATTTACAATCACTTGTTTCAATCAAAACGTGTTGGCAGCAAGCCTGTCCAACATTCAAAGAGTCAACTCCTCACATTATATATACTACATATTTTTCATACAGCTTATATTTGTATCCTCATATGTATTGTTTTGCTAAAAGTTAAAAGTTATGACATTTGTTCAATGAAAATGTAGCAACCCATACAAGTACCAACTAAAGTAAGTTTGCCATACTTCAAGGATTATTGAAGCTGCAAATTGGTTTTATAAAAAAATCAACTTTTTTAAACTTCGTTGTGATAAAAAAAAATAAAAAAATAAATTGTTTGGTATAGCGATCGTTTATAGTTTGAGAAATGCTAAATCACCATACCCATCTTTCTAGTTATCATCCTATTATTTAGTTGACAATCATCTACAAACTTAGAAATATGACTAACTTTCTAGTCATTCTTAGATGATTGACATCTAAGTAATAGGAGGATAAATAAAACAATTTATCATTTCTCTTTTTATTTTGTAATTTGAACTTAGATAAATATGAAGTCCATCAATAGAATAAAAGGTTAATTCTATTGGCACTCTAAATTTGCTATTTGCACAACTTTTACTATAACAAAACCATGGGTTTTTACTGTTTAACATGAACAATAAATCCCACAAGAAAAAAGTCAAAAATAGTTTTTCCGGTCTCTTTGAAAATTTGCAAAAATCGTACATGTCATTACTTGCTTATTACACAAACAGCCCCGATAATATATAAGGATTGTTTATGTAACAAAATGAAAATATAACACTAAGGGTGCGTTTAGTTGGAGAAAAAATTCTCTTGTTTTCTATCTCTAGTTTTGTAAAAATTTGGATGGGAAATTTATCTCCACAAAACACTTGAAAATATAGAAAATGCGTTTAGTTGATATTTGTATTTTCTATTTTGAAGAAGAGGATGGAGGGTTGGGGGTTATAAAGGAAAACAACTAAAATTTGTATTCTAATTTTCCTTGTTATATTAGGAATAGGGGATTTTGTGTTTTGCAAAACATTTTGTTGGAAAATGATAATTTGAACGCGATCTCTATTTTCCTTGTTTTCCACAAAACATTTTGTGGAAAACAAAGGTGTTTTCCCCCAACTAAACGCACCCTAAGAATCTCTATAGTTACTTTTTGATTTCAGAAACAGCCTTTTAGTTAAATTTAAGAAGAAAAAAAAAAGAACAGTTTATATAAGAAAAGTTTACATAAAGAAACCATGTCAGTTATCCTAGATTACCAATAAACATTCATAATTTTATTTAATAAAAAAAGATTTTATAACCTCATGTTTTACATAAATACTTTTAACTTTGTATAATTAATAGGTAACTCATACCTATAATAGCAAGGTTTTTTCTTTCTTTCTTTCTTTTAAAAAAATCATTTAATGTATTGGCCAAAATCTAAAATTATTAATTTAGTAATCAGAGTTTATTTGTATATGTTTAAAACAATTTATAAATAAAACCAAAAACTGACTAACGTAACTTTTTTCACGTAAAATATAGACTCCTTGTAACCGAACACGGGTAAGGAAAATTCTCGTTTAACAGATGTGTCAGACGATGGTTGTCGGAAGCCATTTTTAGATATGCAATTTTAGTGTCTAAAAGTTTTTGATGACAACACCCAACAGAAAATCGATGTAACCTAGGTGGTTAGCGTATAATTCTCTAAACTGCTTCTTTTTCTTTTTTTCTTTTATTATTATTATTATTATTATTTTATTTTATTTTTTGTTGCAAATGTGAAGAGGAGAGTTATTTTACATACCAAACTTTACCATCTACAGGGGCTGTCTACATCATCAAATCTAAAAAGAAATCAATGGCTAAGATTAAGCGTTTATTATTTCACACCCGTTTTTATAATTTAAATATCTCTTAAACCGTTAATCGTTAAGTGAAAATATTTACACCATCGCGACGAGCATTTAATTATCTTTCTATACACAGACACTTTGATATACTTTCGAGAAAAAGAAAAAGTTTCATTTTTTTCACGTTTTTTCGTTATTTTTTCGTTTTTTAAGTTCTGAAATTTGCGTGAAAAATCATATATGATAAAACAACTAAATGAATATCACATGTGATATTAATGTTAAATCATATATGATATGTAATATCATATGTGATATTACACTAATATTATCATATATGATATTATACTAATATCACATATGATATTAAATTAGTGTTTTATCATATATGATTTTTTAATGCAAATTTCAGTAACGTAAAATAAAAACTTTTAAAAAAAAACGTGAAAAATGCGGCAGTATATCAAAAATACTATCTATAGAAAGATAAATAATGCTATTTTATATTTTTTTCGCTTAACGATTAACGGTTTGAAAGATATTAATATTTGAAAAAAGATTATGAAAGTGGGTTTTAAATTGTTGAGATTAATCTCATCCATTGAATCAAATAAAAATGAAGGGGTAGATTGATCCTTGGTATGTAAATAATCTTTGATAACAATGATCTTATCCAAATGTGAATTATATTAAATTTCCAAACAATTTACACCATAAGGGTAACAAAACATTGATTTGGACAGACCCCAAATGAGATCCAAGCAAAAACTAACAACCACCGATATGCGATATAACTACATATAATTACAATTTTTTTTTTTTTTTTTTTTTTTTTAAAGAGGTATTATAATTTTTTTTTTACAAATTTTTTTTCCCCTTTTATTCTTATTATTTTATTTTTATTTTAATGCAAAGATAAGGTTATATTACTTCAACGACAGAGTAAGAACTAAGAAGGATTCCCAAGAAGAGGAAGCCATTTAACGAAGAGATCAATAATCGCATGCAATAAATTGTAATTTTTTTTTATTAAAGAAAAATAAATTTAAATCTTGTCTTCCTTTCATTTTAAAATTATTCTCAAACAAAAACACACCGCTTAAATGGGACCGTAACACTCTTAAACAAATCAAGTATCATATTCACTCATTAAACTCTCTTCTATTGATTGAAACAAAAAGTAAACAAATCCAGAACGAACCGACGAAACGGTAAAACCGAGAAAAACCGAACCGAATCGAACTTCGGTTCGATTCTCGGTTTAGGTTTTACTATTTCGGGTTTCGGTCGGGTTGGTTTGGTCGAAACCCGGAAGAGAAAAACCGAGCGAACCAGCGAATCGAACAAAACCGAACGAGTAACCGGTTCGGTTCTCATTTGAATATTTTCCTTTTCAATTTTTAGGGTGGGTCAGATTTTCTTGAATCGGGTCGGGTTTGACGATGCTCACCTATCTACCACATGTATACATTCATTTTTTTATTTATATATTGCTCTAATGTTTGCTCACTTATGTGGGACAAAGCCAAAGTTCATTTCCTTCTGCCTTTGTTTCAACTGCCTGATTCTTGTCGACATTACTTTCATGTGCAAATTAATTTGCAACATTGGTTTAGTTTAATAATACAGCTCCAAACAAGTAACACAAACATTCCCTATGTTGAAAAAAAACATCACCAATTTAAACAAAACATCCATATCAACATAACTACTGATTTACATGAAAGGTTTTATTAATATTTAAATATCATTATGTCGGATTCGAACTCGAGATTTCAGGATTGCACACATTACGTATGAGAGTTGATGTTAAATAATTAATATATAAAATGTTATTATTAATTATTTGTCACGAAATAAAACATAACGATAGTTAATATTTAACGAGGTTTGGTTAACGGTCGTTAAATGTAAACTAAAGGACTAAATTGAAATTAGAAGTCGGGAAAGATCTAGAACCCCTCCCATGGGTTAGGGCGATCGGTTATGGGTTCCCAAACCTATTCCCACTCAAACTTGGTCATCAAGTTAAGTTACCTATAATACAAACCCTTGTATTCATTCACAACTTAACCTTGGATCACCAATAAACCTAATTTCTCTTCTCCTCTCCTCCCTCTTGTGTTTGGCCGACCGTACAACCCCCCTCCCAAGGTCGATTTTCCAAGCTCAAGAAACAAGTGTTTGGTTTTATTTGTGATTCAAGAACCTAGCTTTTCACATCAAATCGCTAATGATGCGTGTGTACAAGAGCGAAGAATAAGCGCACTTGTGTTTGTGGAATCTTGGTGGTCGACTTCTTGGTGGGTCGAATTGCATAAAACCCAAGTTAGGGTTTGGGTTTGTTCTTGGTTCAAACATCGTTTGGTTTACTTGAATTGCTAAAAGGTACGCGTTTCTTATTCGGTTAATTAATATACATGTATTATTCTTATTCTTCATTTGCATGCTTTGATGATGTTTACTTGCTTTTGTAATTGTTATGATTAGTAAAAACCAACAGTGGCATCACGAGCCGTTAATATGATGTAATTAATTACCGAAACACATAAAATGAATCTTTATGATTATATGCATGCTTTTTATGGTTTCTAGGGTTTTGAATTGAAACCTAATTTTTAATTATAGGGTTGATTACCTTAAATTTTATTTAATTAGGTTTTAATTTTGTAAAACTTGTAAAAACCCTAGGATTGCATGCTAGTTTTATGTGGTTATTATGAATAAATGTTATGTGCCTTGTAATATGCGTTATCTTAGGTGATAAATTGTTATGCGGAATCCATGGTGAAACATGTATGTTTTGCCATGGATATTATTTGTTATAAATTGTTTAGTTGATACACACATGTTTTATTTATTTGATAATTATTGAATTGGGAAGACCTCAATTATAACTAATAAAAATTCGTTATGTGCTAATGGTATATTATTAACTTTGGCTTACTCAATCGACTTGTCGATGCATGTGGCTCATCTACCTTGTAGGTGAAAGCCCTAGTTAATGTATGCATTTATTTACGCCTAGAATTGTTTATTAGGTTTTATTGAAATAATTATGCATGTGGCTAATTGTTTTACATATGTTAAATTGTTTGGTTATATGTTTATATTAGTTGAGTATGTTTATATTAGTTGAGTGTGTTTAATTTTTTATTAAAGTGCTTTTGTTTATATATTGTTTGGCATGTTAGTAAGCAAAAGGGTTTTAAGTAGAAAATTAAATGGACTAAATAATGGCAGCGATTTGTTATCTAAAATATTATTCTTGAACTTTTAATCGATTGATGCGACCGTACTAAATGGTTAGAACGGCTCACCCACTAGAACAAACTAAAAAGGGGTTAATTAAGAAGTGAATACGGTCCCGAAAGGATGTCTAAGGTTATGCTTTTGTACACGGTCCTCTGCCCCTTGAGTTGATTAGAGCTACCTAGTATAACCATTCAATGCGAAGCATCTTAGTGCATAAAGTTGTAAGTTTTCCGCAGCATCGATTAAAACTTTGTAGAATTCAATCTTAGCAATTAAAATATTATGTAAGTTTTTGAAAATATTATGATATAAAGTTGTATGCATGCTTCTTTATACATAAGTTTTGATTACACGTCAAAAATTGTGCCCTTTAAATTTAAGTTTATGCCATCTAATGATATGAAACACTTGAAGTTGTAATTTAGTTATGTGAGAACTTGATCTAGATTACAATAACAAGGTGAATTATTTTGTTGTGTGAGACCTCAGCTTAATATTTTCTTGAGTTTCTAAATTAGACAACTTAATTAAGTTAGTTAGTGAGACCTATGACTTAAGGCATAAGATGGGATAAAATATGCTTACGTTTTGCATTAATTGTTTTGGAAAAATTGTAAATCCCATAACTTTTGGAATTGAAAACTTGTTTGTCAATTATTGTTTTCAACAATTACCTATTCTATACTTTCATCACTAGCAGATCAACTGATGTGGTGAAACTATGATAATGAGAATCAAAATTCAAGGAAAATTCTATAGTTAATATGAATATTGACCAAAGGGTATTTTATTTTCTTGAATGTTTACTTATCGAAAGTACTAACTTTTGAATTTTTATTTCTGTAGAAATGGCTCAAGTTTGAATCTCTTGCACTAGCCTCGTCGTTCAAATCTATGTTCGATCGAGAGAATTGGTGGTAGCCAATTTCAATGATTGGTATCGGCCACTCAGAATTGTCTTGAGGGTTGCCAAAAGACTAGATTATTTGACTCGCCTTGTCTCCGAACTGCAGCGGGTGCTACTGCGAAGCACGAGCTACATGGCAATCGAGTATGACAAGTATAATGAGGTTCTTGCATTATGCTTGGGAGTATGAACTCAAACTTGCAAAAGAAGTTTGAGAATTACTTCCCTAACCTCATGCTTGAATAATTGCAAAGGTTGTTTGAAAAGCCTTATTTGTAGAGTCGTATGATCGATAGATGCTCTACAGTTGCCGCAAGCGGAGAGAAGGGAAACACATGTAACGCCACATTTGAAATGATGAGTTACATGGACGGCTGGGCGACTTAACTATGTCTACCCCATGACATACAAATTGGCCTTATCAACGGATCCCTTAACAAGGAGTTTGATGGTTTAGTGCTTTAATACAATATGCATTGCACGAGGGAAGACAGTCATGGTACATGCAATGCTCATTGATTACTGAAAGGTTTGCCCAAAGGCCCTACACTGCGGTTCGACCATCTAGAAGGGTAGGATTTCTAAGCCTAATAAGCGCTAGCGAACAAGAAAGGAAAGGTGGGGTAAAGGCGATAAGGGAAAACAAGTTATGACTTATCAACAAGAACCGAAGTACCCTCCCAAAAGCGTTGACAATCGAAGAAGGATCAGGGCTTGTCATCAACTGCACCGAGTAGGACCTTTGGAAGGAATTGTCCACCACCTTGATGAGTTAGCAATAAGAGGTATAAAATACGGCACTATGGCTAGTACTTCAGGTACTCCTTTGATGATAGAATTATTTTCTTTTCCTCATAAAATAAATTCTGGGTATATGATCTGGATGTGGTATTCAAATATGTAATACCGCAGGGACTTAGAGGAGCAAGGAAGCTTGCCTATGGACAGCAATACACTGCAGCGTGGTAATGGAGCACATGCATCGTTGAAGCTATAGGCACGTTTGATTTAGTTTTACCTTGGGTTTATACGTCTTTAAAAGATTGTCATTACGCACCTTCTATTGTTAGGGGTTTCGTTTGTTTCCTTGTTAAAAGATATTGGTTTTATTCATACATTTACTGATTATGGAATTTCGGTTTCTTTAAATGGTGTTTTTACTTTAATGTTATTCCAGTAAATGGTGTGTTTGAAATTGATTTGCATGATAATATGATTGATAAAAATAATTATGTCTTTAGCATCAATAATAAAAGAATCAAAGGTGATTTGGATTCTTCATTTCTTTGGCATTGTAGACTTGCTCACATAGGCGGCGCATGCAAAAATTTGCAACATGATGGGCTTTTGCAAGACATCAATGATGAATCATTTGATAAATGCGAATCTTGCATATCTGGAAGATGACCAAGAAACCTTTTACAAATAGTTTAGAAAGGGCTTCCGATCTTCTTGGTGTGATACATACTGACGTATGTGGACCACTAAGACATGTGTCAAGGAAGGGTGGTAGCTACTTCTTAACCTTTACTGATGATTTCAGTTGTTATGGTTATGTTTATTTACTTAAACATAAACATGAAGTCTTTGAAACGTTTAAGGTTTTTAAGAGTGAAGTAGAACGCAACTAGGAAGAAGATTAAAGCTCTTCGATCCGATAGAGGTGGTGAATATTTAAGCCAAGAGTTTAAAGATTATCTAGTTGAGTGTGGTATCGTCCAGCAACTCACATCTCCATATACTCCACAACAAAATGATGTATCTGAGAGAAGGAATCGTACATTGTTAGACATGGTGCGATCAATGTTTAATCTTACAACTCTTCCCTTATCCTTTTTGGATTATGCTTTAAAAATTGTTAGCATATTGAATATGGTTCCAACAAAGAAGGTTGATAAGACTCCTTATGAAGTGTGGTATGGGAAAGCTCCCAACTTGTCTTACTTAAAGGTCTGGGGTTGTGGCGTTTGTTAAACGTGACTCTGCTGATAAGCTACAACAAAGATCTGTTAAGTGTATCTTCGTAGGATACCCAAAAACTATGGGTTACTAATTTTACTTTCCACACGAAAACAAAGTAATTGTTGCTAGGTATGGAGACTTTCTTGGAAGGGATCTCATATCTCATGAATTAGGTGGAGTTTATGATGGAATATGATCAAGAAGATACAACACCTTCTGAAAACACTAGCCAACCTCAAGTAGAGCACGAAGATGCGGTTCCACACTGAAGTTGAAGTGGTTCCCATCGTAGATCTTCAAAATTCTGGCGTGCACTGATCTATGTCTCAATGTAGAAGAGGAGGAAAATATGTTAGGGGATCTTGGTGAACACCTAACTATAAAAACTGCCATGATGAGTCTGAAAAGGAAAAATGGGGAGTTGCAATGAATGGGAAATGCAATCCATGAAAGATAGCAGTTTGGATATAGGTTGACTTACCTCCAAATGCTAAGGTAGTTGGAAGTAAGTGGCTCTATAAGATAAAAGCTGACATGGATGGCAATGCACACACCTATAAAGCTCGTCTTGTAGCTCAAGGGTATAATCAAACCTTTGGGATAGACTACGAGGAGACATTTTTCTCGTAGCAGACATTAGAGCTATTAGGATTCTTATAGCCATAGCTGCGTACTATGACTATGAGATATGGCAAATGGATGTCAAAGCTGCCTTCTTAAACGGTCGCCTAGATGAGGACATCTATATGGCAACTGAAGGGTTTGTGAATCCAAAGTTTCCGGCGTGTATCACAAACTTCAAAGATCCATTTATGGATTGAAGCAAGCATCAAGGCAATGGAACAACAAGTTTGATGAAGAAATCAAGAAATTTGGTTTCACTCAAAATCTTGATGAGCCATGTGTGTATCACAAAGCTAGTGGGAGTAATGTTATTTCCTTATCTTATATGTCGATGACATATTGATCATGGGAAAAGACATTCCAAGTTTGCAAGATGTAAAGTCTTATCTTGGAAAGTACTTTTCTATGAAGGATTTAGGGGAGCGGCATTTATTCGGGAATCAAGATCTACGAGATAGATCAAAGGCGGTTAATTGGACTAAGCCAAAGTGCTTACATTGATAAAATATTGAAGAGATTCAATATGCATGATTCCAAGAAGGGATATTTGCCGATGCAAGTTGAACATGGCTTAAGTAATATACTATGCGCGTCAACACACGAGAAGAGGTGGCACACATGAAAAAAGGTTCCTTATGCCGGTGTAGGATCTATCATGTATCTTGTGAGATGTACAAGGCGATGTGGCGTTTGCAGAGAATATCACCGGTCGGTATCACAGAACCCAGGTGTGAAACAACGGCAATTGATAGAACATTCTTAAGTATCTAAGGGCTACTAAAGAAATGTTTCTAGTGTATGGAAATCCAGATTGAACTTGATGTTATAGGTTTTGCGATGCGTCATTCCAAACGATAAAGATGATACGAAGTCTCGGCGGGTTATGTCTTTGTCATTAATGGAGGAGCAATTGATTGGAAGAGCAAGAAGCAAACAACGGTTGCGATGTCTATTCTGGCGAGTACATATGAGCTGCGATGGAAATTTGTTTGGATTAGGAAATTCATTTGGGACTCGGAGTAATGCCCAATCGAATTACCTTTAAATGTGTATTGTGACAACTCTGGCTGCAATAACATTTGCCAATGAGCACAGGAGTCATGAAGGCGCCAGGACATTTCCTCGTCAATATCACTATGTTCGAGAACAAGTCGAAATAGGTAAAATCACTCTACTTAAAGTTCATACGAGATGATAATCTAGTGATCCCTTTCTGAAGCCTTTGCCAAAAGAAAAACTTTCTACGACCATGCGATGGGATAGGACTTAGCTAGTAGTTTCATGTAGATCGTGATTAGTATTTGGATAAAGGATGTTATGAACAAATATTACTTTAATGAAATAAAATATTGTTTATGTTTATTTTCATTTTCTTAATATTATATCCTATATTTGCATGTTTAATCCATGAATAACTTATGTTATTCTAAATAGTCCATTGTCGATCAATGATGTGGGAATGTCATTGAATTAAGACAAATCTGAGTTTTGTAGAATATACTTAAAGTATATTGATGCGTGGGACATACCCGATTCACATGATATTCAATGAATTGAATATAGGACTCATCCCAACTTTACATGATGATACTTTATGGATCTTTGTCATTAAGTATATCATGAAGTGTTTATCCTCAGACTTGAGATACCGGATAACTGATATGAATGTAGTGTATTTGTGTAAGATAGTTTACGCTATCCGTAGCGGTAGTTATAAGGGCTATTTTAGAAGTGTTACAAAGTTCATGAGTTATGTTTGTAGTCAGAGGAATTTGTTCCTTTGAATTTGTTTCAAAGCATAATACTATATTTGGGCCTCTTGTAGGGTTGACAAGATGTTTGTATGGCCATACAAGATCTATCGGAATACGTTGAGATGATTTGGTAATCTTGTTCAATCAAATATAACGAGAAACAGAATATTAACTTATGAAATGACTTGATCCATATTCATAGTTAATGTGGTATTAGTAACAAAAGGATAAGTAAAAATGATGAATCATTAAATGGTTTTTCCAGGAAACCATACTCGATTTGATCTGGGGGCATTGGCGTGTTAGGCTAGACTAAACCAATGTCATTACCATATTTAGTAATATCAAGTGGAGGCTGAAAGGTTTTATGGATATTTAAATATATTATGTCCGGATTGAACTCGAGACTTCGGGATTACACATGCATTATGAGAGTTGATGTTAAATAATTAATATATAAAATGTTATTATTAATTATTTGTCACGAAATAAAACATAGCGATAGTTAATATTTAACGAGGTTTGGTTAGCGGTCGTTAAATGTAAACTAAAAGGGACTAAGATGAAATTAGAAGTCGGGAAAGATCTAGAACCCCTCCATGGGTTAGGCGATGGGTTATGGGTTCCCAAACCCATTCCCACTCAAACTTGGTCATCAAGTTAAGTTAACTATAAATACAAACCTTGTATTCATTCACAACTTAACCTTGGATCACCAATAAACCTAATTTCTTTCTCCTCTCCTCTCTTGTGTTTGGCCGATCGATGCAACCACCCTCCTCAAGGATCGATTTTTCCAAGCTTAAGAAACAAGTGTTTGGTTTTATTTGTGATTCAAGAACCTAGCTTTTCACATCAAATCGCTAATATGTAATGCGTGTGTACAAAGCGGAACAAAAGCGCACTTGTGTTTGTGGAATCTTGGTGATCGACTTCTTGGTGGGTCGGTGCATAAAAACCCAAGTTAGGGTTTAGGGTTTTGTTCTTGGTTCAAACATCGTTTAGTTTTACTTAATTGCTAAAGGTGCAGCGTTTCTTTATTAGGTTAATTAATATACATATATTATTCTTATTCTTCATTTGCATGCTTTGATGATGTTTACTTGCTTTGTAAATTGTTATGAA
>OU343217.1:273460195-273487018 GCA_910596185.1 Chrysanthemum makinoi
TGATTTTTGCAAACATGGAAGGAACAACTCAACAATCACAAACCCCTGACAACAAAGGAAAAAAAATCATGCCAGCAGCAGAACCAATCAATGTAGCAGATATAAAACCAACAGATTCAAACAAAATGATTGAAGTTAAAGTTTATAGAAAATGGATTGGTAGGAATCCTAAAAAAACCGATCCTACAGGTGTATCTGTATCTTGCTTGATAGACAGGTATGTAACAAAATATTTTTGATAATGCAACTATACCAACTTATGCAAACACATTAGTTATAATGACTTACAAAAAGTAAAATGAAACAGGTAACGCCATTCAAGCAAACATGGCTCCCAAAGACATTTTATATTTCGAAAGAAAAATCCAAGAAAATATGGCATACAGAATTGCAGGGTTCAGCTGTGAGCCAGCAAGATCATGGCAACGCGCTGTTAGCCACAAAACGTCACTCATCTTTGGCCATGCCACGACTTTCGACATTATTCCAGCCGATGATTTCCCACAATATTATTTTGAGTTTGCTGCACACAATGAACTTCCAAAAAGAGCAGATGTCAACACAGCAATACTCACAGGTATTTTCTTACACATTTGTCTTCTTAGTATAACTAACACTTACAACAAATAATAATGGCCACCTGTTTACCCACTAGATTATATCGGAACGATTCAGCGAATAGACACTGTCAGAAATGCAGGAAGCACAACATCAAGTCTCACACGGTGGAGAGTCATAGATGTCCAGAATTTGGAGTAAGTTCACATTTACAAACTAAAATGAACACAAACTAATATACTCCACCTTTTTTCCATCCCTTATTCATTTTCCCTATACCTAATAGTGGTAAGACAGTAAAATTCAAAATGTGGAATGAAATGGCAATGGAGTTTGACGAAGAAGAATATAAAACACTTAAAAAACCAGTGATCATTGCCATAGCGTCTTGCAGAGTCACAAACAGATTTAACGGTAAATACTTTCCTACCATTTTCTATATCCAATAACTAAAAACAAAACACATTAATGTTCAAAATTAAATGTCTAAACCTAATTTTCATACATATGTGCAGAAATCCAACTTACAGGAACATCTGCAACACGTTACTTTCTAAACCCAAACATCCCAGAAGCAGAGGAAATCCGCAATGTGTAAGCAAAACATTCATGACAATGTAAAAAACATTTTATCCATACATAGTAATGCATAACAAGTATTGCCAACACAGGTACGACACAATCCTAGATCTACCTCCTGCACTCACAATTGAGTCACAAAAATTTGAGAATGAAGACCAAGAAAGGAATAGGAATCGCGTGTCATTGAAAACACTGCTTGATATAAATCCAGAATCATACAGGGTAAACAAAAAAAAATATGAATATATATGTATATATATACATACACATAGTGTAATTCATTGATGTCATCAACACATTTGCTAACAACTATTTTACACAACAGTATGTCAGGTTCACTAACGAAGCTACAATCTTATCAATTGATCGTACACGACCATGGTACTACAAAAAGTGCTCCCAATGCCCTCTTAAAACAATTGAAGAATTCCCTGTACCAAGATGTGTTGACCATGGTTTTCAACCTATACCAACTTACGGGTACCAATACTTCCTTTCACTTTTATTTAAATAATTACTCCTTTGTTACAAATAGTAGAAAACACGATCTATTAACCAACTTATGTCTCCCATGTACTGTTTTAGAGCGACGATTCATGATGGCACAACAACAGTTATACTAATCTGCTTCAGCCTGAATCGAGAAGATTGTACCGAATGCAACAAGCTATTGCCAACGCCAAGACCAAAACCCATATCACTATCCACAAGTACTATTATCCCTTGAAGGAACCCAACACATTTTCCAACTGCATTTCACAAAAGAGAGTGTACAAGGAAATGTACAATTCATATTGGACAAAATCCTTGACCCCACACCGTTAGCAGCACTACCCATTGCTACATCCCTTGAAGAACATACACTTCTTATTGGACCATCGAAACATCGAATATGTCAGAAACCATCAGTTGCCATACCAACTACAGAAGACTTACATGACAATCTGGCACAAGATGAAGAACCTGTAGAAGTCCAAAATACTGATCCCTCAACTCTAGCAACACAAGTTCCCAAGACAGCAGTTGAGAAAGAAATTCAGCACACAAATCCTCCAAAGAAATCGGCAAAAATAGAATTGAAATTCTCATCGCCTTCTGAGGATTCATCAAACATAAGCAAAAAAAAGGGAAACAAGACTAAACAACCGAAGTTTACTACCATATGTATATAACTTTATTAGCATAAACCGTGTTGCAAACACTTATGTATAAATCATAGGTAAACAATCATGATGCATATGTATTATGTATAACATGGTAGCTAACCATGTCATCCCATGATAATTAGCCATTCGATATGGCAAATTTTGTAACACAACTATAATTTTTTGGGGATGAATCCAATGATATTTGCATCAACTTTTGTACACAATCAAAAAGCAAAATAACTAACAGCGCTTATTTTTATTACACAGAAAGCATAACAACTAGAACCAAAGACAAATAACAAACGGCTTAAAACCTAAACAACAACAACATATCAGAAGATCACTACTTACTGAAATTCCAAATAATAAAACAGTACCATAGCATAAAAAATTAAATCACAAAAACCCGCTGCAACGCGCGGGCACCATTACTCGTTTAAGTAAAATAATATATTACATTTAAACCAAACTTTATATATTTTAGGACTAACAATGCCAACCCAACAAAGACTAACAACACAAGAACAAACAATTAGGTACTATAAATAAAAGAGAAATGCTAATGATGAGGCAACATAATTTACCCCACTCAAAACAATTATAAAAAAGCAAGAAATTATTTGATTTGACAAATTATTTTGTCACATTATTCTAAGCTTTTGTGTAAATCTTTTGTGAACATTGCAATTCTCTAAATAAAATAAATGTCCTACTGTCAATACTCCCTACTTCACATTTTACATTCTTCACCCCTTGACCCACTCATGTTTACAATACAACAAACAAATTTATCAATTTTTGTTTTCATTAGATTTTGTTCTATATTTTTTGTCAGTTTAATGCTTTTGACTTATTAACTTTATATTTTATGTACGGTATTTTCAGTTTTCTAGTTTTTTTAATATGAAAAAAATTATAAAAATAAAAAAAATAAAAAACACATAAGGGTATTGTTAGTCTTTTAAGAGGTACATAATACATATATACCTATCCCATAAAATAATAGAATCTATAATATAAGGTTAAAGACTAAAATACACCGTTGGTCCCTAAACTTGGTCATACGCTTCGCGATGGGACAAAACTGGGCGTTATCATCGCCGGAGGTCTGGCCTTTAAATGCCAAACTCGTCCTTTGGCCAGGATTGGCATAGTCAACTTTAATTTTCTGGATTTCCTTCGAGGGTATAATAGACGATTCACATTTTTGACCGAACATAGTTAAAATGTAACCCAACCTTCAATCATATTTGTATTGGCAACGACCAACATTGAACCCTAAAATACAATCAACACACATTCTACCCAAAGCAAAAAAAAACAATAATGGCACAAAACGATAAGGGGAAGGCTTTGTTGAGTTCGTTGAGGAAAGCATACTGCCCAAATGAAAAGGGTTTGGGTGTTAAGAAGGAGAAGGATGAGGCTGACATCGTGTTATCAAAGGTTAACGATTTGGGAGAAAGGATTACAAATCTTGAAATTTTGTTTAAATATCTTAAGGAAAGGAAGGAAAATGATGATAGGTAGAGTTGTGGGTCTAGCTAAGTGTATGTTTAGATGATAGCAAACATTTGTAGTTCTTGAGAACATGAAATCGATGAATAAAAAATTGGCTTCTTATTTAAGTAATTGTGTTTGGTTGTGCATTCTATCTGCTTGAAATCGTTTTGCATTTCTTAATAGGTTTGACTTACCCAAGTCATACCACAATAGTAAGTTACAATTTGTTGCCTTTCATAAGTTTGTTTGACTAGGGTAAGTCAAAATTCAAGATGTTACAATACACCATTGTCAATACATTATTGATTAATGCTAAAGCGTTTTCATTTTCAACACATATTTTTAAACCACTGCCTTTGATTTTGCTAATACGAGGGTGTTTGGTTTTGCTGTAACAACTTTTGCTGATAAAATGGGTTGTTTGGTTTAACTGATACAAGAGGATGTTTGGTGATACATTATGATTTAGTGCTAAAGTATTTTCATTTTCAACACATATTTTTAAACCATTGCCTTTGCTTTTGCTGATACAAGAGGGTGTTTGGTTTTGCTGATTCAAGTTTTGCTGATAAAAGGGGCTGTTTGGTTTTGCTGATACAAGGGGATGTTTGGTTTTGCTGATACTAATTAGACTAAAATACACCCAATATCACAATACAAGAACAAATTAAATACATAAAACTTAGATGATATTTTATCATTAATATAGTCTGTTAAAGATCATAAACAACTACATCAAACCAAGACCAACAACTAAACAAAAGATCCAATTTACATACCCTTTTTACCAACCTATATTTCCAAAACTAGCACCCAAAAGACCGCCTTTATCTACCCCCATGAAAAACCCAAAATTCAGGCATTATGTTCAGCCATTTTCTTAACAAAATCTTCATTGAAACGAATAGCTTCATCAGTTTGACCAACAATCTGTATGAGTTGAACAAGTTGGTGTGTGTGCCTCGACTGGATTTTCGTCAGCGCATCCAGACAGTCAAGCACAATTCCCCGAGGTCCCAGAGCTTCATTCTCTTTTATCAGCTCCCTACGCTTCATGATTCCTCTCTTCAGATGATCAATGCACTGAAGAACTAGGTTTTTCAAAATCCCTTCTTATGCAGCCTCTTGTTCAAACCACACAGCCATACGATCATTCAACTTTGATGAACCAACAACCTCCATGATTTCATTCAAAATGGGGAAATCTTCCATTGGAAATTGTTTGTGTGTGGAAAAAGTGGTGGATGGGTTTATCGGTTGGTGTGCACAAGTTAATAGTGTCTCCGGTAAGAGACGGTCAAGGGTCTAATAGTGATTTTTTTTCACACTCGGTCCCTGAATTTGTCTTGGTTGTCGTTGTCATACTTAAAACTCCCGCCCAATAATCACTGTAAAATACACAATTGGACCCTCAAGTTGCCAAGTTACGTATACTACAACTTAGTTGAAAATTAAACAACACAAAACCATTAGAAGTTTGACTTTGTTAAGTCAAACTTCTAAAACATATTAAATTATCAATAAACTCCAAAACAAATATTGAGTAATGGTTTTGCAATTTTGACTTTACAAAGTCAAATATTTGAGTAATGGTTTTGCAATTTTGACTTTACATAGTCAAAATGCAAATACTACCTACAAAATAGCTATTCACCATTTTCAAGTATTGACTAACTAAAGTAAACTGGAAATGCAGTTTTACTTGCCACAATCAAATTGAAATGCTAAATGAAAGTTTGACTTTCGAATGTCAAACTTGCATCACCTACAATACGTACAAACAACATGAACAAAGTTATTTTAAGCAAACCATATAAACAAATACTGTACCAAAATACCAAAACTATTTTGCAACATTAATTGTCATAGGGTATTCAACCCATACATAAACTACAACCACTCAAAGAAATATACCATGGTTGTGGGGGAAGCTCGGTGGAGTTTCAACAGCTTCCTAGCCAACTCCCAGTTGTTCTTGCTATTTTCATTCCCATCATGACTCCTATCGCTGACCCTGATATTGATTTTCTTTACCGACAGGGAACACGCAAGTATAAACTTTATTAAAGTTAATTCATGCTCTGTTCTAGGAAAAACTCAAAACACCACAGTCTGTAGCTGGCCATGGCTGAATGTCTTTCTGTCTACAACATTGGGAAAATTTTCCAAAGGTAGAACACTAAGCGTGTTTGCAGCCTGAAAAATCAAATAGTGTTGAGAGATACACAAACATGGAAATTTAGGAATGTTTATTTGCTACATATGCATTACTCCAAAACACTTACTCTGGTATCCAGCATTTTCAAATTCGGACATCCACGAATCATTTCAATGATGAACGATAACATAACAATATTCCCAAAATCGACATGGGACAGCTTAAGGTTAATCAGGGATACAAAGGGCACATTCATCCTAGAATTAGCTTCCCGTATCAACTACAACAAGTTTTAAAGATTAAATGTCATTACTGTTACACATTTCTTTAACATTGTAAAATCATAAGTGTAAAACTCAAATTGTTCTTACCGTGCAATCATCAAAATCCAATGTAAGGGTCTCAAGATTTTGAAGTCTTGTCAGGTGAAAGATATCGGATGTTGTGATTGTCGTCACAATATTATAACGACCGAAACTCAAATCTAACTTCCTCAAATTCCTAACTTTTGCAATATCCCATAGTCTCATCTCGTTTGTAGTAGGACGATTCATTTTAAGAGACTCAAGTGAGGGACAACCATCAATAAAGTCCCAAACTGTACCGCTTAGAAAATTGACATGAATCAATTCTAAGCTCAGTAGATTTGGAAAGCCATGAAAATATTCCAAACTAGCCATACGACAAACATGAAGTGCCAGATGTTTCAACTCACTACGAGAGTAAAGTTGGCTTGGGAACGTAACTAGGTCACCATACCAGTTTGTAATAATCAGCTCCTCAATTCCATGCTCAGCCAAAAACAAGAGCCACTCACGAATCTCTTCATAATGAAAGTTGTTTATTCCAAGCATTGATCTTAGCTCTACAGCGAAGACAAACTTTCTTATTGGACCCATAAGCCGATTTAAGAATCTAGTAACAAGCCTCCCATCAAACTCATATGTTAAATAATAAAAGAAATCCTCATCAACAATGACATGGGTGAGCAAAGTCCACTTAGACCTCCAGTTTCGCGCTAAACTAGAGGTTCTCACCGCTTCTAACAAAGGCAACCGATTTAAAATGTTGGTGATCACTACATCTGGCATGTTGCTAATACGATCGATCGACATGGTTTTGTTGGAAGTTGGGTTGGTCTTTTGAGTTCTGGAAATGACGATTTAGATTCGGATTTCGATTTTCAGTTTATCGTTTATGGATAATGGTGTATTATGATTGGTAAAGTTGTTTGTTGGGTGGGTGTATTGGTTAACGCGAAATTAAATGCAAGCGTATCAGGGAAGAAACGGCTAGTAGGCATACTCACAATTGGTCCCTGGGTTGAAGGTTGGGTCAAAAATGTGAATGGTCTATTATACCCTCGAAGGAAATCCAGAAAATTAAAGTTGACTATGCCAATCCTGGTCAAGGGACGAGTTTGGCATTTAAAGGCCAAGGTTTGGACCTCCGGCGATGATAACGCCCAGTTTTCTCCCATCGCGAAACGTATGACCAAGTTTAGAGACCAACGGTGTATTTTAGTCACGGTTAAAATAAAAGAATTTTATATCATATTTTCCTCGGCTTCTTCCTCCATAGCCTGCAAAAAAAGGAAAGAAACAAAAATAGAAAACATAAAACCCACACACAAACATTACACACACAGATCCAACACAGAAATTGCCCAATTATTACACACATATAATTTAAAATAAAACTGAAAATATATATATATATATCACGGCGCGAGCACTTAGGACGCGAACATTTATATATAGCGTCACCACCTATACCGTGGCTCGCGATATAAACCGCGTCATATAAGGTTATAATGCACCTATCCGGGCATCCGGCCATACCACTTGCTCTTAGCATGTCTCAAAATTATTAATGTTTCCTTTTTAATTAGCTCACCGATTAAAAACTCCTAAAATACTAACCATAACATCTTCTTGGCTGACAGATAATAACTTTCCTATAAAATATTTCTCATTTCAATTTAAGAGCAAGTCGAACAAAAAAGTTTACATCCTTATCTTGAATGCAAAATATTTCTTTTATTTTCATGCCAATAAGAATACAAGGTGTCATAACACTGTATAGAAAATGATTTTGACTGACCAAGTCCATTCCCTCAGTTTTAAATATTATTCTTTGTCCCTCTCCCGTGCCGAATTTTTCTTTGGTGATAGGCTTAAAAAACATATGCGGAGATCGTGACGTGCAGAATAGTGCTAACGTAAGAACTTGAATCTTTGAATATAAATACTAGTAATACCCTGCTCTCCAACTTACACTAGATAGCAAATTCATTTCAGCATCTCATTATGTCTTTACTTGTGCTTTTCATACACTGCATAAGCCTTGTTTTTGTCCTAACTAGAACACAGGCTGCTGAAACGCGGTGCATTGAAAGAGAGCGAAGAGCACTACTCCAATTCAAAAATGGGTTAGTGGATGAAGCTGGTATACTCTCTTCTTGGAGTAGTCATAGAAGCTCACAGGATTGCTGCATATGGAGAGGTGTAGGCTGCAGCAACAGAACTAATCGCGTCATAAGGCTCAATCTTAATGGATTTTGGTCAGATGATCTTGCTGCGAGAGTTGAATTGAGTGGTGACATCAACTCTTCTCTGTTAGAGTTGAACCACTTGAAACATTTGGACCTTAGTTATAATAGCTTTAACCGGATTCCAGAATTTATTGGTTCCCTCAGAAAACTTCGCTACCTAAACCTTTCAAATATCCTTTTTGAGGATTCCAAAGTCCCTCCTCAGTTGGGAAATCTTACAAACTTACAAACTCTTGATCTCTCAAGTTTTTCCATCATTTTGAAGAACACGGAGTGGATCTCCAAACTATCCTCACTCCAAACCCTACACATCAATTATGCAGACCTCAGTGAGTCTGATAGATTGTTAGAAAATGTGCTCACCCGGCTTCCATCCCTATTCGATCTCCGTCTAATTTGTTGTTTTCTTCCACAAATTCCTTTAACTATTCCGGTCAGCAATATGTCAAAGTCTCTTTCTATTCTTGATATATCACTCAACGATCTTCCTTCCTCTTTGATATATCCTTGGTTATTCAACTTAAGTGACAGCCTTACCAGCATCGACCTCTCCAGAAACGACTTGCATGGTACCATTCCAGAAGCTTTTGGTACACTCATATCCTTACAAAACTTAGACTTAAGTGGCACTCGCCTTGAAGGTGGCATCCCAAAATCATTTGGGAACTTCAGCTACTTAAATTCACTATATCTAAATGGGAACAATCTGAGTGAAAACCTTTGTAGCTTCTTCCGCCAGTTGGCACCAGCAGAGAAGTCGATCCGAGTTTTGGACTTGAGTTCGAATAATTTTACTGGTTTCTTGCCTGATTTTACAGTATTCACAGCTTTAAAAGAACTACATCTTAAGGATAATCACTTGAAGGGATCTTTTCCAGCTAAACTTGAGCATACGTCAAATCTCTTAATCCTTGATTTGGCTGATAACCAGATCAGTGGATTTCTCCCGGATCTTTTGGTACTTTCTTCGTTAAGGGAGTTGTATTTTGAGAGAAACCGTTTGGAAGGGACCTTAGGAGAAAGGTTGATGCCACTTTCTGAGCTACAATTCTTAGGGGCCTCTTCAAATCTTCTGAATGGTACAATCTCTGAAACTCACCTAACAAATCTTTCTCGCCTAGTTTATCTAGATCTGTCTTATAACTTACTGGTTCTTGAAATTGATTCTGACTGGTCTCCAACTTTTTCACTCGATACCATTTCATTGTCATCATGCAAGTTGGGTCCTATTTTCCCAGCGTGGCTACGAACTCAGAAGAATTTAACCATAATTGACATCTCAGGTGCCCAAATTGATGATTTTGTTCCCGATTGGTTTTGGGAGCAGCTAACTCCCAGTTTCCGTTACCTAAATCTATCATCTAATCAACTCCAAGGCAGTGTGCCAGATTTGATGTATGGGAGGCAACCTCACATTGATTTAAGCTACAATAACTTCTCAGGCCCAGTACCAATGTTTCCTTCTCAAATCTTCACTTTATATCTTCAAAGTAATATGTTTTCGGGATCAATATCCTTCTTGTGGAATCTCACCTCCATTGGTAGACTCGATCTTTCAAATAACCAATTATCAGGAGAGCTTCCCGATTTTTGGATGAACTTCACTCGTTTGTTTTATCTGGATCTTGAAAATAATAGTTTTACTGGAAGAATTCCTACATCTATGGGAAGCCTAATGTATCTTCAGTTGTTGAGTATGCGAAGCAATAGGCTGACAGGAGTGTTGCCATCCTCCTTACAGAATTGTACCAGTGTTCAGCTTCTTGATCTCGGGGAAAATAACCTCTCAGGTCCCATACCTGCTTGGATTGGGATAAGCCTATCCAATTTGCAGGTTCTAAGCTTGAAATCCAATGGGTTCCATGGTACCATGCCTGAAAGCTTCTGCCTGCTTTCCAAGATGCAGATTTTGGACATCTCTGTCAACAATATCTCTGGAACCATACCACTATGCGTGAGCAACCTTACAGCTATGACAAAGAGACAAACCGACCTTTTAATTGAGACCAACACCAAAGGACTGTCACTTACTAGGCTTGTTATAAGTCATTTTACGTATGTGTTTAAAGCTTTGTTGCAATGGAAAGGAAGGGTATCTGAGTACCGCGGAACCTTAGGTCTAGTAACTGTCCTTGATCTTTCTAGCAATAATTTTAATGGAGATATACCAGGCGAAATCACCAATCTTTTGGGTCTTGTTGCCTTGAATCTTTCTAGAAACAATTTAACGATGCTAATTCCTAAAGATATTGGAAAACTAAGATGGTTGGATTTTATGGATCTGTCGAGGAACCATCTGGCTGGTGGCATCCCGACAAGCCTTTCAAAGTTGACCAATCTCGGTGTGATGGACCTTTCATACAACAACTTGTCAGGGAGGATACCAACTAGCACTCAGTTACAGAGTTTTGACAATTCATCCTACATCGGAAATCCTTCACTATGTGGGCTTCCCCTTTCTAATCCATGCCCAGGAGATACGGTACCTCAGAACCCACCAACTGCAGTACATACCGACGATGATGGAGATCAAGATAAGCTGATAACTCGTGGTTTTTTCATTAGTCTTTTTATCGGATTAGCATTTGGATTTTGGGGAGTGTATGGCACTTTGATTGTCAGTAAATCATGTAGATATGCATATTTTAGTTTCATAAGCCACGCCAAAGATTGGATCTATGTCATGGTAGCAGTGAATTACGCCAGGTTGAAGAGGCGTTTTTGGGCTTAAATAGGAATACAACCTATTTTTTGGTTGCAAATTCTATGCTTAGTTGTCATTCAGTAAATAACAAGAAAACCAAAGAACAACGAGTCTTGTATTCCCCTGTTCATTAGTTTAAGTTCAGATATTATTTCTTGTTTGTAAAGTATGGTTAAATAAAACAAACTCAAATAATACTCAGTTACTCCAACTTTAATGCGAGAAATGTGTCTGCCCTTCTGTCATGATAATGATTAGCAATCAATTACACAAGGTAAAGCAGTGTTTGTCAAACCATGGTATGATTTTCATTTTGATAGTTAACAGCTTGTTTAGGTCGTCGCTAGGTTCGTTTTGTGTGTGTGGTGTATGTGTGTCATAATTTACCACAAATAGTTAACAGCTTGCCTTCATATTGAGTTGCTATATTTTATCTGAAGAAAATGGACTGGCAAAGCATGACAGATGGTGGAAGTTTCATCAATTTTCATTGCTTTAGTAAGATATATATTTGTGTTTTTATCCAAGAGATCGAAACTATTAGTCAAACAAGCTATATGTATTGCTTTCTTTAAGAGCTGTTACTATATGTTGTGTGGCATTAAACAAATCGTTTGCAAGGTAACTCGTTAGATGTTTGGTATAGGGTGGAAAAGTGGTGCAAACTTCCGCCTGTGTTCTTCTTCTCTCGGATGGATATTTTCAATCTTCACGAAGGTGGGGGCTGGAATAGGAGGAAGAGAGAGATTTTGAAAGGCGTTTTCTTTACTACTTGCTGGTGCCTTTGGGTGGCTAGGAATAAGAATCGGTGTGATAACGCCAACCTTGATAGTTGGAAGATCTTTCATGAAATCACCTCTACGAGCTTTTTATGGTATAGGAACAGATCTAACTCTTGTAATATAGTTTGGCAGGATTGGTTATCTTTCAACTTGATGTAATGGTTTTTTCCCCGTCTTGGTGCGCTCCCTGATTTGGGGAGTTGCGTGAGTCCTTGTGAATAATAGTCAAATTTCAAAAAAAAAAAAAAAAGTGATTGGGTTAATGAGAGAGATAAGAGAGAAGTTATAGAAAAATACGCCAATCACTCTATGCCACCTCATTTAGTTGAAATCTTTTTGTGAGTTTATTTTCATCCACTAACTACGTTTTTTTTTTGTTTTTCTGTTTTTTTACCGGTTTCTCATATTCTTAGGTCCTTTTCCAATACAATATATCTAGGCCAAAAATATATTAATATTGAAAATTGCAACACTTGTTTTATGTAAAGAAAAAAGATCACCATTATAGATATTGAAATGATAAATTATACTCCGTAAATTTATAAATTCGCTTTGCATATCTTATATTTTTGAAAACATTTACCTCATTACAACTAAGAATTTAACATCATGTTTATCATCTTGATATGATGCTCATCAGCAACTAAAAATATCAGATTACAAACTATCCAAATCAAACACCAATATTACATAAATTAACATAACATAAACCTTTGAGGTTGCTAAACATATGCTACATTTCATAAAATATCTAGCTACTATACATTTGAACAAATTTCTTTTTCGTTTCTAAAAATGTAATATATATAGTACCTTATTTACTATAGAAAATTCAGTTTTGAAAAATAGCAAAGCAGTAAAAACCTGTTTTTACACGTATACAAATAGATACACTACCATTGTTTAGAAAAAGCAACTGAAAAATAGTCTTTTCATAACATTCATCCTCTATTCCTCTTCATGGTGTTTGATTATGGTTGTTGGGCGGGAAGAAAGGAGATGGAATAAGTCACACATGGAAATGATAATTTGATGAGTGAAGAGAAATGAGATGATTAAGATGACCTTTATCTTTGCTTGAAAATAGAGTGAATGGAATGAATGGTTGAGGATCTTTGTTTTACTACTCAACATTTCCATGGGAAATGTTATTATAGGTAATGTGTCTAATTTAAAAACTGTGTTTTTGGTCTTATCTTATAATTAGTCAACTTTTGATATAGCTGGCATTTTAATTCGTGTCTTTCAATTCAATTTGTGTGTAATGAGTTTTCATTTTATCTTATTTCAACTATTCAACCAAGCTTGATTATTTTTTCAAAATTCAACAATTCATCTTTACTTTCAACTTTCAACTTTCAATTTTTATTTTCACTTTTGACCATTTTTCTATTTTATGTAGTAAAAATAAAGATAAAATAATCATGGTTAAAAAATAAGTGACTATTGACAAAATGCAGTTCTGATAAAGCTTGTTAAGATCTAGTTTTTGAAGATCACTTTTAAAAGGGAGGTGATTTGTACACTCCCAATATTGATTGGAACACTCAAAATATGAGTATTTGGACATTTATACCCTTACAGGATAAACATAACTAAAAATAATATAAGGGTATAAATGTCCAACCACTCATATTTTGAGTGTCCCAATCATATTTGGGAGTGTGCAAATCATCTCCCCTTTTAAAAAGGCAACCTGGAACACCTCCTAAATGATTTAGGCATGACACTTATGTTACTTTTCTTTCTTTCAGACGGTTTAACTTTGTAAGAAGGTGTTTGAATTGCTTATTTAAGTGCTTACCTGCTTGATTTTAAAGAAGAAAAGTAGTTTGGACTTTGGAATGTGTAGATAAAACAGCATGTTTGGTTGTTTTACTATAAGATAAGCATTTAGGGTGCGTTTGTTATGGGGTCTTCAAATTTAGGATATGACTTAAAGTTAAAAAAACGTTGTTTGGTGTGATGATTGAGGTTTGCTTTCGGAAGTTACTACCAAATATGAGAGGATAAAGAATACCCAAGCTTATGACCAGGATTTGATTATTTCAATAAAAATGTGGGCCATTTCTCATTTTTAACCATTCATTTATTTTTTCACTTACAAATGTTTGATATAAAAAATCATTTTATTTATATTTAATATATAATATATATTTAAATATTATTTTCTCTCTCCTACCTCAAATCCAAATCCATATCTCAAACTAAATTCAAATCCAAATCTAAATCTTAATCATAAACCCATCTACAAACCAAACGGGCCTTTAATATTATTGTTGTAAAGTTTGATGACTCGATGTCCAGTTAGCTTATTTGGTTAGAATGTTATTAGTTTTTTTCAATAAGTTGACCCAAATTGATAGAGGGTGTTAAACTTACCATTTTTTGAACCCACTTTGAATAATTGTACTATTTCTCGCATTTGCTATTCAAAAATTATGCTCAACCAAACTAATCAATCTTTAACGATCTTTTTTATTTGTTTCTTTTTTTCTTTTCTTCTTTATTACCAGACGAACTTAGCGCTTATATCACTTGTTGGTAATTTAAAGACGAAACAAATAAACAAAATCAACGAACGAAACATAAACTTTATTCAAAGTTATCAAACCAAATTTAAAGGACCAAATACAAAATCCTTATTCAAAAAATACAAATAAAACGTTGGATAACAAAAAAGGGTAATTCAGTGTTCCAATAAAGCAAACAAAAATTGCAAGTCAAGTTCATGAACTTCTATCCGCAAGTCAAGTTCACTGATTCAGCAATAGAGCGGCTCCGGTAATCAAATTTGATAACCTCAAGAGTTGGAATGTCCCCTATTTCAAGTGGTATCTCTTTAAGATGATAACATCCCACAATCTCAAATTGTTTCAGACATGGGAAGTTGATACTATAAGCTTCCCACTGCTTGAAATTCAACATGTCAAGTCTCAAGAATTTCAGTTGTCGAAATTGCGCCTCATCATCTGTCTTCCACAGGGGCCCATCGAAGGATTTCGGGCTTAGTTTGAGAACCTCAAGGTTAGGTAACGACCGAATGATTGACATGTCACTCCAAGGTAGATAACACCTTTCTAACGTAAGTTTTTTTAATGTCGTAGGGAAACTAATTTGATTAGTTCGACAGTTCGGTTCACCTTTTGGTAGTTCTGGCTCACTTGGATATCTTTGGTAGCCAGTTAACTTCAAGGTTTCAAGATATCGAAGTAATTCAAAGTCATGTTTCTCATTTGAGTAGAAGACCGATGAAAGCCTTTTTATCACTGGAAAATATTCTACCAAATCTCCCAACTCCACTTTTAATCGATTGATGCGACTGCACTTCTTAATTAACCCCTTTATAGTTTGTTCTAGTGGGTGAGCCGTTCTAACAATTTAGTACAATCGCATCAATCGATTAAAAGTTCAAGAATAATACTTAGATAACAAATCAGTTTCGCCATTATTTAGTCCATTTAATTTTTCTGTTCAAAAAACCCTTTTTGCTTACTAACATGTCAAACAATATATAAACAAAAAAACACTTTAATAAAAAATTAAACGCACTCAAATAATATAAACATATAACTAAACAATTTAACATATGTAAAAAACAATTAGCCACATGCATAATTATTTCAATAAAACCTAATAAACAATTCTAGGCGTAAATAAATGCATACATTAACTAGGGCTTTCACCTACAAGGTAGATGAGCCACATGCATCGACAAGTCGAATGCGTAGCCAAAGTTAATAATATATCAATTAGCACATAACGAATTTTTATTAGTTATAATTGAGGTCTTCCCCAATTCAATAATTATCAAATAAATAAAACATGTGTGTATCACTAAACAATTTATAACAAACAATACTCCATGGCAAAACATGCATGTTTCACCATGGATTCCGCATAACAATTTATCACCCAAGATACGCATATTACATGGCACATAAAAATTTATTCATAATAACCACATAAAACTAGCATGCAATCCTAGGGTTTCTACAAATTTTACAAAATTAAAACCTAATTAAATAAAATTTAGGGTAATCGACCCTATAATTAAAAATTAGGGTTTCGAATTCAAAAACCTAGAAACCATAAAAAGCATGCATATAATCATAAAGATTCAATTTTTATGTGTTTCGGTAATTAATTACATCATATTAACGGCTCGTGATGCCACTATTGGGTTTTACTAATCATAACAATTTACAAAAGCAAGTAAACATCATCAAAGCATGCAGCGGAAGAATAAGAATAATATATGTATATTAATTAACCGAATAAGAAACGCGTACCTTTTAGCAATTCAAGTAAACCAAACGATGTTTGAACCAAGAACAAAACCCGAAACCCTAACTTGGGTTTTATGCAATTCGACCCACCAAGAAGTCGACCACCAAGATTCCACAAACACAAGTGCGCTTGTTCTTCGTTCTTGTACACACGTACTATTAGCGATTTGATCTGAAAAGCTAGGTTCTTGAATCACAAATAAAACCAAAAACTTGTTTCTTGAGCTTGGAAAAATCGATCCCTTGAGGAGGGTGGTTGTACGATCGGCCAAACACAAGAGGGAGGAGAGGAGAAGAGAAATTAGGTTTATTGGTGATCCAAGGTTAAGTTGTGAATGAATACAAGGGTTTGTATTTATAGTTAACTTAACTTGATGACCAAGTTTGAGTGGGAATGGGTTTGGGAACCCATAACCGATCGGCCTAACCCATGGGAGGGGTTCTAGATCTTTCCCGACTTCTAATTTCAATTCTAGTCCCTTTAGTTTACATTTAACGACCGTTAACCAAACCTCGTTAAATATTAACTATCGTTATGTTTTATTTCGTGACAAATAATTAATAATAACATTTTATATATTAATTATTTAACATCAACTCTCATACGTAATGTGTGCAATCCCGAAGTCTCGAGTTCGAATCCGGACATACGTATATTTAAATATCCATAAAACCTTTCAGCTCCCACTTGGATATTACTAAATATAGTAATGACACTGGTTTAGTCTAGCCTAACACGCCAATGCCCCCAGATCGAATCGAGTATGGTTTCTTGGAAAAACCATTTAATGATTCATCATTTTTACTTATCCTTTTGTTACGAATACCACATTAACTATGAATATGGATCAAGTCATTTCATAAGTTAATATTCTGTTTCTCGTTATATTTGATTGAACAAGATTACCAAATCATCTGAACGTATTCCAGATAGATCTTGGGTATGGCCATACAAACATCTTGTCAACCCTACGAGGGCCCGATATAGTATTATGCTTGGAAACAAATTCAAAGGAACAAATTCTCTTGACTACAAACATAACTCATGAACTTTGTAACACTTCTGAAAATAGCCCTTATAACTACCAGTTACGGATAGCGTTAAACTATCTTACACAAGTGCACTACATTCATATCAGTTATCTGGTATCTCAAGTCTGAGGATAAACACTTTATGATATACTTAATGACAAATATCCATAAAGTATCATCATGTAAAGTTGGGATGAGTCCTATATTCAATTCATTGAATATCATGTGAATCTGGTATGTCCCACGCATCAATATACTTTAAGTATATTCTACCAAAACTCAGATTTGTCTTAATTCAATGACATTCCCACATAATTGATCGACAATGGACTATTTAGAATAACATAAGTTATTCATGGATTAAACATGCAAATATAGGATATAATATTAAGAAAATGAAAAATAAACATAAACAATTATTTTATTTCATTAAAGTAATATTCGTTCATAACATCCTTTATCCAAATACTAATCACAGATCTACATGAAACTACTAGCTAAACGAAGTCCTATCCCATCAGCATGGTCAGTAAGTTTTTCTTTTGGCAAAGGCTTCGTAAAGGGATCAGCTAGATTATCATCTGTATGAACTTTAAGTAGAGTGATTTTACCTATTTCGACTTGTTCTCGAACATAGTGATATTGACGAGGAAAATGTCTGGCGCCCTTCATGACTCCAGGCTCATTGGCAAATGTTATTGCAGCAGAGTTGTCACAATACACATTTAAAGGTAATTCGATTGAGGGCATTACTCCAGTCCCGAAATGAATTTCCTAATCCAAACACTTCCATCGCAGCTTCGGCGCTCTATGTACTCTGTAATAGACATCGCAACCGTTGTTTGCTTCTTGCTCTTCTAGTCAACTGCTCCTCCATTTATGACAAAGACATAACCCGTCTGAGACTTCGTATCATCTTTATCAGTTTGGAATGACGCATCGCAAAAACCTATAACATCAAGTTCTGCATCTGGATTTCCTCCATACACTAGAAACATTTCTTTAGTAGCCCTTAGATACTTAAGAATGTTCTTAACAGCCTGCCAGTGTTTCACACCTGGGTTCTGTTGATACCGACTGGTGATATTCTGTGCAAACGCCACATCAGGCCTTGTACATCTCACAGCATACATGATAGATCCTACAGCCGAAGCATAAGGAACCTTTTTCATGTGTGCCACCTCTTCAGGTGTTGACGCGCATAGTTTATTACTTAAGCCATGTTCAACTTGCATCGGCAAATATCCCTTCTTGGAATCATGCATATTGAATCTCTTCAATATTTTATCAATGTAAGCACTTTGGCTTAGTCCAATTAACCGCCTTTATCTATCTCGGTAGATCTTGATTCCCAGAATAAATGCTGCTTCCCCTAAATCCTTCATAGAAAAGTACTTTCCAAGATAAGACTTTACATCTTGCAAACTTGGAATGTCTTTTCCCATGATCAATATGTCATCGACATATAAGATAAGGAAAATAACATTACTCCCACTAGCTTTGTGATACACACATGGCTCATCAAGATTTTGAGTGAAACCAAATTTCTTGATTTCTTCATCAAACTTCTTGTTCCATTGCCTAGATGCTTGCTTCAACCCATAAATGGATCTTTGAAGTTTGCATACACGCTTCGGAAACTTTGGATTCACAAACCCTTCAGGTTGCGCCATATAGATGTCCTCATCTAGGCGACCGTTAAAGAAGGCAGTTTTGACATCCATTTGCCATATCTCATAGTCATAGTACGCAGCTATGGCTATAAGAATCCTAATAGCTCTAATGTCTGCTACAGGAGAAAATGTCTCCTCGTAGTCTATCCCAAAGGTTTGATTATACCCTTGAGCTACAAGACGAGCTTTATAGGTGTGTGCATTGCCATCCATGTCAGTTTTTATCTTATAGAGCCACTTACTTCCAACTACCTTAGCATTTGGAGGTAAGTCAACCTATATCCAAACTTCGTTATCTTTCATGGATTGCATTTCCCCATTCATTGCAACTCCCATTTTTCCTTTTCGGGACTCATCATGGCGCTTTATAGTTAGCAGTTCACCAAGATCCCCTAACATATTTTCCTCACTGCGTTGAGACATAGACGCCGTGCACGCGTAATCCTTGAAGATCTACGAATGGGAACCACTTCAATCAGGTGGAACGCATTCAGGCTCTACTTGAGGTTGGCTAGTGTTTTCGAAGGTGTTGTATCTTCTTGATCATATTCCAGATCATAAACTCTCCCAAAGAATTCATGAGATATGAGATCCTTTTCAAGAAAGTCTCCATACCTAGCAACAATTACTTTGTTTTCAGGTGGAAAGTAAAATTAGTAACCCATAGTTTCCTTTGGGTATCCTACGAAGATACACTTAACAGATCTTTGTTGTAGCTTATCACAGAGTCACGTTTAACAAATGCCTCACAACCCAGACCTTTAAGTAAGACAAGTTGGGAGCTTTTCCATACCACACTTCATAAGGAGTCTTATCAACCTTCTTAGTTGGAACCATATTCAATATGCGAACAACAGTTTCTAAAGCATAATCCCAAAAGGATAAGGGAAGAGTTGTAAGATTAAACATTGATCGCACCATGTCTAACAATGTACGATTCCTTCTCTCAGATACATCATTTTGTTGTGGAGTATATGGAGATGTGAGTTGCTGGACGATACCACACTCAGCTAGATAATCTTTAAACTCTTGGCTTAAATATCCACCACCTCTATCGGATCGAAGAGCTTTAATCTTCTTTCCTAGTTGCAGTTCTACTTCACTCTTAAAAACCTTAAACGTTTCAAAGACTTCATGTTTATGTTTAAGTAAATAAACATAACCATAACAACTGAAATCATCAGTAAAGGTTAAGAAGTAGCTACCACCCTTCCTTGACACATGTCTTAGTGGTCCACATACGTCAGTATGTATCACACCAAGAAGATCAGAAGCCCTTTCTAAACTATTTGTAAAAGGTTTCTTGATCATCTTCCCAGATATGCAAGATTCGCATTTATCAAATGATTCATCATTGATGTCTTGCAAAAGCCCATCATGTTGCAAATGCTCGCCTATGTGAGCAAGTCTACAATGCCAAAGAAATGAAGAATCCAAATCACCTTTGATTCTTTTATTATTGATGCTAAAGACAGAATTATTTTATCAATCATATTATCATGCAAATCAATTTCAAACACACCATTTACTGGAATAACATTAAAGTAAAAACACCATTTAAAGAAACCGAAATTCCATAATCAGTAAATGTATGAATAAAACCAATATCTTTTAACAAGGAAACAGAAACGAAACCCCTAACAATAGAAGGTGCGTAATGACAATCTTTTAAAGACAGTACTAAACCCGAAGGTAAAACTAAATCAAACGTGCCTATAGCTTCAACGATTGCATGTGCTCCATTACCCACGTGCAGGTATTGCTGCCCATAGGCAAGCTTCCTTGCTCCTCTAAGTCCCTCGAGTGTATTACATATTTGAATACCACATCCAGATCATATACCCGTGAATTTATTTTATGAGGAAAAGAAAATAATTCTATCATCAAAGGAGTACCTGAAGTACTAGCCATAGTGCCAGTATTTTTATACCTCTTATTGCGCAACTCATCAAGGTAGGGTGGACAATTCCTCTTCCAGTGTCCTACCTCGGTGCAGTGATGACAAGCCTGATCCTTCTTCGGATTGTCACGCTTTTTGGGAGGGTACTTCTTGGGTTCTTGTTGATAAGTCATAACTTGTTTTCCTTATCAGCTTTACCCTTACCTTTCCCTTTCTTGTTCGCTAGCGGCTTATTAGGCTTAGAAATCCTACCCTTCTAGATGGTCGAACCGCAGTAGGGGCCTTCTTGGGAAAACCTTTTTCGTAATCAATGAGCATTGCATGTACCTCATGACTGTCTTCCCCGTGCAATGCATATTGTAATTGCGCACGAAACCATCAAACTCCTTGTTAAGGGATCTGTTGATAAGGCCAATTTGTATGTCATTGGGGTAGACATAGTTAAGTCGCCCGAGCTGGTCCATGTAACTCATCATTTCCAGTGCAAGGCTACAGGTTTCCCTTCTCCTTGCTTGCAACTGTAGAGCATCTATCAAATCATACAACTCTACAGTCACAGGCTTTTCAAACAACCTTTGCAATTCTTCAAGCATGAGGTTAGGGAAGTAATTCTCAAACTTCTTTTGCAAGTTTGAGTTCATACTCCCAAGCATAATGCAGGCGACCTCATTATACTTGTCATACTCAGATTGCCATGCAGCTCGTGCTTCAGCAGTAGCACCGCTGCAGTTCAGAGGACAAGCGTAGTCAAATAATCTAGTCTTTTGGCAACCCTCAAGACAATTCTGAGTTACCGATACCAATCATTGAAATTGCGCACAAGTCAATTCTCTCGATCGAACATAGATTTGAACGACGAGGCTAGTGCAGTAGATTCAGCTTGAGCCATTTCTACAGAAAATAAAAATTCAAAAGTTAGTACTTTCGATAAGTAAACATTCAAGAAAATAAAATACCCTTTGGTCAATATTCATATTAACCATAGTATTTTCCTTGAATTTTGGATCCTCATTATCATAGTTTCACCACATCGGTTGATCTGCTAGTGGTGAAAGTATAGAATAGGTAATTGTTGAAAAACAATAATTGACAAACAAGTTTTCAATTCCAAAAGTTATGGGATTTACAATTTTTCCAAAACAATTAATGCAAAACGTAAGCATATTTTATCCCATCTTATGCCTTAAGTCATAGGTCTCACTAACTAACTTAATTAAGTTGTCTAATTTAGAAACTGCAAATAATTAAGCTGAGGTCTCACACAACAAAATAATTCACCTTGTTATTGTAATCTAGATCAAGTTCTCACATAACTAAATTACAACTTCAAGTGTTTCATATCATTAGATGGCATAAACTTAAATTTAAAGGGCACAATTTTTGACGTGTAATCAAAACTTATGTATAAAGAAGCATGCATACAACTTTATATCATAATATTTTCGAAAAACTTACATATAAATTTTAATTGCTAAGATTGAATTCTACAAAGTTTTAATCGATGCGTTGAGAAACTTACAACTTTGCACTAAGATGCTTCGTACATTGAATGGTTATACTAGGTAGCTCTAATCGAACTCACAGGGGCGAGGACCAAGGTAAAAAGCATAACCTTAGACATCTTTTCAGTGTGACTGTGCGCACTTCTTAATTAACCCCTTTATAGTTTGTTCTAGTGGGTGAGCCGTTCTAACCATTTAGTACAGTCGCATCAATCGATTAAAAGTTCAAGAATAATACTTAGATAACAAATCAGTTTCGCCATTATTTAGTCCATTTAATTTTTCTACTTAAAAAACCCTTTTTGCTTACTAACATGCCAAACAATATATAAACAAAAAAGCACTTTAATAAAAAATTAAACACACTCAACTAATATAAACATACTCAACTAATATAAACATATAACCAAACAATTTAACATATGTAAAAAACAATTAGCCACATGCATAATTATTTCAATAAAACCTAATAAACAATTCTAGGCGTAAATAAATGCATACATTAACTAGGGCTTTCACCTACAAGGTAGATGAGCCACATGCATCGACAAGTCGATTGAGTAAGCCAAAGTTAATAATATACCAATTAGCACATAACGAATTTTTATTAGTCATAATTGAGGTCTTCCCCAATTCAATAATTATCAAATAAATAAAACATGTGTGTATCACTAAACAATTTATAACAAACAATACTCCATGGCAAAACATACATGTTTCACCATGGATTCCGCATAACAATTTATCACCTAAGATACGCATATTACATGGCACATAACAATTTATTCATAATAACCACATAAAACTAGCATGCAATCCTAGGGTTTTTACAAGTTTTACAAAATTAAAACCTAATTAAATAAAATTTAAGGTAATCAACCCTATAATTAAAAATTAGAGTTTCGAATTCAAAACCCTAGAAACCATAAAAAGCATGCATATAATCATAAAGATTCAATTTTTATGTGTTTCGGTAATTAATTACATCATATTAACGGCTCGTGATGCCACTGTTGGGTTTTACTAATCATAACAATTTACAAAAGCAAGTAAACATCATCAAAGCATGCAGCGGAAGAATAAGAATAATATATGTATATTAATTAACCGAATAAGAAACGCGTACCTTTTAGCAATTCAAGTAAACCAAACGATGTTTGAACCAAGAACAAAACCCGAAACCCTAACTTGGGTTTTATGCAATTCGACCCACCAAGAAGTCGACCACCAAGATTCCACAAACACAAGTGCGCTTATTCTTCGTTCTTGTACACACGTACTATTAGCGATTTGATGTGAAAAGCTAGGTTCTTGAATCACAAATAAAACCAAACACTTGTTTCTTGAGCTTGGAAAAATCGATCCCTTGAGGAGGGGGGTTGTACGATCGGCCAAACACAAGAGGGAGGAGAGGAGAAGAGAAATTAGGTTTATTGGTGATCCAAGGTTAAGTTGTGAATGAATACAAGGGTTTGTATTTATAGTTAACTTAACTTGATGACCAAGTTTGAGTGGGAATAGGTTTGGGAACCCATAACCGATCGCCCTAACCCATGGGAGGGGTTCTAGATCTTTCCCGACTTCTAATTTCAATTCTAGTCCCTTTAGTTTACATTTAACGACCGTTAACCAAACCTCGTTAAATATTAACTATCGTTATGTTTTATTTCGTGACAAATAATTAATAATAACATTTTATATATTAATTATTTAACATCAACTCTCATACGTAATGTGTGCAATCCTGAAGTCTCGAGTTCGAATCCGGACATACGTATATTTAAATATTAATAAAACCTTTCATGTAAATCAGTAGGTTAAGTGTTGATATGGATGTTTTGTTTCTTAAATTGGTGATGTTTTTTTTTCAACATAGGGAATGTTTGTGTTACTTGTTTGGAGCTGTATTATTAAACTAAACCAATGTTGCAAATTAATTTGCACATGAAAGTAATGTCGACAAGAATCAGGCAGTTGAAACAAAGGCAGAAGGAAATGAACTTTGGCTTTGTCCCACATAAGTGAGCAAACATTAGAGCAATATATAAATAAAAAAATGAATGTATACATGTGGTAGATAGGGGTGAGCATCGGGTCAAACCCGACCCGACTCAAGAAAATCTGACCCGACCCGAAAATTGGAAAAGGAAAATATTCAAACCGAGAACCGAACCGAAGTTACTCGGTTCGGTTTTGTTCGATTCGGCTGGTTCGGCTCGGTTTTTCTCGGTTTTCGTCGGTTTTCGACTCAAACCAACCCGACCCGAAACCCGAAAATAGGTAAAACCTAAACCGAGAATCGAACCGAAGTTACTCGATTCGGTTCGGTTTTTCTCGGTTTTACCGGTTTCGTCGGTTCGGTTCTGGATTTGTTTACTTTTTGTTTCAATCAATAGAAGAGAGTTTAATGAGTGAATATGATACTTGATTTGTTTAAGAGTGTTACGGTCCGCTTTCTTAAGCGGTGTGTTTTTTGTTTGAGAACAATAATTTTAAAATGAAAGGAGTACAAGATTTAAATTTATTTTTCTTTAATAAAAAAAAATTACAATTTATTGCATGCGATTATTGATCTCTTCGTTAAATGGCTTCCTCTTCTTGGGAATCCTTCTTAGTTCTTACTCTGTCGTTGAAGTAATATAACCTTATCTTTGCCTTAAAAATAAAATAAAATAATAAGAATAAAGGGGAAAAAAATTTGTAAAAAAAAATTATAATTCACTTTTGCGCAAAAAAAAAAAAAAAAAAAAAAAATTGTAATTATATGTAGTTATATCAGATATCGGGTGGTTGTTAGTTTTTGCTTGGATCTCATTTGGGGTCTGTCCAAATCAATGTTTTGTTACCCTTATGGTGTAAATTGTTTGGAAATTTAATATAATTCACATTTGGATATAAGATCATTTGAGGACAAAAGATTATTTACATACCAAGGGATCAATCTCTACCCTTCATTTTTATTTGATCTAATGGATGAGATTAATCTCAACAATTTAAAAAACCCACTTTCATCATTTTTTTTCAAATATTAATATCTTTCAAACCGTTAATCGTTAAGCGAAAAAAAATATATCATGGCGACGAGCATTTAATTATCTTTCTATAGATAGGCATTTTGGATTTCGACAATTTTTTTTTTTTTTCACGCTTTTTTGTTTTTTTTTTTTACGTTATTTGAAAGTTGCATTAAAAAATCATATATGATAAAACACTAATTTGAATATCACATGTGATATTAGTATAATATCATATATGATATGTAATATCACATATGATATTACATATCATATATGATTTAACACTAATATCACATGTGATATTCAATTTAGTGTTTTATCATATATGATTTTTTTCATGCAAATTTCAGTAACGTAAAAAAAAAAAAAATAACGAAAAAACGTGAAAAAAATGAAACTTTTTTCTTTTTTCGAAAGTATATCAAAGTGCCCATCTATAGAAAGATAATTAAATGCTCGTCGCGATGGTGTAAATATTTTCACTTAACGATTAACGGTTTAAGAGATATTTAAATTATAAAAAACAGGTGAAATAATAAAATGCTTTTAATCTTAGCCATTGATTTCTTTTTAGATGGATGATGTAGATGAGTCCCTTGGTATGTGAGAAAAGTTTGGTATGTAAAATAACTCTCCTCTTCACATTTGCAACAAAAAATAAAATAAAATAATAATAATAATAATAATAAAAGAAAAAAAGAAAAAGAAGCAGTTTAGAGAATTATACGCTAACCACCTAGGTTACATCGATTTTCTGTTGGGTGTTGTCATCAAAAACTTTTAGACACTAAAATTGCATATCTAAAAATGGCTTCCGACAACCATCGTCTGACACATCTGTTAAACGAGAATTTTCCTTACCCGTGTTCGGTTACAAGGAGTCTATATTTTACGTGAAAAAAGTTACGTTAGTCAGTTTTTGGTTTTATTTATAAATTGTTTTAAACATATACAAATAAACTCTGATTACTAAATTAATAATTTTAGATTTTGGCCAATACATTAAATGATTTTTTTAAAAGAAAGAAAGAAAGAAAAAACCTTGCTATTATAGGTATGAGTTACCTATTAATTATACAAAGTTAAAAGTATTTATGTAAAACATGAGGTTATAAAATCTTTTTTTATTAAATAAAATTATGAATGTTTATTGGTAATCTAGGATAACTGACATGGTTTCTTTATGTAAACTTTTCTTATATAAACCTTTTTTTTTCTTTTAAATTTAACTAAAAGGTCAAGCTTCGAAATCAAAAAAGTAACTATAGAGATTCTTAGGGTGCGTTTAGTTGGGGGAAAACACCTTTGTTTTCCACAAAATGTTTTGTGGAAAACAAGGAAAATAGAGATCGCGTTCAAATTATTATTTTCCAACAAAAATGTTTTGGTAAAAACACAAAAATAGAAAATACGTAACTGAA
>OU343217.1:273487118-273513225 GCA_910596185.1 Chrysanthemum makinoi
CACGCAATCATATCTGTGGAAACACTTCAAGGTATTCAGGCTCAATGAAAATATGCGGCTACTAAAAGAAGGATTACTTGAACAAGAAAGAGACAATATAAACAGCTTTTCACAATGGCTACTTGCCATTGGAGATGGCAACATTGGTGTACCGGATGATGATGACAGCGAAAATAGTTCATGGGTATCTATTCCAACTACTTTTTGCATACCAGAATCTGACAACTCAAGGTTAGAACTTATTCAATTTATCTACGATAATGAAACATTGCAAAACCCAACATCTCACGCCTTACAAGATAGAGCAATTGTATGTCCCAAAAATGAGACAGCGGATTTGATAAATACACAAGTTCTAGAAATGCTTAAAGGTCACCTTAAAACCTATCTCAGTTCTGATGAGGCGTTACCTAAAAGCAATGACGGTGGTGAAACTGAACTTCTATATCCTATAGAATACTTGAACAGTCTTTCGTTTGGAGGTTTTCCACAACATAAGTTACAGTTAAAAGTTGGAACCCCAGTTATGCTCTTACGTAACTTAAATTTAGCGGGTGGATTATGTAATGGAACAAGACTCATAGTCACTCAATTATTGAATAAAGTCATTGAAGCAAAAATGATCACAGGTACACGCATCTCAGATAAAGTCTTTATTCCACGGATTCTGTTAATAAACAAAGAAGAGCAGATACCCTTTATCTTCAAAAGAAAGCAATATCCTTTAAGAGTGTGCTACGCAATGACGATCAACAAAAGCCAAGGGCAGTCGCTGAACAAGATAGGAATTTACCTACCGGAACCTGTTTTTGGCCATGGACAATTATATGTCGCTCTCTCACGTGCAACATCTCCCGAAGGATTAAAAATACTCATGACCCAACAGCCTAACCAACAACCAAATTCTACAAAAAATATTGTCTATAAAGATTTTTTGTCACAGATTGCACAAAACCAGGTTTATGCATAATCTGTTCTCATAAACTGCTGCTTACCAATACAACATAGATAACACATGCTATCTTTATGTTGATGCCTTTATTTTTATCCAATATACTTGGTCTAGATTCATAGCCAACTATCTTTATCAATCATATTACTTGGTATACATTTTTTTTTTGCCTATTTTTCCTATAATTGTTCATTCATATAGATAATAAACACCTATTATACGAAACCTTTAATTAACCTTTGATACTAACACCACTTTCATTACTATTTTTTCTTTTTTTCTTAAACAGGTATCATCATTCTGATTTTTGCAAACATGGAAGGAACAACTCAACAATCACAAAACCCTGACAACAAAGGAAAAACAATCATGCCAGCAGCAGAACCAATCAATGTAGCAGACATAAAACCAACAGATTCAAAAAAAATGATTGAATTTAAAGTTTATAGAAAATGGATTGGTAGGAATCCTAAAAAAACCGATCCTACAGGTGTATGCTGTATACTGCTTGATAGACAGGTATGTAACAAAATATTTTTGATAATGCAACTATACCAACTTATGCAAACACATTAGTTATAATGACTTACAAAAAAGTAAAAATGAAACAGGGTAACGCCATTCAAGCAAACATGGCTCCCAAAGACATTTTATATTTCGAAAGAAAAATCCAAGAAAATATGGCATACAGAATTGCAGGGTTCAGCTGTGAGCCAGCAAGATCATGGCAACGCGCTGTTAGCCACAAAACGTCACTCATCTTTGGCCATGCCACGACTTTCGACATTATTCCAGCCGATGATTTCCCACAATATTATTTTGAGTTTGCTGCACACAATGAACTTCCAAAAAGAGCAGATGTCAACACAGCAATACTCACAGGTATTTCCTTACACATTTGTTTTCTTAGTATAACTAACACTTACAACAAATAATAATGGCCACCTGTTTACCCACTAGATTATATCGGAACGATTCAGCGAATAGACACTGTCAGAAATGCAGGAAGCACAACATCAAGTCTCACACGGTGGAGAGTTATAGATGTGCAGAATTTGGAGTAAGTTCACATTTACAGATTAAAATAAACTTAAACTAATTTACTCAACCTTTTTTTCTATCCCTTATTCATTTACCCTGTACCTAATAGTGGTAAGACAGTAAAATTTAAAATGTGGAATGAAATGGCAATGGAGTTTGACGAAGAAGAATATAAAACACTTAAAAAACCAGTGATCATTGCCATAGCGTCTTGCAGAGTCACAAACAGATTTAACGGTAAATACTTTCCTACCATTTTCTATATCCAATAACTAAAAACAAAACACATTAATGTTCAAAATTAAATGTCTAAACCTAATTTGCATACATATGTGCAGAAATCCAACTTACAGGAACATCTGCAACACGTTACTTTCTAAACCCAAACATCCCAGAAGCAGAGGAAATCCGCAATGTGTAAGCAAAACATTCATGACAATGTAAAAAACATTTTATCCATACATAGTAATGCATAACAAGTATTGCCAACACAGGTACGACACAATCCTAGATCTACCTCCTGCACTCACAATTGAGTCACAAAAATTTGAGAATGAAGACCAAGAAAGGAATAGGAATCGCGTGTCATTGAAAACACTGCTTGATATAAATCCAGAATCATACAGGGTAAACAAAAAAAATATGAATATATATGTATATATATACATACACATAGTGTAATTCATTGATGTCATCAACACATTTGCTAACAACTATTTTACACAACAGTATGTCAGGTTCACTAACGAAGCTACAATCTTATCAATTGATCGTACACGACCATGGTACTACAAAAAGTGCTCCCAATGCCCTCTTAAAACAATTGAAGAATTCCCTGTACCAAGATGTGTTGACCATGGTTTTCAACCTATACCAACTTACGGGTACCAATACTTCCTTTCACTTTTATTTAAATAATTACTCCTTTGTTACAAATAGTAGAAAACACGATCTATTAACCAGCTTATGTCTCCCAGGTACTGTTTTAGAGCGACGATTCATGATGGCACAGCAACAGTTATACTAATCTGCTTCAGCCCTGAATCAGAGAAGATTGTACCTGAATGCAACAAGCTATTGCCAACGCTTGAAGACCAAAACCCATATCACTATCCACAAGTACTATTATCCCTTGAAGGAACCCAACACATTTTCCAACTGCATTTCACAAAAGAGAGTGTACAAGGAAATGTACAATTCATATTGGACAAAATCCTTGACCCCACACCGTTAGCAGCACTACCCATTGCTACATCCCTTGAAGAACATACACTTCTTATTGGACCATCAGAAACATCGGAAGATGTCAGCAAACCATCAGTTGCCATACCAACTACAGAAGACTTACATGACAATCTGGCACAAGATGAAGAACCTATAGAAGTCCAAAATACTGATCCCTCAACTCCAGCAACACAAGTTCCCAAGACAGCAGTTGAGAAAGAAATTCAGCACACAAATCCTCCAAAGAAATCGGCAAAAAGAGAATTGAAATTCTCATCGCCTTCTGAGGATTCTGTTAGGTCACAAGGTTTACCACACAAGCTTAATAGAAAGATAGAGAGGCGATTGAACAAGATATCACACACACACACACGAGATAATATGACCGGTTATGCGTAGAGTGTTTGTGAAAGAAATAACTTGAACAACCAACCTTCAAATGAAGGTTTACAAGGGGTATTTATAGGAGGGAAGCTAGGGCAACACTCCTAGTTCCCTTCCTTTCCTTATTGGGCTAGGCCTAGGCTTATGGGCCTTCTACATAAGCCTAAGGCTAATAACAAACATAAAGGCCATAATAAGCTAACTATTACATATGAGTAACTAACACTTGAATAAGGTTTAGGAGTGATTCCAACAATCTCCCCTCAAGTGTTATTACATATGAGTAACAAACACTCAAGTGTTGGTGATGAAAACGGTGAAGGCGTTGATGTAATAGTAGCTTTGACGCCTTCTCGACATTCTTCTTTCTTGTGAGAAGAATTGCCTTGATTTAAACAATCTCCCCAGTGTAGAGAGATAGTTTACTTTGAACGGTTATGCTTTGACGCCATCTTTAACTTTGTTCTTTGATCATTGTTCTTTGTGATGAAAGTGATAGTATGTTGTTGTTGTTGTCAGATCAAGTCCGCCTCAGTTCCGCTTCACGCTACAAGTGTTCCACGCCGTTCTTCAACATGCTCACACGCTTTTGACGTTGGAATTCAAGATCGATGGAGTTCTTTAAGTCTTTAACTTTGTAGATTCTCTCAGATTGACGAAGAATCATTCTGACCGTTGTGTTGCTTTTGGATAGAACTTCCATTAGTGATGATGTTGGCGTGAGCATGAGAAGAGTCTGCACGATCATTCCGCTCCCGAGCTTCCATAAGAAGAAAACATTTAAACGGTTAGTAATAAGCGGATTCCGCACTTACAAGTTTGAACTTCGAGAGTGTTAACAAAGATAGTGTGAAAACACAACTCTAATTTTACAAAGGCCGCTCCTCAATCGGAGTCCCACAAGTGAGATAACACGATGTACCGAAGTACACCTACGATTCAGATGAGTCGCCGAGGTACATCAAGCATCACCTCACGATCAGACCGCTTGAGACCACTAAGCGCAATCCACGGGAGTTGCCGGTTTACCGCCGTGGTCGTTTGATGTTGACCCGGCAGAGTTTCCATTCAATCACCGAGGATCACAAATGTGAACCTCTCATAAATGTTCTCGATGCATTGCTAAGATCCGTGAAGGACTCGATATGAACCATTGATAACCTTATTGTTGATCATCAAGTGATTAAATGTCAAGTGTACCTAAGAGATCTTTTGATGAATCTCGTGGCTCTAGACTCAATAGTGCGCTTTTGGTTTTCCCCGAAAGGAGACTAGGAGAGGGTCTCCTTCTTCAATACCAAAGAATCTCTAAGAGAAAGCCGATAGTTTACGTAGGGTTCCCAGTGAGAATGAAACAAGCTTCTCTTAAGAGAAACTTGAGTGGCTAAGAAGGTTTAGTGCATGCGCCACCGGGTCCATGACGACTTTTAATCTTCAATACCGGTGCCACTAAGTGACAACCAAGAGCATATGAATTGAACCCGTGTCCGCCTCTAAGTTGAATAACTGAGGGCTATTTCTTTTCACCCTTTTCTTTGCATTTCTTTTTAATTCTTCAACTCCTTCTTTCTCCCATTCTCATTTTCTCCTTTTTACAATCATACCTAAGGACTTCTAAATACTAACTATTTGTGGTTTCCTTGGGTAGATCCATCCGCTCGGATCATAGGACGGTTATTCCTAACCTTAGTCACCTTATAACTCCATGACTAACCTATGTTGCCATAAAACCATTGTTGTGAAAAATCTCTCAAAGTGTTTATGAATGAAAACATTTTAGTACCACTGTTGAGATAAGATTTTGCATAAATACTCCCCCTTCCACATGTGCTTAAGAGTTTTAACGGTTAAAATGCACAAGGAGGAAAGAGCGCGACATTTTGAATTGATTAACTCAAGATAGACATTTCCCCGCGAGACACGGTTACGTGGCATAGTTAAAGAGTTGCATTGTCCGCTTTTAGGTGACAACTAGCTCTAATAACTACCTTGAAGGTGTAGACAATCCTCGAAAGGTCGCCAAACCCGCCGAGTTCATGTTTATCAAGAGTTTCTAATGGTACATTCTACTCGCACAAGTCCTTTGCGAGACACGCTTACATCACTAGCTTAACTAGCTTGAAATTATTACCCGCCCAGACAAGTCTTTTCGAAGTTACTAACAGCTAAGCATCGCCAATTCGTTGGTTAAGTCTGAATCACACAAATTCATTTGCATTTTACACAACATATTTCTTATCACATATTTTCTCCCCCTCAAAATGGCATATTAAAGTGTTATTTTTGAAACGTTTGAGAATAAATATGACCATTTCGAAAGTGTTGGGAAGAATGACCACCGAGAACAATTTTGAACAAAGTTTTGATTCAAGTACTCCCCTCAACGAAAGTGATATAAACGGTTGAGGTTTTGAAAATCATAAGGGAAAGTACTTGTTCTTTTGAGCAAAACCTTGAAAAGTGAAAGGTTTGATAGGTTTTACTCAAAAGTAAGAAGCTTTCGCCCCTTTTATAAGGATTGTGGCAATCAAGCCGCACTACGTGGTCCTTTATTTACAAGTACGGGTTGTACATTGTAATGTGTGCACAAGCCATTGACATAATTAATCAAACATCCAAAATGATATGAAGAAAACAATTCAAGGGGTACCAGGATGTGCAGTGATGTTCCTGTGAGTGTGCATGTATGCTGAAATCCGTTATGTTTCTCCCGGTCGACCACCGACATAACTCTCCAATCGCCTCGAATCGATCCCTTCAAACAACCGCTCATCAATCATTGTGATGATCCGCCTCACATCCCTCCTTTCCCCGAGAATTCCAGCTTAGGAGACCCAATTTTCTGGCGATATCCTTCAACCTCGTATGCCAATCCATCCCTAACCAGCTTCAAAGTATGATCCCCTAACTTGTGGAGTTCGCTACACGCCATTAAGCGCTTTGAAGTTCACTACGTAAACAACGCCAAAGGTTTGCCGATGAGTGTATATTGAGATAGCCGGTTGATATCGGGAAGATCAAGCTTTGGAGGAGTGAAGTTGACACGCGTCCGATAAGATTCAACGGCAACTGGAGGATCTTCAACACGCTCTTTATGACTATGCGCCTGATGAAGATGAGCAAGTGACTTGATGAATTCTCGCTGAATTTCGTTGAAAATTGTCTCATGCACTCGCACTTTGGCAAGGTACATGTCTTCAATATCGCTGAGAGACAAATTCTCAAAGTCACTTCAGAATGCATACTCCCTTTCATCTTGTCTTTTGACCACAATCTTCTTAAGAAAGGTGTAGTCCCATTTGGATGAAAGACCAACATGTTGGATGGCAACGATGTCTTTAGTACTAAACAATGCATGTTGAGACTTCAACCCGACAGCCTTCGTAGTAGATTCGTCGGCGCTCGCCGCTGATGAATCCCATACAATGCATATCGGTCGTATGCTTCCGCTGTGTTGGAGAACAAGTGATTGGCACGTTCCTCAATGGCAATGCAGCTTGGAGTAGATAGTCGCAGGAATGGAAGTGTCAAGGATGTAGCATATTTCCTTGAACCATCGCCACCATGGAGAAGAAATTCCAAGTCTTTGTTGAAGAAATATCCAAGGGAATCCGTGGTTCATCTGGTTGGCCAATGGTCGGTAAGGGTTTGGTCCAATCGGTGTAATATGGAGGGTTGTCCCTTTTGTGAAGTCAATGTTTGCTTCCGGGTTGAGCCAATCCATGTTGTTAGACATGGCTCTAGCAATGTTCTCAAGGTGATATTCAACCTCGATGGCACTTTCGAAGCTGTCTTTTAGAAGTTGAAACGCTTCATTCTTGATTCGCCTCAATTCAGATTTCGCCATTTTCTTCACATGGAACTTTTCTTGCAAGATTTTTGCATGCTCCAATGTAGAACCTTCAACCAGATCTTGACCTTCATCGTGGTAGGAGTTTGATTGACAAGTGTAGAGAACCATGCAAAGTCTTCGGTTTTATCGTCATCTAACCATGATACGACTCCGATCGAGTCGCCTTCTTCTTCTTTTAGAAGGCCTTGATGATGATTCTGGTTTCTTCACTTGTTTGGGAGAGGTGGGTTGTTGTAGGGGCTCAAGGACCTCTTCATCGTCACCACCCGTATAATCTAAGTGATCATCGGTTTTCTCGAGTCGGGGTGGTAACTCGAATCGCCCCGAGGTTTATCAAGAGAAGAGCGAGGAGGAGATGTTTGTTGAACAGAGCCCGCTGTGGAGGAGGTTGCATCATAGAAGATTCACCGCATCGCTTCGACGCTTAGGTGCGTAATCTTTATCCTTATCCTTGTCTTCATCGCCTCTAGGACGCTTCGACTTTTCGCTTCAATCTACAAGCCTCTTGAAGTTGGTAGTCCAAAGAATGCTTGAAACAACTTTCCTTCATCGAGGTAAATGTCCCAGATTGTGCAGACATTTGTGTAACAAGCTTGGCCACCAATTCATTAATCGAGAAAACTACCGGATCGGTTGGATTGATTGTTACGGTTAAGGGCGTCGATCGAATAGTTTGCTTGGCGATCCGCATAAGATTTGGATAAAGTTGTTTGGTGAACAACTCCTTTGTGACTTTAGGAACGATTCCGTAAGGTACTTTTTCGTAGCCTTCGATCATTTCGCTCAGCCTCTTGACGGTGATTTTTCATGAATTCCTGAACAAACTTCCTTTCTCCTTTTATCTTTTCATGCTCGCCATACATATGTCGTATGTGATCAAAGAAAGAAATTTAGCTTTTGTTGAGCACGCTTTTCTTCTCGACTTGTTTGACAGCCTTTGGTAATCCGCTCATGAGCTTGAGAAATCCAAGATTTAGATGGTTTCTTCACGGATTTGGATGATGATTTGGTTGACTTCTTTGATGGTGGTGGTGAGGAGTGAGATGAAGAATCTGATGAGGAGGGACATGAGGAGATTCGGGGTCCTTTGGAGGTGCAGTAGTATCCTCCTTGGAACGAGTTGGACTGCTGAGAAGAAAGTCATCATAATCTTCTGCGTCATCATGTCCAGTTTTAGCCTTTTCTTCCGTCTGCTCCTTAGCTTCTTCATCGCTTTTCTTCTCGCCTTATTCTTTTCTCGTTCCTCAATGTTAAGATCAGTAGACTCCTTCACAAGCGTTTGTTGTTGCACAAGAGTGGTGGCACCGCATCCCTTATCGGGTTGATTAACCGCATCAGACCTCGTGAAGAGTGGACAAAGACCACTGATCCTCCGGCCACCCATTTGATCTTTTGCAAATTCTTCAGATTTTTGAATTTGTCTAACTAATTTAAACTTCTTCCTGTAGGATTGATCCAATTGCTCTTCTTCTTCTTCGAGCTTTCATCATATGACTCAAGTACGTGAGTCTTTCCTTTGCCATGTTCACTATTGGACTTGGAGGTTTAGCTGCCGGAGGAGGTGTTACTTGCAGCATTCAGAGTAGGTAATCTCTTCATCCTGCTTCAAGCATCTTCGAGCTTTCGCCCACAAGCTTTCTTTGCGGTTCGGGTTTGGGAATTGGGATGGGAGCAGCTTCCTTAGATGGAACAAACCTCTTTGAAGGAGGGTTCCTCTTGGGGAACTTCCTTTGACTCACAAGATTTGCCGCACTTCCTCAAAGACTTCCTCTTCTCGTTCTCCTTACAGGTGTACCGTAAGACTTTTCGTCGAGATGACCAACTTTGCCTTTTCTAACCGCCTGCATACCTTTTGTATGTTTGGAGCTTTTCGACATCTTCGCTAGAAGGTAATCCGCAACACAAAGACCTTGTTTCTTTGTTGAGGAATCCTTGATTCTTACAGATAGAGTGGGTTCACCAACATGTCATGATTGTTGGGGTCATTGAGCCTCTTGGGAATGTCAGGATGAAGTCCAAGTGCTCTTTGATCAACAGCTTAGTGTATCCGATGTAGGGAATCTTTGAGCCAAGCTTTTTGAGAAATGACATCATGTCATCCCATATCGAGCTTCAATTTCATGTGCTTCATGTTGATCAAAGCCCAAAAGATTTTTAGTTCCATGAGCTTGGGATGCTCATAGCCACCGCCACGCACCTGTAAACAGACTTGGTGATGATCATGTAGAGAGTTCTCCATGGTTGAGGAATATTCTTAAGCTCTACGTGAGAATGCTTAGTGATTACCCCGTAGCCTCGCCATAACCGATATTGATTAAGAATTGGAGAACGAGCTCTTCAACAGGTGTGGCATAGAGTTTGGTTGGCTCGACGTGAGGAATGAGAAGAATGCCCAGAAGTCAGCAGTGTGATGGTGACTTGTTTGTGATTCAGAGTCACTATCACAAAGATTGCTTCCTTTGACCTTTCCATAGTATTCCGTAATTGTTGTATGTAGATCTCGTGCACGTATGCAGAGTTGGTGAGCATGTTCTCGATACGGATGAGTCTTCGAATATCAATAGCAATCAAGCACGAAGATTCGAGAGTGTAAGAGTATCAAAGTCAACACGAAGGTTATTCTTCCCTATCTTCATTGGATAGCCATAAGGGTAGATATCAACAATGGAGAGAACATTTGGTGCATCCACATTCATTTGTTCACCATGTCGCGGATCTCAAATAACATTAGCCAAAAGAACCAACATATCGAAAGACATAATGTTAGTCAATAGAAGGTTTTATTGTCTAGATATTGAATGTACAATGATAATGATTGTTACGAGTCCTAAGTCACTTGTTTGTCTAATAGTCTAATGACGCCGTGAATTGTTTCGTGAGTTAGTTAACTTTAAGTTTTAAAGTTTATGTTATCACTTATTGTTCACAACATATCAAACGATTAAGTTTATTAGTGACATTATTGGATTCGTGACGTTATGATTAGTTTATTTACAAGTTTGTAGACGTAACAATACATCATGAAGGTCAATCCGTGGTTGCGTAGTATTGGCAAAGTTGCGTAAAAGATTTATATATGCGTAGACGAAAGCTTACGCGTAGGATCCTAACTTACGCGTAAGAAATGTTACGCGTAGGAAAAGGGCACCTTATGCGTAGAGCTTACGCAGTAGGCGATATATACCTTACGCGTAAGGCTTACTCGTAAGAGTAGACCTTATGCGTAGAGGTCATTACGCGATATCCTTCACGTGATACGCCAGTAGTCCATTGTAGAACCTTACGCGAATCGTTATGCGTAGGAATAATCTTACGCATAACATGACTACGCGTAGGGTAATCCTTATGCGTAGAGTTGCAATAACCTTGATTCTGAGAATTACGAGTAGCAAACCTGAAATAACATCATCATAAGATCAATATTAACACTAACACTCATTCTATATCAGATCATGGCATGACGGCATATCAAACAATTATGTGTAGAAAACCTTACGCGTAAGCTAAAACCCTAATAGTTCATAGTTTACGCATAAGAATTTTAGCCATAGGATTTGCACCAAAGCGTTTCTAGGAGGTCTAAGAAGCATACAGAGTATGTTTATCCAAGTTTTAACATCAAATAAGCCATGAATCAAAAATTACCCAATTCGTATGAACTAGAACCCTAATTTTCAATTAATGATTCCTTAGTGTTTCTGGGTGATTTCTGGGTTTAAATATGCTCAATTCAACTTGAAAACAACCTCATATAACAATCTTTATTACCAAAAACGTTCTTATTTGAAAACACCCAATTTAACGCATAAACCCTAATCAATCAATTCGTGTTTCTTGGTATGTTTAAGCGATGAAAATGTATTCATTGATGTAATAAAAACATTTTGGCACTATCATTTCACTCATAAACACACAAGTATGATCATTTGTTCATGCTTTACGCCAGAGAACACATAATCCCTTCTAGGCGAAAATCTATCCGTTAGTTTGAAATAAAATTAAAACCCATGCTTAGATTGTTGCAATGAAGGTATTAACACTTACAAATTGATGATCAAAAGCACGGATTTGTTAAACGATTATGGATCGTGGATGATATAGGTTATGAGTAATAAATGTGAAGAAGAAAAGTAGGTGGGAGGTGTTTTTGTTAAAAATATTTTTAACATTATGACAGCTTTTAGTCCCTCCACCTTTTCCTTTTTCAAACAAAGCCATTTAACTTCCATTTTGGTTACCAAACAAAGATTTTAGGAAAGAAACTTGACGACACTCCCCTTGACTTGAGAAAATAATGAAAGGTTATAAATTTAGTCCGAGGAGTGTCATTGTACCGGAAAATTTACCACCAATGATAAAAGAAACAACCGGTATATGATAACATGCAAGTACACAGATGTTTTGAAACAAGAAAGTTATGATTTCTCCCCCCTCAACACTTGATCGAAAAAATATTGAATTTTGAAAGATTATAGTGTTGACGGAAGAAACGTACTTGCAATGTTGAAAGAAAATAGATAGAAGAATATTTTTGATTTTATCATGTTTTATATTTTTGTATTTTGTTTTTGAAAAAAAATATATACAAAAGATAGTTTTGGTGTTTGATGTGTTTTAAGACTGCTTTAGGAGGTCATCCAATTCCTCTTGAGTCAAACACCTCATACCAATCCGGTGGACCAACTCATTAAACCTAGCGGAAGGCTTTGGTGAGAAGATCTCGCCAATTGGTATTCTCAGACTCCACAAAATATAATTCAACAAGCACTCTGCTCCACGGATCCTTGATGAAATGATATCAAGATCGATGTGCTTTGATTTCGAAAGTGCCGAATCGAAGTTGCACGAGATCGCAATGGCACTCGATTGTCGCAGACATCGATTCTCACAAATACGTAACCATAGTCTTTGAGTTGTGTTCTCATCCATATGACTTGAGCACAACATGCGGATATGGCTACATATTCTCGCTTCGTTGAGGACAACGATGTACAATCTCGCTTCTTCGATTGCCATGACACCGCTTATCACCAAGAAATTGTAAAGCTCCCCAAGTGCTTTTCCGTGAGTCTAAGCATCCCGCGGGTCGGCCCAAAAGCGATTAGTTCAAAACCGTAATCCTTCGGATACCGTGATCCCCAAGTTAATGGTTCCCTTTATGTATCGGAGGATTCTTTTAGCCTCAGAGAGGTGGGTTTCAGTTGGTCGCGACCGATAACGAGAGCAAAGATATACGGCAAAGACAATATCGTCCGCTAGTCGTTAGATACATGAGAGACCCAATAATACTACGGTATTTTGTAGGGTCCACCAATTTCCCATGTAAATCAGCGTCTAGCTTCTTGGTATGAGCCATTGGTGTGGCATAGGTGTCACGGGTTTTCATTCCAAATTTGTTTAACAATTCAAGGGCATATTTGGACCGACTCAAGAAAATACCACGGGGTGATTGATGAACTTGCAGACCGAGAAAGAATGTAAGTTCACCCATCATGGACATTTCAAAATTTTTCTTCATTAGTTTTGCAAAAGCGATTGAAAACTTTTTATGTGTAGACCCAAAAATGATGTCATCCACGGAAATTTGAACAATTAAGATATGTTCCCCGTGATATTGTATAAAAAGAGTTGGGTCAACCGAACCTTTGGTGAAATTATTAGCAATGAGGAAGGATGATAGCTTATCGCACCATGCCCGAGGAGCTTGTTTGAGACCATACGAGCTTTGTTCAGCTTTGTAGACGGATTCGAACTCGTGATCAACGAATCCATCCGTTGGTCGACATAAACCGCTTCTTTAAGTTGTCCATTGAGAAACGCAGCTTTGACATCCATCTGATAGACCGTCATATTCATATGAGCCGCGAACGCTAGAAATATCCCAACAGCCTCAAGACGAGCAACCGGAGCAAAAGATTCTTCAAAGTCAATACCCTCTTCCCGACGATAACCCTTAGCCACCAGCGTGACTTATTTCTCGATAACATTTCCTTCAAAGATCCAATTTGTTTTTCCAAATCCATTTTAGACCAATGACGAGACTCCTCGTTGGTCTTTCAACCAGTTCCCATACTTCAAGACGCTTGAATTGGTTGAGTTCTTCTTGCATGGATTCAATCCAGTTGTCTTTTGTCATTGCGCCTTTGATGTTCTTAGGTTCAGATTGGCAGCTGAGTGCATAAATGCAATGTTCACCGCCTGTGTGAAGACGCTTGTCTCGTAACGACCGGGTTGATTCGGGTTGCCAATAATGTTTTCCTGAGGATGGTCTTTCGTCCATCTATGTGTGGAGGGTTGATGTTGGTATACATTGTGCGATTCTGAGGATTCAAATGGTTTGTTGAAGATTCCGCGACATCCGTGCAGCAGCCTCATTAGCAAACGGGTTGAAGAACGATTTGGATCAAAATCTGCAGTGGGGGTACTACATTCGTAATATCATCGCCAGCCTTCATCATTGTTGGAAGCGGTTTGTTCAACTGCTGTGGTGGAGTCAATCGGTGTAGGTGCATCCGCAATGAGTTGTTGTAGCAGTGTGTATCGTATTAGAGTATTATCGTTGAGCAAATGGAAACAAATGGATACACCCGAGCACGCTCATCAATATCGCCACCAACAAATGGAGCAAATAACCTTTCCATTTGTTGACGAGTAAGTCGGGGCTTTGTTCACCGATGATGGGGTTTGAGGGAAGTTTAAGCGGTTGTGACCGGTTCTAAGTCGTTATACTCGTAAGCCATTTCGTAAGTTCATCGAAATGAGCATGAATCGCTTCCATCACCGCTTTGTACGACGATTCCGATTCGAAACCTTTGGAATTATCACAAGATCCCATAAAGACTCCAATGTCAGCTTTGGCTTTGAGCTTTCCAAAGTCATCACGATCATTATTCCGATAGCAAAGAGATCCAAATACATGAAAGTGTTTTAGATTCGGTTTTCTGCTATGGACGAGCTCGAAAGGTGTTTTGTTGTATGCTTTGTAATCATAGAACGGTTTTGAGTATAGCATGCAAGAGATACTTCGCCCATAAGTAATCTGGAAGTTTAGCATTGATTAACATTGTTCTCGCAGCTTCCACTAACGCTCGGTTTCGCTCTTCGACAACCCGCTTTGTTCTCGTGTACGCGCAATAGATGTCTCATGTCAATTCCCACTTTCTCATAGAATTCACGAAGAGTTTGATTAACAAATTCGCCTTTATCCTGCTCGATTAGTCGAACGGTGTTTCAGAGTGAACTTGTATTTTCGTGAGAAAGGTGATGATCATTTGTGGAGCTTGATCTTTGCTTCTAAGAAAGTAGACCCAAGTCCAGTGTGAATAGTCATCAACAATTACTAAGATGTAGCGCTTGCCATTGATCGCTTGCACGCCAAGATCGGGCCACACAAATCCATGTGAAGAAGATGAAGCACATGCCGAGAGTCGTGGTTCCACCTTTGAAGGAAAATGAGCACGAGTGCTTTTGCCTTGTTCACAAGCCGAGCAAAGGTGATCTTTAGAATACCCAAACCGTGGGAGTCCTTCAACTAGTTTGTGTCGAGCAAGGTTGGTGATGGTTTGAAAGTTTAGATGTGAGAGACGACGGTGCCATAGCCAGGATTTTGTTGATGTTGCCTTTGAAAGTAAACATATGGGAGATGAAGCAACCATGTCTTTCATAGAGATAGTGTAGAGACTAGAATTACGCGATCCATTCATAAGGCCATTTCCTTGTAGATCACTTAATGAAACAAGTTTTCTCCCTAAAGCAACCTCCAAATCTCCATCACAAAACCGACTCCATCAAAACAGATTATGACCGAGGCCTTCCACATAGTAAACCCCGCTAATTTCGATGTTCCCATTGACATAGTCTCCAGAGCCCATGATAGTCGCTAAGTGATCATTCCCTAACCCGACAAAGGCCAATGAACTTTGCAACAAAGTTTGATAACAGCTTAAGATTGCCTGTCATGTGTCGGGAACATCCGCTATCAACAATCCAGAGAATGATCTCAGACACCGCATTACACAATGCATCTAATAATGATGGAATAGAAGTAGATGTGGAACCCAAATGTTAGAGGGTTCCGTAGCGCTAGAGTAGATATACACACATCAATAGCTTTAGGTATCCACTTAAATCCTAGTGTGTTATATATCCATTTCCGCCATCTATAACTACTCTTTGCTTTAGTCTTAGTGAATGCACTAGGTGGTACTATATTCTTAGGAGGTGACACAGAGCTACAGGACAAAGAATGCGCTTCTTAGAATCTAAAGATGGCGGTCTACCAAGCAATGCACTTAGAAAGATTAGTGGGCCTAGAGGTATTCCCGTTCTTAGGATTCCTTAAACGAGAGATGATAGCTTTAGCAACACATTTATCATGGCAATCAGAATTCATACTTTTAAATATCACAAGGTGCATCGATCAATATCAAAAGTACTTAACGGTTTAGCATTCGTTACATCACTATTTCTATTACATTTGTCCGACGCAATATCTATAGTGGAGGCAACGTGAGTCTTATTCATAGTCCTAGGGTGTTCTTCTACTTTAGCATTCTTGATTGATCTTTTCTTAGGTCGCAACTTCCTATTCTTCGATTGAGTGCTCTTAGGCCGTGAAGTGCGGACGTTTGGAAAAGGCTCAACTATTCCTGCTTTCAAGAGAAGGAAGCACGCTAGCTACTTGTGATTTGGGAGTAGAAATTCTAGGTTCATGATTACTAAGTGTTACCGGGCTAATCTCTTAATGATGGTTGGCGGAAGTTGTTCATACTTTCCTAACATTTCTCTTAACTTGAGGATAGTGTGAATCGATCTTGATTTTCGCACCTAACATTTCCAAAGAAAATGCATAACTTCTTTAGTGTGTGCAAGATAATGATCAAGTTCATTTGATGCTTCATCACGAGTCTTTTGAGTAAATCAAATATGACACCATATTCCTTTTGACTTTTAAAAGTTCTTGTTCATATTTTGAGATTTGACACTTAAAAGACACGCTTTGATCATCCAGTTGCTCAAATTTAGGATCGTAAGATTTTGTACGCGAATCGGGCGATTTTATGTTGAAAAGCAATTTGTTGATCGTGAATATCTTTTTGACACCAATTAAGACGACGAATTGCATTTGAAAGTTCGCTTGACAATCGTTTGTTTTCAACTTTTAAGGACTCGACCAAGCACATTATCGTTCTCAACATTTAGCACGTAATCAACAAGATCGCAGAGGTATGATCAAATGCATATGACAAAGAATTCAATAACACAACATTATGGACATCAAAGACAGATGACATCTTCCAAGAGTCGATCAACATCTTTTCTCAACAGCTTTTACGCTTAGTATTAGAAATAGATGTTTCGCTTTTCTAAAACGACCTTCATCACTCCAAGTTCCTTATGAAAATCCTTTTCCCATGCTAATGCACAATTTTTCAAGTTTTTAACATTAGGTAAAAGATTTTTCTTAAAAATGTCTCTTTGTTCTCGCCAGAGGCATTGAAAATGATCAATTTTGATTTCAGAACGATATTCTATCTCATGTTGTAAAATTTTGAGGTCATCCATGAAGATGTCAAAATATCTAAGAATTTTTCGATTTTCATGTTTTGAATTTACTTCACTGATGGAAGGTAAAGGACCATAAATTTGTGCATAATCTCGTTGGGGATTAACATTAGAAGACTCAGGTGTTTTGATGATAACCCTTGGTGTGTTAGAAGAATCCGCTGGTGTGACGAAAGTGACCGCTTTGAATAGTTAAAAGGTTTGTTGTAAACAACTTTTTCTAATTTTGATCGACTCTCGCCTTCTCGTGATCTAATTCCTCTTGACGATGATATTCAACAACATTCATAAATGTAATTATCAACTTTATATTCTCGTGACCGAAACTTCGTGATTTGGTTTGAATGCTTTTGTTGAAAGCTTAGGTTTGTAATCGAAGATTCGTCCATATCCATTTGGATTGGGTTTTAAAGTAAACTTTTCAATGGCCGTGACCGACTCGCCATGTTTGTAAACAACACTTTTAAACTCTTTAAGTTTGTTTTGCAAGCCGATGATTTCTTCAAGATGATCATCTATTCGCTTCGTTGAATGCTTTTTGTATGCAGAGAACTGTTTTTGACAAGTTAACAACTCAAATTTTAGCTTTTTGATTTTCCAAGGTGAGAGCGCTAATTTGCTTTTTATGTTCATGTTTCAGCTTGTTCTATTTCGCATAACAAAGCATTCTTCGCTGCTAGATCACGATCTGCCTTTCTAAATATTTTTCATTTTGATAAGATTTGGCAAAGGTCGCTTCAAAACCGCTTTCACGCTTTTTCTTGAGTTTTGAAAAGTTGAGTTGCTTTTGTAAACATTCAAAATCCTTGGTTAACAAAGGCATTTTTGCATTTCAAGTCCTGATTAATGGCACGACATTCTTCCACTATGGTTTGTTGGTCTTGGATTAAACGAGCAAAACTGATGAGGCAAAGTTCGGCGTGTTCAACGTGAGTCTCAACATGATCATTACCGAGATCCTCAAGTATAACCACGGAGTCAATTTGATTATCAAGGGAAACCTTTAGGTCATCTTGATCGTCAAATATAACTACGGGGTCTAGTTGAAAATCGCCGAATGAGATGTGGATGACTCATTTTGAACATTCCGAGCCTTGCCGGATGCTGATGTTGGCGGAGATATGAGATCAGAGATAAATATGGTTTGTTCGGTACTGAGACAAGCCATCGCTGTCATACACCGGGCCTCGTGTCACGCATGTGTAACTCCTGCATATTAGCCATCAACATAACAGCTGCATTGGCCCGCAAGTCCTCCATATCATCATCCGAGTCAAGATTCGCCATAAAGCTCGTTTTGTCCGTGAGAGTTCCACCAGCCTTCATCCTTAAGAGCCAAAAGAAGAGCCTCTTTGAAATAAGCACTGCCCTTAGTCCTTGGCTTTGGGCATGCATTAGCCAATTGTCCCTTCTCATTGCAGCTTGTAGCATCAAGACCATTCAACCCATGCCGAGCATTTCCCTGCTCCACCACTTGAGCTCGTTGTTATTCCTACCCACAAAGATTAAACCCTTGACCACCGCCCATCCGACGACCATAACCACGATTCTCAACTTCAACTCGCCCATTGTTTACAAATGCTTGATTCCTTGTATTAGATGAGGAACTAATACGGTTGTTGGATTTGTTGGTATAACGGCTAAAGGCATTAGCAATCATAGCAAATCCTTGTTGCAATGCTTCCAACGGATCGGATTCCTCATTATGAAGTGCTTGATCATTGTTGTTGTAAGGAACCAACCGATTTTGTTGAGGTTGATGTGATTGATCGTTTGGTGGGTTTGAAGCAGTTGGTTGAGTTGCCGGTTGAGGAGAATAATTTTGTTGAGCATATAAGGCAAGTTGTTGATTTTCCGGATGTGTGGGTGAAGCAATTTGAGCACGGAGAATCCTTTCCCTATCAACTTCCTTTTCATGAGGCTTCAAGTAATCGTACAACAACCGTAGGTAGACGATGCATGTTTTTAGCTTGACGGAGAAAAATGACATACTTCTCCCATTCAGGACCAAGACTACTTAGGAACTTAGTATTCACCGCAATTCTTGGCATGTGGATGTTGTGTTTATCCAAATCATTGATGATGTCCGAAAATCGGTGATGATAGGACTCGAGTGTCTCTCCGTGTTCAATCATGAAGTGTTCATAAGCCAAGTAAATTTTGGATTCCAAATCTTCCCGATTGAGTATCGATCCTTCCATAAGAAGACGAATATGATCCCACATTTTCTTTGCAGTCTTTTGAGCATCAACACTACTAAGAATTAGGTTTGGTAATCCTAGGAGGATATATTCCATTGCAAGCTCATCTCCTTCATAGTGTAGAAGTTCTTGAGGATTCAAGTCTCGCAATAAAGAGCAATGTTCGCTTGTTCATCTCTTGGTGGAATGGCATTTGGATCTCCTGTACAATGACAAGAGGCATCTCAAAAGGACCTTCCAAGATAACCTTCTTTAAGAACTTTCCATGTGGCTTCTTTAGATCACAAAATCTAAAGAACCTTATTACCTATTGATCGTAGTTTCCTCGGAGTGAGCATTGAGGTCTATCAAGTGAACCAAACCTCATGAATTGATTGTTGGCCGCTTAAAGTTTCAAACATCTTTGCAAACCAAGTGGGTTCCCTCATAGTGATCCTTGATGGATGTTGATTAAAGTCATTTGTGTACGGTTGAGCTTGAAGACTTTGTGGTGGTTGAACCATTTGAGGTTGTGGATTTGTAGCAAGTTGTGGAGTATGTTGTTGATTAAATTGTTGTTGATAAATTGCTTGTTGTTGATTCCATTGTTGATGTTGTGGAGTTAGTTGTTGTTGACGCTGAGGATGAGGATAAGTGTAAGGGAAATAGTTAGAGTATGGTGGTTGTGACATGTTGATAAACTTGTGTTGGTAAAATGGATCTTTGTAGTCGAATGAACCTTTGTTGATGAAGTATCCTTAGGCGTAGAAATAACCAAGAACCAAGTAGTACTTATGCGTAAAAACACCAAAATTACGCAGAACAATAAGGAGTTACGCCAGAGGTTTTAGCTTACGCTAAGGTGGAGAAAAGGCTAAAGTTATGCGTAGACAACAAAGTTAGGCGGAGAAACTTAGGCGTAGGATTTAGCTTATGCGTAAGACAAGGCTTAGGCGTAAGAAAATCTTAGGAGTAGGATTTCTACGCAGAAGTTGAGCTTACGCGTAATTTTAGGGTTTTATCTCAAATGATCTTTTACACTATCACAAAGGCAAAAGATATCCAAAGTCGACGTATTTTCAGACTTATCCAAGTAAGAAAACACGGAATAAACCACTAAAATGAAGATCAAACCAAGGATAATCTTACGCTGTAATTTTAGGGTTTCAATACGCGTAGGATTACTCGTAATTTTGATTTTGCCCAAAGATGTTTCTAAACCAGTTTTTGTGTGATGAGATAGCTTCAATAACACCAAAATAACACAAAAGTGTGAGACTTGATGATACAAAGCACTCAAAACAGCTTATGTAGAATGACACCCACCTAATAAAAACTAGTTCAAAAACAATGATCCACGATAAAGTTTGAAACTTTTGTCAAAAACAAGTATTTTAACACCTTAAAACGTTGAAAGTACAAGAATCTTGGATTAAAAATGTAAAAAACCAAGTTTTGAAGCGCACCAAAGATCACGCTATCTTTACGCCAGATAACCAAAATCAAAAAACTTCAAAAACAAAAGTGTGCACCCAACTATTTGGCGATTGATACCACCGTTAGGTCACAAGGTTTACCACACAAGCTTAATAGAAAGATAGAGAGGCGATTGAACAAGATATCACACACACACACACGAGATAATATGACCGGTTATGCGGAGAGTGTTTGTGAAAGAAATAACTTGAACAACCAACCTTCAAATGAAGGTTTACAAGGGGTATTTATAGGAGGGAAGCTAAGGCAACACTCCTAGTTCCCTTCCTATCCTTATTGGACTAGGCCTAGGCTTATGGGCCTTCTACATAAGCCTAAGGCTAATAACAAACATAAAGGCCATAATAAGCTAACTATTACATATGAGTAACTAACACTTGAATAAGGTTTAGGAGTGATTCCAACAATTTTTATCACATAGAGGCAAGAGTTAATTTGAAGCACATCCACAATCACAAGCGCCATTAACAAACCATTTTAAAACACAATCAAGGTACTTTATAAATTACTTTAAAAAGCTTTCGTACCTCGATAGTTTGTTTGCTCCCCCTCAATATGTGCTTCGAGATTCGAAAGCGCTTAGCACATATGAGAGCAAAGCCTGCACAATTAAATCAAAACGATTACCTTTTATCAAATTTCATTATTAAATCACAAATTTTCCCCGATCAAAAATATCAAACCCTTTGAGATTTTGGATCCCAAATGATTTAATACGGTTTAGAAAACATGGGAGAATATGCCCTGTTTAAATACTCATCATGTTTTTGGATAAATCCTCCTCCTCAACATTTGCATTGTGTATGAAATCGCTTTTGCACATGGAGGCAGGAGTGCCTTTGAAGGACTAAAACCAATTCCATTAAAACAGATTTGAGATTTAAATCACGATCTCTCCCGCGATCAAAAATTTCAAACCATTTGAGATTTGTAATCCCAAAAGATTTAAATTATTTAGAAAAATTTTAGGGGAAAGACGTGGCAAGATTTAATTCTGAAAGATGACAGATAGGAACAGATTTAGACATTAAAGATTGTTAGTGTCAGGTATGATTTGTTTTATGAGATCTTTAAGTAAAATAAAACAATTTCACAATCAAACAAGAACAGAAAAAATTTCATTTTGAAAGACCTTGATTCTAAAGAAAAATCATACCATGACATAACATTAAATCTTTATATCACCACATAATTTCGCATAAACGACTCTTTTGAAGATATATTGTTTGAAAATATTTTAAATTAAATCACTCTCCCCCTCAATCGATGATCGAAGTCGATAATTGAGTGACTTAAATTTTGATAAAATGAAGTCCGGTGATTTTCAAAATTTAGTTCAATTTATTTTCAAAATAATATTTTTCCATTTTCAAAACAATTTTATTCAAAGTTTTAGAAAAATGGTATCATCAACGATTATCCTGCACAAAGATATGTTGTGGGTTGAGAAGCTTTTGGTTGTTGCAGGGCTTGAAGAAAAACCGTATGCTGATGCAAAGGAGACTTCTTCTTACGCTGCATTTTGAATGCCAACCGAGGTCAAATTAAGCCCGCTCTTCAATCAATTAGAAGAAAACCATCTGCTGATGCAGTGAGACCTCTTACGTTGCATATATGCCAACTCTCTACAGAAGTCCAATTAAGCTCCGTTTCTTCATTTGTCAACCCAAGATATAGTTACCCTTTCCTTTCGGCATCCAATCATATTATGGGATCCGATCGGAACATTCTTATACCAAGATACCGCATACGTTAGTGAACACACATACCGATATATGGTGGTCGACATCACCCAAACAACAATCGACTAATAAAAGTCAATGCAACATATCAATCTGATCATTTAAATGTATGGGAATAATGTATTCATCAAACTCTAATCATCTAAACCTAGCAATCATATCCTAGGCACCTAGTCCTTCAACATAGGTTAACATCATTTTTAATTAAGCATATTAGGATAATTAAGAAAGCTCGTTAGAAGATATAAATTTGAAAACATTCTCCCCCTCAACCAATAACTCATTTTATAAAAGATTTTAAAAGTGCTGAAGTCATTGATTGAGTTTCCAAATTTTATAAAAACTCGGAATCTGATTGTTTTAAGCAACTCATTTTCCAATTATTTTGAAAACACCAAATATTTTTCTAAAGAATTTTAGACGGAAAAATATTTGTGTAGGAACAGCAGTCTTTCAACATACTTTCCTCATTTTGTTTTAGGATAAGTGCACGAAATATTTGAAAAATGGTTTAGCGCAACACTTTCCTTTCATGAAGAATGGGTTGCTATCAGAAATAATAGCAAGCCATAGTTTAAGCACGGGTTACAGTCTAAAGTAACTGCAAGCCACCATTTGGAGCCCGGGTTACAGTCTGAAATAACTGTAAGCCATAAATTTTGAGACATGTTTAGAAAAAGAATATTTACACCTCCTGCTCGAACTTCATCTAAAGTCCCGTGCCATTATTGAATGACATTTCTAAGACCGTAGATGTTATCGATACCAGAAGACATGTCAAGAGAAAACATATTTTTGGAATTTTTGAAATTTTCTGATTTTTATGGGTTTTGGAAGATTTTATATTTTTCTATTTTGTTTTGTTGGTTTTATATTTTTGTATTTTGTTTTCTGATAAATATATACAAGGATAGAGTAGATGATATAGTATAAGAAGATGATGATACGAGTACCGAGATAAGGATATCGAAAAGCACGTCGTAGAAGATAGAATTCGCCATCTCTTAAACTTCCACCACCAAAGCTTCCGAGGCTCCAGAATAGAAGATGGAACATGAGCCTTTGAGAAAGAGAGAATTTGGCAGCTTCCCCAAACCTAAAAATCCTTTAGCTGAGCAGATTCAAAGCTTTCTTACGTGCTTCTCTTAGCCAGGTGCACAAGGAAGCACACCATTATCATAAATCCCGCTGCTCCTTTCAAGAATAATCACCGTGATTCTTAGTTCGAGGTTATATCATCAACAAGAAGAACAAAGACCGTATCATCCCACACATAAATAATCTTCTCAAATTTCCATTCCGACAAGTCTGGCTTATCTATTCCAAAAGTGTCGAGAACAATTCCCCAAGTAGTTGAATTGATGCAGTCAGCCTCTTTGTATAATGCTCAAGAACTCTCCCAAATACACATCATGAGGGGAATGAAAACACCTTCCCATGTTCACATTTTTCTTCCCGGATGATCATGTATGAAGCTCAAGAACCCGAAGTACACCAATACCTAAGAGCTCTTCCGAATACACATCATGAGGGGAATGAAAACACCTCCTCATGTTCACATTTTTCTTCCTTGATGATCGTGTATGAAGCTCAAGTATCCCAAGTATACCAATACCCAAGGAAGGAATAACTGATAACATTGAAGAAGCAGGCCAAGTCACTGATTATCTCTGCGGATGACAATCTCTGCGGATGACAACTCCGAATAAGTGATTATATCTATGAATCACCGATTAAGCACTCAAGTGAAACAAATTGAGCATCCCCAATGTACACACTCTATCTCCCCTGATCATTGCGATACCATCGAAATCACCACACACTAGTGTGTACCTCTTTTATCTTCTAAACTTTTTCTAACATCACTTCCCCACATAGTTGGAATAAGAACACTAAATGGCTTGATGAGTAAAACCTTGAGTTTCTCTGCGGTCATGACATTTGTTTTCCGGGATATCTTCAATCACTTAGAAGAATTAAGTTCATCAAGTTTACTCGTCATGAGTCAAACCTTGAGTTTCTCTACGGTAATAACATTTGTCTTCCCGGGATATCTTCAATTACTTAGAAATATTAAGTTCATCAAGTTTACTCGCGTTTAGAAGCTTGTCTCCTTCCCCCTTGCTGGTTTAGACACTTCAGAGTCAGCAAATCATTATAAGTCCGTATACTAGAAATTTGTTGAGAAGATCGTTTGAAGTCTTTGTGAGAATCAACATGCTGAATAATGTGAGCAAGTCTAATTGGGGATTAAATTTGACATATCAAATTCCCCCAATTAGTGCTCTCCCCTAAACTGACAATGCCCGAAAGATGAAGAAGTCTTTGGATAATCAAATGCAACTCGTCTTTAGTCTTCTAACATGAAGCAGAAAATGTAGAATGCATCAGACTCGACCTTCTTCAAGATTGTTCAGTTGGGGAATAGATAGTTAACATCTTCAACTCACACCAAAAAGCATCCCACCAAAAAGCATCCCAATTAACTTACATCTTGCAAATCCCCTTAACTAAAATCCCTCCCAATCAAACAAGAACAGAAAGATGTTCATCAAGGAAATCAGCAATCAGGCGGCAACGAACACACAAGATGGTAACACCAAACTACCAATCACATCAAACAAGAACAGAGAGATTGTTCGAATCATCATGTTGATGTATACGTGAAGCATTAACCGGAAGCACTTTGTCGATAAACTCATCAATCTGAGTGAAGATGTCAACCAACGGCTCTAAGAAGAAACTCCATGTAACGATGACCCGATAAGAAGAAGATCGGTTCTTACATGAGTTTGGAGCCGTTTGACCATTTATTTTCAAAAATCAATCAACCATGCAGTAATTTCACACTTCTTCTCTCCCTCAAGAATTGCATACGGAGTTGCCATTCTTGATTAAATAAGTGAAAATCATCCAAATGTTCTATTCACACTTCTCTCCCGCAAAATCAGCACATGATGTCACCATCTTCATTATAATCGAGCAAGTGGAATGAGAAAACAATCAGTGGTAGCCCGGTTCACTTGATGACTGAAGCGCATGGAAAAAGTATGAAGCATGTTTATGAGAATGGTCATATTAGAAGATTTCTTCTTAAGATAAAGCGACCTGACACGTACACTTTTCTTTTCTATGAGGAACGAGGCATGAACTGCTTGTGTTCATACGCCATAAGAAGATTTCTTCTTCTGAAGATAATGCGCACCAAACGTACACATTTCTTTCTTTGGAGTACGAGGCCTGAACTTATGTGAACAGACGTCATAAGAAGATTTCTCTTCTTTCGAAGATAAAGCGCACTGAGACGTACACTTTTCTTTTCTTTAGAGAACGAGGCATGAACTGTTGTGTTCCTACGTCGTAATGTTGAAGTACGAGGCCTGAACTGATGTGAACAGACGTCATGAGAAGATTTCTCTTCTTTGGAAGATAAAGCGCACTGACACGTACACTTTTCTTTTCTATAGAGAACGAGGCATGAACTGTTGTGTTCATACGTCATAATCTCTCTTTTTTCAAACTCTCTTGGCAAAACATGTGATCAACCCATTATCATTCAGTAGGCTCTTTGTCGTGACAGCTGATGGTGAAAACCCAATATGAAGAATTTGACCCTGAAGTAGAACAACCCAAACTCGTGACTTAAACTTGCACATGTGTAACAAAGATC
>OU343217.1:273513325-273681650 GCA_910596185.1 Chrysanthemum makinoi
GACTATAAATACTCTCTACCTCCCAAGATAGAGAGTTGGAGCTCATAATAAGATTTTTCTTTCTCTCACTAAAGTTCCCAAACCTCTAACTTTCTCTCTCTAAAACTCATCTTATACGCCTACTTTGTTTATGGTTTGATGTGTATGTGAAATCCAATATGTTACAAATGGTATCAAGAGCCATGGTTTGATCACTCATCTTTCATGCTCTTTGTTTTGGTGGATTTCATAAGGTTTTTGGGGTATTAAGTGTTTTGGAGAGCTTGAATCATTTGGACAAATTCTAGTGTTAAAGTTTGAATTTTGCTTGTACTTTTGTGTTTAGGATCATCACATGTGCTTATGTTTTGAATTGGAAGGCTTAAATCATTGTGGTTTGGTTGTTTTTGATTGATAAAGTGGTTATTTTTGAACTTTGTACAAAGCGAGTTGAGTCTCGGATACTTATTTCTTCGAAGTGAGTTGCTTCGTTACTGGATGCGAGTTGGTATATGCGACTTGGCTATTTAGCGAGTTGACCTTATAAGCGACTTGAGTTCTAAAGCGACTTGGCTATTAAGCGAGTTGTATAGCTAAGCGAGTTAGTTTAAGCGACTTGGTGGTTAAGCGAGTTGTGTTTGTTTGCGACTTGCTATTAAGCGAGTTGTCTCTATATGCGACTTGGCTATTAAGCGAGTTGACTCCTTAAGCGACTAGTTTCTTTAAGTGAGTTGATTGTTTAGCGAGTTGATAATTAAGCGAGTTGAGTGTTTAGCCACTTGTCTATTGAGACTTGTTACTTCTTCGTGCTACATTCTTACGGTTGTTCCTTTGGTTTAGTAAAATCCCGTGAAAGAATCAATTTCCCGGTTTAATCAAAGAATAGTAAAATCCCGTAGCTGAGGACGTTCAAGCAGCTGGTTCAGATACTCGTCCACCCATGCTTGACAGAACTGACTACGACTCTTGGGCTCAAAGAATCAGATTGTACTGTCTTGGAAAGGAAAATGGGGTCAACATTCTCAAATCGATTGATGAAGGACCTTATCAGATTGAGAATACAAGAGACTTAATTGATACAACTGCAGATGGAACAATGATCTATGGATAGACAGACCAAAGACATATGATGAGCTTAATGATAAGGAGAAAAAGAGATTCGATCGCGATATCGGGCTTCTAACATCATACTTCAAGGTCTTCCAAAAGATATCTACAAGCTTATCAATCACAACACCAAAGCCAAGGCAGTGTGGGATAGTGTCAAGATGCTTCTTTCGGTTCGAATTAACTATGGAAGACAGAGAATCACAACTCTATGATGAAATTGAGCACTTCAAGATGAAACCAGATGAGAGTGTCTATGAGTATTACGTGAGATTCCACAAGCTTGTTAATGACATGAGGAACATCAGAATGACTATGCCAAACATTCAGCTGAACTCAAAGTTTGTGAACAACATGAATCTTGAATGACACAAGTTTGTCACCTCTGTGAAGCTAACCAAAGGATTGAAGAATACAAACTATGAGCAACTCTATGCCTTCCTTCTTCAGAATGAGAGACATGCTATGTTTGAAAAAAGGATTCCTAATCAGTTCAAAACCAACCAGGGAGAGACAAGCTCATCAAATGATTCAACTGCCTTCTACTCAAACATTGGAATTACCACCAAAGCATCTCAAGTTATACCCATGGGTAATGGTAATCACAAACTCATTCCCGATCTAATGTTCAAACAAGTGATCTGATGCGTACCGTGGAAACTTCACCAATAAACTGGCTCTCATGATTAGTCAAAAGATGAACTCTCTCCCACACACCAACAACAACCTCAGAACAGCATCTAATCCACACAATCAAGTCACCGTCGAGATGGGAAGGTTATGGTACAACCAGTTCAAGAAAGGCAGTATGAACAAGGAAGAGGTGGAGTTGGTAGAGGTTATATGCAAATCGAATCGGGAAGGATTGGAAATCAAGGACAAACAAAGCCAATCAAATGCTACAACTGTGGTGGTGAGGGACACATTGCAAGGAACTGCATATCGCCAAAACGCCCTCGAATGCAGAGTACTTCAGGGATAAGATGTTGCTTGTGCAAGCTCAGGATAATGGAGCAGCTTTGGATGAAGAAGAGTTATTGTTTCTTGCTGAAGGGAATGCCAAGACATATGATGCAGATGTGGATGAGCAACCAATTCAGGAGATAGGCCACAATCATCAGAATGCCTTTCAAATTGTGATGCATACGACTCTGACGTTGATGATGAACCTCATCGCACAAACCATTTTCATGGCTAGCCTTTCTCCAATGGTCCCTCCTAAAGTCTCTTCATCACCACAAGCTGGTCCATCCAAAGATAAAATCATTTCTGAGGTATTAAAACTATACGATGATGCTGATGTGCAAAAGATGCGTGACAAAGTACAATCAACTGAAACTATTGAGTCAAATATTGAAAATATGGGTAATATCAATGTTGTCCCATATGATCAATATGTGAAACAAAGTGAAAATAAGGTCGTACCAAGTGATGCATCTTCTGCAGTCAATGATGACTATGTTTTTGATGAATACACTGCATGTGCCCCTGATGATTCTGTTATCTCTGAACTTAATGCCTATAAAGAACGTGTTGCTATTTATGAACAACGAGCTAAGTTTGAATTAACGACCCGTGAGCAGGAGATGGATGACCAAATGCGTACAATTATTAGAAAAAGTAACTTTAGAGAAGAAGTCTTAAAACAAGAGTTAAACTCCTTACAAGAAAAGCTTTCTAAAACCGCTAAGCAAAAACAGGAACTTCAAGAAAATGTTAAAATGCTTAAGCAAGAATTCAATGCTAAGGAATCAAAACTTTTGAATGAATTTTCCAATCTAAAAACTTCGAAAAACAAGCTTGAAAATAAGTTGTACGTACAAGGGAATACCATTCAGACTGCTCACTTGATCACTAAGCATAGAGTTTTAAGCGATAAGCATAGCATTCCCCTTGTTGAGGAACTAAATCCAGTGGTCATTAAAAGGGCTAGAGCTGCTAATAAGGTGATCTATGATGGAAATGAAATTCTTAAACCTAGACAGAAACCTAGTTGCGTTGAGTGCATTGAAGAAAATAGAAAATTAGATGATGCATCTAGGGAGAAAATGAATAAGAAGCTAGAAGATCCTGAATGTTAAAAGAATAACATTACGATCAAACCCCATGATTACAAGAATGAAAAACGGATTTCCTTAAACAAGTTTAAGCCTCAAACGTTGTTAACACCTGAACAAGTGTTCTGGGAAAAGGACTTAGATAAGCAAAAGCGAGAGAATCTTGTTGTTACAAACCCTCCCCTTAGGAAAATGCCTGCAGCGGCTGTGTATCCTCCAAATACACCAATGCATTTAGTTCCTAGAACTATTGCCACTAAGAGCAAGACCTTAATCAACCAATATGTTATTTTTCAACTATTTGTCGATTTTGAGAAAACTTGTAAGAAAAGAATCACACCCACTGGGATAACTGAAGGGGAAAGGGGTTTTGAGCAAACAAAAGAATGCTATTTAACTGAGGCCATGCCTTTCTTTAAACAACTAAAAGATCATTTTGAGAGTCTTAAAAAGGGGATGGATTCAGATATTAAAGGAATGGAAAAGGAATTTGATGCAATGATAGTTGAGGTTAGTGACTATGAGCGAGCATTAAAATATAATGAGATTGAGAGGAAGAACTTGCATACCTTGAATGAGAATCTTATTTCCGAATGTATTGCTCAAGATGTGTTTTACACTGCTACAAATTGTTCCATTAATGCTTCTCAATTTCATGAATTATCTGTTGCTCTGAAAGTCTCCCATGATCGTGTCATTGAGCTTGAAAAAACTAACTCTAAACTGCATGATAAGGTTGAACAGGATGATCATGATAACCTGGTAAAACAGTTTTCTAAATTGAAAGTTGAGCATCTTGCTTTGCAATTAAAATATCAACATCCGAAAGAAAATGTTAAAACCTCAAATATCAAGACATCCTTGGATGTTCCTGAATTTGATGCCGTTTTTGAAATTAGCAAACGTGATGAACAGATTCGAGCTCATTGTAACACGATCGAAAGGTTGAAAGCCCAAATCTCTCAATTAAAGGGTGAAAAGAACAATGTGACCGATCCCAAATTCCTCCTCCTTTAGATTCTCAGTACTCTCAAACTTTTCATCTTCAAAACTTAGTTAATGCCTTACAAAAAGAAAACGAGAGTTTTCTAGAAGAAAATGAAAAAGTTAAACGACACTTTAAAGAGTTATATGATTCAATGAAAGTCACTCGTGACCAAAACAACGAAAAAATATCGTCTTTACAAAAGGAAATTGAGAATCTGAGGAGTCAGGAAAATGGGAAACTGCCACTTGTTTTTAATGAGAATGTTGCATCAAAGTCATCCTCAGAATGCAAATACACTGTGATCAAGTAAATACATTCCTCCTCATCTTAGGAATAATGAATCTGCGTTTCATGACTATTGTGCTCACCTTAAGGATAGTCTAGAATGTCTCCGTGAGATTGTTGAAGAGGATTTCATTAATAAACCTCTTGATAGAGAAATTAGGTTTGCTTGCATTCAGGCCAAACGATCTCAAGAGCTGCTAGAATGTGTAATTGCAACATGTCCTAAATCCTTAGGTGCAAAAGGCAAAGCTGTGATGCCTAGTTCTATGCCTAGTGCCAAGCATACAAACCATTCTATGCCCAGTTTCAAGAAAGTGAACACCAATGTGTCTTCTAGTAGTACAAACCCTTGCACATCTAGTTCAGGAATGCAAAAAGTAGATCAACCAACTAATGTTCCCATAATTCCCTCTACAGGAGTAATTAGTGACATTAAAGCAAGTGGGTCAAAGCCTCCAGGCAATACCAAGCAAGATAGGACCTCGCAAGCTAAGAATGTGCATTGGAAGAGAGTAGAAGACCAACCTTGGAACTAAAAGTTTGAGTTGAATAAAACGAATCGTGTTGATTCTAGTATTAGCCATAGCATCTGTAATTAATTCAATTCGATACTATTTGCAAACCATGTAATGATGACTGTTTGAATTCTGTTGCTAATCATGAATATGGTGTGAATGCTTTGTCTAATGCTGTCAAATGCCCAGTTAAAATTGTTAATGCTAAAAATCATGCTAAAAAGGCTAAAAGGCAAAGACGAAAGAAATTTAGAAAACACTGGAAACCCACAGGAAGAACATTTAGTAATATAGGTTATCAATGGATACCTTTTGGCCATAAGGTTAATCAGTTTTGCCATCAATCTGCTAAGACAATGCCCACTAGAAAATGGATGCCTACTTGGTAGAACTATTCCTTTAAGAAGTGAACATACTTTGAATAGGTCAAATACATACACCAAAGATCTGATCTATTCTTAATGATTCCATTGCTTATATTTCTGATATGGGTGTTTCTATTTTTGATGTGGGTGTTCCAATCACTGTTACTAACCAAATGGAACCCATTCTTGCATGGGGATCCCAATTATCCAGACTCAGGCTGTTCCAAGCATATGACTGGAGACCGGTCGCGGCTCATGAACTTCGTGAGTAAATTCATCGGGACTGTTAGATTCGGGAACGACCATTTTGGAGCAATTATGGGTTATGGTGATTATGTAGTTGGCAAAAGTGTAATCTCCAGGGTATATTATGTGGAAGGTCTTGGTCATAATTTGTTCTCTGTTGGTCAATTCTGTGATTCCGATCTAGAGGTGGCCTTTAGAAAACATACTTGCTTCGTTAGAGAACTTGATGGTGTGGAATTATTAAGAGGTACTCGTGGTTCTAACCTATACACCATTTCAATAGAAGACATGATGAAGTCTTCTCCAATCTGCTTGCTGTCAAAGGCTTCTAAAACAAAATCATGGTTATGGCATCGTCGTCTCAATAACTTGAACTTCGGCACCATTAATAACCTTTCTAGAAAGGATCTTGTCAGAGGCTTACCCAGATTAAAATATGAAAAGATCATCTTTGTTCAGCTTGCCAATTGGGTAAAAGTGCGAAATATGCCCACAAACCAAAACCCACAAATTCAGTAATGGAAGTTCTTCATACCCTTCATATGGATCTATGCGGACCAATGAGAGTGCAAACGATAAATGGGAAGAAATACATTCTAGTAGTTGTTGATGACTACTCTCGATTTACTTGGGTAAAGTTTTTGAGGACAAAGGATGAAACTCCGGATGTCATCATCAAACTAATCAAACAGCTTCAGGTTCGACTCAACAATACTGAATTGTTCGAACAGACAATGACACGAGTTTGTTAACAAAGACTTAATTCATTTTATGAAAGTGTTGGAATCAGTCATCAAAGAAGTGTTCCACGAACTCCTCAAGAGAACGGTGTAGTTGAAAGACGAAATCGAACTCTTGTGGAAGCCGCAAGAACAATGCTAATTTATTCAAAGGTTCCAATGTTTCTATAGGTTGAAGCCATTGCCACTGCTTGCTACACCCAAAATCGTTCCCTTATACACACTTCTCATGGAAAAACTCCATATGAACTTGTTCATAAACGAAAACCTGATCTCTCCTACCTTCGTGTGTTTGGTGCTTTGTGCTATCCAACGAATGACGGTCAAGACTTAGGTAAATTAAGAGCAAAGGCAGATATTGGATTTTTTGTTGGTTATGCACCAAACAAGAAGGTTTACCGAATCTACAACAAGAGAACCCAAAATATCATGGAAACAATTCACGTTACGTTCGATGAGCTGACCGGTCAAATGGCTCCAGGACAAACCAGTTCTGGACCCGCAACTCAATTTTCATCAAGTAGTCTTATCAGTTCTACTCTTATCTCTAATCCATCTCCAGCAACTCCTTATATACCTCCATCAGAAGATGATTTAAAGAAATTGTTTGATCCAATGTTTGATGAACACTATGAACCAAATGCTGATGAAATGTCAATTCCATCAACAGAGGCTACTCCTATCCCTGTGAATGAAGTCAACCCTTCAGTCTCAATATCATTAAGTCAAGAAGCGCTGCTGCGATCAATCGTCTCATCAACAAACCTTCAATCATCAAAGTGTACATCATGGAATAGCTTCGATTCACAAGATGAAGTTAATCCCTTTGCAACTCCCGAAGATTCTCCATTTGAAAACATATTTGCTCCTGAATCATCATCTGAACCATCTTCATCAGGAGACATCGACTCTGCTACTTCAGTTCCACAACAACAACCACATGAACACCTTAGAAAATGGATACATGATCACCCATTGGAAAACATCATTGGAAACCTCTCTCGTCCAGTATCCACTCGTAAACAACTTGCTACTGATTCCTTATGGTGCTTCTTCAACTCCGTACTCTCTAAGATCGAACCTAAAGATGCTAAAACTGCTATGAATGAAGACAGCTGGTTCAATGCCATGCAAGAAGAAATTCATGAGTTTGATCGATTAGATGTATGGGAATTAGTACCTGCTCCAGACTGTGCTATGATCATTGCTCTAAAGTGAATATTCAAAGTGAAGCTTGATGAGCATGGTGATGTATTGAAAAATAAGGCTAGATTAGTGGCTAAAGGATATCGTCAAGAGGAGGGTATTGTCTTTGAAGAATCATTTGCTCCTGTTGCTCGTATCGAGGCAATCAGAATCTTCTTGGCTAATGCTGCAAGCAAGAACATGGTAGTCTATCAAATGGATGTAAAGACGGCGTTTCTTAACGGAGATCTTAAAGAAGTCGTATACGTAAGCCAACCTGAAGGTTTTTGAATCCGAGCATCCTACTCACGTCTATCGTTTGAAGAAGGCTCTTTACGGTTTAAAGCAAGCTCCAAGGGCATGGTATGATACGCTATATAAGTTTCTTCTATCCACTTTGGATTCAAAGAAAGGAGCAGTTGATCCGACATTGTTCACCAGGAAGTCAGGCAAATATTTAATTCACGTTCAAATTTATGTTGATGATATTATCTTTGCCTCTTGACCCCAATGAATGTGATCGTTTTTCAAATGAAATGGGTTCCAAATTTCAAATGTCAATGATGGGACAAATGTCATTTTTCTTGGGATTACAAATTTCACAAAGTCCCGGAGGCATTTTTATAAATCAATCTAAATATGCAAATGAGATTTTAAAGAAATTTGGATTTGATTCTAGTGACCCTGTTGACACTCCCATGATAGAACGTACTAAGCTGGATGAGGACCACTCAGGGATCATGGTAGATCAAACGAAATATCGTAGTATGATTGGATCCCTGATGTACCTCACAGCTAGCAGACCAGACATCTTGTTCGTTGTGTGCATGTGTGCTAGATATCAGGCTAAGCCTACTAAAAAGCACCTTGAAGCGGTTAAATGGGTCTTTCGGTATCTCCAAGGAACCATCAATATGGGACTTTGGTACCCGAAGGATACCGGTATGTCACTAATGACCTATGCAGATGCCGATCATGCAGGATGTCAAGATACTCGTCGAAGTACGCCGGAGGTGCTCAGTTTTGGGTGATAAGCTTGTGAGTTGGTCTTCAAAGAAGCAAATGAGTACTTCTATTTCCTCTACAGAGGTGAATACATAGCCATGTCATCTTGTTGTGCTCAAATCCTTTGGATGAGATCCCAATTATCTATGGCTTTGAATTCAACAAAATCCCTCATCTTGTGATAATAAAAGTGCTATTGCTCTCTCATTCAACAACGTTCAACACTCAAGAGCAAAGCACATCGATATTCGACATCATTTCATCCGGGAGCAAGTGGAAAACAGTGTGGTGGAACTCTATTTTGTGAAGTCAGAATACCAGTTAGCAGACATCTTCACCAAAGCTCTTCCGAGAGAACGTTTTGAGTTTATTCTTCCACGACTTGGCTTGAAAAGCCTTCAACCAGAAACACTCAAACGTCTTCAGGAGGAAGACGAGGAGTAAAGGTTTTTCTTCATCCATCTTTTGTATATATTTATTCAAAAAGTAAAATACAAAATTATAAAACCAACAAAAAGCAAATAGAAAAATATAAAACTTTCTAAAATCCATAAAAATCTGAAAAACTCAAAAAATCTCAAAAATATTGTCTTTTTGTCATATCTTTCTCAATTCGAAAATATCTACGGTCTTTGTGCTGTCATTCAAAGAACGACATGGGGCTTTAGATATTGTTCGAATATTATTATTATTAAAAAAAAAATCAAAAAAATCAAAAAATATTTTTGGGAGAAAGAGAAACAATGGTTTATTGTCATTTCAGGCAGTAACCCGCTTTTCAAAGAAAGAACAGAGCCATGCTTTATCTCATATTTCAAACCTAATGCTCTGATTCTAAAAACAAATGTGTGTCACTAACAAGACAAATGTTTAATTTCAAATATTTTTCCTTCTAAAGTTTCCTCTGAAAAATATTTGCAATCTTTTGAAAACTCAATTGTTTTGAAAGACACTTCGGACTCTATTTTTGAAAATCAAAAGAACTTATCAAGTGTCAAAATCTCAATCCATTAATCAACAACTCTCGTCATTGATTGAGGGGGAGAATGATTTTTCAATTAAATCAAAAAGTCTTCTTTTCAAACAATTAGCACTGAAATGAGCAAGGTCTACTCTAAATGTTTTACAATATTTTATACAATTGGTTCAAGACCTTGGCTATTATTATGTTTTCAAAATATAATCATGCATGTTTAATCAATGGAGTTTAAAGTCTCAAAATCCAATCCTTATCAGTTAAAACGTTTTCATAATCAAGTCACAATTCTCCTTAAAAACTTTCAAAATCAATTTAAATCTACAGAGATCACAAATCTCAAATGATTTGATAATTATGATCGGGGGAGAATTTGTGATTTAAATTGGATTTAAACTGATAATTCGATAAATGGTTTCATAAGTGTTTAGCATGTTTTCCTCCCCGCATGTGACAAACGATTTCAAATTTTCCATGCACATGTTGAGGGGGAGCATCTACTTTAAACCTCAAATTATTGAAACGTGACTGAATTGTCTCTAAGTGCAGGTTCTCTCTAATATGTGCAAAACTCTTTCAAACTTCGTGGCACATATTGAGGGGGATAAAACTTTTGAAAACCTCATCCTTCCTCAAAATGTTTTATCTACTCAAATTGATTGGGAAGTGATGATGATCATTTTAGAAAATGTTAATCAAAAGATTGGACCTTTCATTCTTAATCTAACGATTTAAAAGATCTCTTGCCTCCATGTGCTAAACAAATTCTGAATTTTTATGCATATGTTGAGGGGGAGCATTTCTAAATATCAAAACAATTAAGATACAAAATGCTTTGATTCTATATCACAAGTATCTTGAATGATTTTTAAATGGTTTTCAATTGGTTTCAAGGCGAAAGAACTACATCAAAAGACCGACCAACTCTACTTTATGCATGGTGATATAAGGATGATAAGGTTAGGTTGAGGTCCCATGATCCGCCAGAACAGGAGGGATCTACCCAGGGACAATCCACTAGTTAGTGTAGAAGTCCTTAGGTATGATGATAAAAGGAGAAAAATGAGATATGGGAAGAGTGCGGACTAAGACTGAGCTAGTACTGGAATAAACCCAACAAGGTTCTAGTAATGAAGTCTCGGTAAGCACTGAAGGGGTTGAAGAATGAAAAAGAAATGAATATGAAAAGGGTGAAAAGAAATAGCCCTCCAATTATTCAACCTTAGGGCAGAAACCGGGTTCAATTCATATACTACTAGTGGTTACCAAGGTAACATCGGTATTGAAGACAAGACGTCATGGACCTAGTGACGCACCACACTTCAACTTTCCAAACCACTCAAGTTCCTCTTAAAAGGACTTGTTTCATTCTCACGGGGAACCGACATAAATCTATCGACTTTCTCTTAGAGATTGTTGATATTGAAGAAGGAGACCCTCTCCCCAATCTCCGACATAGGAACCAAATATGCATAATTGAGTCTAGAGTCACGAGATCATCAATAAATATCATTAGGACACTTTCAATGAAGACTCTCTGTTTCACTCAATGTGGAAAGAGAGATTATATCTTATGAGTCCTACGCATTATCATTGTGGTATTGCCAGAACATCTGAGTGATATGAAAACATATTTACAATGAAGATGGAAAGCCTTCTGGAGCCAACATCAAACAAGCTCCTGGTAGGTGGCATGTGAGATCTATCCAATAGATCAACCATGTGGCAACTGAACAGAAACAATGGAGCGATTCAATCTTTTGAATCAATCCTGGTTCAGGTTATGGATTGACGGATACCTTTGTAAAACCGGTCGTTGTGCTCAAAAACTCTTTTCTTTTGCACATCGACTGTGTACTTATTTCTCAAAATAAAATGTGTTTATGATTGATAATTGATTTTCATTAAACCCTTCATTGTATTGCAAAAACAATTTCTATTGAGTAATGCACGATTGTTTTTTAAATCTCTTTTCATCAATCAGTGAATCTCATTTCGCTGGTTCACTCACTCCGTGTTGTCTTCTTTGAGACGTTCCGGTTTGAGAACAACTAGAGCAGCTGCGAAACCCTATCAAGGAAATTCTTCGAATTATACCGATCATAGGCAGTACTTGTACTGATCAACGGGGAACCGTGGGCCGTGTACCTCAATTCAATGAAAGTGATCAAAGACACTTTCACACGCTTTATTGCTAACTGTTTTATGCAGATACACCCTTACGTTTTAGCTGATCAGAATGAAGCAGTCAATCCATAGCCGCATGCTCACACAACACATTCAGTTCTAAAGAAATCATGATTAGTGCATCAATGACTCTGATATTATCACTCCATGCTTCTGCTACGCTGCTGCCAATATCATGAATCAACTAAAGCTTCCGCTACTCTGATAAGAATATATAATGATCCAGAATGTGAGCAAGTCGGTCCATATGTCATCACATAATACCAACACCACAATGGATGTGTAAGAGATTAATGTGGCTGATGATCTCAAAAGCTGACTCAAAACTTAGTATCACGTGGATCAGTTAAAGACCTCCACTCAGATTATCCCAACATGCAAAAATGAAGAATCAAAGACTACGAGCTAAAGAACAAAGAACATGAAAAAGAATCCAAGAACAATCTCAATGTAATATCTGTTTGTATTCTACGTAATTTTAATGTGTGTTTGAGGTGACCTCCCTTTGGGGGAGATTGTTAGGATTTGGAAAATCCAGTTGTTAAAGTGTCGGTCACCTCAAGTATATGTAATCGTTAGAAAGCTCGTAGTCGTAGTTATTTGATGTTAAGTAATATTTAGTTGAGTAACACCGTGGAGGACGAACGGGTCTTTACCCACTGTATGCCTGATCCACAGCCCGTCAGGTGGCGTTTTATGTAATGACTATAAATACTCTCTACCTCCCAAGGTAGAGAGTTGGAGCTCATAATAAGATTTTTCTTTCTCTTTTAGTCCCAAACCTCTAACTTTCTCTCTCTAAAACTCATCTTATACGCCTACTTTGTTTATGGTTTGATGTGTATGTGAAATCCAATATGTTACAGAATAGTCTAGGCTATAACCAATACGCACAAGCTATTAGGCATAAAAGACACAATCTTTCTCTAGAAAGGTCTCAAACTTTGGATTCCCAGGTCACGGACCTAATCCAGAAAGACATTCTACGACCTGTTAAATAAACCCAATCATGGTCAAGAAAAGCAATGGTACATGACGTATGTATGTAGACTTCACCAACCTAAATAAGGCACACCCAAAGGACAACTACCATCTACCTCCCATCAATTGGAAAATGGAATCTCTAGCCAATTTCAAATACAAATGCTTTCTTGACGCATACAAAGGGTACCACCAAATTCTAATGCAAAAACGTGACGAAGACAAAACCCTGTTCTACACCAATCAAGGCTTATTTTTCCACACCAAAATGTCCTTCAATATCAAGAATGCGGGGCCCACCTATCAGGCACTGATAGAGAGAGTTCAAAGCTCAAATTGGCATTAATATGGATGCATATGTCGATGATATGGTTGTCAAAAGCAAAACATAAGATGCCCTATTACGTGACTTCATCAAAACATTCCAAAACCTAAGGCGCATCAACATTAAGCTAAACCCAACCGAGTGTAGGTTTGGAGTAGAAGAGTGTTAATTCTTGGGTCACATAATCGCCGCTACAGGAATCAGGGCAAACTCCAAAAAGATTCATGCAGTATTGGACATGACTCCACCTAAGAACTTGAAGGAGCTACAAAGCCTTAATGGAAAACTTGCAACTCTCAGACGGTTTGTATCAAGTGCATCCGAAAAGTAACTATCATTCTTAAGGCACATTGTGATCTCTTGTTGAACAATATTTGTGAAGTATTTAATTGGCAGTTGGTGGATGAAAGGGATCAACTAACTATCACATGCCTTGAATACATAAGAGAATATTCTATGAAGAGGATTGTTGTGGTACAACAGGCAATTGAAAAGTGCAAATGACCTCTCACACCTACAATCGCAAAGGTTTTGGTGGACACTATGAAACAAGCTTTTTAGTACAAAGTTCGATGGAATGATCGTTCAAAGTTTGAAGTAAAAGGTCCATGGATGGATCAGCGTGTTGTGGATATGGAAGCCAGAATGTGTCCATGTAGAAAATGGGAACCCAGTGGTATCCCTTGTAAGCATGAAGTAGTTGATATTTGGAATATGACTGATAATGGGATAGTTGTTGGAATTCCAAAGGATTAGATGCATCCATGTTACAAGCTGACAACATGGGAACATGTTTATAGCTTTAAAATGGTTGGAATCACTCCTAAACTAGAATTCAAGTGTTAATAATTAATATGTAATAGTTAGCTTAATTATGGCTTTTATGTTAGTAATCAAGGCTAGGCTTATGTAGAAAGCCCATGAGCCTATCTAAAGCCCAATAAGGAAAGGATGGGAACTTGGTGTGTTGCCCTAGTTCCCTCCTATATATAATCTTGTAAACCTTCTCTTGAAAGTTGGTTGTTCATTTCATATCAAAACCTATGCATAACTCTTCTTATTCATTCGTGTATTTGTGTGTCTTGTTCAACCGATCTATCTCTTATCTATACTTCTTATATTGATGCTTGTGTTACATAAATGGGAATCTAACAGTGGTATCATTCGCCAAATAGTTGGGTGAAACGTTTCTTGTTTTTTTGAAGTTTTTTTCATACGCATAAGTTTCTCGTTCACAATCTTTCACACGCAAAAAGCTTTCATTTTTACACTTTAAAATTCAAGATTCTTGTACTTTAAAGGTTATTTGGTGTTAAAGTTTAAGTTTTTAGCATCAAGTTTGAAACTTTACGCGTGTAGATTCGTTTTTTAGCTTGATTTAATTCGTGTACTTCTTTCTACGCGTAAGGTGAAAAAGAATTTTGGATCATCAAGTTTTAAACTTTCTTGTTATTTTGGTGATATTGAAGCTATTTCATCATAAAAATCAAGTTTCTAAACACTTTTGGGCATAAAATCAGTTTTTGGTGATTTTTGGTACTTTATACTCATAAGCAAAACCCTAAACTTACGCATAAGCTTCTCAAAGTTGGATCTTCAGTGCTATTGGTTTACTCAGTGTTTTATTGCTTGGATAAGCCTGAAAACACTTCGACTTTTGATATCTTTTACACTGGTATAAGTGTAAAGGATTTTTTGGGTAAAACCCTAGTTTTACGCCTAAGCATAAAAGCTTACGAGTAAATATCTTACGCATAAGCATTTTCTACGCATAAGCTTGTCTTACGCCTAAGGAAATCTTACGCATAAGGTTCTTACTATTATGCCTTTGGTTTATGCCTAAGCTGGTTTCTACGCGTAAGCTTCTTTTACGCGTAAGCTTCTTTCTACGCGTAAGGTACTTGTCTACGCCTAAGCTGGTTTCTACGCCTAAGTGTTCTTCATCAACTAACATCTAGTTTCATTCGACTACAAAGATCCATCAACAACACAAGTATTCAAAAAAAATTTGTGAGTAAAAATTAATTTCTAAGGGAGACTAAACGTTCAATTTTTACGCGAGATTCAAGTTTTGGTTTAACTATGAAAATTTTGGTCAAAAATTCAAATTTTTTGGCCCAAATTCGAATTTTTCGGGTCGAATTTGGCGTCAAAATTGTCAAAACTCATATTTTTCCTTCAACCTTAGAATTGATTTTTATAGTGAATTTCAAATTTTGGGAGCGAAAAGTTTTCAAAATTATTTTTGGAGGAAAAAATATAAATTCACTATATCGACCTTCTGAGTGCTATATCGACTTCGCACCTTTTCTCTTTAATTCTTCTGCTGGGTAGAGAAAGTGTATTCATCAATGGCACAATTGAGTATACAGAAGTCACAAATCTCCTCACCTACAAACATCATATTTGTGGAAATGAACAAAACATGGATGTCACTGACTAAGTTGATGAGCTCAAAAGGGTTGTTAGCATTGGAAATGCGGAATGCTCACAAGGTTGTTGGGAATGTTGTGATTACTTCAACTGTCGGTAATACGGACAATGAGGTTACAACATTGGAAAAGCAGGATGGCAGCAGCAGATCAGGGGAAGATATCTTACCCATCTATGACAAAGAACCGAACTTTGACAAAGAACAAATGGTTGAGGTACTATCTACTATTGATCATATTCTGACTGCAAATGCGACACAACATACTGATAAACCTGAATTCAGAAATGAAGGAGTGGTTGACCAGTGTGTTGCACAATGTCTAGACAACTATCTCATGTATGAACCCTTACTTGTTAACAATTCAACTGAAACGTCAAATCAAACTCTTGAATCTGAAAACATTCTTCTCAAAAAGACCATTGCTTAGTTTCAAAAAGATTTTTCAAAACTTGAGGCTCATTGCATCTCTCTTGAACTTAAAATGCAAAACAAAATTTTAAACTCAGAACAAAATGGTAAATCTTTGAATGAACAAAGTAATCGTGTGGATACATTAGTAAAGGAAAATGAGCATTTAAAGGCTCAAATTCAAGAAAAGGGGCTTGCACATGTTGCTTTACAAAACAAACTGAGAAGATTAACTGACAAGAGTGTGGATACTAATTTTGCAGAACCAAAAATCTTGGGGAAATCGTCTCTACAACCTTTCGGAAAACAATCAGTAGTAAGACAACCAACTGCATTTATACTTGAACGTTCTAAATTTTCAAAACCACAGTTTGCCTCCCAAGTTGTTGAGAATAATCATTTGTCAAAACCAGTCACTCCACATTCCTGGCCTAAGAAAAATGCTTCTGTTTCTATTAAACCTGTTTCTGTTAAATCTGTTTCTGTTTCTCCTGGCCCATCTAGGATTAGTTCGAACACTGTGTCTAAACCGAGCATTAAAATTAAAAATTCATATGATTCACATGACGCGTACAAGAACTATGATCTAGATAAGGCTAGGAAGAGGGCACTACTCCAAAAGGATAGAATCTTAGGTTCACGACCTAACGTATCACCTTCTAGTGTACTAATGAACACTGCTTGTAGTAGCAAACCAAAACCTAAGTTAATTCAACAAACAGTTAGAAATAATCCCGTTGATCTAAAAGTAAAATTTCATAAACCTAATAGGTTGATCAATATAGGACGCAAACTTTTCCCAAAAGATGTTTCAACATCCCCTAGATCTAACCTTAGATGGATACCAACGGGAAGAGTTTTCAAAACTGTTGGTCTTAGGTGGATTCCTACAGGCAAGATACTAAGTAGTTGCACCATAACAAGTGTGAAACCCTCTACATCCATCGCTGAGGTAGGAAAGGAAATCATCAAAATAGCATGTTCAGGTGTCAAGAAAATTATTGACACTACATCTTTATGCTTCTAACATCTGGAACCCAGTTTCACTTGGGGATCCATGTTTTTTATTTCTTGCCCCTTTCTATTTTCTATACAGGTACAACAGCTATGGCTCCTACTGCAAAACAGCGTAGGACCCGTTTCTCACAGTCAAAATTATCCTGATCCATCAGCTGCATCACCAATTGTACTTAATCGTCAAGAATTGGAAACATTGATTGCTCCTCTGGTTAAAGAGTCTTTCTAAAGTCGTGCTTCAGATGTATCGAATGTTTCCGCTGCACAACCTGATCATATTCTAATTTCGGATACACTCTGAAACTACAACAACTACCGTTGCTGTAGATGCACCTCCTATCGAATCTTTGATAATAGAAGATCAAACTGTTTCCAACAACAATGACACAGCTGATGATCAACTAAATGATTGAACAGAGCAGTTTTATCAGCAGTTGATACTCACGTGATATTTATGGTACTTCACACTTGTTCGATTAATTAAACATACATGGTTTCGCTGTCTCCTTATACATGGTTTCGCTGTCTTCAATTCATCATCAACATACGTGGTGTATGATTCTGATTCATTGAAAACATCGAGGGGGAGAGAGTGTAGGTGGTCATTGCTTCCTTGCTTTTCCACATGCTTCCTTGCGAAAACCCAATGCCTTCTTGAATTTCTTCAATTAGGGGGAAGAAATAAGACGATTTGTGGCTCAAACGTCTCACTTTGGTGTTATCGTCTCGATTTCACGGGTTATCTTGTGTGAAGTTACCTAAATATGATGTTATGATGCCTCACACACGGTCACTTTATCGAGTATTTGCATATACACAGTTGATTAGTATTCCGATAGACCGCAACAATCAAGGGGGAGTCGCTTCATTTCGTCTTTCGTGGTTTGATTGGTGTGATGTGTCTACATACGTGAGAAGATATTGTTGATTTCTGGCATGTTACCCTTGAACGGACTTTCCGCAACAAGTCAGATTCTCTTGGTGTGGTTTACTGCTCATCTACAAATTCCGTTGCATACTGAAAACTTCAAAAGTTAGAAGAAGTGTCTACTACATCAAAGTTTCGAATCTGCTAAAAACGGTTTTCAGTTTGAGGGGGAGCTGATCTTGAAACATCGTCAATTGGGGAGAGGTTAATTTGTTTCATACTTATTACATCTTTTCTCTAAATGACTTGTGCACACATAACAGTGTACAACCCGTACTTGTAATGAAAGGACCCTGTGGTACGCTTCAGTGCCACAATCTTATAAAAGGAGCGAAAGCTTCTTACTTTTGAGTAAAACTAATCAAAACTTTCATTTTCAAAGTTTTGCTCAAAAGAACAAGTACTTCCCCTTATAATTTTCAAAACCTCAAAAGTTAACATCACTTGTTGAGGGGGAGTATTTGATTAAAAACTTTGTTCACAAATTTTTCTTCGTGGTAATCTTCCCACAAAACTCGAAATGGTCATATTCGATATCAAAATTTTATCAAAAATTACATTTATATGCCATTTTTGAGGGGGAGAAAAATTATGTGATAAGAAATATGTTGTGAATTGCAAATGAATTGTTGTGCTAAAGACTTAACCAATGAATTGGCGAGATCTTAAATGTTAGTAAATCGAAAAGACTTGTCCGGGACGGGTAACAATTTCAAGCTAGTTCGCTAGTGATGTAAACGTGTCTCGCAAAGGAATTGTCCGAGTAGAATGTACCATTCGAGAAACTCTTGGTAGACATGAACTTTGACGGGTTTGACAATCTTTCGAGGTTTGTCCACACCTTCAAGGTAGTTATTAGAGCTAGTTGTCACCTAAAAGCTGACAATGTAACTCTTTAACTATGCAACGTAACCGTGTCTCGTGGGGGATTGTCTATCTTGAGTTGATCAATTCAAAAGTGCGCGCTCTTCTCTCACCGTGAAGATTTCTGTAAAAATACTTAAGCACGTGTGGAGGGGGAGTATTTCTGCAAAATATTAAACTCTCAACAGTGGTATTAAATGCTTTTACTCATAACCACTTTGAGAGATTTTCATGAAAATGGTTTTATGGCAACATAGGTTGGTCATGGAGTTATAAGGTGACTAAGGTTAGGAATAACCGTCCTATGATCCGCCAGAGCCGGAGGGATCTACCCAAGGATAACACCAATAGTTAGAATTAGAAGTCCTTAGGTATGATTATAAAAAGGAGAAAATGAGAATCGGAGAAAGAAGGAGTTGAAGAATTAAAAAGAAAAGTAAAGAAAAAGGGTGAAAAGAAATAGCCCTCCAGATTATTCAACTTAGGGCAGACACCGGGTTCAACTCATATGCTACTGGTTGTCACTTGATGACGCCGGTATTGAAGATCAAAGTCGTCATGGACCCAGTGACGCATGCACTAAACCTTCTTAGCCACTCAAGTTTCTCTCAACAGAAGCTTGTTTCATTCTCACGGGGAACCCTACGTAAACTATCGGCTTTATCTTAGAGATTGCTGGTATTGAAGCAAGGAGACCCTCTCCCTAGTCTCCGCTCAGGAAAACCAAAGTGCACTATTGAGTCTAGAGCCACGAGATTCATCAAAAGATCTCTTAGGTACACTTGACATTTCATCACTTGTCGTTCAACATTAAGGACGCAAATGATACATTATCGAGTCCTACACAGATCTTAGCAATCTGTCGAGAATATTTATGAGAGGTTTACACATGTGATCCTCAGTGATTGAATGGAAACTCCTGCCATGGTCAACATCAAACAGCCCTGACAGTAGGTCACTTTGGTAACTCCTTGTGGGTTACGCTTAGTGTGTCCCAAACGGTCTACAGTCGTGGGGTGATGCTTCGGTGTACCTCAACGATTCATCTGAACTGTAGGTGTACTTTGGTACATCGCGTTATCTCACTTGTGGGACTCCAGTTCAGGAACAGCCTTTGTGAGAATTAGAGTTGTGTTTTTACACTATGCTGTTAACACTCTCGAAGTTCAAACTTGTAAGCGCTGGATTATTTCTAACCCATGTTTTATGTTTTCTTCTTATGGATGCTTACGGGTGGAAAAGATCGTGTAGATTCTCCACATGCTCATACCTACAACATCACTAATTGAAGTTCTCTCAAAAGGCAACACAAAGTCAGAATGATTCTTCATCAAAGTCAAAGAATCTACAAAGTTTTAAGACCAAGAGAACTACATCAGTACTGTAATCCAACGTTAAAGAGCGTGTGAGCATGTTGGAGAGAGACGTGGAGACACTGGAGCAACAAAGCGGACGTGATGCAGACAACAATAACATACTATCACTTCCATCACAAAGAACAAAGATCAAAGAACAAAGAAAATGATGACGTCAAAGCAAAATACTTCAAAGGAAACAATTTCCCTACACTGGGGAGATTGTTCGAATCAAGGCACTTCTTCTCACAAGAAAGAAGAATGTCAGAAGACGTCAAAGGTACTATTACATCAGCACTTACAACGTTTAAAGATAAAATCATCAATCACTAACACTTAGGGGGAGATTGTTGGAATCACTCCTAAACTAGAATTCAAGTGTTAGTAATTAATATGTAATAGTTAGCTTAATTATGGCTTTTATGTTAGTAATCAAGGTTAGGCTCATGTAGAAAGCCCATGAGCCTATCTAAAGCCCAATAAGGAAAGGATGGGAACTTGGTGTGTTGCCCTAGTTCCCTCCTATATATAATCTTGTAAACCTTCTCTTGAAGGTTGGTTGTTCATTTCATATCAAAACCTACGCATAACTCTTTTTATTCATTCGTGTGTTTGTGTGTCTTGTTCAACCGATCTATCTCTTGTCTATACTTCTTATATTGATGCTTGTGTTACATACATGGGAACCTAACAAAAATTAACCCTGTAAATGGAATGCATAATTGGACAAGGAGTAACACGCCAACCACACTCATCCCTCTTGTGCATAAGAAGCAAATAGGTAGACCAAGGAAAGAAAAGAAGAAGGGTCCTTATGGACCCGTCAAGGATGGTAAATTGAATAGGAAAGGGAAGTCTATAACCTATGGTTTATGTGGTAATGTTGACCACAACAAAAGAGGTTGTACAAGCCAAGGTGGTGTAGCTGGTGTAAGCAATGGCTAAAGGAAAAAAAGTTATGCGGAAAAGAAAAGTTCAACTGGTGGTGGTTCCAGACAAGTTGCAATTGGTTCAAGTCAAGCTGCAGGTGGTGCAGGTGTTTCTACTCAAGTTGTAGATGTATCTAGTCATGGTGCAGTGGTTCCTGTCAAGCTGTAATGGTTCAAGTAAAGTTGCAGCTGGAAGTTCGGGACATGACATGGTGAAAATAACAAATAAGTTTGCTAGTAGGTTTAGTCCCATTAAAGTGACTTGAAAATGGGTCATTTTGAACAATTTAGATAAGTTATGTTTAAGTAACTATACTATTGGTAATATTTAGTACTCTATTAGTATGTTATCATGCAAATTTTCACTATAACACTGTAAGTAATTTTTCACACTATAACACTGTAAGTTTTAACTAATGTATGATAATTTATGTTTAGAAATCTCTTATGTTGTGTTGATGTTGTAATCGTAATCGACCATAAACCTGTAAAAAGGTAATTTTGACTTTCAAAAGTCATGTGTTCATTTGTTGTAATAGTACATGATAATGTTGTGAATTGGTCATATGTAGCTGACCATTTACTTGTCATAAGGTTATTTTGACTTTTAGGAGTCAAATTTCACAATATATACATTACTTGGGTGGAAATGGTCACAATTTAGTAGTCTTTGACTTTTATAAGTCAACTAAAAAATAAACATAAACAATGTTGTGAATTGGTCATATGTAAATGACCATTTACTTGTCATAAATTGCGAATGGCAAAAGAGGAGTGTTTGGGCATTTTAGTTTGTGTTTAGGCAATTTGTCTGTTTGGTTATCTAGTTTGAAAAACCCTCTAAACTGCAAATGCAAACACAAATGCCTAAACTGCAAATGTAAATGCAAATTCCTAGACTGCACTTTGCCAATTTTGGGTGGAAATGATCTCATTTTAGTAGTCTTTGACTTTTATAAGTCAACTAAACAATAAACACTGACAATAACAATTGTTTTATACACAAACCAAAATCCATACTTTATTACTTCATAGAGGGTCAAACACCGTTACATCACACATTGGTAAAATCAGACCTAACACGAATGTGGCTAAAAACATATTCAACTTAAAACCAAAATACATAAAACAAGAAAGAAAAACCCAACTTGCTATCAGATACATCTTCAGTATTATTTTCTCATCGACTGAAACTCTTTGTGATTCTTCTACATCGGTTTCTTATCCTTAACAATCCGGGTATTATTTCCAAAGCTCGTGCACACATAGGTGGATCTAGCCAAAGAAAAAACCTACAATTTGAACCCTGAAAACAAAATCCAAACTAAGGTTAACTATTTTTACATTACATTATTATAAAATAAAGAACTTACAATATGTGGACATGCAAAAAATCTCCGTCCAAGGTTGATAGCGATCCAAGAAGTACAAACAATGGTGTGGTCTCCACAAAAACAACGTTGCATTATAAATGTTTGGATTGTAAAAGAGGAAGATATAACATACTGAGGGATCTTTGTGTTTGGATTGGAAAATCAAAAGATATAAATGAGGAAGCTGAAAAAATTAGAAGATATAAATCATTACACCCTTACTTTTTTAGCATGTGAAGGGATTTAACACTGATGGACTAGGAATGAGCTCCTCTCAAGTTAAAGTACACAACTTTAGTCAAGTTGTGTAATTGTGAGCCATTGGATTTGATCCAATGGCTCAATCAAAAGAATTTCTTTTGATTTGAGCCGTTAAATCAAATCCAATGGCTCACAATCTACAACTTAACTCAAGTACTGAGAGAGGATCCTCACCCAATGGACTAACTATCGTTGGCAACAAGGACAAAAATGCAAGATTTGCAAAGAATTGGGACGCATAACAAAAGAATGTCAAAGTTGGGACGAAAGGTGCATTTTTGTGCAAAACACAAGAACGAAGTTTGAAAAAAAAATTATAGCAGTAAATAATTATAGTTGAGATATTGTGGTTAAGTGTTTCGTATAATGTTATACATAAAATATAAAATAATTAAAATTGAATAAGATGAAGCATTATCTTATTCATCTTCACATTTTTTTATCGTGTTTTTCAAATTGATTTTTTTTCCAATTGTGCTTACAAATTGTGGATAGTTGAAATGTTTGTGTTATTTATAGTTTAATATGTAAAGTATATGTGAAATATAGTTGAAATATAAATGTGAAATATATGAACACTAGCTACAGGCCCGCCCACTGGGCGGCTAGCTTCAAGAAATCTTCAACATAGAGTATAGTAGAATAGTTTTTAAGTTATCATTCAACCGTAAAAAAAACAAATGTTCGGAGTTTAGAATTATGAAAGAAAATGACACCTCAAAAAGTTTCCGGTTTATATCTAAAGAAATGCACATTTTGTATATTTACATACAAAAAGGGGAAGAAAAAAAAGGTTGTTTATTAATGATTTGATGGATGCAAAGGTATGTAAGAATACATGCAAACTAATAACATTCAAGATGGTATAAAAAATGCCGCAAAATAAGAATTAGTCTACAATAACAACAACTTTACAACTTAAAAGTTATTAAAAGTTAAAAAAAACTCTATATACAAAACACATAACAACCTTGAGAATATTCATAATCTATGGAGACCTTCTTTGTACACGACATTTGTTGTAGTATTTGTGTAGTTACCATTCTTGTCACAACACAATACCTTAAGACCTTTTTTACTTTTAACTCTTGAAATGGCCACATAAAGTTGTCCATGTGAGAAAACCGGTCGTTCCAAATAAAGACCCACCTTTGCCAACGTTTGGCCTTGACTCTTGTTTATGGTCATGGCAAATGAAACAGAAATTGGGAACTGTTTTCTTTTGAGTTGAAAAGGCATTTTTTTTTATCAGACGGAGATATTATCATCTGAGGTATAGCACAAACTTGTCCCAATTTACCTCCTGATATTACTTTAGCCTCGATGTTACTAATTCCTATTCTCAAAATTTGCAACCTTGTTCCATTACACAAGCCACCTCTTTGATCAATATTGTGCATGCACATTATAGGAGCACTGACCTTCAAAGTTAACTTATGATTTGGAATGCCGGAACACTTGATTGAATTTAGAAATTCAGTTGAGTACAACGACTCGTTGTAGTTAAAATCAACGTCAATATCAGAAACAGTATCCGAACTATAATAAACCTTCTCTGTTCCATGTAGTTTGGACATCATTGAAGAGTTTATTTTTTCGACCTCTTCATGTGTGGGGGCGAGGATAGCTCTATCTTGGAAATACATCGGATCCCACAAGTGTTCCTGCACAATTTTCATAACTTTCATTTATGATAGCTTCTACATGATCAGGTGTATTTGGTATGAGCATTTCTTTGGGAAATTGAATTTCAGCATGACCATCATTCTTCCCACCAATTTTCCCGTCACCAATACTCAAAATCTAATCTGCAAACTCCTTAATTGTTTCTGCATCTCCGGGATTGCAACCAACACGAAGCCTTATGTTTTCTATAAGTTTAAGTACAGTGCAATGATCCCATAAATAAGACTTGTTTAGAGACGCGTGTACAACATCTTGTCTACTGCCACATGGAATCACATGTAAAATTTGACGAAAGTATCTACCAAAAACAATGACTTTCCCACCAAATACCTTATCAGAAATGTTTGTGTGCAAACCTGTGGCTATATCGCGTAAAGTCCTATCAAAGGCTTCAAAACAATGTCTATGAAGCATGCTTCGTCCCATATTATTAGCTTTGTTTTACGAATCAAATCGGCAAGAGGACTGTCTGCAGTAATTGTACACATGGAATCCTCATCAATGTTTATCGGAACAAAGAAACCGAGAATGGGCAGTTCTACCCCCATCAAGCAAAAGAGCAAAGAATACCGCTAGATGCAATGTTTAAAACAATGTCACCTTTAGACCTTAAGGAAGCTATCAGCGTCTTGTACAAAAAAGTCTTGCATGTTCTTCCATAGCCATATACAAAAAACATCCCACCTTTTTTGTTCTCACATGCATCAATTATTGTTTCATATATATCCTGTTGCTTAACTGTTAAACTCGCATACAACTGTTGATGCTGATTGACCAAATCTGGAATGTTATAATCAAGTTCATCATATATCAACCTATTGTAGGCTTCCATTGTGAACTCTGAATTGGGATAAGGCATATTAACAATGTTTTTGAGGCTCTTGGAATTACTGAGTAAAGAGTCCTCAATATATGTTAGACATATATTGTATCTTTGATCATCTGAGAGTTCAAAGTTCTGGTAGAAGAAACAAAGAAATAAAGTATTTTACAATCTAATACTTGATATCAAGTTCTGGTAGAAGAAACAAAGATATGACAGTAGGAGTGACTTGATTTTATAAAATATAAACTAAAGTTAAAATGTTGGGAAAACAAAACAGTTGTCATACCTGTATGATTTCGTTTCCGCCTTTCTTTATCTAAAACGTATTCTGCTAAAAGTCTCCATGACTTTTCGCAAATGATTTCAGGCCTAGACATACTATCTGATAGTATTAATTTGACAAAATAAGATCGCAAGTAATCTCCCATCCCCCACTGACTTGCTTTAATTATACCATCGATGTATTCCTTATCGTCATCTAAAAACCCACGTGTAAAGCAAGCTTCTTTGTATGTATTATACACCACATTATCATACTTCTTAAAACTTTCCCAACTGGTTGCACCTCTGACATGGTTTAACAGCATACGAAGATAAAAAAAGCTCTCCCCAATTAGGCGGGACGTGATGAATTATGCCTATGCTCTTACCTTGCATGCGTCGAGTCTATACCAAATCAGACTTGTTTCAAACAAAATGTTTTGGAAACTCAACATACAAAAGCTTACGTGCTAACTCATCTGTTTTATTTGTTTCCATCCATTGTAAGAACTTATTTGTATTGGTTGAATCCTTTTCAAGCTAAAAGTCTATACTTTTGGTTGGATCAAATAACACCGAATGTTCATTTGGAAGATGAAACGGCAAACGCTCTACATAAGGATACCTATGACGAATATCAAATTTGAATATTCTCCACACATCCTGGCATGCTCATAAATACCAACAATCATAGAAGTCGTTTATCTCATCCTTTTCTTCGTCTTCCATTACTACCGTGACTCTATCTGGGCCCTTGTTAATATATTTGAAAAGGTATTTGATAGATGCAAATTGATTGCACCATTTGACGTTGATATGAGCTTGGTACCATTTCAATAAAGTAGGACTGTAAGGAACAACAAAGGTATTATCAAGATCGGAACCTTGCTTCTTAATAGTTCTGCCATTATCACTCCTCTTGTAAATGGCATACCCACTTTCATCAATGAAAGTAGATTCATTAAATTGCTTCAGAGACTTTTCGGAACACTTATTGTCTACCATGCAAGGGCAGCTCCTATGTTCAGGACCACACGGACCATGCATCATAAATTCCTTGACCAATTAGTAGAGTTCCGGGTCTGCATCTTTATCGGGAATCTCAGCCGATATACATCTGTCAATATCGGCAGGAAATCTCAATTTAGATTCTGTTTCCAACCATACACGTTTCTGGAATTCTATCGTGTACACCTCTACAAAATATCAGGAAAAAGGAAGTACATATTAATATATAGTGATTAACATCGTAAATTGTTTGTATACATAACCCGACTTTTATATAAATATACTGCTTAAAATTTAGACTAAAAAGTATGCACAGTCGTTGCTGTTATAGAATGATTTTTGTAACATACCTGCTTTGACTTTGCCAAAAATACGCTTTTCTTTAATGTCCTTTATCAACATATCAAGCTTCATTTTAAAGACTCTGGTTGTGACGTCGGGACGATCCTCTGATTTGAGACCCTTTTTCTCAGGTACCTTGTAATTTCGGGCCACTTTGGATTGCATGTGAAAGTTATAAATAAGTCAGGGTATCCATACCACTTGCACATTGCCATGGCATCTAAGTAATTTTGCATCATGTATCTTGGGCTCCCTGTGAAGGACGAAGGCAAAATTACTTTCTTACCACGTTTTTTATTTTCTTGGTTGGATGATTATGCTGCCGCAACTAATCTTGAATAAGTTTCACATCTTAGATCTTGTTGTTGATTACGAACATACATCATCCTCTCAGCTTCAACCATGGTATAGCCCTATCGACCAAAAAATGCTGAAATAAACGGCTACCATTTAGAATGGTTGAAAATTTATTGGGGCGGTCTTGTATATGGTAAGCAAACCATTCACGCATGGTGACACATTTTTATCCTTATCTGGTGTCTGATCTGTAACTCCTTGATGGTATATATCTGTCCTATATCCATCTTCCGCGTACGGGAATAAGATAGGGTACTGCAACGGAAGGTATGAGACATGCAATTCACTAATCCTTTTGATTTTGCCACTGTTCTTGTGGACGAGAATGTCCCTTTTGTTATGCTGCTCATTAAAATCACCAACGATAAGTGTAGCAACCTCATTAGCGGTTGGAAGATCATATTTTCTGCCATCCTTTTCACGTTTTCCTAAAAGCCTTATCTTAACATTTTCTTGACCAGCAGCCAATTGTAGACCATCCATTCGGAACTTCTGAACCAAAGGGTTTTGACGATCAAGCATTTGTTTTATATGTTTAGTTAACGTACGATCCATGTTACTATTTGATGAAGACGACCCATTACCTCTTGAACTGCACCATTTGATATGTGATTGTAATCAGTATGTTTTAGTTAAAAGAAAAAAATTGTGTCTAAAATACTGAGTAATAAACTATACCTGACAAAGATTGATTCGATTTTCAATCTCGTTTGGTGGATCATAAATGTAGAGTTGAGAAAACTTTGGTGTCTCGCCATCTTTGGGTAACAAATCCCCCAACATGTGATAGTTTTTTCCCTGAATTCTAAAACAAAATGGGCCACGACCGGTGTTAACAGTATGATCGACAGTACCACCCATGGACGTAAAAGCAAACATAGAATTGTAACGTCTTATGTTCTCCAAGAATCTCTTGCTTTTTGGATTTTCTCCATTCATAAGTCCCTTTAATAACGGCGGTGGATCCTTTAATGCAACTGGTAGCATAACTTTTCCTTTGCCACAACAAAGGGAGAATGAATCTTTAGTAGTTACATTGTTCAATCCTACCTTAGCTTCTACTAACCATAACATTGCACCACAACTCTTGCATGTACACGTTGGATCTCCGTGGTCAAAGTAATCTAATTACACAAATGAAAGTGTATGTTAGAGATGCATTACATTAATTTCCAAAGAAAAAGCAAAAAGGTTCTCCAAAAATAAATTAGCATACTTGGTTTTAAATTAGTTAAAAAATACCCTTAGAAATGCCTGCAATTCGATCAATATATCCATGTTTATCTTCATAATCTTCTTCTGACAGTACAACATCATTCACATTCGGTATTGATTTTTCTTGGATATGTGCTTTGTCTTCTAAATTTGAAGTAACATTAGAATTTGTTGAAGTACTTTCATGATGATGATTTACATAACCTGTATAAAAGATGCACAGGTTTTTAGTACAAATGTAAAAAAGACACTATATATGCCTGAATTTATATATAATTATGTTAATGTAAATAAACAATCACCAATGTCAAATGGTATTGGAATTTTGTTTTTTGAACTTTATTCTTGGATTTTCCTTTGAAACGTCACCTGTTGGTTTACAAATTAAAAAAATAAAACTAATGAAAATGTTCAAACAAATCAACACAAAATGTAACGAAAACAGAAATTATAAAACTTACTTGTATAAGTATTTTCATTAATAGGTATAGCATGTGTTACTTCAAGGGTTTAAAGGTTGTGATTTGAAGATCCAACACCTAAGTCTTTTCGAGGTCTGCCTCGCTTTGCAACTGGTTTTTGTACAAATGGTTGTGAAGAATCCAACAAAACATTCTGTGATCTAAGGTTGGTGGTCAGAGGAGTTTTACGTGGATGACAAGGTTTCCTCTTAGTTAATTGCGAATTTGAAACCTCAGTTGTATTAGTAAGTTTGGACGTAGAAAAGGTTTGGTTTGCATTTTCATTGGTTTCGCTAACGTTGGTTGCAGAATGTGCAAAGAGATAACAAAAAGGTGCAATTATGTTTGTTAATGACTTAAGTGTATGCGTAGAAAATGTAGATTTAGTTTCAACTTACATACAAAATATTAAATTTGAAGTAAAATGTACAATATAGAAACAAAACTTACTGCCGCAATGCATGGTGTTTTGTGTAGATATAGGTTGATAATTAAGTTAGCTGTAGCTTAACTGGTTCGGATACTAATATGTTTTAGATACTGTAATTAAAAAAAACAAAGTCTTATTGGTTAGATAACCTGAAAAAACATGTCGGTGATAATCATGATGGATTGTCATAAAACTTTACCTGTGAAAGGAGTGGACTGTGTCACACCTGTTGGTTTACAAATTAAAATAACAAAACTAATGAAAATGTTCAAACAAATAAATACAAAATGTATCGAAAAAATAAATTATAAAACTTACTTGTATAAGTGTTTTCATTGGTAGGTATAGCATGTGTTACTTCATGGATTTGAAGGTTGTGATTTGAAGATCCAACACGTAAGTCTTTCCGAGGCCTGCCTCGTTTTGCAACTGGTTTTTGTATAAATGGTTGTGAAGAATCCAATACAACATTTTGTCATGTAAGGTTGGTGGTCAGAGGATTTTTACGTGGACGAACAGGTTTCCTCTTTGTTGGATCATACTTTTATGTTTTTTGATGATTCGGGTGGTCTAGGATCGTGATAATACAAGTAATCCATGTTTAGAGAGAGAAAGAGATTAGAGGGTGATTCTAGAGAGAGAAAGTTAAAACAAAAAAAGAAAATTTTAGATTAGAAGCACCACCCCTTCCAAGGATGGAAGGGGTATTTATAGTTACAAAGAATACGTCCTCCTATCGGACTGTGGATCAGGCATACAGTGGGTAAGACCCGTCCTTCCTCCACGGTGTTGCACTAAACTAACTAACTAAGCTAATAAACTACTAAATAACGATATGTCTATGAGCTAACATATGCTAGACTAGAGTTAGGGTGACCGACACTTCACTATGGATTTTATAAATCCTAACAATCTCCCCCTAAGGGAGGTCACCCCATGAATTACATTTCGAATCCTAGCATTCTATTGAAGACTTCATGCTCTAGCTCATAGACTTCAATTCTTCAATTTCGTAATCTTTGTGCTTGAGTAGTGACTCTTCATAGTCCGATTATTTTGTACTTTCAGTGGAGGCCTTTAACTGATCCACGTCTTAATGATCTTCGAGCTTTCTTTGAGATCATCAGCCACAGTAAATCTAGGGATCACCCTTTGTTGTGTTGCCTTCATGTGATGTTGTGACTTTTGGACCGACATGCTCACACTTTCTGGATCATGACATCTTTTCATCAGAGTAGCGGAAGCATCTTTGATGGTCATGATTTTCTTCAATTAAGTGTGAATGTTGTGAGCATGCGGTTGTGAATTGACTTCTCAATATCGATCAGCTGCAACTGTCCAAATGTTCTTGCAAACAATAGTTAGCAATAAAACACACGAAAGTGTCTTTGTTCACTTTTGTTGAATACAGTTGCAAGAACCATGGTTCCCCGTTGATCAGTATAAATACTTCCTGTGATCAGGTAGAATTCCGAAGAATCTCCTTGACAGGGTTTCGCAGCTTTATCTAGCCGTTCTCAAACCGGAGCATCCCAAAGTAGACAACACGGAGTGAGTGAACCAGTGAATTGAGATTCACTGATTGATGAAAAATTGATTTGAAAACAATCGCGTATTGCTTAAGAGAAAGAGTTTCGCAATACGACGAAGGTTTTATAAGAAAGATCAACTTTCAATCAGAAATACTTTTTGTGTTTGAAAATGAATATACATTCGATGTGCTAGAGAAAAGAAGATTTGCACATCGAATGATTTTCCCAAAAGTATTCGTTAATTCATTTCTGATGCAGGTTTTACTGACTGACCAGGTTTTAATATTTATAAAGTCTCGTTATACCTATGGTCTACCCTAATGCACTAATGGGCAGTGTACCCGGTCGCGTGTAGTGTAGTATTTGGTAAAACCGAGGTTGTCCCAAGAGCTATGTGTGATGGATTATTACTAAGTCTAAGTGTCACAGATTTTAATAATGATTTCGATAATGAATTAATTAATTAACTACTAAAGCAGATAAAAGCAAATAAAGGAAAAGGTTTAATCAATAAAGGAGAGTGGTGCTAACCTAGTTATTCCTCCTAGCTAGTAATGTCTACGTCTACTTACTTCCAATTACTTCAGGTGGGGTCAAAGTCGAGAGGACAAAATTTGGTCAATTCTCCCTAACCTATCAGCAAAGATGCCACCACAGGAGAAGTCAGGTGTCCCTCATAAGTCCTGTTGTTCCTGGTCCCCTAAGCCAAGTCATTAAGTACCGCTACATGCTAGATTTATAATAGTGAGTGCCCGGGCGTTAGCAACTTAAACACTCACCCCCTAATTCTTAAGTTCATCCAAACGGTAGGTGATCAGTTGGTCAAATCGCACAAGTAGAAAGGGTCGTTAGTTGGTCATATCTTACCCTTTCCGTCTCAGTCCGCTTACCTAGGGTCAGTTGGTCATATCTCCTAGGCAATTGGCCTTTACCTCCATTCAAAACTACCGAAACAAGGGTAGCTACCAATAAACTATGCATGCATACACTTAGAAATAATTATACAGAAGCAATATAAACGTAAACAAAACAATTAAGGAATCATAACTAGGCTAGCACCAAGAGGTGCTTAGCCGCTCATATTAACCATACAAATCAATTCATTATTCAAAGTTACGAAATACATGAATCGAAAGTAAAGAAAAGATAAAATGCTAATGCTTATCGTAGGGAGTGATTTCTCCCTTGGAGACAGCTCCGTATGCTCCTCTAGACCTGCCTTTGGCTTCTTCCTACGTTCTTTGGTTGTGGTGTGTGGAATGGAATGCTTTGAAATGCTGGAAATTGTGGGGTATTTATAGGCCAGATCTGGGCTACGGCGTAACTAAAATAAGAGTTATGCCGTAATCTTCAATTCCTTCGTTATTTGCACTAGATCTGCTAGTTACGGCGTAACCTTATGAGTGGTTACGCCGTATCTTCAATATAACTGGGTTACGCCGTAGTTGGTGAAGTAGTTACGGCGTAGTTATCAGCGGCGTGGAACCTCATTAGACCTAATATAGTTACGTCGTAGTATTTGGAGAGAGTTACGTCGTAACCTTTTGAAGAGTTGGTATTCTGAGTCACGCTTTAGTTACGGCGTAATGTGAGAGATGATTTACCCCGTAACTTCTTCAAAGTCACCATACTATGATAAATCTTTGATATTTCTCCAATTTCGCGTCTCTTTAGCTTCAATGCTCGTAATTTACCTGAAAGTGGAAAACAATGGAAAACAAGTGTAAATTCTCCCCCTCAAGTGTAAGTTCTTTGAAATAATTTCTTGATAACAATTTCCATAGAAAAAGCCATTTGATTTTCTTTGTAAATTCTCCCCCTCAAAATGTGAGTTGGTTGCTTGAAATCATTTAGCACATAGAGGAAAGAGTTCTTTGAAGTACTTTTACGATCACATTGCCATAAGGAAAACCATTAGAAAATCAATCAAGGTACTTTATGTTAAAACATAGAAATCTTTGTACCTTGATAGTTTATTTTATTTTGAAATGCTCCCCCTAAAAATTTGTGCTTCGAGATTCGAAAGGGTTTAGCACATATGGGAGAGCAGCCTGCACATTTGAATCAAAACGATCACCTTTTATCAGATTTCATATTAAATTTCAATTTCTCCCTCGATCAAAAATATCAAACCCTTTGAGATTTTGGATCCCAAGTGATTTAATTAGGTTTAGAAAACATGGGAGAAAATGTGGTCTGGTTTAAATTCTCATCTTGTTTTTGGATAAATGCTCCTCCTCAATCATGTGCATCATGTATTTGAAATCGTTTGGCACATGGAGGCAAGAGTGCCTTTAAAGGACTAAAACCAATTCCATTTAAATAGATTAGAGATTTAAATCACGATCACTCCCCCGATCAAAAATTTCAAACCCTTTGAGATTTGTGATCCCAATTGATTTAAATTATTTAGAAAATTTTGGGGAAAGACGTGGCTTGATTTAATTTTGAAATTGACTGATGAGGACCAATTATTTGACAATAAAGATTGTTAGTGTCAGATATGATAATTTTTAAGAGATCTTTATGCAAAATAAAATTTTCACAATCAAACAAGAACAGATAAATTTCATTTTGAAAGATCTTTGAGTTTTAAAGAAAATCATACCATGACATAACATTAAATCTTTAGATCACCACATAATTCGTACAAATGGACTTATTTGAAGAAATATTGTTTGAAAATATTTAATTTAAAATCACTCTCCCCCTCAATCCATGACCCTAGTCGTTGATTGAGTGACTTAAGTTTTGATAAAATGAAGTCCGGTTGATTTCCAAAATTTAGTCCAATTTATTTTCAAACAAATATTTTTCTACCATACAAACATGGTATATGTTAATACAAATAAGCCGTAAAAACGTTTATTTATATTTTACGATCTTCTAATGTTTTGTCGATAACAAATGTAAAATCATTTTAACAAAACAAATAAAATACGTAAATGGTTTGAACTAATAGTTTCTAACATATTCACATTTTCACATAAAACACTAAAACAAGTATAAGTGATTTTATGACTTAATATCACATATGTACAACAACTAGTGTTTACATATTTGGGTAAAATATACACATAACTAGTATGTAGTATATTGGGTAATAAAAATGGGTAGAAACTTAAGTATCATAACCCATTGGGCAAATACATTGAATGTAGTTGGGTACAACCCAAAGCCCATGACCCATGGAGCTTGACCCATAACCCATTGCATGACATCATGCTTATATCATATATGGATAATATCCATAACCCATGGTATTGACCCATAACCAATGTCTAGATACATTGAAACCTTGGTGAGCACTCAAGAGAATGTCTAGATACATTGAACCCTTGGTGAGCACTCAAGAGATACATTGTATCTAGCTAAAGACCCATGGATCAACCCATGACCCATGACCCATAACCAAAAATACCCATGGGCAAAGAGGAGCGTTCCACGGATCCCTAGCTTTGTGCTAGCCGGATCCCAAGTGGAAGGGATCCGTGGGATCCGGGGAATAGTAGAGAATTTTCTCTATAAATAGAGAGCCATATCTTCCTTTCTATTGATCACTTTACACACATACTTCCCCCAAGTATTCTAACCCTCTAATCTCATATCCAAGTGATCTATGTAGTTTGTCTTTTGTTTTTGTGTGATCTTCTAGGTTCCTCTTAAAGGAGAGATCACCACTTCTTGAAGACGTGCAAACTCAAGTCCATGAGTTGCCAAGCTTCGTCATCATCAAGACAAATAAGGTTCTCTTGTTGATAGTTCTTCCTTTCTCCATAGATGTTGGGTTGAAGGCATTAGTGAAGAATGCTGAAAGTGTCAAGATGAAAGCATTAGTGAAAGGTGCTCATCATCTGTGTCAAAGCATTAGTGAAGAATGCTAAAGGTGTCAAGATGAAGACATTAGTGAAGGGTGCCAAGCGTTGTGTCAAAAGGCATTAGTGAAAGATGCCGAAGAATCAAATCAAGTCGCATTTGGGAAGAATGCCTAGGTCGTATAATCGATGAGGTGCATCGTTATATATAAGTATTTATTTATTTCCAAGGATGGTGATATCCTTGATGATGGTGTAACAAGGAGTTGATCTCCTTGATATTAGGTGTTGTGTTGTGAAGGGTAGTAGTTCCTCCATAGTAATGGAACTAGGTGCTTAGCCTAGTACCTAATAAAGGGTAGGCGATGTTGTGATAGGATTAGTTCTCCTTGGTGTGAAAGAACTCGGTGGTTAGCCTAGCACCGTATAAAGGGTAGGCGACGTTGTGTTAGGTGTGGTTCGCCTTGGTGTGAAGGAACTCGGTATTTAGCTTTGTACCGGAAAAAGGTTAAGCGACGTTGTGAAGGCTTCTCCGCCATAAGGAGTTGGTGTAGTGCTTACGAACTCTCGAGTAGGTGACTCGGGGAGTGGAGTAGGGCAAGGAAGGTGTCCTTGTAGCCGAACCACTATAAATAACTTGTGTCATGGTGATGTGCTTCTTACTCTTTATCTTTCATTACACATTTATATATCTATCTATCAACGTCCAACATAAACAACCAAATAAATATTTAAAAGGAAGTTTTAAATTGGTAAAACTATTCAACCCCCCCTTCTAGTTTTCCACAATTGGTATAAGAGATTCGTTACCAAGTTTTTTTTGTATATTGTACTTTGAAAACTTTATACGATCCGTGTATGTTTGAAAACTACAAAGAAGGGAATTTCTTAAAACAAAAAGTCATGTTTTTAGAAATCATCATATGTTGGATAATGATAGATCATTCTAACATTTTCCTTTGAGAAGTCTTCATACTAGGATTTAGGTATCTTAGAAGATCATGAAGTATTTCGCGTCTATGGTTTCTAAAACCATAAAAAGGGAATCTAGCAAAGGATCGGGGTATCTTGGAAGATCATGAAGTATTTCGCGTCTATGGTTTCTAAAACCATAAATAGGGGAGATAGCAAATGTATGTTTTCTTAGTTACATTTTTTTTCCAAAACGTGCTAAATTGCTCGTGGACAAAATGGTGATATATGCTTCTATCTTATAATAAGCATAATATGAAAAGTGTTTTTGTGATTTTTTTCTTTGAGGTTTTGTTGTTAGATATCTTGTTAATCAAGCTTGAATAAAGGTAAAAATGGGTAATATAATTTCACTAAAACGTCTACAAAGACTAAACCTTTACGTCGGGTCAAAACTTACATTTTGTAATTCGTGTCGATCTGCGGATCCCTCAGTTACACGGACGGATCCTCAAGCAAGGGATCCGTGGGATCCGTGGTACCGAAGACAGTTTTTGTCTGAATTTCAAAAATTCATAACTTTTTAACCGTAAGTCGTTAGAAGTCGTGCCACCTATCGTTTTAAAGGTATTTGAGTCTACTTTCATTTAAAAATGATTTTATAAACTGATTCAAAACAATAATTTACAGAATCATTGATTTATAAAAGAAAGTCATTTTTCGGTCATAACTTGTGCACAAACTTTTGATCTAATTGGAGACGGATGTTTTTCGCTTTTGAATAACGATGTGTCCTCTATTGAAATTAAGGTTTTGATCATATTTATAAATATAAAAGAAACTAATCAAGCTTGGTATACATGTTTATATTTAATACAAAGCGATGAAAAAAACTTTCGTATGCTATGATAAATGATAAATTGTCTTCTTTGCATTACTTGATTATTTGCTTATCTCAAATAGCTTTTGTGCTTGTTTGATTGAATAGCATATGCGGTTTTCTTACCTTGCTATTCATTCTCTTGTTTGTCGACTTAGTAATATTCTACTAATCAATGTGCTATTTGAAGGAGTGTTTGGGATAACATCTAGTTGTGTCAAAAATGTTAGTTTAGATATTTAGATAAGTCATATAGGTTGAAAAATGTTTAAAACATATAACACACTAAATGGATTTTTGATTGAGTTTGTCATATGTGCTTATATGATTTCCTTTGTTCTTGTATCATTTTCTAAAAACAACAAGAATGTACATAGGATCATAACCTACACTTGTGTTGATGATGTACTCTCCCATTTTCCTTTTCATGATCGCTCTCCAAGCTTCATAGTAGGATTGACAACTTGATTATTTCATCCGATATACTCAAGTAAATTATTTTGCAACGCAAATATAATTGTTCATATCCGAAAGTCCAAACTCAAAGCTTTCCAACAACATATGTTGAACTAGCTCATCCAACCATTTTTTGTTGTTTACCATATGGACAACTTTTAAACTTATTTTTAACATGACGCCTTCGTCACCTTAGTTGTCTCAAGTATAATATTAAACGAAGCTAAGTATCATCATTGTTACTCTTCGATAGGCCATTGTAGGAATATAAATTTTCCTAACTTGAGAATGAATACTGGAGAACTTATTGCACTAGAAACTCAATTTGACCTAACGGTTGAATTGCTTCCTTGATAGAAGTTGGGTATGTGGAATCACCCGTAAAAATGGTCGTGTTTAGCCGTAATTGAGCACCGCTAGTAAAAGTCTCATATTCATTCTCTCACTTGGGAAATTTATACTCCTATGTTTTCCTAAAGTAAGTTTACAATGGAAATACTTTGCATTGTCTTAGGATTACTAATCAAACAAGTTGTAAAATAAAATTTTCTTTTAGTTAATCACAACCACTTGCCTCATCAAGCGATTATCTTGCTTTGATCGAGAAGAGCTACATGACTTCATGGACGAAGTTCATTGTATGCTAATTACCATCCGTAATGACTATACATAGTTCATTGCTTCTGTTGGCCAAAACAACCCTATTGTCTTGAACAACATCATCTACTCTGCACGCCATTGTTAATACAAATGATTTACTAATCTAGATCGTAAATCTATTTTGAGCTTCTTGAATAACGGTTGTTAAGTTTGATAAACCTATGTATTACTTGTGAGCTAGATCTCATTTAATTGCTTATGTGCTATTTCTACATGCTCTTAGTATGTTTTACTTGTATACATGTATACTTACTGTAGAGATCATTAGATTCTAAGTTCGATACTTAGAACAAACGCTCACTGTTAAGTAAAACTGTCCCAGATGCCAGATCCCTAGTTTGTAACTATCCGGATCCCTCAAGTGAAGGATCCGTGGGATCCAGGCGAATAGAAGTGGAATCTCAATCCTTTACACCTCAAACCATGTTCCTAGACTACTTCACACTAGCTGAACTTAATACCTTAGGATCTCTTAAGTCCTTCTCAAGCTTAGTAAGCTTCACACTCACTCATAACTCATTAAGGATCACACTCAAAGTGCTTTTCGATCTATCGTTTCACCTAAATTCATTACTCTTCCGCTCTCTAGATCACTCATTATTTCTCACATGATCCCTCACATCTAGACCTAGAAATCTTTCAATTATGGCAAAATTAATCATAATCATCCTTACCTCAAAATTGGTCGAAATGGATCAAATTGTAGTTCTTCCACCTTAAAACCTTTAGGATCTTCTCCAAGACATTATCCTAAGTCACTATCTGATCACTAGGATCATTTATTATGACTTGACACCACCAAAACTCTTAGTGTTATTCTTGGACATCCATTGGTAGTCATCTTGTCCCATCTCCTTTCCATAAGAAGCAATCATTTGCTATAAACAGTTATTACCTTTGATCACTCAAGTACCCTCACATCTTAAAACACCTAGGAGAACTGAAACACTCAAAATAAGATAGGCTTTAGCTCCTAGAAACATCATTTCAAACCTGTCATAACTGCTGAGAGTCGGATCCCCAGGATTAGCCTAGCCGGATCCCTACAAGGAGGGAACCGTGGGATCCGGGTGACAGTTTATGTCTAACATTGCTAAAACAATCATTTCAACTCATCTTCCTAACTCAAACACTCCATCTCATCTTAAATGAGTTCCTAGATCAGTGAAACTCTGAACTTCAACCTTGTGCATGCTAATCATCACATTCCAAAGGATATTAGAGATTTAAGTCTTGAATGTACTTGCTAAATCCTTCCCTTTATAAGTCATCTTTCTAGAATCCCTTAGTCATCAAACACAACATAATCCTCAGCATTTAGAAACCTTTTCCTTAGTCATTTCATCATGAGGAAAGCTCCTAGTGCTAACTCATCCAACCAAGAACCACCCAAGAAACTTGCTCGTGTTGTACACGAAAATTCCTCAACCGAATCATCTCCGGTTAAACCCACAAATGGTAGGACTTCCCATCCACCAATCATCATCCGTAAGAGATAATAGTGCTAGAATCTCACCTCAACAAACCCAATCAACAATTGCCAAGAGAACCGCAATAATTAGCATTAAACCTCTTAGGTTCGAAAAGGGATCATCGAGCTCTAAACCAAATGTACCTAGTTCTAGCAAAACGTCTTAACCTTCATTACTAGATCATGGACTACACTCCTTTACCGAGCCTCTCTCTATTCATTAGAGCATTCACCACCGAGAACTTCCCATTCACCAACCTTCTCGTTAAAATAGGAACCACCTACATCACCAACTAGTCCATCGTTGGAAACAAGGAACCACCAAGGACTTGATCATATGGAGGAATTTCCATTACCACCACTCTCATTCCTAGTAGAACCTCATCCTGAATTTCTCAATGTACCTCCACCATCATTTGTAGAACCTCCTCAAAACATCCTGTTCCTAATCAAGACAATAATTGCTCTAATTGTCTAATTACCCCAGGACTTGTTCAAGAAGTACGAAATGAGTTGCATTTCATGTTTAATTATCTTCTTGAAAGATTGGACCAAATCAACAAGTCTACTCATCCCTAGACTCAAGCACATTGTTGCTTCTTAAGCTTTGGTCACTTATTAGTATTAGTATAATATGGCTAAATCATTCTCTTAGTTTTTAGAGATTTGTTGATCATCTCTTATGTTTTATTGAATGATAGTTTACTTGCCATATTGCATTGAGTATATGTTTGTTGGTTGAATACATATCTCATTTTGATGTTAACATTACTTGTTACATCACCATTGCTGAATTTAATCATCAACTATACGAATCTCTCAAAATTGCCTAGATGGATCCCTACTAGGAGGGAACCATGGATTCCGTGAGACAGAAAACTATTTTTCAACTAACTTGGATCACATATGCAGGAAATTGTGCATTATACTTGTTTTCTAACCTTTGTTTTGTAGTTATTCAATCTACACTTGAAGCCTTTGGACTCCCTAAAGCTAGGGGGAGCTTTGTGTCAAAATAATACATTGCAAATTACTTGCAATATTAGGATTACATTTCTCGACATCCCTTTGCAAAATTGCAATCATCAAGGGGGAGCACATTCGTCACTTAGACGAAATATTTTGCAAACTTAGTTGCAAACAAACTAGATTAGTATTACTTTCTTGACGCCCTTACCTAAGGATGGACTCGTCAAGGGGGAGTAAAGACGAGATCCTTTCCCGTTACTTGCTCTCTACCTCTTTTTATTTCTTTCACATGTTTTTCTTAAAAACAATGTGTTGCTTTCTTTCAAGGCTCTTTTTGTTTCGACAAAAAGGGGGAGAAGAAAGTAAAAATTACAAATTCAAACATTTACGAATTTTAGCTTTTCCTTAAAATAATTTTATGTTTTTTCATCAACAAAAAGGGGGAGATTGTTAATACAAATAAGCTGTAAAAACGTTTATTTATATTTTACGATCTTCTAATGTTTTGTCGATAACAAATATAAAATCATTTTAACGAAACAAATAATATACGTAAATGGTTTGAACTAATAGTTTCTAACATATTCACATTTTCACATAAAACACTAAAACAAATATAAGTGATTTTATGACTTAATATTACATATGTACAACAACTAGTGTTTACATATTTGGGTAAAATATACACATAACTAGTATGTAGTATATTGGGTAATAAAAATGGGTAGAAACTTAAGTATCATAACCCATTGGGCAAATACATTGAATGTAGTTGGGTACAACCCAAAGCCCATGACCCATGGAGCTTGACCCATAACCCATTGCATGACATCATGCTTATATCATATATGGATAATATCCATAACCCATGGTATTGACCCATACCCAATGTCTAGATACATTGAACCCTTGGTGAGCACTCAAGAGAATGTCTAGATACATTGAACCCTTGGTGAGCACTCAAGAGATACATTGTATCTAGCTAAAGACCCATGGATCAACCCATGACCCATGACCCATAACCAAAAATACCCATGGGCAAAGAGGAGCGTTCCACGGATCCCTGGCTTTGTGCTAGCCGGATCCCAAGTGGAAGGGATCCGTGGGATCCGGGGAACAGTAGAGAATTTTCTCTATAAATAGAGAGCCATTTCTTCCTTTCTATTCATCACTTTACACACATACTTCCCCCAAGTATTCTAACCCTCTAATCTCATATCCAAGTGATCTATGTAGTTTGTCTTTTGTTTTTGTGTGATCTTCTAGGTTCCTCTTAAAGGAGAGATCACCACTTCTTGAAGACGTGCAAACTCAAGTCCATGAGTTGCCAAGCTTCGTCATCATCAAGACAACTAAGGTTCTCTTGTTGATAGTTCTTCCTTTCTCCATAGATGTTGGGTTGAAGGCATTAGTGAAGAATGCTGAAAGTGTCAAGATGAAAGCATTAGTGAAAGGTGCTCATCATCCGTGTCAAAGCATTAGTGAAGAATGCTAAAGGTGTCAAGACGAAGACATTAGTGAAGGGTGCCAAGCGTTGTGTCAAAAGGCATTAGTGAAAGATGCCGAAGAATCAAATCAAGCCGCATTTGGGAAGAATGCCTAGGTCGTATAATCGATGAGGTGCATCGTTATATATAAGTATTTATTTATTTCCAAGGATGGTGATATCCTTGATGATGGTGTAACAAGGAGTTGATCTCCTTGATATTAGGTGTTGTGTTGTGAAGGGTAGTAGTTCCTCCATAGTAATAGAACTAGGTGCTTAGCCTAGTACCTAATAAAGGGTAGGCGCTGTTGTGATAGGATTAGTTCTCCATGGTGTGAAAGAACTCGGTGGTTAGCCTAGCACCGTATAAAGGGTAGGCGACATTGTGTTAGGTGTGGTTCGCCTTGGTGTGAAAGAACTAGGTATTTAGCTTTGTACCGGAAAAAGGTTAAGCGACGTTGTGAAGGCTTCTCCGCCATAAGGAGTTGGTGTAGTGCTTACGAACTCTCGAGTAGGTGACTCGGGGAGTGGAGTAGGGCAAGGAAGGTGTCCTTGTAGCCGAACCACTATAAATAACTTGTGTCGTGGTGATGTGCTTCTTACTCTTTATCTTTCATTACATATTTCTATATCTATCTATCAACGTCCAACATAAACAACCAAATAAATATTTAAAAGGAAGTTTTAAATTTGTAAAACTATTCAACCCCCCCTTCTAGTTTTCCACAATTGGTATCAGAGATTCGTTACCAAGTTTTTTTTTGTATATTGTACTTTGAAAACTTGATACGATCCGTGTATGTTTGAAAACTACAAAGAAGGGAATTTCTTAAAACAAAAAGTCATGTTTTTAGAAATCATCATATGTTGGATAGTGATAGATCATTCTAACATTTTCCTTTGAGAAGTCTTCATACTAGGATTTAGGTATCTTAGAAGATCATGAAGTATTTCGCGTCTATGGTTTCTAAAACCATAAAAAGGGAATATAGCAAAGGATCGGGGTATCTTAGAAGATCATGAAGTATTTCGCGTCTATGGTTTCTAAAACCATAAATAAGGGAAATAGCAAAGGTATGTTTTCTTAGTTACATTTTTTTTCCAAAACGTGCTAAATTGCTTGTGGACAAAATGGAGATATATGCTTCTATCTTATAATAAGCATAATATGAAAAGTGTTTTTGTGATTTTTTTCTTTGAAGTTTTGTTGTTAGATATCTTGTAAATCAAGCTTGAATAAAGGTAAAATAGGGTAATATAATTTCACTAAAACGTCTACAAAGACTAAACCTTTTCGTCGGGTCAAAACTTACATTTTTGTAATTCTGTGTCAGATCCGCGGATCCCTCAGGTTACACTGGATGGATCCCTCAAGCAAGGGATCCGTGGGATCCGTGGTACAGAAGACAGTTTTTTTCTGAATTTCAAAAATTCATAACTTTTTAACCGTAAGTCGTTAGAAGTCGTGCCACCTATCGTTTTAAAGGTATTTGAGTCTACTTTCATTTAAAAATGATTTTATAAACTGATTCAAAACAATAATTTACAGAATCATTGATTTATAATAGAAAGCCATTTTTCGGTCATAACTTGTGCACAAACTTTTGATCTAATTGGAGACGGATGTTTTTCGCTTTTGAATAACAATGTGTCCTCTATTGAAATTAAGGTTTTGATCATATTTATAAATATAAAAGAAACTAATCAAGCTTGGTATACATGTTTATATTTAATACAAAGCGATGAAAAAAACTTTCGTATGCTATGATAAATGATAAATTGTCTTCTTTGCATTACTTGATTATTTGCTTATCTCAAATAGCTTTTGTGCTTGTTTGATTGAATAGCATATGTGGTTTTCTTACCTTGCTATTCATTCTCTTGTTTGTCGACTTAGTAATATTCTACTAATCAATGTGCTATTTGAAGGAGTGTTTGGGATAACATCTAGTTGTGTTGAAAGTGTTAGTTTAGATATTTAGATAAGTCATATAGGTTGAAAAATGTTTAAAACATATAACACACTAAATGGATTTTTGATTGAGTTTGTCATATGTGCTTATATGATTTCCTTTGTTCTTGTATCATTTTCTAAAAACAACAAGAATGTACATAGGATCATAACCTACACTTGTGTTGATGATGTACTCCCCCATTTTCCTTTTCATGATCGCTCTCCAAGCTTCATAGTAGGATTGACAACTTGATTATTTCATCCGATATACTCAAGTAAATTATTTTGCAACGCAAATATAATTGTTCATATCCGAAAGTCCAAACTCAAAGCTTTCCAACAACATATGTTGAACTAGCTCATCCAACCATTTTTTTGTTGTTTACCATATGGACAACTTTTAAACTTATTTTTAACATGACGCCTTCGTCACCTTAGTTGTCTCAAGTATAATATTAAACGAAGCTAAGTATCATCATTGTTACTCTTCGATAGGCCATTGTAGGAATATAAATTTTCCTAACTTGAGAATGAATACTGGAGAACTTATTTCACTAGAAACTCAATTTGACCTAACGGTTGAATTGCTTCCTTGATAGAAGTTGGGTATGTGGAATCACCCGTAAAAATGGTCGTGTTTAGCCGTAATTGAGCACCGCTAGTAACAGTCTCATATTCATTCTCTCACTTGGGAAATTTATACTCCTATGTTTTCCTAAAGTAAGTTTACAATGGAAATACTTTGCATTGTCTTAGGATTACTAATCAAACAAGTTGTAAAATAAAATTTTCTTTTAGTTAATCACAACCACTTGCCTCATCAAGCGATTATCTTGCTTTGATCGAGAAGAGCTACATGACTTCATGGACGAAGTTCATTGTATGCTAATCACCATCCGTAATGACTATACATAGTTCATTGCTTCTGTTGGCCAAAACAACCCTATTGTCTTGAACAACATCATCTACTCTGCACGCCATTGTTAATACAAATGATTTACTAATCTAGATCGTAAATCTATTTTGAGCTTCTTGAATAACGGTTGTTAAGTTTGATAAACCTATGTATTACTTGTGAGCTAGATCTCATTTAATTGCTTATGTGCTATTTCTACATGCTCTTAGTATGTTTTACTTATATACATGTATACTTATCAGAGATCATTAGATTCTAAGTTCGATACTTAGAACAAACGCTCACTGTTAGGTAAAACTGTCCCAGATGCCAGATCCCTAGTTTGTAACTATCCGGATCCCTCAAGTGAAGGATCCGTGGGATCCAGGCGAATAGAAGTGGAATCTCAATCCTTTACACCTCAAACCATGTTCCTAGACTACTTCACACTAGCTGAACTTAATACCTTAGGATCTCATAAGTCCTTCTCAAGCTTAGTAAGCTTCACACTCACTCATAACTCATTAAGGATCACACTCAAAGTGCTTTTCGATCTATCGTTTCACCTAAACTCATTACTCTTCCGCTCTCTAGATCACTCATTATTTCTCACATGATCCCTCACATCTAGACCTAGAAATCTTTCAATTATGGCAAAATTAATCATAATCATCCTTACCTCAAAATTGGTCGAAATGGATCAAATTCTAGTTCTTCCACCTTAAAACCTTTAGGATCTTTTCCAAGACATTATCCTAAGTCACTATCTGATCACTAGGATCATTTATTATGACTTGACACCACCAAAACTCTTAGTGTTATTCTTGGACATCCATTGGTAGTCATCTTGTCCCATCTCCTTTCCATAAGAAGCAATCATTTGCTATAAACAGTTATTACCTTTGATCACTCAAGTACCCTCACATCTTAAAACACCTAGGAGAACTGAAACACTCAAAATAAGATAGACTTTAGCTCCTAGAAACCTCATTTCAAACCTGTCATAACTGCTGAGAGCCGGATCCCCAGGATTAGCCTAGCCGGATCCCTACAAGGAGGGAACCATGGGATCCGGGTGACAGTTTATGTCTAACATTGCTAAAACAATCATTTCAACTCATCTTCCTAACTCAAACACTCCATCTCATCTTAAATGATTTCCTAGATCAGTGAAACTCTGAACTTCAACCTTGTTCATGCTAATCATCATATTCCAAAGGATATTAGAGATTTAAGTCTTGAATGTACTTGCTAAATCCTTCCCTTTATAAGTCATCTTTCTAGAATCCCTTAGTCATCAAACACAACATAATCCTCAGCATTTAGAAACCTTTTCCTTAGTCATTTCATCATGAGGAAAGCTCCTAGTGCTAACTCATCCAACCAAGAACCACCCAAGAAACTTGCTCGTGTTGTACACTGAATTTCCTCAACCGAATCATCTCCGGTTAAACCCACAAATGGTAGGACTTCCCATCCACCGAATCATCATCCGTAAGAGATAATAGTGCTAGAATCTCACCTCAACAAACCCAATCAACAATTGCCAAGAGAACCGCAATAATTAGCATTAAACCTCTTAGCTTAGAAAAGGGATCATCGAGCTCTAAACCAAATGTACCTAGTTCTAGCAAAACGTCTAAACCTTCATTCCTAGAGCATGGACTACACTCCTTTACCGAGCCTCTCTCTATTCATTAGAGCATTCACCACCGAGAACTTCCCATTCACCAACCTTCTCGTTAAAATAGGAACCACCTACATCACCAACTAGTCCATCGTTGGAAACAAGGAACCACCAAGGACTTGATCATATGGAGGAATTTCCATTACCACCACTCTCATTCCTAGTAGAACCTCATCCTGAATTTCTCAATGTACCTCCACCATCATTTGTAGAACCTCCTCAAAACATCCTGTTCCTAATCAAGACAATAATTGCTCTAATTGTCTAATTACCCCAGGACTTGTTCAAGAAGTACGAAATGAGTTGCATTTCATGTTTAATTATCTTCTTGAAAGATTGGACCAAATCAACAAGTCTACTCATCCCTAGACTCAAGCACATTGTTGCTTCTTAAGCTTTGGCACTTATTAGTATTAGTATAATATGGCTAAATCATTCTCTTAGTTTTTAGAGATTTGTTGATCATCTCTTATGTTTTATTTAATGATAGTTTACTTGACATATTGCATTGAGTATATGTTTGTTGGTTGAATACATATCTCATTTTGATGTTAACATTACTTGTTACATCACCATTGCTGAATTTAATCATCAACTATACGAATCTCTCAAAATTGCCTAGACGGATCCCTACTATGAGGGAACCATGGATTCCGTGAGACAGAAAACTATTTTTCAACTAACTTGGATCACATATGCAGGAAATTGTGCATTATACTTGTTTTCTAACCTTTGTTTTGTAGTTATTCAATCTACACTTGAAGCCTTTGGACACCCTAAAGCTAGGGGGAGCTTTGTGTCAAAATAATACATTGCAAATTACTTGCAATATTAGGATTACATTTCTCGACATCCCTTTGCAAAATTGCAATCATCAAGGGGGAGCACATTCGTCACTTAGACGAAATCTTTTGCAAACTTAGTTGCAAACAAACTAGATTAGTATTACTTTCTTGACGCCCTTACCTAGGGATGGACTCGTCAAGGGGAGTAAAGACGAGATCCTTTCCCGTTACTTGCTCTCTACCTCTTTTTATTTCTTTCACATGTTTTTCTTAAAAACAATGTGTTGCTTTCTTTCAAGGCTCTTTTTGTTTCGACAAAAAGGGGGAGAAGAAAGTAAAATTACAAATTCAAACATTTACTTAATTTTAGCTTTTCCTTAAAATAATTTTATGTTTTTTCATCAACAAAAAGGGGGAGATTGTTAATACAAATAAGCTGTAAAAACGTTTATTTATATTTTACGATCTTCTAATGTTTTGTCGATAACAAATGTAAAATCATTTTAACGAAACAAATAATATACGTAAATGGTTTGAACTAATAGTTTCTAACATATTCACATTTTCACATAAAACACTAAAACAAATATAAGTGATTTTATGACTTAATATTACATATGTACAACAACTAGTGTTTACATATTTGGGTAAAATATACACATAACTAGTATGTAGTATATTGGGTAATAAAAATGGGTAGAAACTTAAGTATCATAACCCATTGGGCAAATACATTGAATGTAGTTGGGTACAACCCAAAGCCCATGACCCATGGAGCTTGACCCATAACCCATTGCATGACATCATGCTTATATCATATATGGATAATATCCATAACCCATGGTATTGACCCATACCCAATGTCTAGATACATTGAACCCTTGGTGAGCACTCAAGAGAATGTCTAGATACATTGAACCCTTGGTGAGCACTCAAGAGATACATTGTATCTAGCTAAAGACCCATGGATCAACCCATGACCCATAACCAAAAATACCCATGGGCAAAGAGGAGCGTTCCACGGATCCCTGGCTTTGTGCTAGCCGGATCCCAAGTGGAAGGGATCCGTGGGATCCGGGGAACAGTAGAGAATTTTCTCTATAAATAGAGAGCCATTTCTTCCTTTCTATTCATCACTTTACACACATACTTCCCCCAAGTATTCTAACCCTCTAATCTCATATCCAAGTGATCTATGTAGTTTGTCTTTTGTTTTTGTGTGATCTTCTAGGTTCCTCTTAAAGGAGAGATCACCACTTCTTGAAGACGTGCAAACTCAAGTCCATGAGTTGCCAAGCTTCGTCATCATCAAGACAAATAAGGTTCTCTTGTTGATAGTTCTTCCTTTCTCCATAGATATTGGGTTGAAGGCATTAGTGAAGAATGCTGAAAGTGTCAAGATGAAAGCATTAGTGAAAGGTGCTCATCATCCATGTCAAAGCATTAGTGAAGAATGCTAAAGGTGTCAAGACGAAGACATTAGTGAAGGGTGCCAAGCGTTGTGTCAAAAGGCATTAGTGAAAGATGCCGAAGAATCAAATCAAGTCGCATTTGGGAAGAATGCCTAGGTCGTATAATCAATGAGGTGCATCGTTATATATAAGTATTTATTTATTTCCAAGGATGGTGATATCCTTGATGATGGTGTAACAAGGAGTTGATCTCCTTGATATTAGGTGTTGTGTTGTGAAGGGTAGTAGTTCCTCCATAGTAATGGAACTAGGTGCTTAGCCTAGTACCTAATAAAGGGTAGGCGATGTTGTGATATGATTAGTTCTCCTTGGTGTGAAAGAACTCGGTGGTTAGCCTAGCACCGTATAAAGGGTAGGCGACGTTGTGTTAGGTGTGGTTCGCCTTGGTGTGAAGGAACTCGGTATTTAGCTTTGTACCGGAAAAAGGTTAAGCGACGTTGTGAAGGCTTCTCCGCCATAAGGAGTTGGTGTAGTGCTTACGAACTCTCGAGTAGGTGACTCGGGGAGTGGAGTAGGGCAAGGAAGGTGTCCTTGTAGCCGAACCACTATAAATAACTTGTGTCGTGGTGATGTGCTTCTTACTCTTTATCTTTCATTACACGTTTATATATCTATCTATCAACGTCCAACATAAACAACCAAATAGATTGACATAAGTCGATCTAAATATTTAAAAGGAAGTTTTAAATTGGTAAAACTATTCAACCCTCCCCTTCTAGTTTTCCACAGTATCATCACTATTAATCCTGCACAAAGATACGTTAGGTGGTTGAACATCACAAGCTGCTTCTGTTGTTGCTGATAGAGTGAAAGAAAACCATCTGCTGAAGCAGTGAGACATTTAAAGTTGCAACTATCGTGCCAACTATCCATAGAGATCCAATTAAGCCTCATTTCTTTTTTTGTCGACCCAAGAAATATTTGCCCTTTCCTTTCGGCATCCGATCATCTTCTTTTGTGGTATCCGGATCGGGAACATTCTTATATGCCATGATATCTGCATACATTAGTAGACATACATACAGATATATGGTGGTCGACATCACCCGAACAACAATCGACTAATAAAAGTCAATCCAACATATCAATCAAATCATAAAAGGCACGGGAATTATGTATTTCTCAAACTCTAATCATCTAATCCTAATAATCATATCCTAGATTCCTAGTCCTTCGACTTAGGCAAACATCTTTTACATTTAAGTATATAGGATAATTAGATAAGCCCGATAGATGATATAAATTTGAAAACATTATCCCCCTCAATCAATGACTCATTTTCTGAAAAGTTTTAAAAACATTGAAGTCATTGATTGAGTTTGCAAATTTATGAAAATACTGATTCTGACTGATTTTCAAGTAACTCACTACCCACCATTTTGAAAACAACAAATATTTTTCTGAAGAATTTTTTAGAAAGAAAAACATTTGTGTAGGAACAACTGTCTTTTTGGCGGCATGTTTCCTCGATTTGTTTTTGGAAAAGTGCACGAATTTTGTGAAAATCGTTTAAGTGTAGCACTTTCCTTCTTTGAAAAACGGGTTGCTATCTGAAATAATAGCAAACTATGGTTTAAGCACGGGTTACAGTCTGAAGTAACTGCAAGCCATATCTAGAGACATGTTTTGAAAAATAAATATTTACACCTCCTGCTCAAACTTCATCTATGGTCCGATGCCATTATTAAATGACATTTCTAAGACCGTAGATGTTATCGATACCAGAATACATGTCTTGAGAAACAATATTTTTGGTAATTTTAGATTTTTCAATTTTTATGGATTTTTTATGATTTTTTTTTCTATTTTCTTTTTGTTGGTTTTATATTTTTGTATTTGGGTTTTGATAAGTATTTACAAAGTAGAGTAGATGATATAGTTTAAAAAGATGATGATACGAGTACCGAGATAAGGATATCGTTCAGCATCGTTGTAGAAGCTAGAAATCGTCATCTCTTAAACTTTCACCACCAAAGCTTCTGAGGCTCTTGAATAGATGATGAGTGTCTAAATAATCATCATTTTTATACTATCTAGACTGCAAAAACATCTGAAAACACTCAGAAATGCTTCAAAATGATAAAAATATCACAAACAAGTGTTTTATATGTTTTAAATGCAAAAACATCAAAATCTGGTGAAAAACGTATCAAGTTTGCATAATTGGCAGTTTTAGTCCCCCAAGTTACAAAAGTTGTCAAAATTAGTCCCTGGTAATTCAAAAACTTGTAAAATGTCATTTAAGGTCCATGAGATTCAAAAGTTGTCAAAACAAACCCTTTAAAGTTCAAAAATCACAATTTACAACTTTAGTCCCTCAACTTTGAAAAATGTCAAAATCAGTCCTTGGTGAGTTTGAAAATAGAAATTATTCAAACTACACCTTGTACTATTCAATTGTGGCATAATTGGTCCTTTATGATAAGTTTAGAGAAAAATTACAAGTTTGGTCCCTGGAGTTTGAAAATTGTCAAAAATGGTCCTTGGACATTTAATAAATGGAATTTTATGCAATTGGTCCTTGTACTATTCAAGATTTACAGGTTTAGTCCTTATGATAAGATTGGAAAAGTTTCAATATCAGGCCCTTAACTTTGCAGGAATTACATTTTTGGTCCTTGTGGTTAACTAGCTAACAAACCAAACGGATCCTTTATATTATCTCAGGCCCAAATCCAATAAACCAACCCGGCCCAAAAAAATTTAAATAAAAGAAAAACCGCCACCACTGTAGCTTTGTCTCTCCCACCTCTGTAAACACCAAAACCAGTGGTTTTTACCACTTGCTTTCCACCTTTCCACCTCACCACCACCCTTATACACTCTTCCCCAGCTGTCCCTCCATCTCTACATACAACCAAACCCCAATAAATGCATAAAACCTGCTTTAGGACTTTTTGGCGCCAATTTGCAATTCAAAGGCCATGATCACTTTGACTGATCCAATGGCCATAACTCAAAGTGGAAATGATCGAGATGTGAGAGGATGCTTTTTGATATCTATAAAGAAGGAAAGAAGCAGAGGAGAAGAGGCAAGTAGTGTAGATTAGTTTAATGTATGTCGTTTTTTTATTTTAAGCTTCCTAGTGTAATTTAAATCTTTCAAGTAATTTATTTAAGTTATCTAAGTGTATGTGAACCTTTTCCAATCATCAATTTCAAGTCTTAATCTCATTTTCAAGTTTATGCATTTTTGAGCTTAAAATCTCATAATGTTCTAATGTTGTTTGTATTTGTTATCTTGGACTGATAAGCCCACATAAGCTCCTATATAGCTTATCCAAGCTATTAGAAACCAATAAAATTCAGTTAGAAGCAAAAAACTAAAAATACAAAAAATACCAAATAAATTAGATAAAAATAAAAAATCTATGATGAAAGATACAAGAAAGCTGGAGCAGGGTTTATAGTGGATGGCCTTGGTATAGAGCTTCTTGGGAAGCTATAGGGTATGTTTGTGTACCTCAGTTCTCATTGTTCACTTGGATCCAATCTTGTAAGCCTAGTTCCATTTTTATTCATTTCACTGTTAAGGTGTTATTTAGCTTAAAATCTTGGTATGCTTGTGTTTATTAGTTATAGTTAATCATAATTAAACAATAAAACCAGTTGTTAGTTCATTAGAATTTGTAGTTTATAAAAATTTTATTTTAACAGTTAAACTAGTATAAGTACCATACTTGAGTTTTTTGTGGATAGTACTGTTGTTTCATACTTGTTCAGTCTTATTACATGATTATACAAGGTTGTGAATCACTAGCATGGTCTGAATTACTCATTTGCTTTGAAAATCTTCAAATCAGTTTCAATAAGTAGTGTTTGGTTCTAGTTTGTTAACTGTGCTAAAGAGTGTTTAAGACAGTATTATTGCTTGTTCTGAGTCACACTTGGTCTAATTAGTTCAAAGAACTCAAGAAACCAAACCTTATTCAACAAAAAGTCAAAATCATCTTTGATCTCACCTAAATAATGAACTGTTGGATTTTTATGTTTTAAGATCTTGTTTTCATGCTCATAAGTTGTTACCATTGATCAAATCACTCTTATTTAACCTTAACTTAACATAATCAGATAGTATAATCAATCTCAAGTTCATAATAGTCAACTTACTTAGTTTTTATAAAAGTCAAATTGTCTTAGTAGCAGATTTTGAATAAAATTAATATTTTTAGTGTGTGTTCATTATTAATATTTAGCTTAAATGCTTTTAGGATATCAATATTTAGTTGCTTAAATTAATTATAAAAATAGTAGTTAACTCCCACTTAGCTTATAATGTGCTTATAAATCAGCTTCTTTTGACCCCTTTTCATAATGCATGCCCTGTGCACACACTCAAAGATACACTGAGTGTGCACATGGATCTTACAGCTTTTGCACAAGCTTCATTCAAGCTTGTGAGAAGCTGATTTTTGGTCCAAGTGTAGTTAGCCAGGTCTACTTTAGGTCCCAACAGCTGTTTTTCCTTTTAGCTTATTAGAATTACTTATGTACTAGCTTAAAGTAGCCACCTAATCACTGTTTTTCATTATTAATCCAATAAGCTCAAAACTAGTTTAAGCTTATTTAACAAATAAGAGTACTGTTAATTAGCTAAGATAGACTTAATATAGCATAAGTTAGCTTAAAGTAGCCACCTAATCACTGGATTGGTGCTCATTTGGACCTTTTGGCTTTTCTCAAGTGCTTATTTATAAGCAGATTCCACTGCAGCCTCTTATTCCTTCACACAAGCACCTGTTTTTATATTTTTCCTAGAATCATAATAATATTTTAGACTTTTATTGAATTTTTCAGATTTTTCTAAGTCAGGTTACTATTTTTCTTCATTTAAATTAGTTTTTAAGTCTTTTTAAATAGCTTTTAATACAAATAAATCAGAAAAAGCTTAAAAAAATATGTTTTCAATTTTCCTAGATTAAGATAAATATAAAAGTCATAAAAAATATTTTTCCATAATTTTCTTGGTTTAAATAGTATTTTCTAGCATTTTAATTAGTTTTAAATAGTATTAAATTAATAATAAATACATAAAAAGTGTAAAAAATATATTTTCAGTTTTAAAATAAGTTTTATCATATTTTATATTTTTCTAAGTTATAATTTTATTTTTCCAGGTTATTTTTATATTTTCTTGTATTTAAGTGTCTTTTAAATAGTTTTTAATTAATAATAAATAAATAAGTAGTTGTAAAAATAATTTTCTTTTTCTAATAATTTTATTTTATTATTAGGATTGTAAAAATGTCATTTTTATATTTATAGGCCTTTTATTTCTTAAAACTCACGTTTTATTTTGTACGTTTACGTAATTTTATTTAAACGTACGTTTTAGGTTTTAAACGTTCATCATTTTAAAAATAGTGATAGCGTTTATTTAATATATTTTAACTTTTTAATTTCTTTTAATTTGCATTTAAGTCGCTGTAATTTATAAATCTTTTCTTTAGGTATAAATATCTCAAAATCCTTTCTGATCACTATCCTTAGTGATCATTCTATCATCTGAAGTTGTTTAACACCAATTCATCCTCCGTGGGACTTAACGACCCAGGAATCCACTATATTCCTCTGATCTAAATTGCATTTGGTGTGTGAACTGTTTTGAGTTTCTTACGGTCAGCCATTCACAAGTGGCCGGCTTGAGTGAGATAACTTGACGGTTTTGCACCGATCAAAATTTTGGCGCCGCTGCCGGGGAGGCTGTAAGCGTGTTTTAAGCATTTCCAGATCCATTCTTGCACATATACCACCTTTTTGTAAACAAATTTTAAAAATCAAAAAGTTCATTAACACTTTTCCTAAAGTGTTAACAACACCAAAAATATTTTCATTCTTTGTTTTTATAACATGTTTTTCAAAAATACCAAAAATATTCCTCTTTACCCTCTTACCCTTTTGATTCTTCATTTCTTACCCTCTAGAACCATTTGATTCTTTCTATGTCTTATCCTCACCCTCTTGGTTGTCAATGGTGTGGTGGTCCTTATAATGGTGGCAATTGCCCCAGTTGTAGCATGGTGGAATCAGGAAACGGGTCTGTCTATAACCAAGATCCCTATTCCTACCATAACACAACTGATTTATTCCATCAGCTACCACACTGTGAGACTCAGCAGTTTTACTGTTGTGAGTACTGTGGTGGTTCACACTCCAGCTCTGATTGTCAATCGGGAAACACGCTTGTCTATAAGCGGTTCCTGATAACAATTATGACTACAACACATATGACTCACAGCCACATCAGCTTTTTGTTGTGAGTATTGTGGAGGTCCTCACTCTAGCTCGGATTGTCAAACAGGGAATCCATTTCCTTGTAACAATTACGACTCTTCGTATCAAGACCAACCTCCACAATACCAAATGATTCAAGCAAATCCTCATGAAACTACGCAGACCTTCTCTGAAGAGTCTTGAGTTATTAAAAGAACTTAAGGAGGAGTCGGCTATGTCACATGAGAAATCCATGGAAGAATTTTTAGCGGAGGAACGGGCGCTAAATTAGATTCCCAGATTGCCATTGAAAACACTGTTAGGGAATCAATTAGACTACAAAAAGCATTCAAATCTAGCTCTCAATTCCATTTCATTCCCGATGACGATGATGATGAAGATACCCTTGATATTCTACAATTTTATTCATCAAGTTCATCAGTTGAGATTCCATCCGTGGAAATACAGGGAGAAAAGAATATGACTGAATCACTAGCAGTAGAAATAATGGAACTTGTAGAATCCATAACTGCTAGTCCTTCTCAACTCCCTCAGTCTGCTGTTATCACACCCGAGGTTCACACTCACTCTCTGAACATGGGGGATGAGCATCTTGACACTGTTCCTGAAAAGGAATCGGACGAATTCATAAAGTCTAGTGTTGAGGACCTTGTCCCAATCCCGAGAGAGTTACATGGAACTTTTGACCATATGTGTGATATCCCTTCCCCTCTTGAGTGTTCAAAAGATCATTTTGAGACTTTCTCCGATTTTAGCGATGATTGTAAATCTTATGGGGACATTGAGAATGTTGAGGCATCACTTTCACATTTTGATGATGATCCTCTTCTTGAGGAGTTCACCGATGAACTCACTCACATCATTCCACTTTCATCGGAAAGTGATGATGATCTCTTTGATTTCAAAGCCAACCTAGGAGAAATTGAAAGTCTCCTTTGTAATGATCGTTCACTCACTTCTCACCCTAACAGTCCAATAGAGAATGATAATCACTTTGTTACTGAAGAGTTCAAAACAACTCTCACTAATCCTCTATTTGAATTCGACTCTGAATTCACTTTAATTTCTGAGAATCCACTCTTTGATACTCAGACTGAGGATAGTGATGAGTCTACAGTGGAACAAGAGTTCACAGACTTACATTACGTGAATGATTCTCTTTACGAGGAGTTCTCCTGTGAACTCACTCATATCATATCTCTACCAGAGTATGATAACTTCTACTTTGATCTAGACACACCCGGGATATGTCTAGACCAATTGAGCTTAAAAGATGAAATTCATGCTATTATGAATTCTCCTTCGGATGATGATGAGTTAGTCAAGATTTTTATCATGACTTTCTTTCTCTTCTTCACTTATCCCGTGGCTTCTCCTGTTCTTCACTCCTTCGGGAATGAAGACATTACATTTGACCCCAGCATTTTCATCTATCATTTGTGAGCCGGTTCTCTCAATATCTCATCGGTGTGGAACTTTCACGTGCTTAAATGTTTATACAAACATTTTAAGTGAAAGTCCGATGGAGATTGTCTCTTCCACTTACTTCCCCATGAACAAATTAATTCGGGGTCGAGTCAAGCTAGCGACTCGGTAATCAAAAACAGTAGTTAAACATGGGTTTTCACCCGTGTGTACCACCTTAGTGTGGGGGAGATGCCCCACATGTTGTATAGAGATCTAAAAAATGAATGAAAATTGTAAATATTAAAAAAGAGAATAATTGTTGTGTTTCTACACTTGGCTAGTAATGTTATCTTTTTACGTTCTAAGTTTCGGCATAACAGCCGGTACTTTGAATATTGAGGACAATATTCATTTCTAAGTGTGGGGGGGAAATTCTGGCGAATTTGATCATAAATGTACCCTTTTAGTCCCTTTTCCCCCAAAATGGCCGAATTTTAAAATTTTTTTATTTAGTGGAAGTACTATGTACTAAACACAACAAATGGTAATCAGTCCACCATGTCTAACCCACATAAGGATTGGCTAATCCAGGAGCAAACGGCTCTTGGTAAAGATATCTCAAATCCGTTTATGGCTTGCAATTTGCCCAAAATTGTATGGTGTTCAGCTCACCATATCTTTAACTAGTGAAAAGTTGGCTAGCCCGCAAGTTTATGGCTTGTGGTAAAGGCAGTTGGAAATCCATAATTGGTAATCGGCTCACCAAAGATAATATTGATAATTTATCTAAGAGTTGGCTAGTCCAGAAGCAAACGGCTTCTGGTAAAGACAAATCAAACCCGTTGAAAGCTTATGATTTGCTAAAAATCATTTGGTTATCATTGTACCAAGGTTCTTACTTGAACTAAAACAATTGGCTACTCCAGAAGTAATGGCTTTTGGTAAAGAGATAAAATCCATTAACTTTTCATAAATCATTGCTAGGGACTAGCAATATCTTAGTGTGGGGGATTGATGAGTGTCTAAATACTCATCATTTTTATACTATCTAGACTGCAAAAACATCTGAAAACACTCAGAAATGCTTCAAAATGATAAAAATATCACAAACAAGTGTTTTATATGTTTTAAATGCAAAAACATCAAAATCTGATGAAAAACGTATCAAGTTTGCATAATTGGCAGTTTTAGTCCCCTAAGTTACAAAAGTTGTCAAAATTAGTCCCTGGTAATTCAAAAACTTGTAAAATGTCATTTAAGGTCCATGAGATTCAAAAGTTGTCAAAACAAACCCTTTAAAGTTCAAAAATCACAATTTACAACTTTAGTCCCTCAACTTTGAAAAATGTCAAAATCAGTCCTTGGTGAGTTTAAAAATAGAAATTATTCAAACTACACCTTGTACTATTCAATTGTGGCATAATTGGTCCTTTATGATAAGTTTAGAGAAAAATTACAAGTTTGGTCCCTGGAGTTTGAAAATTGTCAAAAATGGTCCTTGGACATTTAATAAATGGAATTTTATGCAATTGGTCCTTGTACTATTCAAGATTTACAGGTTTAGTCCTTATGATAAGATTGGAAAAGTTTCAATATCAGGCCCTTAACTTTGCAGGAATTACATTTTTGGTCCTTGTGGTTAACTAGCTAACAAACCAAACGGATCCTTTATATTATCTCAGGCCCAAATCCAATAAACCAACCCGGCCCAAAAAATTTAAATAAAAGAAAAACCGCCACCACTGTAGCTTTGTCTCTCCCACCTCTGTAAACACCAAAACCAGTGGTTTTTACCACTTGCTTTCCACCTTTCCACCTCACCACCACCCTTATACACTCTTCCCCAGCTGTCCCTCCACCTCTACATACAACCAAACCCCAATAAATGCATAAAACCTGCTTTAGGACTTTTTGGCGCCAATTTGCAATTCAAAGGCCATGATCACTTTGACTGATCCAATGGCCATAACTCAAAGTGGGAAATGATCAGAGATGTGAGAGGATGCTTTTTGATATCTATAAAGAAGGAAAGAAGCAGAGGAGAAGAGGCAAGTAGTGTAGATTAGTTTAATGTATGTCGTTTTTTTATTTTAAGCTTCCTAGTGTAATTTAAATCTTTCAAGTAATTTATTTAAGTTATCTAAGTGTATGTGAACCTTTTCCAATCATCAATTTCAAGTCTTAATCTCATTTTCAAGTTTATGCATTTTTGAGCTTAAAATCTCATAATGTTCTAATGTTGTTTGTATTTGTTATCTTGGACTGATAAGCCCACATAAGCTCCTATATAGCTTATCCAAGCTATTAGAAACCAATAAAATTCAGTTAGAAGCAAAAAACTAAAAATACAAAAAATACCAAATAAATTAGATAAAAATAAAAAATCTATGATGAAAGATACAAGAAAGTTGGAGCAGGTTTTATAGTGGATGGCCTTGGTATAGAGCTTCTTGGGAAGCTATAGGGTATGTTTGTGTACCTCAGTTCTCATTGTTCACTTGGATCCAATCTTGTAAGCCTAGTTCCATTTTTATTCATTTCACTGTTAAGGTGTTATTTAGCTTAAAATCTTGGTATGCTTGTGTTTATTAGTTATAGTTAATCATAATTAAACAATAAAACCAGTTGTTAGTTCATTAGAATTTGTAGTTTATAAAATTTTTATTTTAACAGTTAAACTAGTATAAGTACCATACTTGAGTTTTTTGTGGATAGTACTGTTGTTTCATACTTGTTCAGTCTTATTACATGATTATACAAGGTTGTGAATCACTAGCATGGTCTGAATTACTCATTTGCTTTGAAAATCTTCAAATCAGTTTCAATAAGTAGTGTTTGGTTCTAGTTTGTTAACTGTGCTAAAGAGTGTTTAAGACAGTATTATTGCTTGTTCTGAGTCACACTTGGTCTAATTAGTTCAAAGAACTCAAGAAACCAAACCTTATTCAACAAAAAGTCAAAATCATCTTTGATCTCACCTAAATAATGAACTGTTGGATTTTTATGTTTTAAGATCTTGTTTTCATGCTCATAAGTTGTTACCATTGATCAAATCACTCTTATTTAACCTTAACTTAACATAATCAGATAGTATAATCAATCTCAAGTTCATAATAGTCAACTTACTTAGTTTTTATAAAAGTCAAATTGTCTTAGTAGCAGATTTTGAATAAAATTAATATTTTTAGTGTGTGTTCATTATTAATATTTAGCTTAAATGCTTTTAGGATATCAATATTTAGTTGCTTAAATTAATTATAAAAATAGTAGTTAACTCCCACTTAGCTTATAAAGTGCTTATAAATCAGCTTCTTTTGACCCCTTTTCATAATGCATGCCCTGTGCACACACTCAGCATACACTGAGTGTGCACAGGGATCTTACAGCTTTTGCACAAGCTTCATTCAAGCTTGTGAGAAGCTGATTTTTGGTCCAAGTGTAGTTAGCCAGGTCTACTTTAGGTCCCAACAGCTGTTTTTCCTTTTAGCTTATTAGAATTACTTATGTACTAGCTTAAAGTAGCCACCTAATCACTGTTTTTCATTATTAATCCAATAAGCTCAAAACTAGTTTAAGCTTATTTAACAAATAAGAGTACTGTTAATTAGCTAAGATAGACTTAATATATCATAAGTTAGCTTTTGTGTTGGATTGGTGCTCATTTGGACCTTTTGGCTTTTCTCAAGTGCTTATTTATAAGCAGATTCCACTGCAGCCTCTTATTCCTTCACACAAGCACCTGTTTTTATATTTTTCCTAGAATCATAATATTATTTTAGACTTTTCTTGAATTTTTCAGATTTTTCTAAGTCAGTTTACTATTTTTCTTCATTTAAATTAGTTTTTAAGTCTTTTTAAATAGCTTTTAATACAAATAAATCAGAAAAAGCTTAAAAAAATATGTTTTCAATTTTCCTAGATTAAGATAAATATAAAATTCATAAAAAATATTTTTCCATAATTTTCTTGGTTTAAATAGTATTTTCTAGCATTTTAATTAGTTTTAAATAGTATTAAATTAATAATAAATACATAAAAAATGTAAAAAATATATTTTCAGTTTTAAAATAAGTTTTATCATATTTTAGATTTTTCTAAGTTATAATTTTATTTTTCCAGGTTATTTTTATATTTTCTTGTATTTAAGTGTCTTTTAAATAGTTTTTAATTAAAAATAAATAAATAAATAGTTGTAAAAATAATTTTCTTTTTCTAATAATTTTCTTTTATTATTAGGATTGTAAAAATGTCATTTTTATATTTATAGGCCTTTTATTTCTTAAAACTCACGTTTTATTTTGTACGTTTACGTAATTTTATTTAAACGTACGTTTTAGGTTTTAAACGTTCATCATTTTAAAAATAGTGATAGCGTTTATTTAATATATTTTAACTTTTTAATTTCTTTTAATTTGCATTTAAGTCGCTGTAATTTATAAATCTTTTCTTTAGGTATAAATATCTCAAAATCCTTTCTGATCACTATCCTTAGTGATCATTCTATCATCTGAAGTTGTTTAACACCAATTCATCCTCCGTGGGACTTAACGACCCAGGAATCCACTATATTCCTCTGATCTAAATTGCATTTGGTGTGTGAACTGTTTTGAGTTTCTTACGGTCAGCCATTCACAAGTGGCCGGCTTGAGTGAGATAACTTGACGGTTTTGCACCGATCAATAGAAGTCAGAACTTGAAACATCTGAAAGTGAGACTTTGGTAGCTTCCCCCCAAACCGTAAATCTTCTTATTGAGCAGATTCTAAACTTTCTTTCAAGCTTGCCTTAGCCAGATGCACAATCAAGCACACCATATCATCGATCTTGCTGCTCCATATAAGAATGATCATCATGATTCTCCGTTCGGGGTTATATCATCAGATAGAACAGCAACGTATCATCCAACACTTTGAATAAATCTTATCATATTTCTTTTACACTAAACTCTGAAGCGATGCATACCAAAATTTGTCAAGAGACCAATTCCCCCAAGTAGTTGAATTGATGCAGTCAGTCTCTTTGTATAATGCTCAAGAACTATCCCGAATACACATCATGTCTGGAATAACTGAAAACACCTTCCCAATGTTCACATTTATCTTCCCTGATGATCGTGTATAATGCTCAAGAACCCGAAGTACCCAAATGTCCTTTCTATAGAGAATAACAGATAACATTGAAGTAGCAGGCTGAATCACTGATTATCTTTGCGGATGTCAACTCCGGAATAAGTGATTATCACTGAATCACTAATTAAGCTCTCAAGTGAAACAGCTGTGCGTCCCCAATAACATCGAAATCATCACACACCTGTGTACCTCTTTTATCACCAGAAACTAACTCTTCCATCTCTTCTCCCACATAGTTGGAATAAGAACACTAAACGCCATGAGTCAAACCTTAAGTTTCTCTGCGGTCATGACATTTTTCTTCCCGGGATTTCTTCAATCACTTAGAAGTATTAAGTTCATCAAGTTTACTCGCGTTTAGATGCTTGTCTCCTTCCCCCTTGCTGGTTTTGATATTTCCGAATCAGCAACACGTTATAAGCCCAGATACTTGAAATCTTGTGAAAAGAATAACATTAGCTCAAATATATATGTGAGAATCAACTTGCTGAAGAACAATGTGAGCAAATATAATTTGGAGTTTGATCAGACTTTCACTCTCCCCCAATTAGTGCTCTCCCCTAATTCTGACAATCTTTCTGATAAATACCCAAGATAAGAAGAAGTCTTTAGATCGTTAAATGCAACTCGTCTCTAATCTTCTAACATGCAACAGAAAATGTAGAACATACTGTAGACTCGACCTTCTTCTAGATTGTCCATTTGGGGAATAGAAAGTTAACATCTTCATCTTACTAAAAGCATTCCAGTTAACTTACATCTTGCAAATCCCCTTAACTAAAATCCCTCCCAATCAAACAAGAACAGAAAGATGTTCATCAAGGAAATCAGCCCCGCAACGAACACACGAAACGGTAACTCCAAACCAATCTTCCCCATCAAAAGATGTTCGGAATCATCATGTTGATGTGTACGTGAAGCATTAACTGGAAGCACTTTATCATTACTCATATCAGCCTATGTCAAGATGTCAACCAACGGCTCTTAGAAGAAACTCCATGTGAAGATGACCCGATAAGAAGAAGGTCGGTTCTTACATGAGTTTGGAGCCGTATGACCATTTATTCTCAGATGTCTATCAACCATGCAGTAAATTCACACTTCTTCTCCCCCTCAAGAATTGCATACGGAGATGCCATTCTTGATTGAATAAGTGAAATCATCCAAATGTATTCTATTCACACTTCTCCCCCGCAAAATTTGCATATGATGTCGCCATCGCCATTATAATTGAGCAAGTGGAATAAGAGTACTGGCATCGGTAGTTTGGTTCACTTGATAACTGAACGCGCATGAAAAAAGCATAAAGCATGTTGATGAGAATGGTCATAAATAAGAAGATTTCTCTTCTTCAGAAGATAAAGCGCACTGAAGCGTACACTTTTCTTTTCTTTCGGGAATAAGGCTTGAACTGTCGTGTTCAAACGTCATAAGCAAGAAGATTTCTCTTCTTTCAAAGATAATGCGCACTGAAGCGTACACATTTCTTTTCTTTAGAGTACGAGGCTTGAACTGTTATGTTCAAACGTCATAAATCTCTCTCTTTTCTACTACTCTTGGTAAACTTGTTATCAACCCCATTATCATTCAGTAGGCTCTTTGTCATGACAGCTGATGGAGAAAACCCAATATGACGAATTTGACCCTGAAGTAAAATAACCTGAACTCATGACTTAAACTTGCACATATGTTGTTAATACAAATAAGCCGTAAAAACGTTTATTTATATTTTACGATCTTCTAATGTTTTGTCGATAACAAACGTAAAATCATATTAACGAAACAAATAAAATACGTAAATGGTTTGAACTAATAGTTTCTAACATATTCACATTTTCACATAAAACACTAAAACAAGTATAAGTAATTTTATGATTTAGTAATACATATGTACAACAACTAGTGTTTACATATTTGGATAAAATATACACATAACTAGTATGTAGTATATTGGGTAACATAAATGGGTAAAAACATGTATACACTAAAATGGGTAAAAACAAGTGTATACTAAAATGGGTAAAAACAAGTGTATACTAAATAGGTAAAAACTAGCTAATGGTTTTGACCCATAACCCATGGTTTTATTTATACCACTTAACCAAGTTCATTGTATCCTTAAGATACATTGTATCTAGAAAGAAAACCATGGATCAAACCATAACCCATGACCCATGACCCATAACCAAAAATACCCATGGGCAAAGAGGAGCGTACCACGGATCCCTAGCTTTGTGCTAGCCGGATCCCTTGTGGTAGGGATCCGTGAGATCCGAGGAACAGTAGGATTTTTCCTCTATAAATAGTGAGCCATTTATTCATTATTTCTTATCCTTTTAAATCCCTTTCTAACACACCTCCCCCCTGAGTTAAATCTCACTAACCTTAGATCCAAGAGATCTATGTTTGTAGTTTTGTTTTTGTGTGATCTTTTAGGTTCCTCATAAAGGCAAGATCACCATCTTTGAAGTCGAGCAAGCTCAAGTCCATGAGTTGCCATGCTTCTTCATCATCAAGGCTACTGAAGTCTTATTGTTGATGATTCCTTTCTTTCTTCAAAGAAGTGTAGTGTTGAAGACATTAGTGAAAGATGTCTCAAGTGTCAAGACGAAGATATTAGTGAAGGGTATCTATCGTCTATAGGATAAGCACTTGTGGTAGGTGCTTAGAAGTCAAGACAAAGAAGCATTAGTGAAAGGTGCTTAGAAGTCAAGACAAAGAAGCATTAGTGAAAGGTGCTTAGAAGTGAAGACACAAGACATTAGTGAAAGGTGTCTTGTAGATCTAGTCAAAGGCATTAGTGAAAGGTGCCTTAGATGTACATTCGATTTGGTGTGTTTCGATGTACAAGATAGACTAGTATTAGATCCAAGGATATTGATATCCTTGATGATGTTGTAAAGGAGTAGATCTCCTTTGGGATTAGTCGTTGGTGTAGTGTGGTAGTAGTTCCTCCATTGCAATGGAACTAGGTGCTTAGCCTAGTACCTAATAAAGGGTAGGCGACGTTGTGAAGGTGTAGTTCACCTTGGAGTGAAAGAACTAGGTACTTAGCCTAGTACCTTATAAAGGGTAGGCGACGTTGTGTAGGTGTGGTTCACCTTGGAGTGAAAGAACCCGGTGGTGAGCCTAGCACCGGAAAAAGAGTAGGCGACGTTGTGAAGGCTTCTCCTCCATAAGGAGATTAGTGTAGTGATTACGAACTCTCGAGTAGGTGACTCGGGGAGTGGAGTAGGGCAAGGAAGGTGTCCTTGTAGCCGAACCACTATAAATACTCGTGTTGTGGTTTTGTGCTTCTTACTCTTATCTTTTCATTACTTACCTTTATATGCTTGTTTATCAACATCCAACACACACATCCAAATAGATTGTCATAAGTCAATCTAAATAGATTAAAAGGAAGTTTTAATTGGCAAAACTATTCAACCCCCCCCTTCTAGTTTTCCACAATTGGCATCAGAGCTTCGTTACCAAGTTTCTTGAAGTATATTGTACTTTAAAAACTTGATACGATCCATGGTTAATTGAAAACTACAAAGAAAGTTTTTTTTAAAACAAACACCATGTCTTTTAAAACTATATGTTTGGATGTTGATTTGATAACAACATTTTTTTCTTATTTACTTTTTCATTTAATTGCACTAATCCTCTTCGTCATGGTGATTAGTCAAAGCTCATACCTACCAAGCTTTAGGAGTCGCTTGGTAACAAGAATACCTTCCTTAAGAAGGTATCTTAATTGCAAAGGAGCGGGAATCGTCTATGTGACATTTGTTGTGTCATTTGTAAAGACATTCCTAAGTGCGCTAGAGGTATGATTTTCTTTTTATTTTTTGCTTGATAATTAAGTATGCCTATTTAGGTATTTATATGATTATCTTTTGTGCTTATACATGTTTTTCATAAAGCTTCATTAGGAAGCCTTTTTTCTCACATACGTGTTTTATTTCTCGTCTAAAGTCGTGGTATATAAAACTTTGTTTTATTTCTTTTAAATTCAATAATAAAACAAAACACGAATTTCAAAAATTCCTCCTTCCCTATAAAACCCCACCGTCGACCACTCTACAAAACCCTCACTTTTTTTTCAAATCCTCCAAGTTCAAAATTTCTCTTATTCAAAAACTTCATCTTCCTCCCCATTTCATCTCAACCGAAACCAAGAAGATTCGTCATCAACATGGTTTACATCACACTCGTGCTCATCGCCCTAACACTCATCGCACTTGTGTTCCCTATGATGAAGTTCACATATGGAGACATTTACTTTGTATTGTTAATCTACATTGGGATCATATACCCAATCCTTTGTATCATCCTTAGTATTGAAATGCAATATTACTAATGATCTAGTTTATCTAGGTTATTATTATTATAATGTGTTTGTCATTTCTTTTGATTTATATGTTTTATTTTCTTTCGTGATACATTAGAAGTCATGTGTGCATGCTAAAAGAAAATGTAGGATAAAACATATTTCGTGGTATAAAACTGTAAAACCTATTTTTTTTATCAAAACTGTTACTACAGATCCACGGATCCCGGAAGTTATACTAGCCGGATCCCTTTTGAAAAGGAACCGTGGGACCCGTATATCGAAAACAGTTTTCATGCAAGATTAAAACCACTATCTTTCAAAAATAATAATCCACTAGAAAGTCAAAACCTTGAGTTAAGTGTCATTGTTGTTAAAACCATTGTTAATAAAAATCTAGTAAAAACATTAGATTATCATAAGTTGACCACAAACATCTCCTTTTATTAACTTGTCATTCCTATAGGTTCTACTATGACGCATGAATATGAGTTTTATTTTTCACTCACTAGCGTCTACACTCCGAACATCTCTCTCAAACCCAACACACCCGGCAATCATGTCCGTGGGTTCAATAATTTCGAAAACCGTCACTTCCATGAAGGACGTATTGTAGACACCTCTCTAGAATTCGAAGAAGGTATCAATACCTCCTTCCGAGCCATAGGACTAGAATGTCTTCTTGAAATCAACGAGAAGATATGTCCAAGGTTCATAATGGAATTCTTCCGTCAAGTCGAACTCGTTTGTAATGAGGATCACTCTCTATCTCTTTGGTTTTATATCAAAAACCAAAAGTTCACTCTAACCCTTGGGCATTTTGCTCACATCCTCCGGATTCCCAATCATGGACAATGTGCCTTCACCGAAGATTGGTCCTTTGATTCTCTCTTCAACTTTCGTGAAGAAAATAGTCCATATTGTTCACACATACCCTCTCCGGAAGATTTAAATCGCATAATATGCAAACCTCAACCATATTACCCCGATCCAAACATTATCTTTACAAGGGATATCCGAGAAGAGTACAAGCCTCTTACACTCATCCTACGTGAAAATGTTTGGAGTCTTAGGGGAAATCGAGAAATCCTTCCCGCTTGTTGTGCTCACATGTTGTACTGTTTGCTAACACAACAACCATACAATCTCGCCTACTTCTTCGCAAGGCGAATTGCAAATCTTCAAGGCTCCAAGAATAAACTCATCCCTTATGGAATGTTCTTGACACGCCTCTATCATAATGTTATGCACTTCCATCCTCAATTTCAAAGTCCGTTGTACGTACTTGTGAACAAGATGATGGAACCGCTAAACATATCTCTCATGAAGACTTTCTTCATTCTTGACTCCGCCAACACTCATCAATCACATAATGATCCTCCTAGTGAAAACACTCAAGGAAACTAATAGTATTCCAAAATAGGATCAAATCTCTTGTACTCGTGCTTTATTAATGTAATCCAATTTCCTTCATGAAATAAAACATTTTGCATTTGATATCTTAGTATTAGAACTCCCTTTAGACTATTCTTGAGATATAATGCATTGTCAAGATCATTGCATACCTCTAGTAAAGGTCCTGCTGAGCAGATGGGCGGATCCCAAAGATTGTACTAGACGGATCCCTACTCTTAGGGAACCGTGGGATCCGGCAAACAGAAAATGCAATTGCAAGCATTATATTTCAAACATATCCTTAGAACACCTCACACACTAAGCTAAGCATAGTGCCTTAAGGTAAAATTAAGTCCTTATCAAGATAGGTTGATCTTTCCTACTCATACATAACTCACCTAGATCACACTCTAAGACGATTGTAAATCTACCGTTTCGTCCTTAATCCACCACTCTTACGCTCTTAAACTCACACTTCATCTTTTACTTGATCCCTCCCATCTAGTCTTAGAAATCTTTCGATTAGGGCAAAATTGATCATAAATCATCCTCACCTCAAAATTGGTCAAAATTAATCAAAATCTAGTTTTCTCATCTCAAAGCTTCTAGGATATGTTCCAAAACACTATCCTAAGACACAACTTGATCTCTAGGATCATTTAGCTTCAATTGACACTCTAAATCTATAGTGTCATCCTTGCTCATCCATTGGTACTCTTGAAAGTTCCAAATCCTTCCATAAATGACAATCATTAGCTACATCATTCATTACCTTCAAGTACTCAAGCATCCCTTCATTTAAAACACTTAGGAGGACTGAAACACTCAAGATGATATAGGTCTTAGATCTTAGAAACATCATTTCCACTCTTTCATAGCTGCTGAGAGCCGGATCCCGAGGATTAGCCTAGACGGATCCCTCTAAGGAGGGAACCGTGGGATCCGGATGACAGCTTAGGTCAAATCTTGCTAAAACAATCATTTCAACTCATCCTCCTAACTCAAACACTCCATCTCATCTTAAATGAGTTCCTAGAACAATGCAAACTCTGAAGTTGACTCTTGTGCATGTTAATCATCACATTCCAATGAATCCTAGTGGCTTAAGGCTTAAATGCACTTGCCAAATCTCTTAGTTTATAAACCACCTTGTTAGGACCTCCATAGTCATCACTCTCATCCTAAAGTTTAGCTCTTGCAACCTCTTGAAATCATCCCATCATGAGGAAAACCCCAAGTAGTAACTTATCCACCAAAGAACCACCCATGAAAAGAGCTCGTGTTATACACAAAATTTCTTCAACCGAATCATCTCCCGTCAAGCCAACAAATGATAGAATTCTTCATCATCCAATCAAACCAATTCCTAAAAGGATAGTACCCACAAAACTACCTATGCCAAACACCACCATACCTCCTAAGCCAAACAATATCATCTCCACTAAACCATCACCATTGGTTCCTAGAGCTATTTCATTTACATCCCCACTATCATCACCACACCTCTACAATTTAGAGGACTTGTCTCCTAGGCCATCTCATCCGCTCACGACAACATTCTCCTCATTAGGAGGAATAATGGTTCAAAATCAAGGTGTTGAGTCAACACTTGCTCCGGCTTCCTTTTCGCCGTTTTCATCATATAATCCCATTTGGATTATGAGAAATCATCAAAGTCAAACACCCGACCATATGGAAGTTGACACTTCTCTACCACCACCATCATCTTTGGTTGAGTCATTCTCAAATGTACCTCCACCAATCCCTCCATCGTTTGAAGCTCCACAAGCCACTTCACTTGATCCTTCGCATCAAGCCATTTCATTTCTTCCACCACCACTACCTAGCCATGACAAAGATTGCTATCATTGTCAACATGTAGAAAGTTTGATACATGAAGTACGAGATGACCAACGTTTCATGTTCTATCATCTCCTCGAACGTTTCGACAAGATCAAACCTAAACAAAACTTGAGCTAGAAGATTTTTAGTGGTGTCCTAGCATCAAGTGATAGTTGGTTTAGAAATTCCTAGTAATGTATTTTCTTATTTTCTTAGTTTTTAGAGTCATGTATATCATATCATAACTCTAGTTTTATTAAATAGAATTACATGCTACTTGCTATTTTTCTGAGAATATGATTACCTTGTATTCATATCTCATTTTTGTGATAACATTACTTTTTATATCACCCTTGCTAAAATTTAACAGCTAAAACGGATCCCTCAGAATTGCTTAGACGGATCCCTACTAGGAGGGAACCGCGGGATCCGTGAGACAAAAAGCTTTCTTTCTACTAACTTAAATCACATTTGCAGGAAATTGTGAATCATACTTGATTTCTAACCTTTGTTTTGTAGTTATTCAATTTACATATGAAGACTTTGACACCCTAAAGCTAGGGGGAGCTTTATGTCAAAGCAATACATTGCAAATTACTTGCAATACTAGGTTTACATTTCGTGACATCCCTTTTCAAAAATTGCAATCATCAAGGGGGAGCACATTCGTCTCGTAGACGATATCTTTTGCAAACTTATTTGCAAACAAACTAGATTAGTATTACTTTCTTGACGCCCTTACTTAGGGATGGACTCGTCAAGGGGAGTAAAGACGAGATCCTTTCCGGTTATTTGCTCTCTATCTCTTTTTACTTTTTCTTTCACATGTTTTTCTTAAAACAATGTGTTGCCTTCCTTCAAACACTTTTTGTTTCGACCAAAAGGGGAGAAGAAAGTAAAAACTACAAATTCAAACTTTTACGAATTTTAGCTTTTCCTTAAAATAATTTTATGTTTTGTCATCAACAAAAAGGGTGAGATTGTTAATACAAATAATCCGTAAAAACGTTTATTTATATTTTACGATCTTCTAATGTTTTGTCGATAACAAACGTAAAATCATATTAACGAAACAAATAAAATACGTAAATGGTTTGAACTAATAGTTTCTAACATATTCACATTTTCACATAAAACACTAAAACAAGTATAAGTAATTTTATGATTTAGTAATACATATGTACAGCAACTAGTGTTTACATATTTGGATAAAATATACACATAACTAGTATGTAGTATATTGGGTAACATAAATGGGTAAAAACATGTATACACTAAAATGGGTAAAAACAAGTATATACTAAAATGGGTAAAAACAAGTGTATACTAAATAGGTAAAAACTAGCTAATGGTTTTGACCCATAACCCATGGTTTTATTTATAACACTTAACCAAGTTCATTGTATCCTTAAGATACATTGTATCTAGAAAGAAAACCATGGATCAACCCATAACCCATGACCCATGACCCATAACCAAAAATACCCATAGGCAAAGAGGAGCGTACCACGGATCCCTAGCTTTGTGCTAGCCGGATCCCTTGTGGTAGGGATCCGTGGGATCCGAGGAACAGTAGGATTTTTCCTCTATAAATAGTGAGCCATTTCTTCATTATTTCTTATCCTTTTCAATCCCTTTCTAACACACCTCCCCCCTGAGTTAAATCTCACTAACCTTAGATCCAAGAGATCTATGTTTGTAGTTTTGTTTTTGTGTGATCTTTCAGGTTCCTCTTAAAGGCAAGATCACCATCTTTGAAGTCGAGCAAGCTCAAGTCCATGAGTTGCCATGCTTCTTCATCATCAAGGCTACTAAAGTCTTATTGTTGATGATTCCTTTCTTTCTTCAAAGAAGTGTAGTGTTGAAGACATTAGTGAAAGATGTCTCAAGTGTCAAGACGAAGATATTAGTGAAGGGTATCTATCGTCTATAGGATAAGCACTTGTGGTAGGTGCTTAGAAGTCAAGACAAAGAAGCATTAGTGAAAGGTGCTTAGAAGTCAAGACAAAGAAGCATTAGTGAAAGGTTCTTAGAAGTGAAGACACAAGACATTAGTGAAAGGTGTCTTGTAGATCTAGTCAAAGGCATTAGTGAAAGGTGCCTTAGATGTACATTCGATTTGGTGTGTTTCGATGTACAAGATAGACTAGTATTAGATCCAAGGATATTGATATCCTTGATGATGTTATAAAGGAGTAGATCTCCTTTGGGATTAGTCGTTGGTGTAGTGTGGTAGTAGTTCCTCCATTGCAATGGAACTAGGTGTTTAGTCTAGTACCTAATAAAGGGTAGGCGACGTTGTGAAGGTGTAGTTCATCTTGGAGTGAAAGAACTAGGTACTTAGCCTAGTACCTTATAAAGGGTAGGCGACGTTGTGTAGGTGTGGTTCACCTTGGAGTGAAAGAACCCGGTGGTTAGCCTAGCACCGGAAAAAGAGTAGGCGATGTTGTGAAGGCTTCTCCGCCATAAGGAGATTGGTGTAGTGATTACGAACTCTCGAGTAGGTGACTCGGGGAGTGGAGTAGGGCAAGGAAGGTGTCCTTGTAGCCGAACCACTATAAATACTCGTGTTGTGGTTTTGTGCTTCTTACTCTTATCTTTTCATTACTTACCTTTATATGCTTGTTTATCAACATCCAACACACACATCCAAATAGATTGTCATAAGTCAGTCTAAATAGATTAAAAGTAAGTTTTAATTGGCAAAACTATTCAACCCCCCTTCTAGTTTTCCACATATGTAACAAAGAGCGGTGCCGAGATTTCATGCCCCTTTGAATCCCTAAGTACTCTATACTCTTCATCCAACCAACCATCAAGTATAAGACGTACATCACCTCTTGAAAGTCCACAATTCAATGTGACACTGAGCACTACAACGTAACTCCTTAAAGTGATGGTTATTTTGTGGTGGTAAAAAGAAAAAGAAAAATCACCCAAAAATAACTAGATTTCCAAGTCTTCGTCTTTGAAGATGTTAAAAGCTCGAACAAAGGTCTCGAAGAATCTTCATCCAACCAACCCCGATACCTTCAGATACTAAGTACACTCGCCCATGATATTTCACTTCAACCTCAAATAAATAATAATGAATTAACGCCATTATCACATCTTCTGGTTAAAAGCTCAACTCTAGCCTCCATTGATGTTTTAAGTGAACTATGATAATGGTTTCATCCCGACCATAGTTAAATGAGCATAATCCCCGTGAAACCTTGTAATAACCAAACAGCCATGAAGAATATCCAAACAATCACCCAATACATGAATTACACCCTTTATCCCTTCTTCGAAGTAGAAACCGTAGCACCAAAGATCAGATAAGATCCAGAATTACACTTTCCTTTTCTCCAGGATGGATTCATCTTCACGGGATTTTACAATTCTATGATTTAAACCGAGAAATAGATTCTTTCGCGGGATTTTACAAAACCAAGAATAAACCGAGAGATAGATCCGGAAATGCAATTTTCTTTTACCGGGATGTTTCCATTGTTACGGGATTTTGCAAGTCTATGATTTAAACCGAGAAATAGATTCTTTCGCGGGATTTTACAAAATCAAGATTAAACCGTAAACACTGTCAGTTTGAATGTGTAATGACAAATTTGGTTTCGGTGAATATCTGTTTTAGGGGAACATGCAGCTCTTCATCAACAATTCTTTTCCATCATCAACAATTCTTCTCCCATATGTAGAATACTTCACAAACCATACTAAGTAAAGTAGTATACACTACTTCCCCCTGGAGGTTGATCGTAAAACATCAAAGTACACGTTTCTCCCCCATGATGGTTTCGAACTTTCGGAAGCATCATTAACGTGTACGACCATTTGCACGAGAAGTTCTTGTCATAAGCAAACATCTTGAAAGATCATGATTGACATTGAATATCCTTGAAATATTTTTCTTGGATTGTGAAGTATCATTGTCATTCGGTAAAGTCGAATAACCCATGAGAATTATTGATCACATCCCAACCATAACTTCTTTGGCTAACACACCAATCATGAATTCCAGAGTTGAATATAAAGTAGAATTCTCCAGATTTGTTATTTAAGCTTGTACTAATCCTTGTGAAAAAGAAACGGTGTACCCAATGTACAAAACCTCTTGACGAATCCGCAACTGCGTGAGACACCGAAAGTGTAGATACTTTGTGGCATAAGTGAGGAAGAATCACAAAAGTAACTAGATAGCCAAGTCTTATCACACTCAATAAACGCCCAGACAAGTCATCTTCGCGGGAGGATAGAAAGAAAGAAAGAAGACGAAATAAGTAAACACGCCCGGAAAACCTCACTTCAAGTCCAAATAAGAAATACCACACAAACAGTCCCGTTGTCAACTTTGTTCAAATATCGATTCAAGCCGTGACATAATAACCTCCGTGAGAATGTATAAACCAAAGTACCAATCCACATATCTCAACGAAACTCATCAACACATCTCATAACCCAAAACTAATAATCAAATCTCATTCTCATAACCCAACAAGTCTCATTTTCCATATCCGGTACAAACCATGAAACCTATAAATCCGTTACAAGCATGTAACAATATCCAACGAAGACCCGGTTCATAAGTATATCCAATATCACATATCACTACATCTGGTTTAAGGATAAAATGTATCACGCCAGGCAACTTACTGCATGTGACTAAATCCAAAAGCACCTGGCCCTTACTTATTCGTTTATACTCAAGAGACTAAATCCAAACGCACTAGGCCCATACTCGAATCATATCACAGCCCATTAAAAACAACTACATACCCTAAATGAACGGTATATAAAATGCTCACTTCTCTTCTCATAACCCTAATCCCACTACTTATTAGTGCAGACAAACAATACTTCACATCACCTAATATTTCTTAGTCAAACCCTAAAAATACTCAAATATGTCCGCCCCCTTCTCTATTATTTCCTGAAGTCGGTAATCAAAAACACCTCTAATGTCTCATCTCATCAATAATTGACAAACCCTAGAGACTTGTATACCAAGATGCAGCTACCCACAAACAAAACTTACATCCTCATTCCTACTCTCGAATGCCACAGGGATGGCTTGAGGGTCTTTGATTCACCACAGGGATGGTACGGGTTTTGAAACGGCTACACGATCACCAAACGTACACGGGTAGGTTTTATCTTGATTGATCTTTGTTGATGTTACTGGTAACTGAATGAATTGAAGGAAAATGAATAACAAGTTTGTTATTTACTTTTCCTTTTTTTTGTTTCGGACATAAATGAGGCCCTGCTTCAAAAAGATATATCGATGACGATTTGTAATTCTTTCGTGTACTAGACCTTAACAACGTCTTGATGATGCATTGAAAATCATAAAGGAAACAAAATCTGAGATCTAATATTAAATCGAATGTATTGACTTTAATTTGTCTTTATGAGTCCGAGTCGAATTAGATCAGTGATGTATTGTTTTGTGTGCTTGCCCCTTTTTGGTCGGATTATCTTTGAAAAGCACACAAGGATCGGAGATCTATTTGATTTTTGTTTAACATAGAATGAAACATAGATGGAATATAGCACCATTGTTATCATTCCTTCTATATGTTTTCGGATAAACAATGAAGCTAAGACTTCAAAAAAAGATCGATGAGGACAGGGTTTTTCTAGTAATGAAAGATTCTAAAAGCTTCTGAAAATCACTTAAGTGATATGAGAAATAACCAATTTGAGATCATGGTATATGTTTGACATTCATCAATCTTGATTCTTGTTGTGGATGAAGTAGTAGATGAAACAGAAACATATTGATGATGTTTGTGAATGAGATGTGTTTTGATATAATGTCTTGATATGAGATTGTTAATATCGGTTGTGATGATGTGGTAGATAGATATATGATTGTTTGAAGATGATGTTTGTTATTATTAATTGTTGATTGTTGTATGCTGTTGTTTTATGACGTTGTAGAATAATTTTGAATTGGTTGAGTCTTGTAAGTGAAATAATTGAAATAATTTGCGAGTCATGATTCAAATTTTGCTGTTGGTTGTCGAGTCTAGTTGATGTTGTGCTTTTTTGTAGATGTTATTTGAATTTGCTGATGATCTTGTTATACAAACCGCAGTCTTGACCATTTCTTTTATCACAAACCGCATTTGACAATACGCATTAAAGTCAACAAAACGCAGTCCTGCTTATCAAATCTCTTTCTGCCATTAGACGTCAAAACGCATCTACCCTTTTCACAAATCTCATTTGACCTTTCAACAAACCGCATCTATTATGCTTCAAAACGTATCAGTAACCAAACCGCATAATCTTTGATCAAAACGCATAACTTATCTTCAAAACGCACCTATGATAGTCAAAATTGCTTTTGGTTTCAAAACGCATCCTTTAGAGTAGAAACCGCATATTAACATCAGGTCAAACCGCACTGTTTGAAATCTCACCAAATCGCAGTTATAAGAAGTCAAACCGCATAACCTGTTTAAGCACAAATCGCATGAGTAGTAGACCAAACCGCATTGATATAAAACCTCGTCAGGGTCAAATCGCTTGTACGTCAAGATGCATAGTAGACAAACCGCTTAAAAGTAAGCTAACAAACCTCACTACAAACATTGAATCTCGATAGATTAGTATAAAACCGCATATTTATTTGTCAAACCGCATACAGGACAATGAATCTGGACATGTTTTTCATCAAACCGCCTTTTGACTATCAAACCGCATATATTGACCAAACTGCATTCAAGAAGCTTCAAACAGCAGATTTCACAGGGTCAAACCGCATTACCTTTTGAGTGTTCTTGACAAACCGCAACTTTATACGAAACCGCTTAGAAAAATATATCTTCAGCAGATTCAAAAAATTCAACTTGAACACAGCTCTAAACAGATTCAAACTTGATTAAAAACTGTTAAAACACTTAAAAACAACAGCTTTACAATCAACTTGAAACTGACCTAAGCAACATAAACCTCGAATCAAAGACTGTCTTAGAACTGCATACGATTAACAATCATCAACAAACAATATCAAACACACTATCAAACCCATTTTGATTCCAAAAACCATACGACACAAGCAACAACAACCCGCATCAAAACATCACAAACCGCATAGATATCGAGTACAAACCGCATCAAAAACCACTCAAAAACCGTATGAATCATCAAGAACAACACAACCTATGCTCTGATACCAATTTTTGGATCATACTTTTATGTTGTTTGATGATTCGGGTAGTCTAGGATGGTGATAATACAAGTAATCCATGTTTAGAGAAAGAAAGAGATGAGAGGGTGATTCTAGTGAGAGAAAGTTAAAACAAAAAAAAGAAAAGGTTAGATTAGAAGCACCATCCCTTCCAAGGATGGAAGGGGTATTTATAGTTACAAAGAATACGTCCTCCTGTCGGGCTGTGGATCAGGCATACAGTGGGTAAAGACCCGTCCGTCCTCCACGGTGTTACTCTAACTAACTAACTAACTAATAAATAACGTAATGTCTACGAGCTAACATATGCTAGACTATAGTTGGGGTGACCGACACTTCACTATGGATTTTCTAAATCCTAACACTCTTAGGTAATTGCGAATTTGAAACCTCAGTTGTATTATTAACATTTGAACTTTCTGTTAACAGTGTATTGGAAAATTTGGAAGTAGAAAAGGTTTGGTTTGCATTTTCATTGGTTTGGCTAACGTTGGTTGCAGAATCTGCAAAGAAATAACAAAAAGGTGCAATTATGTTTGTTAATGAGTTAAGTGTATGCGTAAAAAATGTAGATTTAGTTTCAACTTACATACAGAATCTTAAATCTTAAGTAAAATGTACAATATATAGACAAAAATTACTGCCGTAATGCAAGGTGTTTGGTGTAGATATAGGTTGATAATTAAGTTGGCTATAGTTAAACTGGTTCGGATACTGATTTTTTGTAGATACTGTAATTCAAAAAAAAACAAAGACATATTGGTTGGATGACCTGAAAAAACATGTTGGTGATAATCATTATTTGTTCGTCGTAAAACTTTACCTGTGAAAGGAGTGGACTGTGTGACATATGAAATAACATTTGGTTGATCTTGATTTGCATTTGTAACCATAAATTTGTTTTGATATGATTCATTTCCTGCAACATAAGTTGATACATGTCAATATAGTTTTGGTAAACTTTAAAAAACATATATGAAATTACATAAATGAAACAACTATTGTCAATTTAGCAGAATACCAATTTGCTGAACATTGTCTCTAGTCCTGCATGGTTTGGCACGTGGTTTTCGTACACTTGGCTGTGAGGATTGAAATACAAAATTCTACGAAGTAAGGTTGGTTGACATAGGTGTTTTACGTGGCCGACCAGATCGCCTCTTAGGTTCTACTAGAATGGAGATTTCAGGTGTAAGAGTTACATTTGCTTCTTGTGTTAACAACGGGGTAGTACCATTGGACGTGGAACCAGTTTGGTTTAATCTCGACAATGTATCTAATATAAAAAAGTATTAGTTAATATAATTACCTATTCAATACATAGTATTTTAAGGTCTTAAGTATTAAGATAAACTTACTTGATGTAATATTGGAAAGAGGAGATCTTTGCACAAGGGGAGAAACATAACTGATAGCATACTTAGAATGTTTTCTCTGTTGGAAATTATTGTTTATAGGCTTTGCATTGTCAATGTTTTGGTTATGAAACTGATACTTTCTTTTATTTGATGTATCATTGTTTGGAGAACCTGCAAAGATATGAAAAAAGGATTCCATGATGTGTGATAATGTATAAACTGTATGCATATAATTGTACATGTAATTTGTAAACATTTAAATTTGGAAAAAGCAAAGAGAGTTCAAGTGTAGAAAATGTACTGCCATATTTACTATAGCTCGGTATATATATATATTGGTTGATAATTAAGAAGGTTGTAGTTTAAGTGGCTCGCATGGTGATTCATCCTATAAACTGTCGATATTTGCTTTTGTCAACAAATTATAATAACTACATATAAATGTGGTATTACATGGAATAAACATACAATGTACATACTTGTGCTTTGTGTAGCATCCAAATTTTGAGAATCTCGTATCGTGTAATGAGTATTCATTATGTTAGAGTATTGCCCATTCAGTTGTGTGTATGGCAAATCATTAAAAGACATGACATTATTGTTTATATTTTGATCAATCATAACGGAATTTCTTTTAGTTGCTTCGTCTTGAACACCTATTTAGGATTTGAAGAGAATGTAATACATGTATTAGTATATAATAACAAAATACATACATAGGTCATTAGAATTTTTCAGCTACAGATTAAGAGTAAACAAAATATAGTACAAAACCAAAATTAAGTAACGACAATAATTTAACATCACCTATTGATATTTCTTGTAGTTGATTTTGACTAAAACTTCTTCCTGCATTCAAATGAGATGAATGGATATTCGATGATGGATGAATTTCTTTCAGTCGAACCTTTGGTATAACGTTATCCATTTTGTGTTTACAAACGAATCAACAAATGGTTGATACGAATTCTCAATATTGAAGACTATACGATCAAGAACTTCAGTTTAGGTATTTTAAAACAACTTTCGATTTAGAATACTTCCATGATCCTCTCATTAAATTAGAATATACGTTCTATTTTTATAGCAACTTGTATTTTGAAAAAAAAAACGTTTTCACTTATACGTTTTGATTTAACGATATGTGGGAGTTAACATTTGCCTTTGCTGGACTAAAGTATCACTGAGCCCAACCAAAAAAATGGCCCAAGCTTAGAATTTGACAGATAACCCAATGGTCAACTACCAAAGGTCAAGATATTTTCTTAAGTGTAGAGATATATTGCATTTTCCAAATTCAATCATCATTACATGCTATGGTTTTAGTTTCACCCTAACACCTCTGTCAAATCAATAACATTGATCACAACGCTGAGAAATCTACTTCCAGGTTAGTAAGATGAGTAATTTTGATCTAAAATATTAGGAAAAACATAATCTGTTGGATCGATATACTTTAATCAAACTATCTTAACTAGCTTGTTAAGGTTTAATAACCTTGGATAAATCCTAAGTTATTAACAAAGAAACACTGAGCAATCTTTATTAAGTACGCGGAATTTACTTAACAAAGCTAAGAAGAATAACCTTTTATTATAAACTCTAAATCTGCTTATTATGCAGATACTCTAATACAACTCTAAGATAATCGAACTTCTCTCTAAAACACTAATTAACTTGTGAATTCGTAAACTCTAAAACTCATAGACTCATAAGCAATCGTACCTCTAATGCCAATCTAGGAGTCCTTTTATAGGCTCAAGGATATCCTAGTCGGTTTACAATTGATAACCTTGTACGACAAGTAATCTAAACATAGAATACAATACTTTCCATAAACGAATAACAGTTCTTTTGTTCTTGTAGTACTTTGACTTTTAGGTGCAATACTTTGACTTTGTCTTTAGCAGTACTTTGACTCTTTGACTTTTCCCAAGACTTTGCACTTACAAGACTTTCATATCTTCAAGACTTTCATATCTTCAAGACTTTCATATCCCAACAATCCTCCCCTAACTTGAATTCTACTTGATTGACTTCAAGTTCCTTTGTGAATATATCTTTAACAGCTTCATCTTTAAGATCAGATTGTTTCTTAGTCTTTTCAATATATCTCAGTAGTGTCTGTGCTTGTCAAAGTATCTCTTAGAATTGTTCTTTCTCAGCAAAGATCCAAAGAAGCTCCATCTTTTCAAAGAACGCAGCAACATATGACAATTTGCACATTAATTCAGTTTAAGTTGCATACTATTCTCATCACTTCCGGTGTGTTAACTCCTGTGAGAGGTGAATCATTGAAAATTTAATGGATTTAGATCTCTTTACCAAAGCCATTATCTTTGGAGTAGCCAGATGTTTTGGTGTGTAAGACCATGGTACATTGATAACCATATGATTTTTAGCAAATCATCAGCTATCAACAGATTTGATTTGTCTTTACCAAAAGTTGTACCCTTCTAGACTAGTTAGTTCTTCTATCTAATGGTGAACTAATTACCAATAATGGTTTTTCCACAACCTTTACCACAAGCCATTTTCTTGTGGGCTAGCCAACTCTTCACATTACTGATATGGTGACTTGATTACCATCCAACTTATTAGCAAGTTGTCAACTAAAAACGGATTTGATATATCTTTACCAGAGCCGTTTGCTCATGGATTAGTCAATCCTTTTGTAACCATGGTGGATTGATAACCTATTGATGTTATCATCACAATATTTGAACCTTTATTTCAAAATATTTATTAATTAGAAAAAGGTTTCTTCTAAAATTCATTTAACTGGTTTATTTCTGCAAACAGTACTTTGATGAAAGTATCTGTCTGATCAGCAGTACTTTAAATAAAAGTACTGATATATCAAAAAGTATTTATTCAAATAAAATTCATACCGCTTATTGATCATCTTCAGCAATAGTAGTCCAGTTGATAAACAAGTTGATAACCATGCAAGCAGCTTCATTATCCTCTTCTACTTCCAATCCATGCTCTAGCATTCTTCTCATGAGCTCAACTGTGAGAGGGTATCTTCTTTCTGCAAACATGTGTATCATCGTTCCATTTTCCAGCTCTAAAACATGAACTCCAGACTTTTCAAAGAATCTCCAAAGAAACAATTTCCCAGCTTTCTTGATTCTTCCAAACATCATCGTGCTTCTTCTTCAGCTTCCCATGCAGTTATGAGATCACCATGTAAAACTAAACCAATCCCTTCTAATGGATTTTGTTCAAAGTAAGCTTTCACCACATGATATAAATAGAATAGATCTACTCTATCTATAATGTGCAGTAAGTCCCATAGCCTTTTGAAAACTTTGAAGCTTTCATCTTCTTTATGAAAAATCATGTAATCTCCTTCTTTGGATTTCACAACTTCAAAAACACTAATCTTTGATCTGTTCATCTTCATGTCATTATCTTCTTTTGAATAATCAAAATCTACTATTCTGAGATAATTCCTTAATTCATCACTAGTCTCAGATCTTAATTCAACTTTTTCTTTCTTTGAGAACTGAACATCTGTAACTTTAGTTTTTCTTTTTCTTTTCAAACTCTTCTTTCTTTTAGCTTCATCCGGTAGCTTCTTCTCTAAAATCTTTGATGTCTCAAACATTCTTCTTATAATCCTCCCTAGCAAAGATCATATAATCTTTTCATCTCAAGATAATTAAACTTCTGCAATCCTTTATACCCCTGACTTTTCAGATAAGCCATCATAGCATTTCTGTCTTTAGCTTTATTAAGTCTTCTTTGCATAAATCTAACAGAACAGTGATCAGAATGGTTCAGCTTCAAAGATCTAATTCATCTTGTACCTTTTGAGTCGCTCTCTATTCGAGCTTCTTGAGCTTCCTGATCTTTTCTATCTTTAGCATTTAACTCTTCTTGAACTTTTCTAGCTGCAGCTTCATTCCTAGCAACTTCAATTTCTCTAAGTTCTGCCAAAGTTAGTTTCTTTTTCTTAGTTTCAACCAGAACACCTTTCCCTTTATCCTTAGGATCAATTGCAGGTTGAGAAGTTCTTTGTTGTTCTTTTCTTGTACATCTCTAATAGTAACACCACCTCTAGGTTGTGATAAATCTCCTAAAATTGTAGCAATGAATTCATCATCACTTGCAGAATAAATAGGTTTGAATGTAGCTTCCTCCTCTTCTTGTATAACAGTTGTAGAAGGACCAGCTTCTTCTTCAAAATTCAATACTCTTGGTGTTATTACCTCTTGTGTAGAAGTATCTTGAAAAGCAACACTTTGATGTTCAGTACCTTGATCATCAGTACCTTGAACTTGAAATTGTTCTTGTTGTTCCTCAAGATCTAAATAATCTTCTTCTTCAGTCTTCGGTTCTTTCTTCTTTGTAACATCTTCTTTCAAATTTTCTTTTTCTAAATTCCTCCCCAATTGGACAGAAGATGATTGATGAACCTGTTGGCGTTTGTGTTTCCTAGACTGCTTTTGCCTTCTTTTTGTTTTGACCCATACACGAAATTCTTGAACTAATGGCCACACAAAAGTCTTAAGCCTTCGAAACTTCAGTTTTAATTTCTTTATCTGTGTGGCTTGAACCTCAGTAGTCTTTTTTAACTTTACCAGCTCCCTTGTCAAAACATAGTTATCCAATGTGATATCATCAAGAGGGATGGTATGTGAAGCCTCTCCTTGAATAGGTGAATGTTCCTCTGATTGAGAAGCGGAATGATCCTTGTGGAGATGGAGAAGGTGATCTTAAAACTTCTTCTTGAACCTCGTGGCTTGACAAAACAAGACTGTAGAGATGCAAGACCTTCCTGTGATGCAAGACTTGCAGATGCAGTACCTTCATGCGAAGCAAGATTCTGCAGTGCCCCTTCAGATGCAGACTTTCACTAGCTGCATTAGTGCATCATCTGCTCTAATGTACCGAACAACATCCATCATGGAAGTTGTTAAAGGAGTATCTTGACCCTTGAATAAAACACTCCTTTTGCCATAAAAGTAAAAATCTTGGATTGTTGAACAATAACAGGTAATAAAGCTGTAGGTTTTGGCACATCAGAAAGTTGCTTGTTTAAGAAAACTCAGTAGAAACCGTGGGTACATTAGCCAAGTAGACCCATGTGAGATATGCGAGAGCATCCCATCCAAGATAGCCTTGAGAAGTTAAAAACTCGATCCGTAGCTAACCCAACCATAGCAGATGCTATATTGGACCCGAACTGCTCCCAAGAAGTACTCTTAGCACTTATGCAATGTAGCAACTCATGAACCAAAAATTTCCATTGAGGACAAAACAAATGTTTCTCAATGTTTGTTCCGTTAAAGAACCTTCATAACCAATATGCCCAAAAGTTTCCCAAATCAATTCCTTGGCAAAACGAATAGCACCATCATTATCATTAAACAACAAATCTTCTCTAATAGATGCTTCAGAATCTTCACAGGCGTCCAACAACTGTAGCCCTAATATAAAATTCTTCATTCTCCATGTTTTCTTGCAGAGCCCAAAATTCTTGAATCCAAGGCTCAATAACATCCGGCTCCACTAAAAGAGCATAACTGATTTGCGACCCAGTGAAAAAATCAATAATATCGTGAAACACCGCATTATCTTCAGTCTTGTCTAAATTTGCTACCATATTGTGCTTTGAAACAGTAGGTCGATTCGCCATTGGTGATTATGTAAGCACAAATTGAATTTGAATAAGAATGAGAGAAAGATGGAAACGATGCTATTGTAATAATATGAGAGGGAAAATTGGAAAGTAGTTATTTATAGGAGAGATTTGAAAAATCACTGCCCAAAATAAAATAAACTTTAGCATTAATTACCCCTCAATATAACCGTTGGAACAAGACTTTAATACGACAAAAGTACTTTCCACGTATGCGACTTTCCAAAAGCAAGACTTTCCAAGCAAGACTTTGAAAAAAAGTACTTTGCCAAATTCCTCCATAGAAACTAAGTATATACAAGTATCCTCCCCTCAAGCAATACACAGGACTATACAAACACCTTATAGTCCTCCCCTCAAACATAGCTTAGTAGTTAATCATGCCAATACTCACCACCAAGTGATTGAATCTTGAAACATCAAAGCCTTTGGTGAGTAAATCAACTACGTTGTCATCTGTGTGAACTTTAACAACATTAATGAGTCTGTGCTCATAACAATCTCTGATAAAGTGATGCCTAATCTGAATATGCTTGGTCTTGGAATGATAAACTGGATTCTTCACAATACAAATGGTACTCTCATTATCAATATTGATAGGAGTATTTTTGAAATTGAACCCATAGTCCAAGAGTTGATTCTGCATCCACAAAACTTGTCCACAACAGCTTGCAGGAGCTACATATTCAGCTTCAGTAGATGATGTTGCTGCAATTGTCTGCTTCTTGCATTGCCAGGAGACTAACCTTCTTCCAAGATATTGGCATCCTCCAGTGGTTGATCTTCTATCATAGTTATCACCTGCATAATCACTATCTGAAAAAGCCTCTAAGTGAAAAGATGACTCTTTAGGATACCACAACCCCAACTTTGGTTGTTGCTTCAAATAACAAAATATTCTCTTTACTGCATTCATGTGAGAGATCTTTGGTGAGACTTGATATCTAGCACATAGACAAACTGCAAACATAATATCAGGCCTTGATGCAGTGAGATACATAAGAGAGCCAATCATTGATCTATAAAGCTTGACTTCAACAGGGTGTCCATCTTCATCTTTGCCTAATGAATTGATAGATTTAATGGGTGTAGTAACAGCCTTCATATCATCAAAATTGAATTTCTTAAGTATGTCAATAACATACTTGTCTTGACTGATAAAAATACCTTCCTTTGACTGCTTAACCTGAAGTCCTAAAAAGAAAGTCAACTCTCCCATTAAACTCATTTGAAATTCTTTCTGCATCACCGCTCAAACTCCTTAACCATGGACTGTTTGGTAGCCCCAAAATGATATCATCAACATAAACTTGAACTAACATGATATCTTTCTTGTCTCTCTTGATAAACAAAGTCTTGTCAATAGCTCCCCTTCTATATCCATGTTGCAATAAGAATGTGGAGAGTCTCTCATACCAAGCTCTAGGTGCCTGATGAAGGCCATAAAGAGCCTTAACCACCTTGTAGACTTTGTTTGGATGTTTAGGATCTTCAAAACCTGGAGGTTGTTTGACATAAACTTCCTCTATAATCTTGCCATATAAAAAGGCACTTTTGACATCCATCTCGTAAACTTGAAAGCCCATATAAGAAGCAAAAGCAAGAAATATTCTAATAGCTTCTATTCTTGCTACAGGAGCAAACACTTCATCATAATCTACTCCTTCTTCTTGTCTATATCCTTGTGCTACTAACCTTGCCTTATTCTTGATAACATTACCTCTTTCATCTCTTTTGACCCTAAAACCCATCTGGTTCCAATAACTCTCTTCCCATCTGGAAGATCACATAAAACCCAAACCTCTTGAAGTTTAAATTGAAGAAGTTCTTCCTGCATAGCTTCAACCCAGCTTTCTTTAGTCAAAGCTTGAGCAATATTCTTTGGTTCTTCTTGAGAGATAAAACAAGTAAATAGACAGGTTTGATGGTCCTTATGATTCAACCTGTTTTGTTTATACACAAAGCTAAGTAAAGCATTGTGAGGTGTAGAGAAAGTCTTAACTCTGTGTCTAGTCAAGACTCCAGTAGAAGGACCAATGATTTGATCGAAGGATGATCCTTAGGAGTTCTTAAGTTTGGAGCCTGTGGAACTTCATAATTATCCTCTAAATTAGTAACATCAGCACCTTCATTGGAATTTGGGAAAATACCTTTATCATCAAATTCATCATCAGATCTTCTAATCCGGCATGGTATGATCATCCGATCGCTAAAGTAATGTCAACAGCAGCAGATACTTTGTTCAAAAGTATTGTCCAAAGTACTGTGAGAGTACTCTGCAGTCTTATTTTTCTTCTTTGCCTCTTCATAAGTTCTCCTTTGTTCATCAGTGTAAGAATGTGCTAAAACATCTTGAAGAAGCATCCGATTAAGTTCCTCTTGAATAGATTGATCCTCAGCAGATAAAGAAGATTCTGAAGCAACAAGATTTTGCGATGGGGCAATAGTACTTTGTTTTGGAATTTCAAGACTTTGTTTTGGACTAACAGATCTTCATCAGAACAAGATCGTCTAATATGAACTCCATGAACCACATATTGTAAATCTTCTCCATGTGCATCGGTTGATTTTCTTCTCTAACAGGTACATAGTTCATAGATGGAGTTAAAACCTCAAGATCAAACATCCAATCAGGACCTTTACCTTTCTCATTGTCTTGATCTTCTAAAAACTCAACATGAAGACAATCTTGAACCTTCTTAGTAACTTTGTTGTATACTCTAAAGCCCTTACTGTTAGTGCAATAACCCAATAAGTATCCTTCTTCCGACTTGCCATCAAACTTCCCCAGATTATCAATAGTGTTTAAAATAGTAAGACGGCATCCAAAAGGTTTCATAAAATGAATGTTGGGTTTATTGCCCATCAGCAATTCATACGGTGTCTTCATCTGTGGTTTAGTGACCTGAGACTCATAAGTACATAACAAGCAAGTACTTACGCTTTAACCTGAATAGGTAGGTGAGAATCTGCTAACATTGTTCTTGCTGCCTCAATCAAAGTCCTATTCTTTCTTTCTGCAACACCATTCTGTTGTGGTGTTCTTGCAATACTAAACTCCCTTTTATGCCTTTGTTTGCACAAAATTCATCCATAAGTTTGTTCTTGAATTCACTCCCATTGTCACATCTAATACCTCTAACCTTGAGTCTCAATTGGTTTTCAAGAGCAATAATCGTGTCGGATAGCATCAAAAGTATCATCTTTAAAACCCAAGAAAAATACCCAACTGAATCTACTACAATCATCTGTTACAACTAAGCAGTACTTTTTCTTGTTTAAACTTGCCACAGAAACAGGTCCAAACAAATCCATATGTAACAGCTCCAAAGGTTCTCTAATAGTTCTCTCCTCAAGCTTCTTGCAGGAAGCTTTGTGTTGTTTACCCACAGGTCCCAGGATCAAAACCTGGCTCTGATACCACTTGTTGGATCGATATACTTTAATCAAACTATCTTTCTAAAATCCATTCCAAAACCTAATCCAGTTTTAAGGTAGGCTCTTTGCTGTTTTTGAACATAAGAAACATGTGACAGACCAGCTTCACCCCAAGCAGCAAACTTAGCTAACAAATCATCTCTTTCCTTAGTTAATTTCTCAATTTCAGCAATTTTACAGTTTAATTTCCATTCACTAAGCTTTAACTGATAATCCTGTTGTGCATATTTTTCAGCCCAAGCTACTTCATTAGTTTCATGTGCTAAAATTTTGGCTTCCATAGATTCTAAGGTTATTTGATAACCTGCTACCTCAGACCTAGCCTTAACACAATTATCTCTCTCAATCACATAACTGCTAAGTAATTTATGATAAAAATCATAGCAATTTGAGCATACCTCAGAGATAGGGGATTGATTTGGTGAAGTAGCCACCAATGCTAGTTGAACAGGATCATCTTCACTTTCCTTGCTCCAGTCAAATCCTACAAAGCCATCATCAGATTCCAAAATAGCATGTTCGGTTCTTCAAAGAAAAACAGTGCTCCAATCCAATGCTTCTATGAATCTTCAATTTCTTCTTCCACTGCTACCATGCAATAAGTTACTGGTTCATCATCAAACTCTTCACTCTAGTCAACTTCTGATAACTTCTCTTAAGCAACCAAAGCCTTTGTTTCAGTAATGGGAATTTCCTTAAGCTCAAGTTTTGGCTTTTTGGATGTCCTGTTTGCTTGATACTTAGCAAACCTGCACTCCCTTGCAAAGTGACCAGTCTTTTGACAATTGAAGCATTCAATTTTAGATTTGTCAAAAGTTATGCCCTGTTTTGGTTTGAAATCAATGCTTTTGCCTGTCTTCTTCATGTACTTTTTGATCCTTGCAGTGATCATAGCAACTTGCCACCTGATATCAATTTCTTCAAGTGCATATTCTTCAATCTGTGCTAGATCTTCTTCATAAGTGATAGGTAAACTAGCTTGTTGTGCAAAGAAGGAGCACATAACTTCATCTGAGGCCATAGTGGTAGTTGGTGGGGCCTGTTGAACATATGAGGGGGTGTATAGACATCAGTACTTTGAGAAACAGTACTTTGAGGAGAAGCAGACTTTTAATGGAAGTACTGGCCTTCTTTTCAGATGATAGAAAAGCAATACTGTGAGACTTAGAACTTGTTTGACCACTCATCTCATGCTCATACACCTTAAGTTGATGATAGAGATCATCAAAGTCCATGACATCCAAACCTTGTTGTCCTCTGATCATTGTAGCAATCACATGCCATGAAGATGGCAAACTCCTTAGAAACTTCAAATTAGCATCTTCAACTGATACTTCTGCCTTGTATAGCTCCAACATGTTGAGAAGATTCTTAAACCTATCATATGCAAAGATCAAGACTCTCTTTCACCAACTGTGAAAGTTTCAAACTGTTGCTTTAGCAAATTTCTGTGCATCTTTTAGAGGCTTCATTCCCTCCAAATCTGGTCTTGAGAGCAGCCCAGAGGTGCTTAGCATCTTTAGCATCATGAAATTTGAGAAGATGACCATCTGGAATGGCAGATAAGAGAATGTTGAGTGCCTTCTCTTGATTCCTTAAGGTTGCTGCTGGTAATACTAGTTTAGGTGCCTTTGGTTGTCCAGGAATATCAATGGGGTTCTACAACTTCATTCCCATTCACAATAACATTCCAAAGAGCATGATCTGTAATGGCAATGTATGCCTCATCTTCATGCACCAGAGATCATATTCTCCCTTCTTGATTATTGGAATTCGAGTGAGGTGATTGAGGGTGGTGGAACAGCTTCAGTCGACATCTTGAATATTGTTGAAGTAGGGTTTCTTCCTAGTCAAAATTTCCAAACAAGCTCTGATACCACTTGTTGGATCGATATACTTTAATCAAACTATCTTCACTAGCTTGTTAAGGTTTAATAACCTTGGATAAATCCTAAGTTATTAACAAAGAAACACTGAGCAATCTTTATTAAGTACGCTGAATTTACTTAACAAAGCTAAGAAGAATAACCTTTTATTATAAACTCTAAATCGCTTATTATGCATACCCTAATACAACTCTAAGATAATCGAACTTTTCTCTAAAACACTAATTAACTTGTGAATTTGTAAACTCTAAAACTCATAGACTCATAAGCAATCGTACCTCTAATGCCAATCTAGGAGTCCTTTTATAGGCTCAAGGATATCCTAGTCGGTTTACAATTGATAACCTTGTACGACAAGTAATCTAAACATAGAATACAATACTTTCCATAAACGAATAACAGTTCTTTTGTTCTTGTAGTACTTTGACTTTTAGGTGCAGTACTTTGACTTTGTCTTTAGCAGTACTTTGACTCTTTGACTTTTCCCAGTACTTTGCAGCTTACAGTACTTTCATATCTTCAGTACTTTCATATCTTCAGCACTTTCATATCCCAACATAATCAAAGATATATGTTAGTAGATTTGTAGCTATAAAATCGTTACGTATACCCCTTTTTCAAATCCTTGCATGATGATAAGTTTTTGATGATCTAACTTCCTGTAAGATAGTAGTAACAAATATGTTAAGGATGATAATTGAAGCGAACAAAACAATGCATGATCTTTGTGAAGTTGATGATCTACCTTACTGTTAGCCACCAAAAATACCCTAATCGTTTGAATCTTAGTTCAATACTAATGCATGTGGTTGTTGTTGTTGGAAATTAGTATTTCTTTAAATTATGTTGGAACTATATTTAACAGTTATGTTGGAAATTAGTGCAATACTAAGTTATATGGTAACTTCAATTGGTATGTCAGTGATCATAATGGTATAATTTTATGGTAGGCGTTTCTGAGTTTGATGGTTTAATTGTTTAAGATATATGACTACTCAAATTTAAGTGGATACATGTAATAGAGTTTGGTTTGTATGCAAAAGCAGTCTGTGTAAGTGATGATAATGGTTACTAAATCGTGTTTGAGATATTAGGGTTGTATACTTTTAAGTAGATACATTCGAATACGGGTAATACAATTTGATGAAAAAAAACCATAGTATTATGTTGGTTATGAGTTTATTATAGAATGTAAAACTGATATGGAATTTAAAGTACGTTTCTTTTTGGCATGAAAATGCCGTTCGATTTTGTAGTTTTGGTGAACCGCAGAACATATCCTAAGACACAGGTAAAGAAAACAACACCCCACTAACATAAAAAAGTTTTATTGTGAAGTTAGAAGTCATTTAACGTTTAGAATTCTTATACAGGAACTGCCTCAGCAAGGATTCGTACAAAAGTTTAGTTTATGACACCGATTGTGAAGTTAGAAGGTGACAATGGGAACAAACATCTCTATCTGACCATCTCAGCAAGGATTCGTACAAAAGTTTAGTTTATGACACCGATTGTAGGACCTATAACCCTCAAGGGTAGGGAATGGAAAAAGTTTGCTATGGAAAACATCGGTCCGAATGTTGAATGGTCGCATTTTATACAGGAAGGGGATGACTGTTTCTACTTGACAGGATACGATGGTAGTTATGGTAAATAATTCAGGGGATACGACGAAGACCACCACCGTTATTCTCGATTTAAGAGTCGTGTTTGGGCTGACGCAAACAGGCCTCACGTATTACTTAATATATAACTTAAACTTGTATTAGGTTTATTAGTAAGTTAATGTATTGTATGAAAATGTGTATTTACGACAAACGTGAACTTTATTTACAGAGAATTTCAGCTGATTTCTTAAGTGGGATAGGCCAGGCAGATCGTATTAGGATTAATTGTGGAGAAGACTACTTTATGGTTCCTGTGATCTGTGTTAATGTTCCTAATAAGCCTGATGAGTATGAACTAAATCCACAAGTTTGGAATATTATTAAAGTGACTATGCGTTTGAAAGTTGGACAGATCTTGGTGTTTACAAAGGAGTATAATACTGTATTTTGGTTGATGGCTTTTAGATTTGATGGAATTCAAAGATACAGAAATGCATTTCTTTGGTGCAACACAACTACATCACATACAACCTGCTATAGAGTTTGACAACAAAGGTGATATAAATATTTAGATCCTAATTAAGTTGATAATTATATATGTCTTAAAAGAATTCCTTAGTTTCAGGGAAGAAAAGTGTACTTACATATTACTGTTGTGAGATAGTATTAGGAGGTTTTATAACATGTTAAATGTATTTGCAGATGATGACAGGATGCGTCATATTTGTCGTTGGCCAGCTCATCGAGACCACTTTGGCGAATTGGGTGACACGTTCTATAAGAGTTATTCTATGATTGTGGTCATGAAAAGACTCGTAAGTATTATTTTTAGGTGTAAAATCTTTATTGTGACACGTTATTCATGTTTATGAATAAGTAGTTATTCATATATGTTACCATTGGTTTATTGCAGACCATACCAGCAGAATTCTTGGAATACCATCCGATGCACACATATACTAAGGTTCTGATGATACACCAACATGTGGAATGCACGATGAATGTGAAGATGGAGTTTCATAAAGAGGATCCTGAAAGGACTAACCATGTGAACGTATTTGGTGAATGGAGGGAGTTTGCACATGACTGTCATTTTGGGTACAACAAAATGATAAGGTTCAAGTACATGCATTTACTTGCAGATATGGCTGGAGATGAAGTGGAGGTGTACCATGTATTTTACGTTGGTTAAAAAATGATCTTATAATAACTTATGTGTCTTTTGGATGGTTAGTATGTTCTGAACTAATGTCTGCATATATGCTTTGTTATGTTATGTTAGGCTGGTCAAGATATTTGCTTTTGTTTGGATTATGAAATGGCCTATTAGGATTAGCTAAATCTGTGGTTTGTAAAACTATTATCCTTGCAGTTTAATCTATGTTGTTCCTTAAAAATGTGTCTTTGTTTTCAAGTAGTACTTTTGTAGATGTGTTCGTCAAATGTTTTGTTGATGATTATATGAATTGCAGATCCATTGCTATTTTATAATATTGGTCGTATGATTTGTTGGTGATCATATGAATAGCATATCCATTTGTATTGGCTAAGTAAAAGTTGGAAAGTTTGTTAGTAGTATTTTTAGTAGCAGATTGCATAAATATTTGGTTTCAAAGTATATTAGGATGAAGTGACTAATGTGTGCGTATTCGTAACAGTTCTATCATATATATCATCTCAGTGTTGTCCAATATGTGATAGGCTGTGAGTATTGTTGTTGTCTTCAAATATAATACTAATCTGATAAGGAGTAAGCATTAACAAACTTACACTGATTGAAATAATAGATGTAATGACAATTCAGATCCAAAAATACTTTTGATAATAAACGTTTAACATACGCTTATTAACGACATATGAATCAACTTATTGATAAGAATGTCACACTTATCAGCCTATTATTTGGGATTAAAAACTTCATCACAAACATTTGATGACATGGATTCCTCGTTGTCACCATAATACTCCACAATATGATTGTGGTATTTGCAGTCTTTCTTAATGCAAATCCATTCCTCATTGTCCTCATCGACATAATCTTGAAGATCAATAATGCTGTTTAATACACAATTGTCTTCCTTCTTAGCATGGTATAAACATTCTTTATTGTTACAAATCCATTTGTCGTTGTCATCTTGAGCATCGACAACATGAACACCATTGCTTTTCACAAGTGCACCATCATTGGTTACTCTATGACATGCCATTTTCTCGGGGACTTCCTGGAAGTAATCGAATATAAATTATTGTACAATATGCAGTTATAATATTCATTATGTTTTACTAATGTATATAATACCATTTCATCATCTGAGACTATGATAACAGGTGGATCTTCAATCCACAATTCATTTGGTGAGTTTGAGATCTCTTCTTGTTGTATTGTCATCAAATGTATAAATTATTATGAATAAGTATTACCTATTGATAAATGCAGTGATGTAGGACTAATAGTGAACATTATATCAAGTATAAACTTGAAAAAAATGTGTTTTACCTTTGGTGACTTTTTTTTGAACGACGGCTTTAAATAAAAACTAGCAAAAGCTAGACAACATTACAAAGAGGTTATAATAGCAATAGGGTTTTGCAACCAACCTAACCAAGTAATCTTAACTTTAGGAGATCTAGACGAAATCCATAAAAGAGATTGAGAAACAACATTATCCCATATCATAGCCTTCTTAGGAGGATGAATAGAGAAAACAAGCTGATTGCGAAAACACCATATAGACCATAGAAGAACCCCTCCCACACCTTCGAGAAAAATACGGACCTTAAAGGAGATAGAAGAGGAGTCTAGCCATGTAAACCAATCCTCCAAGTTCGCACATAGAGGAATATCAATCGCCCACCAATTAGCCAACATAGCCCACAGTTGAGAAGCCATATCACATGTGAAGAAAATATGATTAACCGTTTCAACATCTTCTAAATAAACGGGACAAAGAACTGAATGAACATCAATACCTCTCCTATCCAAATTCACCCTAGAAGGAAGATTTTTGAGCGACATCCTCCATAAAAAACATTAACTTTGATGGGAATGATACGATTCCAACGAGTAGCAATAGAAGAAACCACAAGAATGCGATTATCAATATACGACCGAACCAAAGCAACTGAGAAACCCTTAGAGACATTGGGAGCCCAAGACCAAGAATCATCTTGATCCGATAACACCACATCAACAATAAAAGATTGTAAGTCTGCCAATTGAGTCGCTTCTATACCACCCCTCGGGACCCTTCTAAGCACTCGACTCCAATCATGAAGACCAACCCCGATTAGCAACAGAATTGCTCCTCTCGGTATCAAGAAGATACACCCGTGGGAAACAGGATTTAAGGCAAGTATCACCCCACCAAACATCATCCCAGAAACGAATGGAAACGCCATTTCCAAGCTTACGGGAACATAAAGAAAGAAGATCAATCCCTTTATTTTTGAGATCCTTGATCGAAGAAAGAATACCACACCAAGGACTAACATTGAACGTTGCATATTTTCATCAAAGATACCTCCATGAAATCCATACATCTCCTTAATCACTTTAATCTAAAGATCAGTAGAATTACAAAGAAACCTCCATATCCACTTGAAGAGCAACCTAACATTGAGAGCGAAAATACTTCCAATACCAAGCCCTCCCATATTCTTACTAGCGAGGCACTTTTTCCACCTAACCCACGTCATTTTTTCTCTCCCATGTCAGCCCCGATAAAGAAATGATTACGCATTGATTCAAATTTATTACAAACAGAGATCGGCACCATGTATAACGACATTAAGTATAGAGGAAGGCTTCCAAGAACCGATTTAATTAAAGTGAGACGTCCTCCCGCCAAAAGAAGACTCGTCTTCCAAAGGGAAAGCCTAGACGAAAATTTATTAATAATGGGCTCCCAATAAGAACATCTAAATATGTTGCACCCAACTGGAACACCAAGGTATTTGAACGGTAGTGTGGCAGCACACCGCATCCAATAACATTGGCCATGGCTTGAATATCATCATTAGACATCCCAACACCTGATAAATTGCTTTTGTGAATATTGATTTTAAGACCCGAAACCAAAAAGAAGCACCTAAGGATACAAAGCAGATTGCGCGTGTTCGTAGTCGACCATTCACCCGTAAAGATAACATCATCAGCATACATGAGATGCGAAATACGGAGATTATTGTCACCAATGGAGACTCTTATAGATACCCAAGTTCATAGCTTTACAGATAAAGGCGTGAAGACCTTCTATAGCCAAAATAAATAGGAAAAGAGAAAAGGGGTCACCTTGTCTAAGACCTCTAAAAATCTCAAATTCCTTCATGGGGGATCCATTAACCAAGACGGAAGCACGGGCATTACGGAGGAAACCTTTGATCCAAGAGCGCCATCTATAACCGAAACCAGTCTTGTCCATAACCAGATCCAGAAAGTCCCATTTTAAAGAATCAAAAGCTTTTTCAAAATCCACTTTAAAAATCATAAGTTTCTTCTTGTTTTTGCGATTCCACGCCATCATTTCACTTAAAACAAGAGGACCATCAAGGATGTTTCTATCATTGATAAAAGCGGATTGCTTCGGACTTATGCAGCTACCAATCACCATACTAAGTCTATTTGCTAGAATTTTCCCAATGATTTTATATTGGAACCCGATTAAGCTGATGGGACGCAAAATCCGTAACAAGAGTGGTATTAGAGACTTTAGGGATTAAAGCAATGAATGAGGAGTTGCACCCTTTTGGAAAAGCTCCTGTAGAAAATAATTCATGCACAAAACGACAAACATCAGCTTCAATAAATCCCAAAAGGAAGTAAAGAATTTTAAAGTGAACCCGTCCGGTCCCGGAGCATGGTCGCCACCACAATCCCACACAGCCCTCTTAATTTTGTCCCTAGAGATGCCACGTTCCAAGAACTCCGATTGGTCTTGAGGAAGAAAATTAACTATGTCGAAGACAGATGTGGAGGGAAAACCATCGAGAAGTTGAAACCTTTTTTGAAAGTGATTCATAAACTCTCCTTTAACAAGGTATGGATTTTCAATCCATTCACCATCACATCGGATACCTTTGATAGAGTGTTGTCGCTTGTTTTCTTCAAAGAAGCGTGAAAGAAGTTTGAGTTTTCATCTCCTTCCAAAGCCCATTTAATTCTGGATTTTTGAGCTATATCATTAGCCTCCCGCTCATCCAATTCTCCAAGAATACTAATGGATTCACGACGATCACATAAATCCATCTCACTTGCAAGACCTTGATCAATTTTGGTGTCAACGGAAGAAAGACGCAATAAATGATCTTTCTTAAGAGTAAGTGTTAGCCTTAATAGTTTTTATTAAAAGTGATGGTCATTCACATTTAGGAACTTTGTAACGTGTGTTAGATATCATGATAGAATAGTCAACGGGCTCGTGGATTGGACTAAGCTAAATGGGTACTAGTTATGATAAGCTTGCCAAATATCCAATCCAACCCATGTCCAAGCCCACGATAGCCCATAGAAATCCTTTAGGGCATTAAGTCACTTGTACTATATAAACCCCTCAAAGTCTCATTTGAGGGGTGTCCTAGAATGTGTGTGTTTGTATTTTTCCTTTGAAATAAACATCTCTCTTGTTTTCATCTTTCTTCACATACACGAGTTTCATAACATCAAGTCACCATCTTTCCATCTTTGTTTCTTTCATCTCTACGCATAGGTTTGTTGTTCGTGTTCTAAACATAACGTATTGGGTTTGTGATAAGGTTGATAGATTTAAGGTCCTACAATTGGTATCAATCGCCTAACAATGGTTTAGGAGTGTTTGGTTGAAGTTTTTTGTGTAGTGGTTACGCGTAGTCTCGTTCTCAACAAAGTCTTGCTTATAACTTTAATTTTTGCACTAAAATCTTCAAGATTCTTATGTATTGAGGTTCTTATAGTGTTAAAGAGTCTAGTTTTTAGAAAAAGTTTGAAGCTTTACGCGTTTTTCATCAGTTTTACACTAGTTTGTATTTCGGTGTTCATTTCTACGCATAAGCTATCTAAGCACTTTGGGTGATTAAGGTCAAAACTTTTGTGTTATTTGCGTGTTTTGAAGGATTTAAGTGTATCAGAAATTGTTTGAAACGCTGGGAATGTTTTACGCGTAAAGGTCAAAAAGTCAAAACCCTATTTTTACGCATAACTTTCTACGCATAAGCATTTGGTTACGAATCTTCGAGTATCAAAGGTTACTCAGTGCTTCCCTCACATTGATAAGTTTGTGGAACACTTCGACTTGTGGATATCTTTTACGCTGTGATAGTGTAAAGGATTTTTGGTTTTTAACCTAAGTTTACGCATAAGCAGAAAGCTTACGAGTAAGCACTCTATATAATTTAACACTTACGCGTAAGGTTTTTACGACTAAGAATTTTGTCTACGCATAAGCTTACGCTTAAGCTTAAAGGTTACGCGTAAGATACTGTTTACGCATAAGCAATCCTATGCATAAGCACCAATTCCTACGCTTAAGAACAGGTTTACGAGTAAGATTTTCAGCAAAACTTCAAACGGCTATAACTTTTGAACCGTAACTCCGTTTTCAGCGTTCTACCCCTCAAAACGACCGTGAGACCGCGGAGAATGACATGCCGAATGAACTATCAACCTTCAAGTCCTAAAACCGCTCCGAACAGAAGTTATTGAGGTTTTTAAGTTTTTAGAGCAAATTTTCACTACAACAACTGAGCTTAATCTTCATCAAACACAACTCCTTTATCGTTGAATCGATCCTACATCAACTTTATCATATCATACCTTCATCAATGGCAACTCAACAAGACATTCATGCAGCCGGTGCCAAAAACCGTCCTCCTATGTTGGAAAAAGGTGGTTATCTTCAATGGACAAGTCGTATGCTTCGTTATATCAAGACCAAACCTAATGGAAAATTGATGATTCAATCCATTCAGAATGGACCCTTCATACCTCGACAAGTCCATGTCCCTGGAGATCCTACTGGAACACCTCCCGTCCCACCATCTGTTCGATTCAAAAGAATCGATTACATCAAGAGGATCAGAAACAAGTCGACGTAGATGACATGGCAATTCATATTGTACAACTGGGTTTACCAAGAGACATCTTTGCTACTGTAGACAGTTGTGAAACTGCTTTCGACATGTGGGAACGTGTTAGACGACTTTGTAATGGAACAGAAATTGGTCAACAAGACACAGAGAACAAGTTGCTAACTGCATGGGAGAAGTTTACATCTACTCCAGGAGAATCCATTGAATCCTACTATGGAAGGTTCTGCATTTTAATGAATGAGCTGATCAGAAACAAGTTGACACCCAGAACTATCGTGAGCAACATCAAGTTCTTGAACAATCTTCCAGAAGAATGGGGACGCTATGTCACTATTGTCAACCAAACAAAAGACTTACATCAGGTGAACTTTGATCAACTCAACGATTTTCTGAAACAAAACCAAGCTGAAGTGAATGACGTCAGGAAAGAAATATTGGCAAAGAATCATGATCCATTGGCACTAATTGCAAAGACTCAAACTCCAGTGAATACACAACAACAAGCTTCATCATCTTCCACTAACAACAACTTGCAGCAATACATTCCACAACAACAAGTTGTTATTCCTCAACAACAATTCTATCCACCAGAACAACAAGTCAATCAACAACAACAATATCAACAATACCAGGAACAAGGAATCACTGATCTTGAAATTGAACAAGAGGCTTTGTCAAATGCATTTGAATTTTTGGGAAAAGCATTCAGAAGTCGCTATTCCACACCAACTAACAACAACCAAAGGATTTCATCAAACACTCGCAACAGGAATATTGCACAACCGGGTTTGAATATGGGTAATCAAGGACAAATGGTTGGAGTTATTGGGAATCAGCAGGGATATGCTACTGGATTTCGTATGGGTAATCAGGCGGTTCCGTATCAGGGTAATCAGTTGGGTCAGAATGTTGCAAATCAGAATGGGCAGACTGTTGGGAATAGAGCAGTGGGTAATCAGAATGGGAATGTTGCAGCTCCATTCGTTGGGAATTATGGAAATGTGAATCAGGGTAATCAGATTAAGTGTTATAACTGTCAAGGATTGGGTAACATGGCAAGGAATTGTCCTACTAAGCCTAAAAAGAAAGATCTTTGCACTTCGAAAGCTATCATGTTGGTACAAAAAGAACAAGCTGGACTTCAATTGAGTGCTGAGGAACATGACTTCATGGCCATTATGGATATTTGGAAGACCTCGAGGAAATCAATGCAAACTGCATCTTCATGGCAAATCTTCAGAAGACTAAGTACGACATCGATTCTCGACGCACCTCCCGCCTGACGCCAATGCAGATTCGAGGTACCAATCATTGATCCATGCTATAACAATGTCATATTTGATATGTTTACTCATGACGAACAGCATTCTATGACATCAGCACCTACTTACGATACATACCTGGACAATCTGAGTTGTAGCAATACTAACTCTGAAACTTCAGATGTGGATCCTAGTGGAGGTTGTGTGGCACAAAATATTGAGACTGATGAGGAAACACGTGCTTACTTTGAATCATTAATCAACAACTGTGGCATTGAAATTGAGAAAGTTAAAAAGGTCAATCGCGATGTTAAGGCCGCGAATGCTAAATTGACCGCTGAGCTTGAGAGTTACAAAGAGAACGCAAAAGCCTTTGAATTTCATAAAAACACATAATCAGAATTAGAAATTGGTTACCGAAATTCTGTTTTAAGAGAAAAAGAATTGCAACTCAAGTATGACACACTTGATGTGAATTTGAACTTGAAAATTAAATCTTTAAACAAGGAAATTTCTGATCTAAATGACCAACTTTCTAAACAAAAAGCAATGTTTTCTGATCTTGAAAAAGAGAAGAAGAAGTTGATAACTGATTTTTCAAAACGAGACGATTCTCTTCTTGATGAAATTCTTGACAAAAATGAGAAAATCAAAACTTTGGAAAATTTGCTTCTTACAACGGGTCATTCAGCTAAAACAAACAAGATGCTTTCTAACCAAGTAAATCCGCGTTTTCATACTAATCATAAAATGGCACTTGGTAACGACCCTTCTTCGTTCCTCAAGAAAGCTCAGAAACCTCAGAATGTGTTAAACAATGGAAATGTTTTGCATGAACCCATTATTGTTCGTGATTCTCTTGAAACGTTAGAACTATCTAAGGAGAGTAGAGAAAGAATGAAACAAAAAGGTCCGGAAATCAAACCTATTGATTATAATAAATGGAACAAACTTTCTGGAATTACTTTTGTTAATCAAAAAAAAAAGTCAAAGTTCTCCATCACACCAAGTGTTTCAAACAAAGAGTCAACAACTGTTTCAAAACCAGTTTCAAAACCAGTCTTTGTCTCCAAATCCCTTTCGAACATTGAACAAATGTCTTCAAACAATCCTTTTAACACAAGTGATGCGAGAAGTATTTTAGACAATGTGAAAACTAGAATTGCGGATCTTCAAGACACTGTTAAAACTAAAACCACTATTACACCTAACAACTGGTTCTCTAGTTTTGATATTGAACAAAGAAAGTTTTTTGAAACTCAAATTGCCCCTCAGCTGAATAACATCAACTCAAGGGTAATTCATTTTGAACAAGCGTTTTTGAAAGAAACAACTAACTTTGTCAAGGACCATAAATCCCTGGTAAAGCAAGCTAATGACTGTGTTGAACAAATCAAAGTTTTGGAAACTTTAAATGACTCTCTCTTCGAAGATGTTCTCACTACTGATATTATGTCCATTATTTTACAAACATATTCTGTTGAAGATCATGAAAAACTTCAGTCTGAGACCTCCGAAATTGTTTCAAAATATGAAAAAGCTCTTGAAAAACTTGAAAAAGAAAATGTCTCATATTTTAAACAACTTGATCAAAAAACTGAGGAATGCAAGTATGACAAATTGTCGTATGAGCGTGCCTACAATGACATGAAAGCGAAAAATGATCTTTTGAGGGCTCAACTGGAATGTCAAAAAGGAAAGGCAGTGGATACTAAGATTACAAAACCATTGACTGCGGAGAAAGCAAATGTTCCCAAACCAGTTTTAAAACCAAAAATGTCTGTTTCTATGCCTCCTCCAAAAGTCAATGAGAAAAATGATTTATCAAAACCAGTCACTCCACCTGCCTTGCCTAAACAAAATGTTGATAAAAGAAAAGCGGTTGTAGAGAACCCAAAAGTTTTAGCACCTGGCCTTTTTAAGATGAGTACCACTAATGCGTCTGCCTCCACATCTAAACCATATGGAACAAACGACATAAGTTTAGAAAAGCACTCTAAAGAGACTAGGACAGCTGAAAACACTTCTCTAGATAAAAATGTGAATCCTAATGAGTGTGCCTTACCTTCTACAGGAATAGGAAGCACCTCTAGGAGCAGCAGACTAAAGCCTAAGAGCAATACAATGAACAATAGAGTCTCGCTTGCCTCTAAGAGTATTCGCTTGAATAAAGAGAAGAAAGTAGAAGAACACCCTAGGAATTCACCGCTTTATAATAAGAAAGACATTTCATCTGAATGTACTGAACCTATGAACTCTACTAAGTTTAATGAATCTGTTGAATCTGTTTTTTTAACTTGCAAGAAATCTTTAACTAATGTTCATGATGATTGTGTTTCTAAGAATGAGATTGTTAAGCCTGTTAAGAAGAACGTTCCTAAAAGAACTTATGCTAAACGAGTAGGAAGACTAGTTGCAAGACTTAGGCTTTACACTACTGATAGGAAGCATAGCGTTTACTTTAGGGATGATATTTAGAAACCTACGGGTAGAACTTTCACACTCCAGAATGGTAGAATGAGTGAAGAACCTGCTTTCCAGTAGATAACTTCTATGAGTGTGATCCGGATTTTACCTCTAACCCAAAGGAACCAAAATCAAAATGGTTTCCAAAATCTTCTTCTTCTGTTATTGGCAGGTTATCGAAATATGTCTTTGGATCGTCGACTCGGGTTGCTCCAACCACATAACCGAGAATCTGAAGCTGCTGATCAACTTCGTCTAGAAATTCATGGGAATCGTTCGTTTCGGAAATGATCATGTAGCAGCTATCATGGGTTATGGAGATCTACCTTTCGGAAATTATTTAATCACTCGGGTTTTCTATGTCGAAGGGTTGGGACACAATTTGTTTTCAGCGCATTCTGATGCGATTTAGAGGTTGCTTTTAGGAAAAATGCATGCTTCGTTAGAAACTTGGATGACACTGATCTCTTAACCGGAATCGCGACACAAACCCTTGTATGCTATCGACATTAACCAAATGGCCTCTTCATCACCAATATGTCTTATGACACGAGCATATGGAACAAAGTCCTGTTGTGGCACGACGTTATCCCATCTCAATTTGACACCATCAACAAACTTGCCAAAGACAACATCATCAACGGACTTCCAAAGTTCAAATACACCAAGGATCACTTATGTCCATCATGCGAACAAGGTAAAAGCAAAAGAGCATCATATAAACCCAAATCCGTACCTAGTTCAGAAGCTAAGTTGCATATGTTGCACATGAACTTATGTGGCCCAATGAGAGTTGAAAGCATTAACGGTAAAAAGTATATTCTTGTAATCGTCGATGATTATTCAAGATATACATGGGTTAGGTTTCGAGATCAAAATACTAACACCGTGCATCATCATCACCTTTCTAAAACGTATTCAAGTACTTCTTCAAACTCCAGAAGGGTTGTAAGAATGCACAACGCATCGAATTCACAAATCGAGTTAAGAGCTTATTTTGAAGATGTTGAAATAACACATCAGACATCAGTTGTTAGAACTCCACAAAGATAATGGGGTAGTTGAAAGAAGAAATCGTACTCTTGTGGAAGCTCGCCGAACAATGCTAATTTATTCCAGTGCACCGCTATTTCTATGGCTGATGTTGTTGCCACGCTTGTTTCACTCGTAACCATCCCTAATCCATCCAAGATTCAATAAAACCCCATATGAACTAGTGAACAACAGAAAACCTGATATCTCTTACTTTCACGTGTTTGGCGCTTTGTGCTATCCGACAAACGACATAGAAGATCTGGGAAAACTGAAAGCTAAAGGTGATATTGGAATCTTCATTGGATATTCAGATAACTCGAGGGCATTCATGGTGTATAACAGAAGAACTAGGAGGATCATGGAGACGATGAATGTGAATTTTGATGAACTTTCATTGATGGCTTCTCAGAGACTCGCTCTAGAACCCGCACTAAACCAGCAGACTCGACACATCACCAGACTCATACCTCAAAGAGCTCAATCAACGCTTTGACAATCCTAGAGAACAAGAATGGGAGAATTTCTTCGAGTTAATGTTTGATGAATACTATGGTGGAACGTCGACAAATGCATCAAACCATCATTCCACGCAGACCCGCCAAAATCATCCACCACTACCAATGAAGATGCATCTACAACGGTCGAAACCAATGCACCAACTCCATCTACATCATCTACATCTACTACCATTATTGCACCCGTTCTACCGCAGCTTGATGAGCAAAACCAAAACCATAACGATGCAACGTTAGATGAAGACTTATTTGAAAATACATTTGCTACGGAATCACCGAATCATCTTCAAGATTACGAGAACCATCTAACTCGCACTCGTATAATCTACGGTATCCTTCTACTCTAAAGTGGACTAAAGACCATCCGCTTGAACAAGTTATTGGTGAACCGTCAAGGCCAATTCAGACGAGACACCAACTTGCCACCGATTGTGACTTGTGCATTTTCCTTTGCTCAATTAGAAATATAGAGCCAAAGAACATTCGTGAGGAAATGGCAGATCCCGCATGGATAGAAGCAATGCAGGAGGAACTTCTCCAATACCGTCTACATGAATCTTGGGAAATGGTTCCAAGACCCATTGACGTTCGCGCCATTGATTTTAAATGGTTGTGGAAGAACAAACGGGATGAAGAAATGACTGTAATTCGCAACAAAGCTCGTTTTGGCCAAAGGATACAGCACAAGAGGAAGGGATAGACTTTGAAGAGTCATTCACCGGTAGCCGCAGAGTTTAGACTAGAAGGCCAGATATTCTTAGCCTATGCAGCCACAAAAACATCACGGTTTATCGATGGACATTAAGACCGCGTTTGAATGGAACTCGAAAGAAGAAGTGTACGTGAGTCACCTGAAGGCTTCATCGACTTGGAACATCCGCACTACGCCTACAAACTCAAAAAGGCAATCTATGGTTTGAAACAAGCTCCGAGAGCGTGGTATGACGAATTGTCCTCTTTCCTTATCCAAAACAATTTCACCAAAGGAACAATTGATCCTACCTTGTTTACACAAAAATGCAAAAATGACATTTTGATTGTTCAGATTTACGTGGACGACATAATCTTTGGGTCCACTAATCCGAATCTTTCAAAACATTTTGAAAATCTCATGAAAAGTAAATTTGAAATGTCCATGATGGGGAACTAAAATTTTTTCTTGGTTTACAAATACATCAGTCCCCTCGTGGAATTTTTATAAATCAAGCTAAATATACACCTGAGATTTTGAAAAATCATGGTATGGATAATTGTGATTCTCGGAACACCAATGGTAACTTCACCAAAAATTGGAGCCGATTTGTTTGGGAAACCTATTGATCCAAAGAAATATCGGAGCATGATTGGTTCTCTCATGTAACTCACTGCTAGTCGACCAGATATTCATTTTGCTGTTTGCTTATTAGCATGGTTTCGTGCAAAGCCTACCAACCGCACCTCAAAGAGGTTAAAAGGATCTTTCGTACCAAGACATCCATTCACAAGGGTCTTTGGTATCCAAGGAATCCGGATTTGATCTAATTGCCTTTTCGTGATGCGACCACACACAGTGATCAAGTTACAAAAAAGTACATCCGGAGGAGCACAATTTTTGGGTGAAAAGTTAGTAAGCCGGTCTTCAAAGAAACAAGATTGCACTGCACTTTCAACCGCCTGAGTATGTGTCTCTATCTCGCTGTTGTGCTCAAGTTCTATGGATGAGAACACAACTCACAAATTATGGCTTTACTTTAGATAAAATACCTATGTATTGTGACTCGAAAATTGCCATAGCCATATCATGCAATCCTGTTCATCACTCAAAGACTAAGCATATCCGAGTCCGCTATCACTTCATCAAAGAGTACGTCGAAAATGGTACTGTTGAATTATTCTTCGTGAAGACTGATTACCAACTCGCCGATCTATTTACTAAAGCTCTTCCAAAAGAAAGGTTTAACGATTTATTTCGACGATTTGAATGCGAAGCCTAACCCCCGAGGAGTTAGAACGTCTTCTCGAATCTTCTTGAAAATGATTTTCCAAAAGCTTCGCTGTAAATATTTTTGAAAAACAAAATACAAAATTTGAAAACCAACAAAAGCAAAATATAAAAATATAAAATCTTTAAAAAATACAAAAACAATATAAAACCAAAAATACAAAAATATTCTTCTCACGACATGTCTCAGATAATCGATATTCTCAGACGTTTCTAGAAATGTCATTCAACAATGATATGGGTATGTACAGATGCTTGAGCGAGAGTTCTTTAATGTTTTTCAAAACATGTCGTTTCTCAAAATTTCTTCAAAAATGGCTTTCGATACTTCAAGACGATTTAAACCCGACTAAAATGATGACTTTTGATTATTTTTCAAATCAAAACTCGTGCTTTAATAGAAAAAATCAAGTGTACGCTTCACTGCACTACATTTAAAACTGGTGAGAAATCATCATCATCTTGAGCACCTTTTCAAGATTGTTCAAAAAGATTTTTCAAAATCTTTCAAAATATTTTGTGCTCAAGATAACTCCCTCTAAAACCCTTTAATTGATTATGCTTTATTAAAGGGGGAGTATAAAACAACATGTTCCAAATTCATGCTTAAATCATATGCGTTTGTCTCCCTAAAAGATTCTAAAAATGATTTTTAATCCGTTGATATCAAAAATATCACGATTATGCTATTTTTGAGGGGGAGGAGACGTGATTAAAATGTGATCAAAAATGTTTATGATCGGTGTTTGAATCTCATAATGAGCTCCTCGACCATCGAACCAATGAATTGACGGGAATCAAAGTCAGTAAATGTATCATTTCGAGAAACTTGTGATAGACATGAACTTACATGGGTCTAACTAGAAGGGTATTTCTAGACACTTAATTGTTAACACTACATTACCCATTACCCAATTCGCTTAACAAGTTTTCAGAAATCGTCTTAACAGTTTTCGGAAATTAATAGGTCCGGACCTCTAAGTACATTACCGAATAAAATTAACAAAGGTGCGGTCTTAACAGGTCCGAGCTAAGACACGTTAAGAGACCTTAAGAGAGGTTATATATATGTTAGAAAATAAACCCTACAACACTTCTCTTTTCTCTCATGCCCAATCCTAAAACACCAATATCACGAGACCAAAGAATCCTAAAACACCAAATCACCAATATCCTAAAACACTTTCCCCTTTTTCTCCTTTCTACTTTTTCTATCTTTTCATCTTCCTTTTTCTTCTTTCTTCCCAAGACCAAAGAATCAAAAGGTGAAATGATGTGAGATTAAACCATATCACGAGTCTTCCACAACGAAAGTGTTTCCGCTCTTGAAGCTTTTAAGGTCTCACCGCTGCATAAGAAGTTCTTAACTTCTTGTCATTTCATTTTTGGTTGTTTAAATCTTATCTGATTAAGCTGTGTTTTGATTGGAAGATTGTATTTTGGTTTTTATTATCGGGTTTTTAACTAGCAGATAATCGTTTCGTTGAATCAATTTAACTATCTTTCATAAATGGGTACTGCTTATCTTCCTTGTTAGGATTAAGTGCATTTAAATTATGAGGTATCTATAGATTTTTCATATTAGATTAGGATTAATATTTGTTACATTGTTTTATTCTATAGAACAAACATATCTTATTCTCATGTCAGATTTGGTATTTGATAAATTTTACGGTAGAAAAGGTTTATATGAATTCGACCCAAAACTGAATCTACTGAATTATAGGTGTTTGAGCGGTTTATATTGATTTTGACTACTCAATTACCAGGTTTGACCTACAAAACCTTTTTTCCTAATAAAATAAATACATAATATGTTTTCACTGCAAAAAGTGAGTTTGTTTCAAAGAAACTGATATGGTGAAATTGACACTTGGTATAGAACAAGTGCACATAACATAAAGGATGCTGTTTCTTTTTGGTGGGGTTGAAGGTTGATTGGCTTTTTTGATTGTTCTCTTTATGTATAGTTGAAGAATAAGTGACAAGTGCTATCTGAAGTATTTTAATTCTCAGATGCTGTATCTGAAGAATAAATGAGTCATTTGTTTGTTTCTGTCTATCCTTGCTAATTATCAGCTTAAAAATAACTGTCTCCTTGAAAAGTTTGTTTTCATTGCTTTCTCTAGTTATTAGTATATTGTAATTCGTTTGAGGTTCATGGTTTCCTTACTGTTTTGTTTAAGCTTCTGTTGTTTCCTTAGGTGTTCAAGTAATCTTAGTCTAGTGTAGGATAATTTAGTTTTCTGGTTCAAGTAGATTTTAGTAGTAGGCATTTAGATTAGTTTAGTTGATTAGATCACTTTTGTCCACTGCTCTGTGACAGCAATCAGTCCCCATAAGCCCCTTGTAGCCCTCATTTTTAGCTTGTTAAAAGCTCCACATTAGTTGCAAATTGTGGTTTTTAGGTAGCCTTTAGTATTTATTTCATCAGTTTCTGCTTGTTGAGGGTTTTAGAGATCATTGTCATGCTTATTTATAAGCTAGAAACAGCCCCATTCTGCCCCTTTACTAATCTGTTACAGCACCAGATATGTCCCAAGCAGCCTAGTGACCCCTTTTAATGTGCTTATTATGCTTCAGTAGCTTTGCAATATTTTTGATTAGTGCTATTTTAGTTGTAGATTTTTACAAGCTTATTTGAAGTTTTTTTTAGAAGCCTCATTTGGTTTTGAATGTCCTTAGCAGCCCACTGTTGCAGCAACAGTAATGTCGCAGCAGTCTTTTTTTATTGCTTTTAGCTTTTTAGTGCTTGGATATTTCTTATTAGGATGCTTAGTTTTAGAATAATGGCCATTTAGTCCTTAGTTTTAAAAAAGTTTCATTTAGTTCCTTTGTATGATTTGCAAAAGCTGAAGACAGAAGAGAAAAAATAAAAAATAAAAAAAAATAACGTAGCAAAAAGGGAGGGAGTGGGACTTGAACACCTGACCTCTAGCCCACGACCTCACACAACACACCCCATTCATCTGCGCTAGGGACTTCTTCATGTTTTAGTTTACACCATTCATCTTCTTGGTCTCGGTGTAATTACTGATTTTGCTTGTTTATCTTGGTTTCGCGTTAACTTTTTAACTATTGTTTTATAGGATTTTGATGATTTTGAAAGCACAGAATTTGTAACTAACAAGAAGTCGGAATTGAAATTGTATTTGGAGGAGCCAAGAATGGAAAGGACAAGGGAACTAGATGTGTTGGCTTTTTGGAGAGCCAATCAGTTTAGATATCCCATACTTGCGAGGATGGCTCGAGATGTTTTGACCATTCCAGTATCTACCGTCGTGATCGAGTCTACATTTAGTGCCAGCGGAAGAGTACTTGATCAACAACGAAGTTCTCTTAGTAAAGATACTGTCGAGGCTCTTATATGCACAAAAGATTGGTTATATGTGTTCAAATGAAATTGATCTTGATAAGCTCACTGAAGATATAATGTTGCTTGATGTTAGTGTTGAATCGGATGCTTCAAACTCGTCAACGTTTGAAAGAGGGATCCAGAAGGAAGAACCCGAGAAAAATGTATTTGAATAATGTTGCTTTGTACTCTAAAATCCAATAATGTTGCTTTGTACCTGTAACTTATTAACCAGTATGTTAACGCTTTGTTTTGGCTCACCTTTTGGGGATTAGATATGGAAAGTGCAGGTATTGTTTCGTTATGTATTTGGTATAAATTTAGTATTTTTGTTAACAGGTTCGTGTCGTGTAACCTGTTAATGTTCGTGTTCGAAAAAAATGACACGATTTGTTATCGTGTCGTGTTCGTGTTCGACCTTAACAGGTTCGTGTCTTAACAGGTTCGTGTTCGTGTCGTGTCGTGTGGATCTGTTATGCCAGCTCTAGGTCTAACCTTCTTTTCAAGAAGAGTTTACAACTTCAAGGTAGTTATTAGAGCTAGTTGTCACCTAAAAACTGACAATGGAACTCTTTAACTAAGCAACGTAACCGTGTCTCGTGGGGAATTGTCTATCATGAGCCGATCAATTCAAAAAGTGCGAACTCTACCCTCGATGTGCAGATTTTTGTTAAAACTCATAAGCACATGTGAAGGGGGAGTGTTTCTAAAAATATAAAACTCTCGGAGTGTCTCAAACACGTTTTCTATCATAAACACTCTGAGATATTTTCAAGAAAAATGGTTTTATGGCAACAATAGGACAGTCATGGAGTTATAAGGTAACTAAGGATAGGAAATCCGTCCTATGATCCGCCAGAGCCGGAGGGATCTACCCAAGGACATCACAAATAGTTAGTATTAGAAGTCCTTAGGAATGATTGAAAAAAGGAGTAATGTGAGAAAGGAGAAAGAAGGGGTTGAAGAATTAAAAAGAAAAGTAAAAGAAAGGGTGAAAAGAATTAGCCCTCCATATTCAACCTTAGGGCAGAAACCGGGTTCAATTCATCTGCTACTGGTTGTCACTAGATGACACTGGTATTGAAGACATAGACGTCATGGACCCAAAGGACGCACTGCACTAAACCTTCTAGCCACTCAATTCCTCTCAAAAGGATTTGTTTCATTCTCACTGGGAACCCTGCATAATCTATCGGCTTTCTCTTAGAGATTGCCGATATTGAAGAAGGAGACCCTCTCCCTAGTCTCCGCTCAGAAAACCAAAGTGCACTATTGAGTCTAGAGCCACGAGATTCATCAAAAGATCTCATAGGAACACATGACATGACATCGCTTGTTGTTCATCAATAAGGACACAAGTGATATATTATATAGTCCTACGCAGATCTTAGCAATCTGCCAGAACATTTATGAGAAGTTTCACTTCTGTGATTCTTCAGTGATTGAATGGAAATTCCTGCCAGGGTCAACATCAAGCAGCCCGACAAGAAGTCACGGTAACTCCGGATTACGCTTAGTGTGTCTCAAACGGTCTACAGTCGTGAGGTGATGTTTTGTACCTCTGACTCCATCCAACTGTAGATGTACTTAGGTATATCGCTATCTCACTTGTGGACTCCAAAGGAACGGCCTTTGTAAGAATTAGAGATGTTTTCACACTATGTTGTTAACACCCTCGAAATTCAAACTTGTAAGTGCCGGAATCCGCTTATTACTAACCTGTTTTTATGTTTTCTTCTTATGGAAGCTACGGAGCGGATTGATCGTGCAGACTCTCCACATGCTCATACCAACAACACATGAAAGTTCTCATCAAAATCAAAGGCTACTCAAAGTTAAAGATGATTCTTCGTCAATGCCAAAGAATCTACAAAGTTTAAAGACTCGAGAACCACATCATTGGTAACCAAAAGACAAATAGAAGTGTGAGCATGGTGGAGAAAGACGTGGAGATACCTAACCAAAGAAGTTGACAAAGCATTTCCATGGCTCTATACCACATTAACTGATCACAAAGCATGAAGGAACAAAGAATCAAGACTATTCTATATCTACACACAAAGTTCAAGCTCGAGAAAAGTAAAGATCTTATCAAGTGGAGCATCTTTTGAATGACCACCCCTTAGGGGGAGATTGTTAGCCTTAATAGTTTTTATTAGAAGTGATGGTCATTCACATTTAGGAACTTTGTAACGTGTGTTAGATATCATGATAGAATAGTCAACGGGCTCGTGGATTGGACTAAGCTAAATGGGTACTAGTTATGATAAGCTTGCCAAATATCCAATCCAACCCATGTCCAAGCCCACGATAGCCCATAGAAAGCCTTTAGGGCATTAAGTCACTTGTACTATATAAACTCCTCAAAGTCTCATTTGAGGGGTGTGCTTGAATGTGTGTGTGTGTGTTTTTCCTTTGAAATAAACATCTCTCTTGTTTTCATCTTTCTTCACATACACGAGTTTCATAACATCAAGTCACCATCTTTCCATCTTTGTTTCTTTCATCTCTACGCATAGGTTTGTTTTTCGTGTTCTAAGCATAACGTATTGGGTTTGTGATAAGGTTGATAGATTTAAGGTCCTACAGTAAGAGAGATTGACCTTTGAAGAGCAGCCCATTCTCGCATAACAAGCTTAAGGTTTTGAAGTTTTTTATTGAAGGAGATAAGGCCATTAGCTTCAACAATGCCATCATTCTTCCAAGTATCAACAACCATACTATGGAATCCCTCAATCTCGAACCACGAGTGAAAAACCCAAAATGGAGTCAGACCAAAATTAACCACATAATCTTTAATAAGGATAGGACGATGATCCGGGATACCTTTCTCCAAAATAACTCCAGAAATATTAGGGAATATCTCATAAAACAGCTTTGAGACTAAGAACCGATCAATCTTGCTCATTTTGGATCCCCACTTATCAGTCCACATAAACTTATAGCCACCCAAAGGAACATCAATAAGAGAAGTGTTAGACATGAAGTTATTAAAGAGATCAGCTTGCCTTTCATTATAAGAAGACCCGAATCATTCACCAGCATTCCTAACTTCGTTTAAATCTCCCATAGTAACTGAAATCCCATCCCAATTATTAATTAAATTTGCAAGAGAGTCCCATAAAACAATTTTACTCGACAGATTCTGAGGAGCATATACTGCAACCCACATAATTCTAACATTACTAGGAATCCACAAACCATCAATAGCTACATAATTCTCATTACATAATATTTTAGACTTTTTAAAGACTAAATCATTCCAAATACAAACAAAACCACCTGACATACCTCTAGCAGACGTAGAGGAAAAATCAAAATGATTATTACCCCAAACTTGACGCAACACCCAAAGATCAACATGAACCATTTTTGTTTCTTGTAATGCTAAGAAATTAACCTTATGTTTGTTACATAAATCTTGAACCCACCTCCTCTTATTTAGGTCTCCAAAACCCTAAACATTGATGGATAGGGAATTCATTTATCTACCTTAAGTTCTCCATTGTTAGCAATTAGAGAAGCAAGTGTACACTCACATCCCTCCATATTAAGACCCAATGCCAATCCGACCTTAATCGTCTCTTCCAATCTTTCTACCACTGAAAATCTGACACTCTTATGGGAACCACCAAGTGAGTTAGAGTCTGAAGCCAATGAGTCATTCAAAGAACGAACATCAGGAGCATGATCTTGCTACATTTTAGTTGAGAAGCCAGGTGGAATGTCATTAACCGACGAATGGTCATCAACACATTGTGGCGAAAAACCAGGTGGAAAAATAGGAGTCTTCGAGCATGCTGATTCATGAACAAATTTACTAGCTTTCCTATTAATGAGAGGTTCTAATCCGAATGGATCAGAATCATGTCCATCATCACCATGTACACCGACTTGTGGGTCAAAGATCCTCCTTTTCAGAATTAACAACATCTGCATTAAAAAATTCTTCTCCATTGTCGGCTAGAATGTCTCTAAACGGATCATCAACATTCTTCTCAGTCGCACTCTTGTCAACTTGAGTATAAGTATCCATATAATTCTCATCATCAGAAACTAGGCGTCCAACTACAAAGCTCTCGGACCCGAATAGCATAAGTAATTTTCCTCACAGTCACAAAGATAGTAGCAAAAATCAGTTGTGAATGATTAGATTTAATGCATAGACGCTTACTTAGCCGATTACTCATATCACAATCATCACTAAAAAGCATGTCACCCCACTTATTACATATAGATCGGAAGATATCATTGTCCCATGCATGAATAGGGACACCTTCGACTTCTAACCAAACAAGCCTTTCCTCCACCAGAAAGTCATCATGCCACGGTTTCAAAGAGGAAAACCATGACTGAATTCCAGTATGGTTAAGGAATTTATCTCGTGCCCCTAACGAATAAAAATAAAAAAGAGTCCATAGCCCACCCAAGTATTTGATGTCTACTTCCAAAAAACCTTTAGATCGGCATAAAGTGCGAGAATTGACAATTGAACGAAAATCCTTATAACAACCAAGAACAGTAAAAGGAAATTCGATAGCACCATCATGGGATAATTCAATCTCCGGATTGTGATCCCCACTATCCTCTCTAACCGAATAAGACCCCTTCATGTTATCAACACAAGGTGTCTTAGCAACGAACGCATAAGAATTAGTTTTGGTATTATAGGAACGGTCAGGAATATCAGCCTTGATGTTCCCATTCACACCTACACGAGGAGTAGTAGCAACATTGTTCCTATGAAACCGAGCCACATTAGCGTGTATTCTCAGCTTTCCAATCCACGTATTAGCCAATGAATCAATTAGGGTTTTAGAATTGGACACCTTGATATAACGACAAAAGGCGAACATCTGACCTAATTTATTCTTTCGCTTAGCTATATAGACATACACAAGAGTTCCCATCTTACCACAGATATTCCACAGCTCACCTACCGTAACATGTGAAGGGAAATTAGAAACATACACAGATAAAGAGATCTTTGCCAAATCATCAACATTGGATTTCTGTGAAATAGAGGGTTTCAGCCTATCAAAAAACCGATCGACAGTTCTTACGATTAACCTCCTGCCAATCGTTATCTCCCATTGAAGCAGATAGGGAAAAGATGAAAGGCAAGAAGCCCTAAAAACACTCGATTAATAAAAACCCTTAAAATGAAACGTAACCCTAATCCAAATGAAACACGTCAAACCAAATAAAAGGAGATTAGAGATCAATAATCAGAGATAAATCACCCTAACCAAACGATATTGAGTGAATGGTGATCAAACAGGATAAGGATTAACGATCGAAATCATAACCCTAATCTAATGTCAAGTCGAACCCAATACCGAGAGATTAAAGGACGCAACTCAGAGATTAACCTCGATAATCAAATGTTATTTAGTGATTGGTGATCAAAAAGGAATAGAATCAACGATCAAAGATGCAAGGTTTGAAGAATGGCCATGTCTTTGCTTGGTTAGTAGGTGTGTTTGAATGGTTACATTTTACCTTTGGTGACTTGTGATGATCCATATGATATTCTTGAATAAAGTTTTAGAAAACAGTATTGTTTGGTGATTTTTGTGTTGATGTTGAGAGTTTATATAATGTTTTCAGTGTTTGTTATAATTGGAAATGATATGTTTATATTAATATTTTTAAATGAAGATTCAAACATATAATTTGAAATTATATTAGTAGACTTTCGATTTTTAGAAGATTGCATTTATATTTCCTGTTGAACAAAAACTTGAAAAGATATGTTGCTATTTTGTATTGTAATTATATATTTCAATTATGAGATTTTATAAAAATATTGTAGAGTTTTCATTTTAGGAAATGATATTTTTTTAACATTATTTTTGAATGTAGTTTCAAACATATAAATAAAGTTGAAGTTTATTAGTTGTATTTCAAAGAATGATTGTATTTTCAAGCTCTTTTAATGTAAGATTGTGAAGAAATTCCATTTGAAAATATTATTACTTACAAATGATAAAGCCAAATCTCTATTTGCAATCGTATATAGGTTGCAAAAGTTTGTTATTCATATTTTTTGGTATATGATAACATCAAATAGTCTTGAATATTAAGTGTCAATTTCCCCCGATAATGCTTGTATTTTATATCATTTATATGGATTTACGCTTGTTTTCCTCTATATTTCACTTTCAGGTAAATTACGAGCATTGGAGCTAAAGAGACGTGGATTTGGAGAATTTATTGAAGATATATCATAGTATGCTCATTTTGAAGAAGTTACGGCGTAACTAAAGCGTGGCTCAGAAAACAAACTCAATGGAATATTACGGCGTAACTCTCCCTAATATTACGACGTAACCAACTAGGTCAAATGAGGTTCTGCGCCACTGCAAGCTACGCCGTAACTATTTTCTCTCACGGCAACAGATTTATTGAAGATACGGCGTAACTCCTTCCGTGATGTTATGCCGAACCAAAGATTTTCAGCCAAAATACTTAAGAATTTATGTTACGGCAGTAATACTCTTAACATTAGTTACGCCATAACCGATCTAGCCTATAAATACCCAACGAATTCCAAAGATTTCAAAGCATCCCACTTCACACACAACACCAAGTGAACGTGAGTAGAAGTCGAAGGCAGATCTAGAGGAGCATACGGAGCTATCTCCAAGGGAGAAATCACTCCCTTACGATAAGCATTAGCATTTTATCTTTTCTTTACTTTCAATTTATGTATTTCGTAATGTTAAACATTGAATCGATTGTTTTAGTTAATATGAGCGCTAACTACCTCTGGTGTCTGGCCTAGTTATGATTCCTAATTGTTTTGTTTATGCTTACATTGCTTCCGTATAATTATTTCTAAGTGTATGCATGCATAGTTTGTTGGTAGCTACCCTTGTTTCAGTAGTTTTGAATGGCGGTAGCGGCTAGTTACTTAGGAGATATGACCAACTGACCCTAAGTAGGTAGACTGAATGGGAAGGGTAAGATATGACCAACCGAAGACCCTTTCGCAAAGCGATTTGACCAACCGATCACCTACCGCTTGGATGAATTTAAGAAGAGAGGATGAGTGTTTAAGTTGCTAGCGCCTGGGAACTCATTGTTATGAATCTAGCATGTAGCGGTACTTAATGACTTGGCTTAGGGGGACTAAGAACAACTGGACTTATGACGGGTCACCGATTTCTCCAAGGAGACCCTTTGTCGATAGGTTAGACGAACTGACCAAATGTTGTCCTAGCGATTTTGACCCCACCTGAAGTAATTGGAAGTAATTAGACGTAAACATAACTAGTTAGGATGAATAACTAGGTTAGCACCCCTCTCCTATATTGATCACAACCCTCGCCTTTATTTGCTTTAGTAGTTAATTAGTTAATTCAATATCAAAATCATATTAAAATCTATGACGCCTAGACTTAGTTTAAGTCAGCCACATAGCTCTTGGGACGACCTCGGTTTTACCGAATACTACACACTACACACCGGGTACACCAGTCCGTTAGTGCATTAGGGTAGACCATAGGTATAACGAGACTTATAAATATTAAAACTCGGTCAAGAAAACTCTGCATCAAGTTTTTACGCCACTAGGGAGTTATATTTGGATTTTTATTAAGTCTTTCATTTTTGTTTGTTTTAAAATTTCTCAAATTTCACGATCTCTTTGCAAGTTTCAGTTCCATGGAAGTTGTTAACATTGATGACCTCACTCTCAGAAATATTTGGCGCTGACAAGAGAAGAACAAGGGTCAGCTCGTAAGACCGGGCGATTGGAGCTAATGCCTTCGAGATTAAAGACCAATTTATGAGGGAGCTTCGTGCTAACCCTTTTTCGTGAACATGGACGAAGATGCGTATGAACACGTTGAAAATGTCTTGGACATCGTGAAGCCTTTTCAACATTCTTTGTGTGTCTCTATGACGCCGTTATGCTACGTGGTTCCCATGACTCTTATCGGGCGCAAGAAGATGGATCGAAGATTATTGGCCGGGTGCTAATACATGGGCTCTACTAAAAAAGCACTTTATCCAGAGATATTGTCCTCCGTCAAAGATATCTAACCAGTTCTTGGAGATCCATAATTTCAAGCAAGAAGACGATGAAACGTTGTATCAAGCCTGGGACAGATACAACGATCTCCTCTACAAGTGTCCTACACATGATCTAAATAGCCAGCAAAAGGTCAACATATTCTACAAAGGAATCAAGCGTAACTACAAGGCGGATCTTTGATGTTTAAGGACCAATTCTGAGCATGAATCCTACTCTCGCGATTGGAGCCATCCAAAAAATGGCCGATCATTCCCAGAAATGGCACGATGGAAGAAGCAAAAGGAGCCAAGGCGAAAATCTCGATGGAATTACCGCCATCACTAATAAGCTAGAAAATCTTTGTCGAGATATGCTCAAGATCAGAGAAACTATTCATGCCATCCAAGTGGGTTGGGGAAACTGTGGAAGTGGGCATCTTACCAAAAAAAAAGTCCTCACATTAAGGATGATAGCACAATCGAAGAAGCTAAGTATGGAGAAAACCGACCATTCTATGGGGATAATATGAATAATAATGGGTATCGTGGAAATTATAACCGTGGGCCTTATGGAAAAAAAAGGCCCGGCATTGAAGAGACCATAAACAAATTCCTGGAAAGTTCAGCCCTGAAGCAAAAAGAACACGATAAATGTGTGGAAAACTAGAAGGGGGTGTTAAATAGTTTTACCAATTAAGACTTCGTTTTAAAAATATTTAGATTGACTTATGTCAATCTATTTAATTGTTTATGTCGGACGTTGATAGATAGATATATAAACGTGTAATGAAAGATAAAGAGTAAGAAGCACATAACCACTACTATTAACTAGTATTTATAGTGGTTCGCTACAAGGACACCTTCCTTGCCCTACTCCTACTCCCCGAAGTCACCTACTCGAGAGTTCGTAAACACTACACGACACCAATCTCCTTATGGCGGAGAAGCCTTCACAACGTCGCCTACTCTTTTCCCGATACTAGGCTAACCACCGGGTTCTTTCACTCCAAGGTGAACCACACCTAACACAACGTCGCCTACCCTTTATTAGGTACTAGGCTAAGCACTTAGTTCCATTACTATGGAGGAACTACTACCCATCACAACATAACACCTAATCTCAAGGAGATCCACTGTTATACAACACCATCAAGGATATCACCATCCTTGGAAATAAACAAATACTTATATGTATAACGATGCACCTCATCGATTATACGACCCAGGCATTCTTCCCTAATGCCACTTGATTTGATTCTTAGGCATCCATCACTAATGCCTTTGACACAACGCTTGGCACCTTTCACTAATGCCTTCGCCTTGACACCTTTAGCATTCTTCACTAATGCTTTTGACACTAACGCTAGCACCTTTCACTAATGCTTGTCTTTGACTTTTTCGCATCCTTCACTAATGCCTTCAACACAACATCTACTGAGGAAGAAAGAACTATCAACAAGAGAACCTTAGTTGTCTTGATGATGACGGAGTATGGCAACTCATGAACTTGAGCTTGCTCGACTTCAAAAAGTGGTGATCTCACCTTTAAGAGGAACCTAGAGAATCACACAAAAACAAAAGACAAACGATAGAAAGATCCCTTTGGATCATCGGTTAGAGAGGTACAATACTTGGAGAAAGTGATAAAGTGGTGAGCCAAAAAGGAAGAAATGGCTCACTATTTATAGAGGAAACGCTCCTCGATCCCACCGGATCCTCCTACAAGGGATCCGCTAGCGTAAAGCTAGGGATCCGTGGACGCCCTCTTGCCCATGGGTATTTTTGGTTATGGGTCATGGGTCATGAGTTATGGGTTGATCCATGGGTTTCTTTCTAGATACAATGTATCTCTAGAATACAATGAACCTAGTTAAGTGGTTTGGACAAAACCATGGGTTATAGGTCAATACCATTTATTAATTTTTACCCATTTTAGTATATACTTGTTTTTACCCATTTTAATATATACTTAGTTAAGTATATGTTAGCCCAATATGTAAACACTAGTTGTTGTACATATGTATCTCTAAATTATAAAATCACTTATACTTGTGTTTTATAAAAAACGTAGTGTGCGAAAATCTATTGGCTCAACAGCTTGTTACGATGTTTCGTTAAAAGATTTTACGCTTGTTATCGACTAAACACGCCGCCCCATTTTTGTTGGACACTAAATTTCGAAAGTTTGAATTGGATTTTTTACTCTCTTCCCTTTGGTCGTAAAACAAAAAGAGCCGAAAAACTAACACAAAGTTTTAAGAAAAACATGTAAAAGAAAAGATGTAAAGTGAGTAAGTGAGGGAATGGTTCTCGCTCTTAACTCCCCTTGACGAGTCCATCCCTTTGTGAGGGCGTCAAGCACATAAGAATAAGTGAGCTAATGTATTGCAATTATGTTTGCAATTGGTTCGTCCTTGTGCCGAAAATGCTCCCTGAAGATTTCAACTTTGCAATGGGGTGTCGAAGAGTAATCCAAATAAGGATCAAGTTGCCGATTTGCAATGTAGTTTGACACAAAGCTCCTATAGCTTTATGGTGTCATAATCTTCATGTGTATTTTGAAAATCTACAAAATAAAGGTTAGAAAACAAGAGTATAGTGCATAATTTCTAGCAAGTAAGACTCAGTAGTAATTTGTGCTTCGGACTACGGATCCCACTTCCCTTGTGGAGGGATCCCAGGCCATTTCTAGGGATTCTACTGCCTAGTGACAGCTTTCAAAGAATGAAGATATGCCAAACAATGCTAATAATGAGGTGAGATATGTATATAATTTAGCAAGCATAAACACAAAGTTACATGGGATATAATTAATCATTCAATAAAACCAAGAGATAATCAAACAAATCTTTAAAACTAAGAGAATGATCTAGCCATGCAAGTACTACTAATGCTAATGAGTTACCCAAACTCAAGATTCAACTAAAAGCTTAATGATGATCAAGGATGAGATAGGTTTCCTAAACGTTCTAAGTTTGAGCTTGTGACAATTATGCTCATTGTTGTTTAGGCTTGTTGACCTCTTCAAACGCTCGAGGAGGTGATAAAACATGAAACGCTGTCTTCATGTAGTTTATGTATTAACCTTTCAACATGTTGACAATGATAGCAATCCTTGTCATGGTTTTTAGCTTCTTGAAGTGGAGGTTCAAGTGAAGTGGTTGAAGATCCACAAAAGAAAGAATTGGTGGAGGCTCATTGAGTGGTGGCTCAACAATGTTCGGGGTGGTGGTAAGGAAGTGTCAACTTCTGGTCGGGTGGTTGACTTTGATGTCTCCTCATAAAAAATGGACTATTGGGGATAAGAGAGGTTGATATTGGTGCAAGTGTTAATTCAACACTTTGTTGCACAACCTTTTCAAGTGAATTTGTTGGCAGTGGTGGAAGATGAGATGGCCAAGGAGGTAAGTCCTCTAAGTTGTGAGAGTGTGGAGATGATTGTGACGTGGCTCTAGGCACCAATGATGTTGGTTGAGTTGAAGAGGGTATGTTTGGTTTAGTAGAGTTTGGTGATGATATCCTTGTGGGGAACAATCCCTTGGGGATTAGTTTGATTGGTTTCTTTGTAGGGGAAATCCTAGCTGTTAGTGGACTTAATGGAGATGATTTGGTTGAGGAAACTTCTTGTATGACCCTAGTAGGCTTCTTGGGTGGATGAGTTAGCACGGAGCTTTTCTCACATGAAATGACTAAGGAATATGTTTGTAATTGCTGAGAATTGTGTTGAGTTTGATGACTAAGATGTTCTATCAATATGACTTATAAAGAGAAGAATTTGGTAAGTGCATTTAAGACTTTAGCCACTAAGATTCTTAAAAATGTGATGATTAACATTCACAAGATTGAAGGTCAGAATTTCACCTGATCTAGGAACTTAATAAAGATGAGATGGAGTGTTTAAGTAAGCAAGATGAGCTTGAAATGATTGTTTTGGCTAGATTTGACATAATCTGTCATCCGGATCCCACCTTCCCTCTTTGAGGATCCGCTAGGCTAATCCTAGGATCCGATCTCAAAGATGAAAGTGTTAGAAATGAAGTTTCTAAGAGCTAAAACCTATATCATTTTGGGTGTTTCAGTCCTCCTAAGTATCTAAGATGAGGGTGTACTTGAGTGATCAAGAATAATGAATGTTATAGCAAATGATTGCTTTTATGGAAGGAAAATGGGACTAAATGACTACCAATGGTTGTTCAAGGATAACACTAAGAGTTTTGGTGGTGTCAAGTCATAATAAATGATCCTAGAGATCAGATTTTAGCTTGAGATGGAATTTTGAAAAAATCCTTAAAAAATCAAGGAAAACTAATTTTTGACCCACTTTGAAATAAAGATGACTGAAACAATTTAAAATTGTTTAATATGTCCACCTAAGTATTTTGAAAGATGAAAAACAATTTGTGAGTAATCGAAGTGGAAATATGGTGAGTTTTGACGATTTGATAAATTAAGATACATTTTGACTAAGGTCTTATGTAAGCTATAAGTGAGTCTAAGGCTTTCTCATCCTTGAAGTAGACTTAGTTGAGTTCTAATATCTTATGTTTAGCTAATGTGATGTTATCTAGTAAGCTATCTTGATGTAATGGATGTGATAATGTATCCGATGCCACGGATCCCACGGATCCCTCAAGGAGGGATCCGTTTAGGCTAATCCTAGGATCCGCATCTGCAGACGTAACCCCCTGAATAATGTGTAGATTTTGCACACTAATTAACTATTAAATTAAACACAAGTACAAGCATGTCATCACATAACAACACTCATTGATAATGGTAGAAGCAACAATATCCAAATTACCACAAACGCTAAAACATAATCATCCACACATAAGTCAAGTGTTAAAAATAAGCATATTCCTATTGTCTCGCCAATTCTTTTCTTTTCCTTTTTGACGACTTTGTGAGATGGTAAGCAAGATTTTGAATCATGCCTCTCAATTGTTTGAATTCATGGTCTCGTTTGGAATGGTTGGAAGTTGTTCGTAGTAATCAAAGGGTTCCAATTCAATGTTGGCTATGGGGTCGACATCTTCTTCTTCTTCATTTTATTCTTCTTCTCCTTCCGAGGAGTCCGAAAGAGCTTTAGGTTTCTTTCCTTTGATCATGAAGCGTTTAGAGGGTATTTTGGTAAGAGGTACCATTACATGATTGGCAAAGAAATTATCATTGTTGATAGGAGATGGTTGCAATGCAGTAACATACTTACAAAGTCGTGTTAGGAGCATACCATATGGAAGTACCATGTTGGAAGCTTTGAATACCCCGGCCATTCTCCTTACCATGTAATAGGCGAGATTAAATGGCTTTTGGTGGATAAGACAATAGATCATTTGCACAAGACATGCGTTTGGATGATCCTTGTTACCAACTAGGCTTATAACGTTTTCCCTAAGGATTTCTTCCCATTTTTTAAATATGGGATGCATTTCGAAAAGTTCCATTTGAAAAGGATCACGGTGAATGAGATTTTTATTTCGGTTGTAACGGGATTGGTAGGTCCTAATGTTGAAGATAGTATCGAATGGTTTCGGATCATCGAGAGGAGTATCGAGATAGGTTTCAAGTGCAAGGTTTTGAGCATTAATTGCCCAATCTTGAGAGTACATACAAATTCCTTCACAAGGAATGCGAAGAATTTAAGCGAAGGTGTTGAGCGGAGAATGAAGCGATATGATGAAGGCGATTGAAATGTTATCATCGGCGTTTCGAATGATCCTAATTATTTTATAAAACTCAAAGAAACAGGACAAATTTGTTCATTATCAAGAAGACAATCAAAATTGATTGCCGAAGGCTTGACTAATATTGGTATCCTCAAGGAAACATTCCTTGATTACCCACCTTCGTGGATAAGTCGCTTTTTCAAGTTTTGAAGACCTTGCGGTCGGTTTTTGAGAATTCCTCATTTCGATAGTAATGAGTAAGGTAATGAACGGTATCATGATGATCTTCTTGAGTGGCTTTAGGCATGGTTGGTCCTAGAAACACAAATTTTCCAATTAGGTAAAATTTAGTTGAGATGGGTTTATGGTTTTTATTTGTATTAACAATGTTGTGAACACGATGTGATCTTAATTATGTAAAAAGCCCTTTTTAAAGATTAATTTTTGAAAACCCTAATTAGATTAATTTATTAGAGATTGTGAAACCATAAACCCTAGGATGAGGATGATGAAAATTGGAACAAGTTAGTGTAAAAACTTACAATGGTGTACTAGAGAGGAGTACTTGAGGGTATGGAGTCCAATGAGGATGAAATCAGTAGTTTAATCGTTTTTTGTGTTATGTAAGGAGAGGGAAAAAGATCGTGATTTTGAATGCGTATAGTTGTGTTCTTTTCCACGGCCCCGATCCCTTGTATTTGGGATCCAGCTAGTACAACTAGGGGATCCGCCACGGGACGTAGGGTTGTTTGGCATTATTTTTGTAATAGGCTTATAAGCTAGCTTACTAAAAAATAGTTTGGAGGTATCAAATGAAAGGTTGTTTTGGTCGACGGTTTTGATAAGTTACTTATCGAGAGTTCATATGTGACGCATTCAGTTAGTTTAATCAATCAAAAGAAATACTATTCCCGATGATGAATAAGACGGAAAAGTGACGAAAGAGACTTTTAAAGAGACTAGCAATTTTTAAACAAAGAGAACTATGATATCAATAAACTCATGTAAGCTATATAATGAAAATTAAAACACACCTCTATGCTTCTTGGTTTGGCATACTACCAGAAATACTTCATGAGCTCTTAAAGTAATCCTTTGTACTTGGCGACGAATTGTGATTACTTTTAGATCCTTCCTTGAAGGTTGACTTCATTATTCTTTGAATAGAAATGAAGGTTTTGGAGAGATCCTAGCATGAAGATTTCTTGAAACAAAAAAAATGTTAGGATGATCTATCAATGTCCAACAAAATTATTTAAAAAAAATGACTTGAAAAATCCTTCTTTGTAGTTTTCAAACATACACGGATCGTATCAAGTTTTTAAAGTACAAATACTCTAAGAAACTTGGTAACAAGCTCGATGCCAATTGTGGAAAACTAGAAGGGGGGTTGAATAGTTTTACCAATTAAGACTTCGTTTTAAAAATATTTAGATCGACTTATGTCAATCTATTTAGTTGTTTATGCTGACACAGATATATAAACGTAATGAAAGATAAAGAGTAAGAAGCACATAACCACGATACGAGTATTTATAGTGGTTCGACTACAAGGACACCTTCCTTGCCCTACTCCACTCCCCCAGTCACCTACTCGAGAGTTCGTAAACACTACACGACACCAATCTCCTTATGGCGGAGAAGCCTTCACAACGCCGCCTACTCTTTTTCCGGTACTAGGCTAACCACCGGTTCTTTCACTCCAAGGTGAACCACACCTAACACAACGTCACCTACCCTTTATTAGGTACTAGGTAAGCACCTAGTTCCATTACTATGGAGGAACTACTACCCATCACAACACAACACCTAATCTCAAGGAGATCTACTCTTTGTTACAACACCATCAAGGATATCACCATCCTTGAAATAAACAAATACTTATATGTCTAAATGCACCTCATCATTATATGACCTAGGCATTCTTCCCTAATGCCACTTGATTTGATTCTTAGGCATCCATCACTGACACAATGCTTGGAACCTTTCACTAATGCCTTCGTCTTGACACCTTTAGCATACTCACTAATGCTTTTGACACTAACGCTAGCACCTTTCACTAATGCTTCGTCTTGACTCTTTCGCATCCTTCACTAATGCCTTCAACACAACATCTACGGAGGAAGAAAGAACTATCAACAAGAGAACCTCGGTTGTCTTGATGATGACGAAGCATGGCAACTCATGGACTTGAGCTTGTTTCGACTTGTGATGATATCGCCTTTAAGAGGAACCTAGAGAATCACACAAAAACAAAAGACAAACTACATAAAAGATCCCTTAGGATCAGTGGTTAGAGAGGTACAATACTTGGAGAAAGTATATGTGAAAGTGGTGAGCCAAAAGGAAGAAATGGCTCACTATTTATATAGGAGAAAGTTCATCGTTCCCGGATCCCACGGATCCCTCCTACAAAGGCTGCTAGCGGCTAGGGATCCGATTCCTCTTTGCCCATGGGTATTTTTGGTTATGGGTCATGGGTCATGAGTTATGGGTTGATCAATGGGTTTCTTTCTAGATACAATGTATCTCTAGAATACAATGAACCTAGTTAAGTGGTTTGGACAAAACCATGGGTTATGGGTCAATACCATTTGTTAGTTTTTACCCATTTTAGTATATACTTGTTTTTACCTATTTTAATACATACTTAGTTAAGTATATGTTAGCCCTATATGTAAACACTAGTTGCTGTACATATGTATCTCTAAATCATAAAATCACTTATACTTGTTTTAGTGTTTTATGTGAAAACGTAAGTGTGTTAGAAAACTATCGGGTCAAACAGTTTTACGTATTTTATTTGTTTCGTTAAAATGATTTTACGTTTGTTATCTACAAAACATTAGAAGATCGTAAAATATAAATAAACATTTTTACGGTTTATTTGTATTAACAAAATGGCTCAGGGATTTCCAGGAAAACACAAAACAAATCTCTCGACCCACACAACCCAAAAACCTTGAAGCCATGGTGGCTTAGTGCTTAGAGATAGAGATGAGTAACATTAAACTCAGGGGACCAAACCTATGGTGGTGCAATGCAATTTTTGCCGATGATAATTCACAGTGAAGTAATTGAAGATTGCCATTCTCCAACCGAAAATAGAGAAGACGAACGCCGACAACCAGTGCGCTACGCCGTAACTATTTTCCCCGAAGTTACGACGCAACCATGATTCGTAAAGCGTAGCTGCGTAAATATGTTTATTTTCAATTAATGATATTAGCGCAGATGGGTTAGTCATTCCATGTTCAATTGGGAGTCATGATATCTTGGGGGTAGTGGATTTTGGGTCTAGCATAAACATCATGCCACTTTCCATATTCTTAAAACTCAAATTGATCCATCTTTGGAAAACGAATATAGTGATTGAGATGGCCAATATAACCAAGATAATTGCCTTAGGAATTTACAGTGGTACTTGTGTTAAGATCGATAGGTTTGTTTCAGCCCCTGAATTTGTGGTTACGGACATGGAGAAAAACACGGGAACGCTTGATTCTTGGTAAACCGCCTTGACTCTGGGCTACTTTGGTGATAGAGTAGAATTTAAAATGGATAAATACTATGTGCCATGAGCAGGATGAAATAATGACAAGCGAGGATCCAAATGAGATTCAAGTGGAATATTCCGATAGGTTTCCTCCTTCACATTTTGGCCACAGGACCGAAGTTAAGTGATGATGACAACAAAGGAGGAGATGATGATGTCCAAACTTTGGTGCCGAAGTTATGTTGTTACCGGTAAACTTCATGTTGTACCCGAAATTTCTTTGATTGAGGGTTCTAAAGTTACATTGCTACGGTTCTCCTTTTCAAAAAAGATGTAATAGGGAGGAGAATTTCTCATTCAAGGATAAAAAAAGCGTAAGTTTGGTGGTGTTGGGAAGATGAAAAATTAATCAAAAAGCGGTGGATTCAAGGACATGATATTATGAACTATTGGTTCATCAGAGGTAGATTAGACTATTCATTTTTGCGAACCGTCTATGATGTCTAATGATTTCACCCGAGCATGACCTACGCGGCGACCCCAACCGAAAGATCTCGATGGAGGAGAATTCCCAATCCTAATTGGCTCAAACACAAGGAATAGGCATTCTTTGACGAGGAAAGAAGAATGGAAGTTGGATACAAGGGAATCTCATTTGAAAATTGGTTAAAAGTAAAATTTGGAGTTGTCCGTCAAATGGGTAGTCGAGGCTAAATTTCGCTACTAATGGGCTTAAAGCTAACTTTTGCAAGAAAATCGATATTCCTTGACTCATTGTTCCTCCTGTTTGGGACCAACCGCCTTCAAAAAATCGAACAATGAGGAAGTTGGCCAAGTCCAAAGGCCACCATAAAGCCCCGAGGCTCTAAGTCTAACTTAAAGACTCATAAATAAAGAAAAGTGCTCTTTCAAGATACAACCCGAATTATCCCTTTCATTTGTTTTATTTCTATTTTTGTTGGTTTTGTGTTTTAACCATTTTTGCGGATTTCGGAAATGTTTACAATGCCGAACGGGACCTAATATATCCATAGTTCAAGCAGAACTCAATTTATGGTTACTACAACATACTTTTTGCAAATAGCATTTGAGCATTACCATTACGCGTAATCCCATTCAATGGTTTTACCGTAGCCACACTCATGTAGCATCTTTTTGATTTTAATTACTTACGTAACTCCTTATTGAGTTACGACGAACTATACTTTCAGAACACTTCTTCATTTTAAACACAAGAACCTTGTATTATTTTTCAAATGAACTTTGGGTATGTTCCCGCTCAGAGTACCACCACTTGGGACAAGTGGGTTCGCCAAATGCAACTGCGATTCTATGAAAGAAAGTTATGTGTTTTTTCATTTTTCTTTTTTATTTTTAGAATTATGCTTGTCGGTAGTGTGATTTCAGTGGATTGCTCATGGATGCTTGCGCTAAGGCACGACTCTTCGTGGCTTCTTTCTTTTGAAGCAAAGTGGAAGTTCTCGACTAATTCTACTTTTCTCTTTCATCTTTATTTAACGCAAAAGGGACTTTGTACACCAAGTGGGGGGGAGTAAATTGTCTCTTGAACTTTATTTTGCCCTCGTTTTTCTAGTTTATTTCGAAAAATTATGCCATTTTTAAAATTTTGACATGTTTTTCTTAACCTAACTAGATTAGACCCTAGCCGAGCATATTATAACCCTTGATATTATATGGTGAGATTAGCCTTATCCGTTTCCAATATTTTACCCCAAATTCACCAAATTATGAGTGTGCCAGTAGCTTGTAAACTTTAGAACTTGGCCTTTGCATCATTTGAGACCATAGACGAGGTATGTTGAGTTAGCTCGATGTATTTGGACTTTTCAGTTTAAGAAGGCAGTATTATAGGATTATCACCCAAATAGCCTATCATTGTGTGTGTATCGATTAGTCACCTCGACTTCTCGACCCCCATGTTAAACCTTTTTGTTGCACTCACCTTTAGTGCAAGATACCCCTAAATACACCCTTCTGAGCCATTCCCTTCATTTTGTTCACCCAACATATTGTTTCGATACACCATTACACCTTAGCCTACGTTGTAGTCTTTATTTGTAATTGGGAAGTCATTATTTGCCTAAGTTCAAGGTTCAAGTGGAAAGGTCCGGGAACGCTTCGCCGATGACATATCCTTAAAGATCATTGAAGACCCTCAAATTCTCTTATTGTTCATCTCAAGGATGTTATGTGTAGTTATTATGTTATAAAAAAAATATAGTTATTGTTATTCATTTGATTGTAAAGTGCGATATTATAAGCACAATTGGTATGAACTTAATATAGATTTAGTATCGAGGAAGCCACCTCGGTCACATTTGAAGAATGAAGTTGGAAGTGTGCCCATCATGACGCCCTCTAATGGCACATCCACCGTTATATCATGATCCAATTTCTTGACTTCAAACTTGAACTTTGGGCTAACGGTAAGTGGTGATGACTTAGTTGTAGATTTAGACTATTTGCTTGATTTTATTTTACACCAATTTTATCTCATGTCTTATCCTACCCTTAGTCATGAAGCGTGTCTAGGTGATGAAGTTTAGCAATCTTTGGTGTCTTTGCCATGGATTTGGTCATGTATCATTGATTTTGTCCACTTCGCCGTGACATGTTAGTAATGGCATATCACCCTTAACCTTTGTCGTGTCTACCCATATTGCCTTCGAGAATTGTTTAGTTCTTAACTCTAGTGGTGGAGATTTGTGTAACCGCCAAGCTTATGATAGAATACATGCTATGACTGTGTAATGAGTGATCACCCCGAAATTGACACTTAGAATAGTTGAGAGATTTGAGTGTTTTGTTCCATTTTCGTGAGGTGTTCGGCTTTGTTTTATTCTAGCATAAGGGATTTGTAAACTTATATTTTCCAGGTAATGGGAGATATCTTTTAGGAATCTATCTAATAAGGTCTACTTGAGGGCAAGTAGAGTTCAAGTGGGGAGATATTTGATAACATCAAATAGTCATGAATATTAACTATCAATTTCCCCGATAGTGCTCAGATTTTATATCATTTATATGGATTTACGCTTTTTTCCTCTATATTTCACTTTCGTGTAAATTACGCAGCATTGAGCTAAAGAGACGCCGATTTGGAGAATTTATTGAAGATATATCATAGTATGCTCATTTTGAAGAAGTTACGCAACTCTCTCTCACATTACGCAGAACCAAAACGTGGCTCTGAAAACCCACTCAATAGAAGATTACGACGTAACTCTCCCTACGACGTAACCAACTAGGTCAAATGAGGTTCCGGCCGCAGTTTACCGCAACTATTATGCCAATTACGGCGTAACTCCTTCCGATGTTACCGTGAACCAAAGATTTTCGCAAAATACGAATATCCGGCGTAACTCTTAACATTAGTTACGCCGCAACTGCATATAGGCCTATAAATACCCCACAATTCAGCATTTTAAAGCATCCCATTTCACACACAACACCAAGTGAACGTGAGTAGAAGTCGGCGCGATCTAGAGGAGCATACGGAGTTCTCCAAGGGGAGAAACTCCCTACTCGATAAGCATTTGCATTTTATCTTTTCTTTACTTTCAATTCATGTATTTCGTAATGTTAAAAATTGAATCGATTGTTTTAGTTAATATGACTAACCACCTCTAGTGCAGGCCTAGTTATAATTCCTTAATTGTTTTGTTTATGTTTATATTGCTTCCACATAATTATTTCTAAGTGTATGCATGCATAGTTTGTTGGTAGCTACCCTTGTTTTGGTAGTTTTGAATGGCGGTAGTGGCTAGTTACTTAGGAGATATGACAAACTGACCCTAAGTAGGTAGACCGGGAGAGGGTAAGATATGACCAACTCGACTTTCCTTTGTGCGATTTGACCAACCTGATCACCTACCGCTTGGATGAACTTAAGCTCGGGGATGAAGTTTAAGTTGCTAGCTTCCGGGCACTCATTGTTATGAATCTAGCATGTAGCGGTACTTAATGACTTGGCTTAGGGGACTAAGAACAACTGGACTTATGACGGGTCACCTGATTTATCTAGTGGGACCCTTTGCTGATAGGTTAGGACGAACTGGCCAAATGTTGTCCTAGCGACTTTGACCCCACCTGAAGTAATTGGAAATAATTAGACGTAAACATAACTAGTTAGGATGAATAACTAGGTTAGCACCCCTCTCCTCTATTGATCACAACCCTCGCCTTTATTTGCTTTAGTAGTTAATTAGTAAATTCAATATCAAAATCATATTAAAATCATGACACCTAGACTTAGTTTAAACCATCAATATTATAGCCTATCACCGCCAATTTTACCGCCACTACACACGCATCGGGTACATCGCCTAATGCATTAGGGTAGACCATAGGTATAACGAGACTTATAAATATTAAAACCTGGTCTATAAAACCTGCATCAAAGATATTAGGATATACCTTTTATTGTTTGTGATAAGTAAATTTTGGTATGGTCTTATGAAAATACATCATATACTATTCGTGAAGTGGAATTACAAAAGTAGTATTGTGTAAAATAAAAAAACATGAGTGACATAAAAAGGAAAAATATAAAATTTCTAACTTCTTCAACTGAACCATTACACATAATATACCGTAAATTGGCAAATTAAACAACCCAAAGTTCAAATCCAAAATAGCAATACCAAAACATAAATATCTTCCAAAAGGAATTATCGAAATAAAACAAAGTAGCCTTATTGAGAAGAAAATATATGATGCACCAATTTCAACACTCCTTTTCTATCTTCACTTGAATATTTTAGACATCCTCGCTTCATACTCCACTTCATCGAAATCATCAAGGTCAATGACTGCGCTTGCCAGCTTCCTGAACCACCTTCTGACCTACATACTTCATCTTTTCATGTGGGTGTTTCTTCTAAGCTAAAAGGAACACTTTGAGAAATTCTTGCGACGTTTGTGGACGCAACATTTGAACCAGAGCTTGCAACAGGAGTTTGAAGTACATCATCATCATCATCCTATCAAGGTATTTATTTAGAAAAAAAACAGGGGGCCTAAATATGTATTAATTAAATAAAATTAATGCATTTGATACAAACCTCTGTGATGAAGTCTTTTTTAAAGACCTTGATCATTTCAAAGATCATCAGACATCTTTGTCACCTAATAAACATGATGATTCTTGCTTATGTTCCACTTATATATATAAATCGAATAGTAACTTTTTCCCAACTATTCCATTTATGAGCTCCTCAGGGAACATGTCTTCCGCACTCACTCTATATTTCTTTCAATTTGTAGCATGGGACACCAACCAAAGTATTGATCATATCATCAAACAAAAGTAGAGAAGGTAACCGATCGCCAATTACTCAGACGATAACTTTGTACCTACAATTGAAAGTCCAAATATTTGGATTATTTTTATAGCCAAAATGGATTCTGAAACAATAAAAGGTCACATGTTGTGACAGTAACGTATGTAAGTTAATGTTAGTTCATACTTTGGTCCTATAGCGGTAATATTTTTATGGACTTCGCAATTCCAAAGTTGTATCTTTGACTTTCCTGCTTTGGATGACGGCTTACCAGATTTTTTCCATGACAATCCATCTTCATCATCGCCATTTGCTATCCTACCACACCTTTGCAACCGGATATACGCCCATCCAAACTCTTGGTGGATTTTGTGAACTTTCCCATACACCAAGCAATCATATTTCTAAGTAAAATGTTAAAGGGGAAAATGTTAACTCAAATGCGATTGTTAATATATGTCATGCATTTCATAACCATTATGTGAAGTGCTTTTGTAATCCTTGAATGTAAGAATATCGCTTGTCCGATCTAACCTATTGAAGTTATCAAGATAAATGGCACATTTTGAAAGCTATCTTTGTATCAAAAATGCATGACAGATTGACCGGAAAATAACTTATATTTTTAGGCAAACACATAAAGCATAAATAATGTTGTTAGTGCCTAAAGACTAAAGACCAAGCAATCATATTCAGAAGCAAAGATTAAAGGGTATTTTTGTTCAACCTAATCATCTATAACAATTTTCTAAATGGTTTTCATGCGCAAACACGATTGAAGTATAAAATTGTAATCCTTGTATGTAAATAAAGAGCATTGTCTCGATCTACTATACAATCATTTAACTTACAAAAAATATATGATATAAAAAGCCTAAATAGCTAATCGTTGTTTATGCTTCAAGATTGACAAAGAAATTAACGTGATATTGCCTAAAGACTAAAGACAAATAAATCGTCTATAAGCAATTTCTAAATAGTTGTCATGCATTTGGTAAAACAGATTGTAAAATAAAATATTAGTGGGGATTTTTGATCAACTTAGTCATTTATAAGCAATTTCAAATCCTTGTATGTATATCAAGATTGTAATCCTTGCATTCCGAAACATATTAAAAACGCCTAAATACTAAAGACAAATCAATCGAATATTAATTAACGGTGTTAAAGTAGATTTTAGTTCAACCTAATCATCTATAAGCAATTTCTAGATAGTTGTCATGCATTTGATGAAACATATTGTAAACTAAAATCCTACTCCTTGTATGTAAATAAAGAGCATTGTAATCCTTTAATATCTTACCCCATGATTCACCGAATAGACCCAACCATTTTTTATTGCACCACCAAATAACTCATCCGGTAAGTTCTTTCTTCACGGAGTATAGATACTTATAGCAAGGTTTGCGGCATCATAACCATCAACTTCCTCGATATTTGTTATCAACCGCTGAGATATCATTATTCAACGGTTCAATTTTCAGATCATTATGATTGTATTGCTATGACATAAGAAATCCATAGAATATTATACCTCTTCGTGAATGCATGGATTTCGTGTAAATCATTATCGATATGAAGCTTAGTAGCAAAACCAAAGATTGCCGACCGATGGTTTTTCTAAAATGAATAATAGAATTGCATTAGTAAGCCACCATAACAAATATACATCCAAATATATAGGTACTTACTATTGAAATATTTGACCTCGCCAAGATCATAACCACAGTTTAGATGATTCAGTTTGCTCGCATATGGCTTGAATTTGTCCGCCAGTCATCAAAGAAACAACACTCTAATTCGTCCACTCGATTATCATTAAATGAATAAAATATGGTTGGTAAATATACAGAGATATTGATTAATTGTAATATAATTAAAATAGGACTCAAAGGAGTGGCTCGTAAATCATACTCCACATCTTGTAGCGGTGATCAGCTCGATTCTTTTCCATACAACTCATAAGATGGAGTGGCTCGAAATCGATATTACGTACCAATAACATATGTATTTCAAAGAATGAAAAATGAGTACGATATATAAGTCTATGAATATATTAACAGAATTACTATGGTGAAACTACTTACCAACCATATCCCTTTCACCAAATGCTTTGAGGTGAAAGTTCGAAGGTTTCAAAGCAAAAACCTCGCACATTATTGTTAAATGAGTTGACTCTAGTAACCGCCTGCGTGTTTTTAAGAAGCTAATTTTGAATCGGTGGCTAAAGCGGAATTTGCCATCGTTCTCGCCAACGCCAAAATTCGAAATCTTATAGCAAGAACCTTCATCCAGAATAGCTAAGAACTTGTTCATTTCAGATGTCCTAATACTCCCTTGGATCTTGTTACCCTGCAATATGGTTTTACAATTTGAATAACTGAAGATAATATCGTTTGTCTGCTCTAACCTATTGAAGTTACTGAAGATAATATATACATTTTGAAAACTATCTTTTGTATCAAAAATGCATGACAGATTGACCGGAAAGTAACTTATATTTTTAGGCGAACACATAAAGCATATATAATGTTGTTAGTGCCTAAAGACTAAAGACCAAGCAATCATATTAAAAAGCAACAATACTTGATTAAAGGGATTTTTGTTCAACCTAATCATCTATAACAATATTCTAAATAGTTGTCATGCATTCAAAACACATATTGAAACATAAAATTGTAATCCTTGTATGATTATTAGAACATATATTATAAAATATACAAACCTCTGGATCTTGAAGAACTGTTTCTAAACCCTAAGTTTCATTGGGTTTTCCCTTTGGATGACTTTTCCAGATACTAATGCATCTGGCCAGAATCTTAACATCATCCATCATAGGGTCAATATCCGAAAGCAATGTGATTTGTTGGTCCATTGTTTAAACTGCACAAAACATAGTATTATTTTCAAATACTGACTACAACAGCAATGACTGGAATTTAAACAAACAAACAGACATTATATTAAAAAAAAATAAAAAATAAAAATAAAAAATAAAAAAATAAAAAAATCCTATACATGTTATTATAGGTTTTTAAGATAGTGGTTTGATTAGCTACACATGTACTCAGTATTTATACAGTGAAGATTAGGTTAACTGAAGAACATTTAGGTTGATAACAAAGGCAAGGATTTAAATTATTTAATTTCTACCTATAATCATGGATGATCTGTTTCATTTTATTTATTAGGATATCTTTTTTTTAAATAAAAAATCAAACTTTCCAACATTAAGGTTTCAAATTTATACCTCTAACATAGTTTTCAATCATACTTTTCAATATCAATACCAATAGCAAACACATATATAGATAACAATTACAATAAAACTGTAAAAAAAAATGCATTATAAAAAAAAAAAGGGCGATCCAAAATTGATTGAATATAACTCACCTGCAACACGAACCAGTAAGGAATCCATACACTATTTTCCATAATATTGTTTGTGAACACATTTCATACGGAATCCATACCAAATTTTTCATAATATTGTTGCTGAACATATATTCATGTGCCATAATATAAAATTTGAGGGGGGGGGGGGAATTGTACAAAATTAGGTTCAATTGTGATTCTGATTTTGATAGCTTTCTCCAATTTTGGTAACAGATTTTGAATTAGAGCAATTAATTTGATAGAGTTTTACTCCAAAGGATGGCTTGAAACGGTTTTGTGTTAAATGCGTTCAAAAGTATATTTGATCGGACGGTGGAAGTAGTTTTGGGGAATAAAAATGCGACGTGTCATTTTTTCAGATTTTTTAGGAGAGATGTGATTCAAACAAACCCTCCTTTATATAGAGTAGGGATTAGATTCTTCTTTGTTTTCTGGATAATATGCATAGGATAGCTTCTTATAGATCTCACAGAATCATGCCATGTTGATCAGTTTTGTGCAGAAGAAGAAAGAGTTGCTGAGGAAAGTCGCACGATTTACTGCAAACAAATTGAGTTAGATTCTTTGGCGGAATAGAAACGAGATAACTTTCAAGAACAACCGAAGCAACAAAGATGTGATTCTAAATGATGTAAAGCTTCACTCGTTAAATTGGATTTCTAGTAGAGGTAGCAAAAACTTTAGTAATTGGATAAAGTGGTATTCTCTAACCCTCGTAACGCCATATCTAATCATTGTAACGGTTGATGCTAGCTTCTTGCTAGGTTCTTTACACAAGTGCCGTTTAAAAATAATAATAATAATTAAAATAAAATTATAAAAAACGTGTCCCCTGCATGTGATAAATCTCTAAAATTAAGGTTTAGAAGAGAGTTTAGAGCATGCCAACTGTCAAAAAAATGCAGTCCTTTTCAGATGCGTAACTCTTTTCAACTCTCACACCATTTTGAAGGTGTGAATATTTACCTGTTACCGTGAGGTCAGAAGATCCTACCGTGGCGGCTGGGGCAAAAGCTAAGACAGCAACATTATAATATGATAAACTAGTAGAGGACTCGAGGCCAATTGCAGTTTTATGTTATTAATAGACAACAGAAGCAGGGTATGATATTGCAGTTAGTATTATGTGGATTCGGTCATAGTCGTCATATTGTATATATGGCTCGTGGCCGATAGGGACGACTTTGGATTGAATAAATGCTCAAATGGGATGTCTTGAATACATATAAAGCATATATCAAAGAGGAAAACATATAATACACCAAATTTACATTATAAAATACTTAGGAGCGTGTTTCTTGTCTTGAAAGCTGGATAATGTATCACAGAATGAGCTTTGGTATACAACCTGCAAAATAATCAATACTCTTTAGCATTATATAATTCAAGTTTTGAAGCATTCTCAATTGCTTTGAGTTAAAGAGAGCGCGCAGACCCATATTTTTATGAAAACTTGCTGCTACTAACAAATATATACAATCAATCAAGGTTTTAAATGGCCTAGTGGTAAGGACATTGTTTTTCTCACAAGAGGTCAAGTGTTCAAACAGTCCCGGGATTAACCCAGTGAGGCCGCGTATACTGAGTAAAAAAGGCTCGCCCTCCCGAGGTAACCTGGACAACAGGGGAAACCGCATATGTTTACCCGTTTTTAATCAAGGTTTCAAACAACAATCACGGGATCAAGATAATATAAGCTAGCAACTCCTGGAATAAACAATTTACAAGCTGGTTATTCAAAACTTGTTATCTCACACACATATAATCACTCAAGCAGACTGGATAAAGAATCCCAAACAGTCAAATTGCCTTCAGATATATCAAGACGGAATAATCAGATTAACTGTAATAACAAGCAATTCGAAACACCCACTCAATCTTGTATCCTCATCTAACAGCAAATGTGACTAATTCCGAAATAGTTTACAAATCCTTGAACGTAGTAAGAAGTTATTAGTAGTCCAACAAGGACAATAATATATAACAAGCATAACAAGTGCAGTATTGGATGTGTAACTTGAGATCTTTCCATCCACCTACTAACTCTTTACGCCAATTAGTATTGGATATGTATGATTCGTTCCGTTTACATATATGCTATAGTATTGCTCTTCTAATACGTAGTGCAGATTCTTAAGTACCATTCGTTTGTAACCATGTCATTTATTCATCTAGTAATGTGCTAAAATGAATAAAAAAGGAATTGTTACATACTTTTTGTTAGTATTCCAGGCATAATAAACAAGTCTTAATCAAAATTTAAATGTGTCAAAAACCATATAGCCAAAAGTAGGTATTATTTCAACTCATGATACTTATGTGACTCATTATTCTGATGCCTTTCTATAGAACTGAAAGCCCAAAGCAACAAGCGGTTCAAAATATGACCAACAATTATGCAGCTAAAACTAGATGAAAAGTTACCCATAGTCCACTCTCAATAGCTCACGATTCACAAACAAGACAAATACACTCCAATAGTAGTTCAAACTTGTTTATTGTAGACAGCCATACCTATGAAACAGAGTAAAATACTCTGTTTTGACAATCTAATATCGCAGTCACATCTTAATTATCTGGTCTATGCTTTTACTAACAATCAAATAACTAAGTCAATGTACATTTATTCACCGATCCACTTAAAAATCTAATCTTAACTAAAAGCAGTCCATCTTATTCACAAACGTACAAATGTACATATTCAACCTGAGGCCATTTTGTTTTTATCGATTACGAGTACAAAAATTGTAATCTTCTAGTAACATCAACAATTCAACCGAGATTTGTAATGTCAAAGATGTGCAACCTTTTGATAGAAGAGTCATCCAAAAACCACTGACTCGTAATTCTAATTTCTAAATTAACAACTACCTTTTCTTTCTTTTTCCCGAAAGATAATTTATTCGCACCCTATATATCACCTACTACCTCACATGTGTTTTAGGCAAGACACACGAGACCTGAACTCACAACCTCTTGCTTATTAGTCTCCTCACATACCTCTAGGCCTCGACATACTAAAGGGGTACGCACGTGCATACCCTCTAAGCACCAACAACAATGTAAAGTTTTTTGTTTATTTTTCAATTTTTTGACAATTTAACACTAAGTGGATACTCTTACAGGATTGAACCGACAATTTATATACCACTAAGGGGGTGTTTGTTTTGGCTTATATAGTCACCTTATGACTTATTTAGTTTTGAGCTTATGTTTACAAGCTTATTTTTTGTGGCCTATTTTGAAACTTTTCGGCTTATATGATGTATAAGCTTATTATGCCATAATAAGCCTATATAAGCTGAAAAGTTTCAAAATAAGCCACAAAAAGTGAGCTTATGAAACATAAGCCCAAAACCAAATAAGCCATAAGCCGGCTATATAAGCCGAAACAAACACCTACTAAAGCCAAAGGGCCTTTGATAAATTAACTATTACCCTACCTAACTATGGCACTATGCATCATCCAAAACATAAAATTCTATCATCAATCAAATCAAACTCTACAAAGAAACACAATCTACATAAATATACCTCAAATGGACCTTGAAAAGCCATCATGTACACAAGCTTTACTCCTACACTCAGGCACATCAAGAAACATATCAACAGGCAGCTTCTTAGACAAAACACCAACATGAAACTCAACCATATCACCACCAGCATCAAGATCCATCCCAGTAACACTCAACCAAACAAAAAGCTCCTTAGCTTGAATCCCAACAACATTTGACACAGACCCATATGTCAACTTCCCTTTAATGGTCTTGTCATAGTACACAGTTTGATCTTCAAATTTTACGTAGCATGGCTTGGTTAGCATGACAGTGAATGACCCATCTGTTGGTGAGAGTGTGTAGGACTGTACTGCGTCTGGTAAGATGCCTATTGGTAGGCCGTATTCTGGGAGGATGTCATGGATGTCGTCTGTTTTTGAGGTTGTTGTTGTTGCAAAGGTTGTTATGAGGTTGAGTGTGATTAAAGTGATGATGATCATAAGGGGTTGTGTAATGGATGCCATTGATGAAGAAGAGCAAAGAAGTTAAAGTCAACTAGGAGTTTGAGATGATGATGTTTTATGGTACTTGTTATTCGGTGGTTGGGATTGTTTAAATATTTTTGGTAAAAGTTTGTGCTTACCCGCATTTTAATGTCAAGTAAAAATATCTTTTTGAGTAAATCGCAAAAATAGTCTTTTGACTAAATCGCATGTTTCGTCCGTATGGTTTGAAAAACGCAAGGGCATTTTTGTGAGGAAACTTTATGTGTGATTTCTTTTTTTCTTAACTAAAATGACTAAAATACCTCTATCATCTTCCTTATTATATAGACAGAACAAAAAGGTATTTTAGTAATTTCAGTTTAAAGAAAGACGAAATCGGATCCAAGATTTTCCCACACTTTCCGAATTATACGGGCGAAACATGCAATTTCGCCTAATCACAAGTATGATTTTGGCAATTTACTCTATTTTTTTATTAAATTTTTTTGAGAGTGCTTAGTAGGAATTGATTAATTTATGGATTTAAATATTACAGTACAACTTTATTTGAAATGAAATAATCGTGATGAAATATTTACTTGTTTTATTTTAAAAAAAAGAAAAGAAAAAGAGCAATGATGAAATAATTATTGACAATTTTTCTTTAACTGTTTGTTCATCAAGAGGCTTTTAACGTGATTCCCACGTTTGAATATGAAATTATGTCAAAAAACGCTGAATCTAAATCAAATAGTGTTGTTGTGTTTTTTTAAACGTTCCAATGACTAGAATACCAAAACTAGTTTATGAATCATTAAGAGAGGTAGTGAGATCCTATTTTAATCAAGTCTTGGTAGGCAAGAAATTTAGACCTTTTAACGCCTCTAAATTAAAAAGAAAAAAAACAAACACTTTTTATTGTCAAAATTTGTTAACTATTCAGGTTTTTAAACTTTTAAGAGCTATCAAGTTATTCTAGTGGAAAAAGTAGTAGTGAAAACAAACACAGCCTGGCATATAATGCTAGATGATATGAGTAATGGAAGGTAGAATACACATGCAACATTCATTACGATGACTTCATTTAAAAGCTAGAGTTTATTTTGGCAACAATAATGAACTTTTCATGTAGCAACAATGTTTTGAAAGAAATAAAAATCTCGTGAACCGGTGAAATACATTGGATTCTTTTGTGTTCAAAATAATTTGCTTTTTTGAATGTTTATCTTTGAAAAAATAAAGATATGACTTCTTTTTACTGAATTGTGATACATATTTGTAAGAGGCGCCATTTTGGTGAAACTAGAAGAATATTTACATAAATTGACGGCAGCTGATTTAGTTCAGTTGGTCATCTGGGCTCCTTCTGAAATTTCGGGGAGGTTTTATCCATGGTTTGAGTCTCGCAAGAGACAAAAAATCAAAGTTTTCCTTTTAGTGCGAAGCCGTGAATTCTAGGGGTTTTCCTTCGCGAGTCTCTCCTAGTGGTTCGGGTCCCGAGGCCTGCCCATTTGGACGTGGCTAATGCTTCAACCTTACTTTTCATTTGTCACTCGTTCCAATTTCATATGTGGCTAAAGAGTTGGCAAAACATATCAGTCACCCTTAAATAATGTGTGACATAACTTGACTCTATGATTTAGACACACAAAAAATTACTTCATGTGACTAACGCATCAAGATTACTTGTATTTGTCACGTTCCAAATTCATATGTGGCTAAATGATCGAAACAAAATTACAGATATTCTTTGCCACACAATGTTCAATTGTGTGGCATCTTGTCTAATGGTCACATAATCAAAATTTTCATGTGTGACTAATTAGTAAATGTTGTCAATTTTCGTACCTTCAGCCACACAAATATGCGAATGTGTGGCCGTTCCATTTCGACCATGTGTGACCAAATCCCGTTTTTGTACTAGCGATATCCTGTCTTTTGCCTACTTTGCATACTATTTCTGCATACTCTCAAACTCTCAAACAAACACACAATTGTCTATCAATAATGGTGAACACCAATACCTTCTTAGAGGACAGATGGTCAAGTCTGCACTCAAGAGGAATTGGCCATTCTAATAAAATTGCATATAATTATATAAAAAATGGAATAATCAAATTAGCTATTATAATATCTAACAAGCAAAACATATGAAGTATCGGATGTAGCTCTTTACAGAAATTGCAACGATGACGACAACGACAACAGCGCCAGCATCACCACCAACAACAAGAAAAAAAATCCCGCCGGAGTGGAGCAAGGGGAGGTAGAATGTAGACAGTTTTGTGATATGGAAGATGTTGAAGGACCTCATATGTCAATAACCAAAGTTGAAGGGTGTAGTTTGTAAATAGTTTAAATGTTGTTTATATGTCTGTTAGTCAGTTAATTAGGCAACTTGATTCAATTCCACTTTGTATAAATACACAATCAATCACTCTATATCTTTTTTAATGCAATGAGATGAAATAATATCATCTTTGATTTCTATTCTTGTTTCCGCGTTCATATGCTATCAGAGCTAAGGCTCGTATATCGCTAATCAATTCTTGATTCTTAATCCATTTCTTGATCGTTCAATTCATTGTTTCACTGATCAATTGTGATTCAGTTTGTTCGTGTGATCGATTATTCAAGAAATTAGGTCAATTTTAACCATTAAATTGCTACAATGGTGATTCCCCCAAATCCCCCAGTTACCAACATGAACCCTAATTCATCAAATTCTGCAAATCTCGATGCTAATTCATCAAATTCATTCAATGATCCTTTGTATCTTTCAAATTCAGATCATCCAGGGATGATGCTCACTAATGCGCCTTTCAACGGGAGTAACTTTCTTGGATGGAGTCGTACGATAAAAATGGCGTTAGGAGCGAAGCTGAAGTTAGGATTTATTGATGGTTCAGTTACAAAACCGGCGATTAATGATGAAAACTTGCAGAGGTGGGTCCGTTGTGACTATATGGTTACGTGTTGGATTCTCAATTCTATGATAACAGAGTTATCAGATGCTTTTCTGTATGCACAGTCATCTTATGAGTTGTGGAAGGAAATTTCTGAAAGATATGGGCAAAGTAATGGTCCATTGGTTTATCAAGTTGAAAGAGAGTTAAGTAAGATTACTCAAGGTTATCTTTCAATTGCTGCCTATTTTAATAAGATGAAAAGTTTTGGGATGAATTGCACAGTTTAAATGGTATTCCTACTTGTTCTTGTGGAAAAATGAGGGAATGTAGTTGTGGAATTACTGAGAAATTCATGGAAATAGAAGGAAGGTCAAAATTGATGCAATTTTTAATGAGACTTAATGATGATTATGAGTGCGTGAGGAATCGATATTGTCTATGGATCCTTTGCCTCAAATGAACAAGGCTTACTATATTGTTCAACAAGTGGAGAAACAAAAACAAGTTACTAGCAATGTGTATGATCCCACTGCATTTTTTGTTAATAACACAAATGGCAGAAGTGGAAACAATCAGAGGAAGGATGGTAGGAATATAAGGAATGATGGGAGGAATGATAAGAGGTCATGTACTTTTTGTAACCAAGATGGTCATATTGAAGATCAGTGTTTTGAAAAGATTGGGTATCCAGACTGGTACAAAGGGAAAAAGAATAAAAAGAATGTGAGAATTGCTGCACATGTTTATACTGATGTGGATAATGGAAATACTCCTTTTGATATGAACTATGAGAATGGAATTAATACTGAGTACAGGGGTGATCTTGATCAGAAGTTGGTTAATGCAAGGTGCCAAGAAATGATGAAGCTGTTTAAAGGGAAATGTGTGGATCGGTCACTAATTGGGCTAGTACTTTAAGAGTCCATGCAGGTATATCTTTTCAACACAAATTTCATGCCCTTTCATGTCATGTTAAGATTGATATTGAGTTTGATTGGGTGGTGGATTCCGTGCATCGATCATATGTCTCCTCATATTGAAAGATTTCATTCTATTACGCTTCGTGAAACCATTCCTTCATTTTCCTGATGGCACAATCAAAATGGTCACTAAAATTGGAAATGTTATCATCAATCCTGAGTTAACATTATACAATGTCTTTTATGTACCTGATTTTAAGATCGATCTTCTTTTAGTTGGCAAATTGTTAAACAATCAAAAACTTATTGGCATTTTCTATCCATCATGGTTTGCATTTCAGGACCCTTCAACTAACAAAGTTCTTGCAGTTGGTCAAGGGTTCAGAAATCTGTACACCTGCAAGACTTCATCTGTCACTCCTTCTGTTGAAAGTTTTCTGATTCCTTTAGTTTTGCCTTCTTTGGTCAATAATGCATATGTGAATGCAATAGATATAGATGTCTTTCATGCTAGACTTGGTCATACATCTATATCTAAACTAGTTCATATTCCTGAATGTAAAGGTTCTAGTACCTCTAATTTTTCTTGTAACACTTGTATGTTAGCAAAGCATCATAGATTGTCCTTTCCTAGAAGTACCAGTATCTCACAAATTGCTTTTGATTTGCTACATATAGATCTTTGGGGACCTTATAAGGTTCCTGCTCTTAATGGTTCAAAATATTTCCTTACAATAGTTGATGACTGTACTAGGACTACTTGGACTTATTTGTTGCACACTAAAGATCAAGTAACTTCTATTCTGTCTTCTTTTGTCTCTTATATTCAAAACCATTTCAATGCTAAACCCAAGTACATCAGAACTGATAATGGAACTGAAATACTTAAGGGAGAGTGTTTGGCTTTTATGCAAGCTAATGGTATTGTTCATCAAAAGTCAATGGTTTATACACCACAGCAAAATGGCGTAGTGGAAAGAAAGCATAGGCACCTGTTGGATACTGCAAAAGCAATGAAATTGCATGCTAATTTTCCTGACTGTTTTTGGGGAGACTGTATTTTAGCAGCCACATACTTAATAAACATAATGCCAATGAAAAGTTGTCCCGAAGTCACCTTTGAAGCTCTTTATGGTTCAAAACACTACTCAAACCGGACTATTGGATGTTTGTGCTATCTATGCGGTTACTAAGCCTCATCAAGATAAATTCAGTCCTAGGGGTACTAAGTGTGTCTTTATCGGATATCCTCCTGGCCAAAAGGGATATAGATTGTATGATATTCAGTCCAAACAGGTGTTTAACAAAGAGAGATGTCTTGTTTCAAGAGCATGTTTTTCCTTACAATACACCTAATGCTGATATTCCTTCTACCATTTCATTGCCAACGGTGTTAGGATTTAGTAAATCTAGTTATTAAAGAGTCGGTCACCTCAAGTATGTGTAATCATTAGAAAGCTCGTAGTCGTAGAATATTATAAGTTAAGTAGTATTTAGTTTAAGTAACACGGTGGAGGACGGACGGGTCTTTACCCACTGTATGCCTGATCCACAGCCCGTTAGGTGGCGTTTTGTGTAAAGACTATAAATACTCTCTACCTCCCAAGGTAGAGTTGGAGCTCATAATAAGATTTTTCTTTCTCTCACTAAAGTTCCCAAACCTCTAACTTTCTCACTCTAAAACCATAGTATTACTTATGTTTGTGTTATGATGTGTATGTGAAATCCAATATGTTACAAATGGTATCAAGAGCCATGGTTAGATCATCTCTTACATATCCTTGGATTTCTAGTGGTTTTAGGTGGTTTTTGAGTTTGAAAAAGTTTAGTGGTTTTGCATCATTTGGTTCATTTCTAGTGTTAAAGTTTGAATTTTGGGTGTACTTTTGTGTTTAGAATCATTGTATGTGCTTTGGTTTTGATTTGGTAAGCTTGAATCATCGTGGTTGAGCTTGTTTTGGATTGAAAAGTGTGTTTTTGAAGTTTTTCTTGGTAGCGACTTGGTTCTCGTAGTTAATTTCATTATAGCGACTTGCTTCAAGAAAGGTAGCGAGTTGTAGTGTTTTTGGTAGCGACTTGGTCCTAGCGACTTGTCTTTTGAGACAAGCCGACAAACAATACACTTAGTGGATTCTCCACTCTGGTAGCGACTTGGTGAAGGTAGCGATTTGCTTTCAATTTTGTTAGCGACTTGTACTTAAGTTTCTTAGCGACTTGGTGTTAGCGACTTGGACTTTAGCTGAGTTGCTATTTAGCGACTTGACTACTTAGCGACTTGGTGCTTAGCGACTTCTTGTCAAAATTGTGAGTGACTTGGTGTTTAGCGACTTGTTGTCATAATCCTTAGCGACTTGGATCTTAGCAAGTTGTTATTTAGCAACTTGACTGTGTCTTAGCGACTTGGCATTATAGCGACTTGATTTCAGAATACTTAGCAACTTGGTGCTTAGCGACTTGGTTTAATTTTTTTTTGTTGTAATACGGTTTTCTCTTGATTTAGTAAAATCCCGTGAAAGAATCTATTTCTCGGTTTAATCCAAAGAGTTTTAAAATCCGTGTAATCTGTGCTAACATGTCTACCAACGTACCCACAATCATCTCCATTCGAGGATGTTCAAAGCTGGTTCGATACTCGTCCTCATGCTTGTGAAGCCGACTACGACTCTTGGGAAACAATCAGAATCGATTGTATGTCGTGGAAAGGAAAATGGGGTCAACATTCTCAAATCCATTGATGAAGGACCTTATCGACTTGAGACTACTAGAGACTTAATTGATACAGCTGTAGATGGAACAATGATCTATGGAATAGACAGACCAAAGACGTATGATGAGCTCAATGATAAGGTGAAAAAGAGATTCGATCTTGATATCGGGGCTTCTAACATTATACTTCAAGGTCTTTCAAAAGATATCTACAAGCTTATCAATCACAACACCGAAGCCAAGGCGGTGTGGGATAATGTCAAGATGCTTCTCTCGGTTCGAATTAACTATAGAAGACAGAGAATCACAATCAGATGATGAATTTGAACACTTCAAGATGAAACCGGATGAGAGTGTCTATGAGTACTACGTGAGATTCCATAAGCTTGTGAATAACATGAGGAACATCAAAATGACCATGCCAAACATTCAAATGAACTCAAAATTTGTGAACAATATGAATCCTGAATGGCACAAGTTTGTCACCTCTGTGAAGCTAACAAAAGGATTGAAGAATACAAACTATGAGCAACTCTATGCATTCCTTCTTTAGAATGAGAGGCATGCTATGTTTGAAAAAAGGATTCTTGAACAGTTCAAAACCAACCGGGGAGAACAAGCTCATCAAATGATTCAACCGCCTTTTACACAAATGTGGAATTACTACCAAAGCTTCTCAAGTTATACCTATAGGTAATGGTAATCACAAACTCATTCCCGATCCAATGTTCAAACAAGCCGATCTTTGATGCAGCCGTGGGAAACTTCATTAATCAACTGGCTCTCATGATTAGTCAAAACATGAATTCTCTCCCACACACCAACAACAACCTCAGAACAACATCCAATACACAATCAAGCCCCGTCGAGAGATGGGAAGGTTATGGTGCAATCAAGAAAGGTCAAGGAAGAGGTGGAGTTGGTAGAGGATATGTGGGAAATCGAGAATCGGGAAGGATTGGAAATCAAGGACAAGCAAAGCCATCAAATGCTACAACCTGTGGTGGTGAGGGACATATTGCAGAGGCTGCGCCAAAACCCCGCAGCCGCCCAGTACTTCAGGGATAAGATGTTGCTTGTGCAAGCTCGGGATAATGGAGCGACTTTGGATGAAGAAGAGTTATTGTTTCTTGCTGAAGGGAATGCCAAAACATATGATGCAGATGTGGATGAGCAACCAATTCAGGAAATAGGTCACAATCATCTGAATGCCTTTCAAGTATTGTGATGCATTTGACTCTGATGTCGATGATGAACCTATGCCTGACAATCTTCATGGCTAGCATCTCACCTATGGTTTCTCCAAAGATCTCTCCACCACAACAAGCTGGTCCATCCAAAGACAAAATCATTTCAGAGGTATTAAAACTATATGATGATGTTGATGAGCAAAAGATGCATAATGAAGTACAATCTCTTGAGACTTATGAATCAGATATTGATGATAAGGGTAATAGCAATATTGTCCCATATGATCAATATGTGAAGCAAAGTGAAAGTGAGGGTGTACCAAGTAATGCATCTTCCGCAGTCAATGATGACTATGTTTTTTACTTTTTTATGAATACACTGCATGTACCCCGATGATTACATTGTCTCCGAACCTGAATGCCTATAAAGAACAAGTTGTCATTTATGAACAACGTGCTAAATTTGAGTTGACTACTAGTGAGCAGGAAATGGATGACCAAATGCGTACAATTATTAGAAAAGTAATTTTAGAGAAGAAGTATTAAAACAAGAGTTAAACTCCTTACAAGAAAAGCTTTCTAAACTGCTAAGCAAAAACAAGAACTTCAAGAAAATGTGAAAATGATTAAGCAAGAATTCAATGCTAAGGAATCAAAACTTTTGAATGATTTTTCCAATCTAAAACCTTTGAAAAACAAACTTGAAAATAAGTTATGCATACAAGGGAACACCATTCAATTTGCTCACTTGATCACTAAGCATAGAGTGTTAAGCGATAAGCATAGTATTCCCATTATTAAGGAACCTAACCACGAATATGGTAAGAAAGCTAGAAGAAGCTCGAAGGTAATCTATAATGGCAATGAAATCCTTAAGCCTACACAAAACCTAGTTGCTTGAGAATACCGAGGAAGATATACAGTTAGAAGATGTAACTAGAAAGAAATGGATGAAAAGCTTAAGAGCCCTTTATGCATAGAAAAGAAAATCAGCTATAAAACACCCAACTACGCTAAGGAAAACTGGATTGCCTTCAACAATTTTAGCCTTCAAACACCGTTGACCCCGAACAAGTGTTTTGGAAAAAAGGATATGGACAAGAAAAAGTTGAAGAGTTTGTTGAACAGAATTCCCCATGTAGGAGAATGCTACCTGCCACTGTTTATCCCCCCAATACCCCAATGCATTTAGTTCCTAGATCTATTTCCACTAAGAGCAAGACCTTAATCAGTAAATATGTAATTTTTCAATTATTTGTTGATTTTGAGAAAACTTGTAAGAAAAGGATCACGCCCACAGGGATAACTGAAGGGGAAAGGGGTTTTGAGCAAACTAAAGAATGCTATTTAACTGAGGTCATGCCTTTCTTTAAACAACTAAAAAGTCAATTTGAGAGTCTTAAAAAGGGGATGGACTTAGATATTAAAGAAATGGAAAAGGAATTTGATGTGATGATTGTTGAGGTTAGTGACATTGAGCGAGAAATAAAATTTAATGAGATTGAGAGGAAGAACTTGCATACCTTGAATGAGAATCTTATTTCTGAATGTATTGCATAAGATGTGTTTTACACTTCGCTACAAACCGCTCCATTAATGCTTCTCAATTTCATGAATTATCTGTTGCTCTAAAAGTCTCCCATGATCGTGTCATTGAACTTGAAAAAACTAACTCTAAACTGCATGATAAAGTTGAACAGGATGATCACGATAACTTGGTTAAACAGTTTTCTAAATTGGAAGTTGAGCATCTTGCTTTGCAATTAAAATATCAACATCTGAAAGAAAATGTTAAAACCTCAAATATCAAGACATCCTTGGATGCTCCCGAATTTGATGCGCTTTTGAAATTAGCACGTGATGAACAGATTCGAGTTCATTGTAACACGATCAGAAAGTTGAAAGCCCAAATCTCTCAATTAAAGAGTGAAAAGAACAATGTGACTGGATCCCAAATGCCTCCTCCTTTAGATTTTCAGTATTCTCAAACTTTTCATTTTCAAAACTTAGTTAATACCTTACAAAAGGAAAACGAGAGTTTTCTAGAAGAAAATGAAAAAGTTAAACGACACTTTAAAGAGTTATATGATTCAATGAAAGTCACTCGTGACCAAAACAACGAAAAAATAACGTCTTTACATAAAGAAATTGAGAATCGAGGAGTCGGAAAATGGGAAGCGCCACTTGTTTTAATGAGAATGTTGCTTCAAAGTCATCCTCCTGCAAATATCTGTGATTGTTAAATACATTCCTCCTCATCTTAGGAATAATGAACTTGTGTTTCATAACTATTGTGCTCACCTTAAGAATAGTCTAGAATGTCTCCGTGAGATTGTGGAAGAGGATTTCATAAATAAGCCTCTTGATAGAGAAATTAGATTTGCTTGCATTCAGGCCAAACGATCTCAAGAGCTGCTAGAATGTCTAATTGCAACATGTCCTAAATCCTTAGGTGCAAAGCTAAAATTTGTGATGCCTTGTTCTATGCCTAGTGCCAAGCATACAAACCATTCCATGCCCCTTTAAGAAAGTGAACACTAATGTGCCTTCTAGTAGTTCAGATCCTTGCACATCTAGTTCAGGAATGCAAAAAGTAGATCAACCAACTAATGTTCCCATAATTCCCTACAGGAGTAATCAGTGACATTAAAGCAAGCGGGTCAAAGCCTCCAGGAAATATCAAGCAAGATAGGACCTCGCAAGCTAAGAATGGGCGTTGGAAGAGAGTAGAAGACCAACCTAGGAACTTTATGTTTGAGTTGAATAAAACGAATCGTGTTAATTCTAGTATTAGCCATAGAAATCGTAATTAATAATTCGGATACTATCTGCAAACCATGTAATGATGTCTGCTTGAATTCTGTTGCTAATCATGAAGGTGGTGTGAATGTTTTGTCTAATGTTGTCAAATACCCAGTTAAAAGTGTTAATACTAAAAATCATGCTAAGAAGGCTAAAAGGCAAAGACGAAAGAAAGTTAGAAAACAGTGGAAACCCACAGGAAGAACATTTAGTAAGATAGGTTATCAATGGATACCTGTTCGCCATAAGGATAATCATTCGCCCTCAACCGCTAAGACAATGCCCACTAGAAAATGGATGCCTACGGTAGAACTATTCCTTTGAAGTGAACATACTTTGAATAGGTCAAATCTGGACACCAAAGCTGCATCTATTCCTAATGATTCCATTGCTTCTATTTCGATACGGGTGTTTCTATTTCGATGTGGGTGTTCCAATCACTGTTACTAACCAAATGAAACCCATTCTTGCATGGGGATCCCAATTATTCAGTTATCCATTCTTGTCGTGTTCAAGCTGCATCGCTCAAATCGCTTCGTGGTACCGGACTCAGCCGCTCCAAGCATATGACTGGAGACCGGCCGCGCGTTCCCTCATGAACTTCGTGAGTAAATTCATTGGATGTAGATTCGAACGATCATTTCGGTGCAATTATGGGTTATGGAGATTATGTTGTCGGTGATAGTGTTATCTCCAGGTATATTACGTAGAAGGTCTTGGTCATAACTTATTCTCAATGATTGTCAATTCGTGATTCGATCTAGAAGTAGCCTTCGAAAAACATACTTGTTTCGTTAGGGGAGAACTTGATAGTAAAGAACTTCGAGGAGAACTCGTGGTTCAAACCTATACACCATATCTATCGAAGACATGATGAAATCTTCTCCCATCGCACCGCTATCAAAAGCTTCCAAAACTAAGTCATGGCTATGGCAACGTCGTCTCAATCACTTGAACTTTGGTACCATAAACAATCTTTCTAGAAAAGACTTAGTAAGAGGATTACCTAGACTTAAGTATGAAAAGGATCATCTTTGTTCACCATGCCAATTGGGAAAAAGCACGAAATATGCCCACAAACCAAAACCACAAACTCAGTAATGGAAGTTCTTCACACCCTTCATATGGATTTGTGCAGACCCATAAGAGTGCAAACTATTAATGGGAAGAGATATATGTTAGTTGTGGTTGATGACTACTCCCGATTCACTTGGGTTAAGTTTTTGAGAACAAATGATGAAACTCGGATGTCATCATTAAACTCGTTAAACAACTTGGATCCGTCTCAACAAAAAAGCAGTTGAATCGTCCGAACTGAAAATGGGAAGTTTGTTAATAAAGAACTCAATGAATTTTATGAAAATGTTGGAATCAGTCCTCAAAGAAGTGTTCCTCGAACTCCTCAGCAGAACGGTGTAGTTGAAAGACGAAATCGAACTCTTGTGGAAGCCGCAAGAACAATGCCGGGTTACTCAAAGGTTCCAATGTTTCTATGGGCTGAAGCTATTGCCACTGCATGTTACACTCAAAATCAATCTCTAATTCACACATCTCATGGAAAGACTCCATATGAACTTGTCCACAATCGAAAACCTGATCTATCATACCTTCGTGTGTTTGGAGTTTTATGTTATCCAACTAATAACGGTCAAGATTTAGGTAAACTGAAAGCTAAAGCTGACATTGGAGTATTTGTAGGATATGCACCAAGAAAAGGTTACGAATCTACAACAAGAGAACCAAATATTATGGAAACAATTCCGCGTTTCGTTTGATGAATCGGTCAAATGGCTCCGGGACAATTCAGATTCGGGACCCATCTTAACCTTTATCAAGCACTCCTATCGTTCTACTCTTTGTTTCTAATCCCTCTCCAAAGAACTCCATATGTACCTCCATCGAAAGATGATTTAAAGAAATTGTTTGATCCAATGTTTGATGAACACTATGAACCAAATGCTGATGAATTGTCAATTCCATCAACGAGGCTGCTCTATCCCTGTGAATGAAGTCAACCCTTCAGTCTCAATATCATTAAGTCAAGAAGCGCCTGCTGCTGATCACTCTGTCTCATCAACAAATCTTCAATCATCAAATGTACATCATGGAAGTGTTTCTGGAATCAATGATGAAGTTAACCCTTTGCTACTCCAGGATGCTCCATTTGAAAACATATTTGCTCCGAATCATCATCGAACCATCTTCATCGAGATATCGACTCGCTATTCATGTCGCAACCGCCACATGAACACCTCAAAAAATGGACATATGATCATCCATTGGACAACATCATTGGAAACCTCTCGTCCGATTATCCATGAAACAACTTGCAACCGATGCCTTATGGTGCTTCTTCAACTCCGTGCTCTCTAAGATCGAACCAAAAGATGTTAAAACCGCCATGAATGAAGACATTTGGTTCAATGCCATGCAAGAAGAAATTCATGAGTTTGATCGACTTGATGTATGAAAGTTAGTACCTGCTCAGTTGTTACTATGATCATTGCTCTAAAATGGATCTTCAAAGTAAAACTTGATGAGCATGGTGATGTTTTAAAGAACAAGGTTCGATTGGTTACAAAAGGATCTTGTCAAGAGGAAGGTATTGACTTTGAAGAATCATTTGCTCCGGCGCCGTACGAGGCAATCAAAATATTCTTGGCTAATCCGCAAGTAGAACATGGTAGTCTATCAGATGGATGTAAAGACGGCTTTTCTTAACAGATATCTTAAAGAAGTCGTCACGACCAACTGAAGGCTTTGTGAATCCGAGGCATCCTACTCACGCTTATCGTTTGAAGAAGGCTCTTTATGGTTTAAAGCAAGCTCCAAGGGCATGATATGATACGCTATCAAAGTTTCTTCTGTCTACCGGATTCACAAAGGAGCGTTGATCCGACATTGTTCACCGGGAAGTCGTGCAAACATTTAATTCACGTTCAAATATATGTTGATGACATCATCTTTGCCTCGACCGATTGATGAGTGTGACCATTTTTCAAATGAAATGGGTTCTAAATTTCAAATGTCAATGATGGGACAAATGTCATTTTCTTGGGATTACAAATTTCACAAAGTCCGGAGGCATTTTTATAAATCAATCTAAATATGCAAATGAGATTTTAAAGAAATTTGGATTTGATTCTAGTGACCTGTTGACACTCTATGATAGAGGCGTGCTAAACTAGATGAGGACCACTCGGGATCATGGTGACCAAACGAAATATCGTAGTATGATTGGATCCCCATGTACCTCGGCTAGTAGACCGACATCTTGTTCGCTGTTTGCATGTGTGCTAGATACCATGCTAAGCCTACCAAAAAGCACCTTGAAGCGGTTAAATGGGTCTTTCGGTATCTCCAAGGAACCATCAGTATGGGACTTTGGTACCAAGGACAGATATGTCACTAACAATTATGCAGATGCCGATCATGCAGATGTCAAGATACACGCCGGCACGCGTCGAGGTGCTCGTTTTTGGGTGATAAGCTTGTGATTTGGTCTTCAAAGAAGCAAATGAGTACTTCTATTTCCTCTACAGAGGCTGAATACATAGCCATGTCATCTTCGTTGCTCAAATCCTATGGATGAGATCCCAAGTATCTGACTATGGCTTTGAATTCAACAAAATCTCTCTCTTGTGATAATAAAGTGTTATTGCTCTCTCATGCAACAACGTTCAACACTCAAGAGCAAAGCACATCGACATTCGACATCATTTCATCAAGGAACAAGTGGAAAACGGTGTGGTGGAACTCTATTTTGTGAAGTCGAATACCGTTAGCGCACATCTTCACCAAAGCTCTTCCTAGAGAACGTTTTGAGTTTATCCTTCCACGACTTGGTCTTAAGAGCCTTCAACCAGAAACACTCAAACGACTTCAAGAGGAAGAAGAGAGGAGTAAAGGTTATCCTTCATCTATCTCTTGTATATATTTATTCAAAAACCAAAATACAAAATTATATAAAAAAAAATAATAAAAAAAAATTGAAAAATTCGAAAAATCTCAAAAATATTGTCTTCTTTTTTTTTTTAATTCTATATATATCTACGGTCCTTTTGCTGTCAGTCAAAGAGTGACACGGGTCTTTAGATACTGTTCGAATATTATTATTAAAAATATCAAAAATATCAAAAATATTTTTGGGAGAAAGTGAAAAAAAAATGGTTTATTGTCATTTCGTGAAGTAAGCTCTTCTATGAAAGAACAGAGCCATGCTTTATCTTGGTTTTCAAATCTCATGCTCTGATTCTATAACCTTTTTCTTCTATCTAATGAAAACTAATTGATTTGAAAATAACTCGGACTCTATTTTTGAAAATCATCTGGACTTAACATTTGTCAAAAACATCTATCTCTCAATCAACAACTTATGTCATTGATTGAGTGGGAGAATGATTTCAATTAAATCAAAAAGGTTATTTGTCATACAATTGTTTGTCAAAAGATAATCACGCATGTTTAATCAATGGAGTTTAAAGTCTCAAATCCGATCGTTATCAAAACGCTTTCATAATCAAGTCACAATTCTCCTAGAAGCTTTCAAAATCAATTTAAATATCACGATCACAAATCTCAAATGATTTGAAAATTGTGATCGAGGGAAAATTTGTGATTTAAATTGGATTTAATCGATAATTCAAGAAATGGTTTTATACGGATGTACAAGCTCTCCTTCCCACATGTGTTAAACGATTTCAAATTTTCCATGCACATGTTGAGGGGGAGCATCTATCTTAAACCACAAATATTTGAAACGTGATCAATGTATCTCAATGAGCAGTCTTTTCCTAATATGTGCAAAACATTTTCAAATATCTATGCACATATTGAGGGGGAACAAATTTTTGAAAACCTCATCCTTTCCCAATGTGCTTTATCTACTTGATTTAATCAGGGAAGTGATGATGATATCTTTTCGTAAATGGTAATCAAAGAAGTTAATTCTTCCTCTTGCCTCCGTGTGCAAAACGATTTCAAATACATGTTGCCATGTTGAGGGGCTTCGTGTTCTAAAAAAATCAAAAATAATTCGGTGCAAAATGCTTTGATAATATATATCACAAGTATCTGGATTGATTTTAAAATGGTTTTCAATTGGTTCCAATGGCAGATGAACGATACCAAATAGACCGACCAACTTTACTTTATGTATGCTGATATAAGGACGATAAGGTTAGGTATTTGTTCCCATGATCCGGCAAACCGGAGGGATCTACCCGGGGACAATCCACTAGATAGTGTAGAAGTCCTTAGGTATATTGAAAAAAGGAGAAAAGTGAGATACGGGAAGAGTGCGGACTGAGACCGAGCTAGTAATGGAATAAACCCAACAAGGTTCTAGTTATGAAGTCTCGGTAAGCACTGAAGGGGTTGAAGAAAAAAGAATAATGAAAAGAGGGTGAAACAAATAGCCCTCCAATTATTCAACCTTAGGGCAGAATCGGGTTCAATTCATATGCTCTGGTGGTTACCAAGGTAACATCGGTATTGAATACAAGACGCCATGGACCCAGTGGACTTCTGCACTTCAACTTCCCAAACCACTCAAGTTCCTCTTAAAAGGACTTGCTTGATTCGGGAACCCGACATAATCTATCGACTTTCTCTTAGAATTTGTTGATATTGAAGGAGACCTCAGTCTCCGGCATAGGATCCAAATATGCACAATTGAGTCTAGAGCCACAAGATCATCTATAAATCTCATTAGGACACTGTCAATGAAGACTCTCTATTTCACACAACGTGGAAAGAGAGATTATCTCTTATGAGTCCTACGCATTATCCTTGTGGTATTGCTGAACATCGAGTGATATGCAAACATATTCACAATGAAGATGGAAATCCTTCTAGAGCCAACATCAATCAAGCTCTTGGTGGGTGGCATGTGAGATCTATTCAATAGATCAACCATGTGACAACCGAACAGAAACAATGGGGCGATTCAATCTTTTGAATCAATCCTAGTTCAAGTTATGGATTGACGGATACCTTTGAAAAACCCGTCGTTGTGCTTAAAAACTCTTTTCTTTAGCACATCGACTGTGTACAAATATTTCAAAATAAAAAGTGTTTATGATTGATAATTGATTTTCATTAAAACCTTCGTTGTATTGCAAAAAATCAATTTCTATTGAGCTGATACACTTGTTTTTTCAAATCTCTTTTATCAATCGAGAATCTCAATTATTGGTTCACTCACTCCGTGTTGTCTTCTTTGAGACGTTCCGGTTTGAGAACAACTAGAGCAGTGAAACCACTCATTGAAATTCTTCGAATTTTACACGATCACAGGCGGTAATTGTATCGATCAACGGGAACCGTGGGCCGTGTACCTCAATTCAACGAAAGTGATCAAAGACGCTTTAGCGCTTTATTGCTAACCTGTTTTATGCGGTGTACCCCGACGTTTGTTGATCGAATGAAGCGGTCAATCCATAGCCGCATGCTCACACATCACATTTATTTCTAAAGAAATCATGATTAGCGCGTTAATGACGATATTTACACTCCATGCTACCTTACGCCAATATCATGAATCAACAAAAGCTTTCGCTACTCGATGAGAATATATCATGATCCGAATGTGAGCATGTGGTCCAAATGTCACAACATCACATAACACCAACACCACAATGGAAGAGTCAGAGATGAATTAAAGCCGATGATCTCAAAGCCGGCTCAAAACTCATTATCCGCGTGGATCAAGTAAAAGACCTCCACTTGGATTAACCAAACATGCAATGTGAAGAATCAATGACTACGAAGCTTGAGCAAAGTACTACATCAAGAATGCAAGAACAATTTTTAATGTAATATCGCTTTGTATTCAATATAATTTTAATGCGTGTTGAGGTGACCTCCCTTAGGGGAGATTGTTAGGATTTAGTAAATCCAGTTATTAAAGAGTCGGTCACCTCAAGTATGTGTAATCATTAGAAAGCTCGTAGTCGTAGAATATTATAAGTTAAGTAGTATTTAGTTTAAGTGACACCGTGGAGGACGGACGGATCTTTACCTTGTATGCCCGATCCACGACCCGTTAGGTGGCGTTTTGTGTAAAGACTATAAATACTCTCTACCTTCCAAGGTAAAGAGTTGGAGCTCATAATAAGATTTTTCTTTCTCTCACTAAAAGTTCCCAAACCTCTAACTTTCTCTCTCTAACTTATGTTTGTGTTATGATGTGTATGTGAAATCCAATATGTTACAAACGGTTTCTTTTGAGAATGATAAACCTGATGTCATATCCCAAACACCCATTTCAATGAAGTACTCATCGGTTTCTTGAAGAACCTCCATTCCACCGGTTTTTGTTCCACATAATCATGCTCCCATACCAGCTTCTACTTCAAGTGGCACCAGAAGATCTTCCAGAAACACTACTAAACCTACTTGGCTAAAGGATTTTGTTACTCACAAGGCTAATTCTGTTACTTATCCTTTGTTCAAGAACAATGAGTTTGAGCAATATCCTAAGGAATATGTTGCCTTTTTAGCTCATGTGTTGACAAGTACAGAACCTACTTCTTATGCTCAGGCTTCTAAAGATCTAAAGTGGGTGAACGCTATGAACAAAGAAATTGCAGCATTAGATGAAAATGAACCATGGGAGTTGACTGATTTACCAAAGGGTCACACGGCTCTCTCTTCAAAAAGGGTCTTTAAGATTAAGTATAATCCTGATGGTACTGTGGAAAAATACAAAGCTAGGCTTGTAATAAGGGGCTTTAGTCAAAAAGAGGGCTCTGATTACAAGCATACCTTTTCTCCAGTTGCAAAATTAGCTACAGTAAGAGTATTGATTGCTATTGCAACTATGAAAAGGATGGTCATTGCATCAATTAGATGTAAATAATGCATTTTTGCATGGTTACATTGATGAGGATATCTACATGAAGCCACCTGATGGTTACTTCAAAGCAAGTTCTGGTCAAGTATGCAAATTAAAGAAGTCCCTTTATGGCTTGAAACAAGCTTCAAGGCAATGAAATCGGGAATTTACAAAGTTTTTGATTACTCTTGGATTTGTACAGTCCAAGCATGATTATTCGTTATTTGTTAAGTACACTGGCACATCATTCACAGTAGCTTTGGTATATGTGGATGATGTATTACTCACTGGTCATTCTATAGCTGAGATACAAGCTACCAAAGCTGCTTTGGACAAAAAGTTCAGAATCAAAGATTTGGGACTGGCTAAGTATTTTTGGGTATTGAATGTGCGAGAAGTGAGATTGGGACTCACTTAATCGAGAAAGTATACTCTAGACTTACTCACAGATGTTGGTTTAACAAGCTACAAAGCCTACTCCCACACCTGTTCCTCAACATTTAAATTTGTCTTTAACAAAAGGAGTTCTTTTAACTGACCCTGAATCATATAGAAGATTAGTAGGTAGACTTCTTTACCTGACCATGACAAGGCCAGATATCTCTTATGTAGTACAACTTCTTAGTCAATTTGTTTCCCAACCCAGAGATACTCATATGCAAGCAGCTGTTCATTTACTAAGATACCTTAAAGGTACTATCTCTAAGGGTCTCTACTATCCCGTCTGCCCTCGGTTAAAAAGACGGTTTTAGATCTGATTGGGTTTCACAGTATCATGACTAGAAGATCACTCACCTGCTATTGCATATTTTGGGTCATTCTCTTGTTTCATGGAAGACTAAAAACAAGCCATCGTTTCTAGATCTTCCACGAAGAGTATAGAAGCATGGCAGCTACCACTTGTGAACTTATTTGGCTCTCTTATTTGGCTCTCTTATTTGCTGCAAGATCTTCATATCCCAGTTAAGATCCCAATTACTTTGTTTTGTGACAATAAGGCTGCTCAACAAATAGACAAATCCTTGCTATCATGATGAGAACCAAACACTTAGACATCGATTGTCATTTCACTAGAGACAAGATTCAAGAAGGTTTTCTGCAAATTGCATATATTCCTACTAATTTGCAACTAGCTGATATCATGACAAAAGCATTAGGAACTACTCAACATTCCTTCCTTTCTGACAAGTTGAACCTTTCAAAAGATCCAACTTGAGAGGGGCTATGGAAGATTTTGAAGGACCTCATATGTCAATAACCAAAGTTGAAGGGTGTAGTTTGTAAATAGTTTAAATGTTGTTTATATGTCTGTTAGTCAGTTAGTTAGGCAACTTGATTCAATTCCACTTTGTATAAATACACAATCAATCACTCAGATCTTTTTAATGCAATGAGATGAAATAATATCAACTTTGATTTCTATTCTTGTTTCCGCGTTCATATGTGAGCATGGCAATGAACGATCCATCTGTTGGTGAGAGTGTGTAGATGCCTATTGGTAGACCTATTCGATATCATGCATGTCGTCTGAGGTTGTTGTTTCAAAGGTTGGATGATGCCTAGAGAAGCAATCAAAAGTCAGTAACAGTTTTTATTTTTCATTATAATTCAAAGCCTATATTCTACAAACTTTCTGCACAAATCTGGATATCATAATTTAATTCGCTTAGAACAAATCCTTAAGGTGTGGAACTAGTAAAAACAAACCATTGGAGGACTGAATATGTATACTTTTACATATACAGTTTGAAGTAGAGTTGGATAGTGTTACTTCCCCAAACTATCTATATAAATCATTCACGACTGAATTGAAGGTTCAAATTCCTTGTAAGCCATAAGAGATCGAGTTCAAGTATTCAGTTGCAATTTGAGGTAATATTTGTTTTATGTTTTTGCATAACCTTTTGGTTTTTCTTTAATTTATGAATATGTTATGCTCACATGCAAATTGTTGCCATTAGAGGTGTTTGAGTTGCACAATGTTAAACGTTTATGTGTTTAGATACGATAAGAATGTTACACCATGTCGAGATCCTAGTATTAGTATTTCTGAATAACATGTAAGTTATTACGGAGTATATACCTACAGGTGTAATATTATTTGCAGATTAACCTCATATGAAAATCTGGTTTAGTGCTAGTACTGCATGTATTAAATATGCTGATTTTTTTTACTTTAAAAATAATTTGTTGATTTCAAGTTAATTACATATTTGGATTTAATTCGTGCTCTTTAATTAGTTACCTAGCTAGTACCTTATTTCGCTTATAATTTGTGTCTAAATTATTTTGAGTTTTCTCTAAGTCGATCAGTTATCTCAGGGATTTGTTGAATCATCATGGATCGTACTAATAATGAGTACTTGCAATCACCCTGGAGAAAAAATAATCAACAGCTGAATAACTTCAACGCGTCATATGAAGATTTTAAGGCTACAATCCCGAGTCGGTTGAATGGTAAAGACCAGGTTGCATATAATGCCATTCAGATCGAGAATAGTAATCGAGATACAAATTATTATAGAAAGAAAGATAACACCGTTCCCCCGACATCCAAATGCGGTGAAGCTATGTGTTTTTTCTTCTGCTTGATTATTGTCGGCCTGATTATGTGGGGTCTTATTCATATTTCAAGTCTCTCTCCATATTCATATTCAAAAGATCCCTTCATTTATAGGCATCATATGAAGACCGGTGAATTTGGAATAGACTTTTATGTTAAATCGGGATTCAATAAGACACATCCTGTTGGAACTCCTGCACGAGTCAAAATGGAGAACAAAATCATCAAGTATTTCAATGAAACTGAACAAAGATATTGTCATCATGAACTTTGGCGTAAATACCTTTCAGCTGATCCAAAGTATCCAACTCCTGGATGCAAGAAGCTTCTAAGCAAGGGAATAAATATAAGGCTGCCCCCATTAAGGCAAGCCAATCCCCCATATTTTCCCGTCGAACTTTCTCCAAACGTGGCAGAGCGATTAGGTGCTGATAAAAATACCATAAACAATAAACAATCTATTCACAAATATTGTGTGTGTGTGTGTGTTTGTTATATCGATCCTCTGCACGACCAAGTGGGAAGAAAAATCACCGACGATCGATTAGCAGCAGAAGGAAGCTCGAGACGTGTCGATCGTGTATGTCGATCGACATACATTACTCGCGTCCACCTAACTTCAATAAATTTATGAAGGTTATAAAGTCCAATGAATCAGATAACCCAACTCCTTTGGATTGTTCTTGATATTCTATAAATCAATTCTTTTGTTTGCTTATATTTTGATTATATTAGATACACTATTTCAATTTAGGGTTTTCAGTACTATAAGTTGTATTTCATTTATTTTTCCGGAATTTGCAATAGTATTATTTTTACGTTTAAGAGTCTTATACAACTGGTCCAACAATTGCGCTATTGCAAGACATGTTTGACGAGTGTACATTTCGTATATGAGAATCTTGTGTATGGATGAATATGCAAGAGAAGGGTAACAAGTGACATCTCAAATTATCTTATAAAATTTGCTAGACCCACACATAAAAGTATCACAATCCAATCCGTTGAGGTTGCCGGTTAATGGTTTTTTAGCCAGGATCCATCTACAACAATACTCGGCCACCACCAGCGAGTGGATTGACATACATTCACTACACCAAAATCGAGTTTGGGGGCCTTAATTATTTGGGTCGACTTTGTAGTCCCAAATTGCAAGTAGGACCCGAGCGTTTCAACAAAAATAGCAGCCAACCAAAATGTTTTGTACGACAAAAAAGCCACGCATGATGTCGCGTCTTTTTAAGTATTTTTATGATTTAAAATCTTTTAATAAACCAATTAAAGTAAATAAATACATCCCACCCTTTTTTATCCTCACACTTTGGGACGACACTGTCGTCAAACTGTATTTTTTTTTTAACTTTATAAACCAGTTTTTAATTAAATTATTTAATTTTAAAAAAAAAAAGTTATTTAATTTAAATACTTTTTTTTAATATAGAATTAAAATTAAATAGTTTATATTTATAATTAAATACTTTAATTTAAAATTAAATACATTTATAGAATTAAAAAAAATATTTAATGTGAAAAAGTAAAAGACCATGATGTGGATATTTTATGTGAAAGAGTGATTAAACAACTCAAACGAAACAACTCGTGGACAAGGAAACTAAAAAACTTCGACAAAGCGAAACAACTTCGACAAGCAAACTTTTTACCTAATAGTTTCCGCCATTATTTTTACCGCCAATAGTTTCCGCCATTATTTTTCCATAAAGTTTTCCTTATATATCCCGACAAAACATAAATAACTCAATCGTCAATTCCCACAAAACACACGAATAACAATATAATGGTGATTACACGGAAAAAGAGTGGTCCTTGGTTTTATCGCCAATATATCTCTTTTCGAAGTTCTTGATACGTATGGGTTAGAAATTTATGATGAATATGGTTCTTATAAGAACATAGACCCGTTGATGAGAGACCGCGTTATGGAATGGTTAAGGAAAGAGCCATTATACAAGGTGTATTTGGACTGTGAAGCTAATGGTGTTGGAGGAGAAAACAGCTGGAAGGCTGAGCAATGTTTGAGCGTTCGTCAAGCAAAGGAAGGAAAAAGATGAAGTGAAAAAAGCTTCGTTCGATTACACATTTGATGATGCGGAAATAGGGTAACAAATTTTGAAGCATTGTTTGAAGTTCGTCCAAGCAAAGGAAGGGAAAAGATGGTGCGAGTTCTAGCAGAGGAAGTAGCGTGAGAAAAAATTGAATTGGCGATGTTTGTTATGGTCTATGTCGTGTGTATCATATCGTTTGAGTTGTTTCGTTTTCTTCTTAGAAGTTGTTTCGTTTGATGCTTCGTTTGTTGTCAAGTTGTTTATTTATTCATGTGTAATTTAGTATTGGAAAAGGGGTGTTTGGAAACCATAATCTTGTTAACTTAGAACATGGTTAAATTGAAAGGTACATAGTAATAAGTGATAATATACCAATAGTACCTATACTTGGTCGCTTAACATGATACATTATACCATAATCCGGTATTGGAATTAGTATTGAAAAGTGGTGTTTGGACACCATAATCCGTTAACTAAGAACATGGCCGACTTTACAAATCCAGTGTGTTTGATTTATAAAAATACTTGATAGATACATACTACAAGAACAACAACAACATCAACAACAACAACTACAAGAACAACAACAACTACTACTACTACATATGAAGATTTTCCATGTCACCTAACATTTCAGTAATGCATCCGGCCGACATGCGTGGTCGTCAGGAATCCTTGCCATTTCAAGTCTTGCCTCCAACAACCTAACTCTTGTCTCTAGCACATGTTTTTGTGATTCCAGCAAGTTTATCCTAAGATTTTTTCATGGCATTCGAGTTCTCTTGGTGAGATCCGAACCTTGAGAAGAGATTGTTCTTAAGTACTCGTCAAATTGATCCTTCCACATAAAATATCCACACCCATTATCTTCTTTTCGGAACATTTACATAATAATAAAATTATAAGAGATTACAACCCAATTACTTGTATATTTACATAAATAAGAAATGTATGATTGTTCACCTTTGACAGACGCATAATATTGCCGTCCAGATGAATATTCTATATGTGATGTTCTTAATCTTATATTTCCTACTCCACAAGAACACATAAAATGATTAAATGGCTCCATCTCAGGTTTTGAAATTTGTGTGAAGATAAGAGGTTGTGAGGTTGAGTGGTTTTGAGGATAAGATCTGGTAGCTTTTGGTGGGATAAGATCTCAAGTATTCTTTATGTGATATATAGAGCGTCCGAAGATTTTGGTGGGAAGTTTTGGCCCGATATTTTTGGAGGAAGTTTTGGCCCATTATTTTGGTTGGATGTTTTGATGAGATAAAGAGTTAGGGTGTGTTTGTTTCATTAAGATGTTTAAGGTATGAATCTGATTACCACATCTTATTGGTAAGAGGTGGCTAGAAAGTCTAAATCGACGAAATAATGTTGTTTGTTTTGTAGAAGTGTCGAATGATTTTAAGTGCTCGTTTTTGCAATTTGTTTATTAAACCAACGTAATGCGATAATAAGTAACTTATGTAAATATGAAACAAGACTTTTATCATAAATATAACATAGTTAATAAACAATCAAATATATTATATAAAGTTTATAAAACGAGTAAGAGGCGAGAAGAGTCTACCGTCTCACTTCTTGAGTAAGATGTTATATGTCTAACTGGTTACTACTCAAAAAAAAAACAAACAAGCTTGTCTGCCCCCTCTTACTGGTAAGAGTAAGAGGGCTAGTAAGACATTTTTTTTAAAAACAAACACACCCTTAGTATAACGATATCACCTAGACTCGTTAGTGTTACATATCATGTATAACGATGTCATTTAGAATCATTCGTCTAACATCATCTCATGTATAAGGATATCATCTTGACTCGTTCGTTTAACATATCATGTATAACGGAAGATCTCACTCGTTCGTTTAACATTTCATGTATCACGATACTATCTCGATTCATCCGTTTTAACATGTCATGTATAACGATATCATCTTCACTCGTTCGTCTAACATTTCATCCGTTTTAATTTATATAAACAATTTATATTAATTTTAAATTATTTTTAATCAATTTAAATATTTTATAACTAATTTAAATTATTTTTAAATTATTTAAATTTCTTATAACTAATTTAAATTATTTAAATTTTTTATAACTAATTTAAATTATTTTTAATTTATTTAAACTTTTTATAACTAATTAATTAATCTTTAAATTATTTAAAAAATTTATAACAAATTTAATTTATTTATTATTAATTAAATAATTTAAGGACATTCTAACATACATAAAATAAAGGAAAGAAAAAAAAAAGGGCGGCATTGGTAATTACTTTTTTAAATAATAATTTTCACGGAAAATCAAATAACCCGCCAAATAATTCATAAATGTCGTCCTTTTTTGTGTCGTCCCAAAAAATATGAAAAGTCTGACATTATCGTTATACAATAAGTCCCAAAAATACTTCAATAATTGACTAGATCTCATCTTCATCTCTTTCTTCACACACTAAAAAAAAAACTCAACCTGCCGTAAAAAGAAAAAATCCGTAAGATCCCAAAAGCAAATTTTCTTCAATTCGACACCACCACAACAACTATCACTGTAACTCAATTCTACGCACTTGTGCACAATTTGTATTTGTATAATTTTTGTTATTTTGTTTTGTTTAAAGGTATTTTTTTTGTTAAAATTTTGTTTGTTAATTTAATTTCTTTAATTATGGTTTGTTTACAATGGTTTTATGTTGTGTTTGTGTTGGTTAGATGGTCCACCAGCAGACTCACCACCGTGAACCATCAGCAGCTCCACCACCAACCATGTCTACCACCACCACCTTTTGTGTTGGTTAGTGACTTTTTTTATTTATTTTGTTAATGTGTTTTGGTACGACAATGTAGTCAGTAAAGTTTTATTAATTAATTTGGTACGATTATGTGTTTTGGGACTGACAATAGTTTGTTTAATTATGGTTTTATGTGTAGTGTTTGGGACATCCGGGACAGTCGGAGTGTTTGGGACGGCCGGAACAGTAGGTGTCAGCCGGGTTAAAGCGACCACCTCTTTTCTCTCTCTCTTTTCTTCACCGCGTATTTGTTATGAAATAGGTATATATATACTTTTATTACTTTGTCGATAATGTATATACTTTTATTATTTTGTCGATAATGAAAATGTTATGTGATATCGGAAAAAATGTCATGTGATATGTTATTAATTGTTACTTATAATACTTAAAGTGACCGTGTTAAAATGAAAATGATATGTGATATCGGAAAAAATGTCATGTGATATGTTATTAATTGTTACTTATAATACTTAATGCGACCGTGTTAAAATGAAAATGATATGTGATATCGGAAAAAATGTCATGTGATATGTTATTAATGTCGATAATGAAAATGATACTTTGGTTAGTAATATTGTGATTGTTAAACTTGTGTTACCGTTTTTAGGATTTTAGTGATTAATTTTGGAAATTCCCCGTCCGAAGTTAATCATCCTATAAAACTAGTCGAAATTAATTTATTAGAAATTAATTTCGAAAAATCTGTTTGGGGCTGCTTTTGAATGTTTTGTCTCATTTAGGATATGGATGCATATAAGCTGTTTTACTATTTGAGAGAAATTGACAGATATTTCCCTATCACTCCTATAAATATGTCTTTAATGCATATATTTGGGGAGTTGAGGGAAATCTTGCCAATTTTTTCAAATAGTAAATCAATTATCGCATTCATATATGAGACGACATATTCAAAGAGTGGGTTAGGATTGCCTTCTATAGTTGCACTAGGTAAACATAACAGCTTCATAATTACGCTTTTCGTGTTTGAATGTGTTTATTTGCATATGTATGTATATATATAAATTCAGTTATTTGAATATGTTTTTTTACAACGCAGTCATGACAATTGATAAGAGTTGGACCACTATATCCAACCGTAATTCCCCGAAATTTTTAGATGGTCTTTTTGCATTCATCGCGCATTGTGAGCCATTGGTAAACCCCATCTCAAAAATGATTCATTGCCCATGTGTTCGTTGTGGTGCGCCAACTAAATTGGGTACGCTCAAAACTCTTGAGTCACACATATCTAAATACGGTTTGACACACTTTATACCCCTTGGAAATATCATGGTGAACCACTTCCTCCACCATGGTACACAACACACCACAACCACCTCACGAACACATGGACATGGATGCATTCTTCCAAGATATTTCTGCAGATAATGTCCCAACTCTACCATCTCAAACAAATTTCTCAACCGGATCAAACAATGGCCCTCAACCAGCTCAAACTAGTGATCCTAGCATTACTAACAAGTACGAAGAGTTACTTGCTAGGTCCACCCAAAAGTTGTACCAGTGTTGTGATATGACTACACTGGGCTTTACGCCGAGCTTTAGCACATCAAGGTCTTACATAAAATAACTGATGTCGGGTTTAACAAGATTCTAGCTCTTTTGCAAAAAGCATGTCCCCTAGTAAAGGATTCAATTTCCCACCATCACACTATGAAATCAAGAAGACATACAAAGATATCGAAAGTTAGGATAATGAATCGATCCATGCTTGTATAAATGATTGTTTTTATTTTGGGGATCGGATGAGAACAAAGTCTCAATAATTGTTCAATCTACAACGAGTAGATGGAAAACCAAAAGACAAAGGGGAAGAAAGTTGCCAACAAGGTGTTGTGTTACTTTCCGTAAAAACTTAGACTACGTATGTTCAACACAAAGACATCAAAGTGGATGACTTGGCATGCTACTGGACAGGTCTAGGAAAACGGTAAGATGAATCACCCGTGTGATGGTCAAGCATGAAAAAATTTTGACATAATGAAACCGAGTTTCTCGTGACCCTAGAAACGTCCGATTAGGGTTGGCTGGCGATGGTTTCAATCCGTTTGGCAACATGAGTCAAGGTTACAACATGTGGTCGGTGATCTTGACAACATACAACACTTGGATGTGTATGAAAGAGACTTCTAATGTTGACGATGTTAATTCCTGGCCCTAAATCACCGCAAAGGACATTGATGTTTTCTTTGACCTTTGATCAAGAACTCAAAGAGTTATGGATAGGAGAGTGGACTTCGGATCTTTGCTATGGGTACTCATTTCAAAATGAAAGCGGGGTTTTATGGACTATCAATGACTTTCCACTCGAAGTAGTTTGTGCGGGTGGATTGAACAAGGCTACTATGCATGCCCACATGTAATTAGGACACTCATCGCTTCTGGAAGCATAAAATCGCTTATGTTGGGTATAGAAGATTCTTCGCGTAAGGCATCCAACGAGGAATAAACATAAGAAATTCCAAGGTAAACTGAAAACATCCTCCTAGAAGCTTTACCCATGAGGAAATCATGATTCAAATTAGTAAAGTCTTTAAACGTGTCTCAGGGAAGCATCCAAATATTTTAAAAAATAACCATAAACCCGATTGAAATCAAATTGAATTGGAGTAAGCGTTCTATCTTCTACGAATTGGAGTATTGGCCCGTTCTTCTACTAAAACACAATCTCGATGTCATGCACATCGAAAAGAACGTGCTTGAGAGTGTCTGAATACCTTGTTAATGAATGACAAATCCAAAGACACGCTTAAAGGCAAGGCAAGACTTGAAAACTTTGGGAGTTCGAAAGGAGTTGTGGCTCGTTGATAAAGGAAACGGGAAGTTCGATAAGCCTCATCCAACGTACTCTTTCACACAGGAAAACGAAGAAAACTTTTTTGTAAATTCATCAAAGGAGTTAGACTACGTGATGGGTTTGGATCCAAATTCAAGAAAAAGTGACCGATGATAACAAATAACGAGCCTAAATCTCATGACTGTCATATAATGATGCAGTGGTTACTTCCTTATGGAGTTCAGCGATACTTACCTAAAGACATTTCAACCCCATTAATCGAGCTCTGCTTATTCTTTAAGCAAATTTGTGCTCGAAATTTGATGCAGCAGGACATGGAGAAAGCTAAAAAGCAAATGATCAAGGTTATGATTAATTTAGAGAAAATATTTCCTCCTGCTTTTTTTGACATAATGATTCATTTGGTTATACATTTACCCAATGAGGCTATTCTAGGTGGCCCTGTTTACTACAGGTGAATGTATGCATTTGAAGGATACATGAAAAAACTAAAAAATTATGTCCCAAATAAAAAGCCAAGCTGAAGGTTCTATAGCAGAGGGTTATGTTGCAGAAGAAGCATTAACTTTCGCGTTATCTTAAGGATGTCGAGACGAGATTTAATCGATCCGGCAATGATGTGATTGCTTTGAACAACCAAATAAATTCAAGGTGTTCGGTCCGTAGGCAAACCGGTGGGTAAGAAGCCCGACTTCGGTTGAATACAGATGTTATGCAAGCAGTTGTATGGTTTATACTTAACATCTGAAATAGCCGCGAACATCCCGGCGTACAAAGTATGTTTCTTCTTTTATATTTTGAAGAACCCTTTTTTTCTTAAGTTATTTGTTTAGATGACTTATTCATTACCTTTGTCTTGATGAATTTCTTAAAAATACCGTGGAAACAAGTTTTCCTCCCTGGTTCAATCACAAGGTAAACGCATTAGATATATTACCTTGTAGTCTAGAGTTATTGCTCATCTAAATCTATTTGTATCTCTTTCGTGATTCGTTGAAAAGAGCGTGGCAAAAGACCCTAAGTTGTAGTCGAGTTACTCTCTTTGGCATGTGGATCATCTAGTGCAAGTACATATCCGCATGCATAGTGAGCGATGTGAAGTTCTTGGTGCATCAGTAGCGATAAACTTCATACCACTCAAGCGATTGGAGTTTCAACACTTCGGGCCTGATGGAGCTATGTATTTTGGTCAATAGGAAGAAATTCTAGAGCTCACTTATATGGGCAACCGTAAGGTTGTGTTGTTCCGATGTATATGGTTTGACACCCGTAACCTACTAACCTACACGCTCGGACGTTCTTACATTGAACATGGCATACATCATATTTTGACTGAACGGGATGCTTTTAGAAATCAAGAATACATTCTACCTTGAAGACCCTGCTAGACGACCACCTCATTGGAAGGTAGTCGAAGATGTTCATCATCGGAAGATCTGGCATCGGGATGTGGTAGATTCTGATCAGGATGTTATACATGGCAACAGTTCATCTGATGTTGCATTGTCTGTTGGTTTGATTGGTTTTGAGTATGCGAATTTGAGTGTAAATGATGAATCAGCATAAGTGGACGCCCCACCAGATGTTGCTGAAGAAGATGCTGATTTTGTTACTAATGAAGATAACGTCGTTGCTCATGTCCTTGATGATGATGATGTTGACGTGTCTGATGATGATGAAGTGAACCCCACTATTGTTGTTGAAGAAGTATTATCTTGTAAAACCCTAAAAATCGTAACCGCGTTTAATGACCTTAATGCCCCTCTAGCAAATAATTATGAAATCCGTCAAATAAAGCAAGCGCGTTAAGCCCGTTAAATATGTAATTTGTAAATGAGTTATACAAGACATTGATAATAATAATAAAAACCTAAAAATGAGTATAACACAATGCAAGGTTACATGAACTATATCATATGCAAGTTACTAGAAAAATTTAAATAAAATGCAACATGTAAATATGGTAGTTATACAAAATGATTTGTTCTCATCCCATGCCCTTTTTCTTCGGCCAAAAGAAATGCCTAGGCATCTCCAAATAATCCCCATAATCATCCCAACCAAATATCATTCATATCTTCATTATCCCTCTCAAAGTAGCACACTAAAACCCTATAGAAAAAAGTGACGGCAAAGAAAAGAAAACCATTCTCTCCTCTTCCATTTTCAGTCGACTAAAGAGTGGTTCCAAAGAAGGTTTGAGGTTGCTGTAATCGCAAGTATTGGTACAAAGGAGTTCTTGTTTTGTCGAGGGTTTTGGGACTTGCTGCTGTCGCGGGTGTTGCTAGGCAAAGTGAGGACCTCGTTGCTATTTTGATCATTGTTTTTATTCTTTTATCACGCCTCAAGGTATCACAAAATCATCTTGTCTCTTCTCCTCTTGCTTCCTGATTTGTGTCGTTTGGTTTTTATGCCATGCGCATGAACATGTACCGCATAAGAGCATCACATAAAATAATAAAACTAACTCGCATAAAATCATGGATAAAACCTTATTGATCAAAAAAATAATCATGACATGTGACAAGGGTGTTGGAATCACTCCTAAACCTAAATCAAGTGTTAGTAATTCATATGTAATTGTTAGCTTAATATGGCCTTTATGTTAGTTATTAGCCTTAGGCTTATGTAGAAGGCCCATAAGCCTAGGCAT
>OU343217.1:273681750-273814889 GCA_910596185.1 Chrysanthemum makinoi
GTCGTGGATGAAGTATCACCAACACTAATTCCTTGCTTAAACTGAAAGTAGGAGCTTGCATATTCGGCTTGATCGATTGTTTGAACTTGATGTTCTCCAAAAGGGATCCAAGACCCTAATTGGCTCATATTCTGATCCATTACATGATCCAAACATGATGCATTACCGAGCTTTATTTTACGTTTTTCATCTGTTCTCTTCCTTGCTCTTACTCTTGCTTTTTCTCTTGTTTCTTTAGCTAGAGAGTGATCAATATACACACATCTCCTAACTACTTTGTTATGTTTTTCTTTCTCTTTGTTTTCTGCAATTCTTTGATCCTCTACGGTTTTATTTGTAAACTGATCATCATTAAGTCCGCATTTAACTTCACATTCTGAAACAGAAGATGCACTGTATGACACACCCATGAGGCTGCAGCTTTGGTATAAGTGTTCAGTGAGGAGATCCTGAATAGCTGGTTTTGACTTCATAATCAACCACTCGATAGTATTGCTTCTTTGTTGGAATCACTCATACACCTTATTCAAGTGTTAGTTACTCATATGTAATAGTTAGCTTAGTATGGCCTTTATGTTTGTTATTAGCCTTAAGCTTATGTAGAAGGCCCACGAGCTTAGGCCCAAGCCCATAGGTGAAAGGGAAGGAGTAGGTGTGTTGCCCTAGCTCCTTGCCTATAAATACCTTATGTAAACCTTCATTTGAAGGTTGGTTGTTCAAGTTATTCCTTACACATATCACCTACGCATAACCGTCTATAGCATTACGTGTGTGTGTGTTTGTTTACTTGTTCAATCGCCTCTCAATCTTTCTTATAAGCTTGTGTGGTAAACCTTGTGACCTAACAGTGGTATCAATCGCCAAATAGTTGGGTGTACACTTTTGTTTTTGAAATTTTTTGGTTTTGGTCTTACGCGTAAAGTTAACGTGTTATTTGGTTCGCTTAAAACTTGTTTTTACACTTTTAATCCAAGATTCTTGTACTTTCAACGCTTTAAGGTGTTAAAATACTTGTTTTTGGCAAAAAGTTTCAAACTTTATGCGTGGATAAAATTGTTTTTAACTTGATTTTGTTCGTGGGTGAAGTTCTACCAGTAACCTGCTTAGCCGCTTTGGTTCATCAAGGTTCTCACTTTTGTGTTATTTTGGTACTATTAACGCTATTCCATAACAAAAACCTGGTTTAGAAACATATTTGGGCAAAATCAAAGTTACGAGTAAACCTACGCGTAGTAAAACCCTAAAACTACGCTTAAGTGCTTCCTTGGTTTGATCTTCATTTTCGTGGTTTATTCCGTGTTTTCTTACTTGGATAAGTCTGAAAATACGCCGACTTTGGATATCTTTTGCACCGTGATAGTGTAAAAGATCATTTGGGCAAAACCCTAAAATTACGCATAAGCATAAGCTTACGCCTAGAAATCCTACGCCTAAGATCTTTCTTACGCCTAAGCCTAGTCTTACGCATAAGAAAATCCTACGCCTAACTTTCTACGCCTAACTTTTGTCTACACCTAACTTTAGTGTTTTTTCCTACTTACGCGTAAGCTAAATCCTACGCGTAACTCATTATTGTTACGCGTAACTTTGGTGTTTTACGCATAAGTGCTACTTGGTTCTTGTCTTTTCTACCTAAGGATACTTCATCAACAAAGGTTCATTCGACTACAAAGATCCATTTTACCAACACAAGTTTATCAACATGTCACAACCACCATACTCTAACTATTTCCCTTACACTTATCCTCATCCTCAACGCCAACAACAACTAACTCCACAACATCAACAATGGAATCAACAACAAGCAATTTATCAACAACAATTTAACCAACAACATACTCCACAACTTGCTGCAAATCCACAACCTCAAATGGTTCAACCACCACAAAGTCTTCAAGCTCAACCGCACACAAATGACTTTAATCAACATCCATCAAGGATCACTATGAGGGAACCCACTTGGTTTGCAAAGATGTTTGAAACTTTAAGCGGCCAACAATCAATTCATGAGGCTGGATCACTTGATAGACCTCCAATGCTCACCTCAGAAACTACGATCAATGAGTAATAAGGTTCTTTAGGTTTTGTGATCTAAAGAAGCCACATGGAAAGTTCTTAAAGAAGGTTATCTTGAAAGGTCCATTTGAGATGCCTACTGTCATTGTACCCGGAGATCCAAATGCCATTCCACCAAGAGATGAACAAACTAACATTGCTATCAAGCAGTGCACTTGAATCCTCAAGTACTTCTACACTATGAAGCAGATGAGCTTGCAATGGAATATATCCTCCTAGGATTACCAAACCTAATTCTTAGTAGTGTTGATGCTCAAAAGACTGCAAAGAAAATGTGGGATCATATTCGCCTTCTTATGGAAGGATCTCAGTACTCAATCGTGAAGATTTGGAATCCAAAATTTACTTGGCTTATGAACACTTCATGATTGAACCTCGAGAGACACTCGAGTCCTATCATCACCGATTTTCAGACATCATCAATGATTTGAATAAACACAACATCCACATGCCAAGAATTGCAGTGAATACTAAGTTCCTAAGTAGTCTTGGTCCTGAATGGGAGAAGTATGTCATTTTTCTCCGCTAAAAACATGCATCAGCCTACCTACGGATTGTTGTATGATTACTTGAAGCCTCATGAAAAGGAAGTTGATAGGGAAAGGATTCTCCGTGCTCAAATTGCTCCACCGACACATCCGAAAAATCAACAACTTGCCTTATATGCTCAAAACAGCTTATTCTCCTCAACCAAAGAACTCAACCAATCTGCACAATCACACCACATTATCCTTCACAACCTCCATCTCAACAAACTCAATTGGTTCCATACAACAACAACAATGCTCAAGCTAATGAGGAATCGATCCGCTCAAGCATTGCAACAAGTATTTGCTATGATTGCTAATGCCTTTAGCCGTTATACCAACAAATCCAACAACCGTATTCGCTCCTCATCTAATACAAGGAATCAAGCTTGTAGAACAATGGACGAGTTGAAGTTCAATCGTGGTTATGGTCGCCGATGGGCGGTGGTCAAGGGTTTAATGTCTGGGTAGGAATAACAATCGAGCTCCAAGTGGTGGAACAGGAAATGCTCGAATGGGTTGAATGGTCTTCGATGCTACAACCGCAATGAGAAGGGACACCTGGCTAATGCATGCCCAAAGCCAAGGACTAGGGGCAGTGCTTATTTCAAAGAGGCTCTTCTTTGGCTCTTAAGGATGAAGTCGGTGGATCTCTCACGCACAAAGAACGAGTTTTATGGCAAATGCAGATTCAGATGATGATATGGAGGACTTGCGTGCCAATGCAACTGTTATGTTGATGGCTAATATGCATGAGTTACACATGAGTGACACAGACCCAGTGTATGACACTCGATGGCTTGTCTCGTGTAAAAACCGAACAAACCATATTTATCTCTCGATCTCATATCTCCGCCAACATCCAATCCCAAGCAGGCTCGAATGTTCAAAATGATCCATCCACATCTCATTCCGACGATTTTCAACTAGACCCCGTAGTTATATTTGACGATCAAGATGACCAACCGTTTTCCCTTGATAATCAAATTGACTCCGTGGTTATACTTGAGGATCTCAGGAATGATCATGTTGAGACTCACGTTGAACACGCTAACTTTTGCCTCATCCGATTTTGCTCGCTTAATACAAGACCAACAGACCATAGTGGAAAATGTCATGCCATTAATCAGGACTTGAAATGCAAAAATGCACTGTTAACCAAGGATTTTGAATGTTTACAAAAGCAACTCAACTTTTTCAAAACTCAAGAAAAACGTGAAAACGGTTTTGAAGCGGCCTTTGCCAAATCTTATCAAAACGAAAAATATTTAGAAAGACAGATGCGTGATCTAGCCGCTTCAAAGAATGCTTTGTTGTCCAAATAGAACAATCAAACATGAACATAAACAGCAAATTAACGCTCTCACCTTGGAAAATCAAAAAGCTAAGGCCGAGTTGTTAACTTGTCAAAACAGCCTTCTGCATACAAAAAGCATTCGAAACGAATAGATGATCATCTTGAAGAAATCATCGGCTTGCAAAACAAACTTAAAGAGTTTAAAATGGTTGTTTACAAACATGGCGAGTCGGTCACAGCCATTGAAAAGTTTACTTTAAAACCCAATCCAAATGGATATGGACCGAATCTTGCTGATTACAAACCTAAGCTTTCAACAAAAGCATTCAAACCAAATCCTGAAGTTTCCAAAGTGCGTAATATAAAGTTGATAATTCAGTTATGAATGTTGTTGAATATCATCGTCAAGAGGAATTAGATGCATAAGACGAGAGTCGATCAAAATTAGAAAAAGTTGTTTACAACAAACCTTTTAACTATTCAAAAGCGGTCACTTTCGCCACACCAACGGATTCTTCTAACACACCAAGGGTTATCATCAAAACACTGAAGTCTTCTAATGTTAGCCCCAAACCAGATTATGCACAAATTTATGGTCCTTTACCTTCCATCAGTGAAGTAAACTCAAAATCTAAAAATCGAAAAATTCTTAGATATTTTGACATTTTCATGGCCGACCTCAAAATTTTACAACATGAGATAGAATATCGCTCTGAAATCAAAATTGATCATTTTCAATCGCCTCTAGCGCGAGAACAAAGAGACATTTTTCAGAAAAATCTTTTACCTAATGTTAAAATTTGAAAATTGTGCATTAGCTGGGAAAAGGATTTTCATAAGGAACTTGAGTGATGAAGGTCGCTGAGAAACGTAAACATCTATTTCTAAACTAAACGTAAAAAGAAACTGTTGAGAAAAGATGTTGATCGACTCTTGGAAGATGTCATCCGTGCTGATGTCCATAATGTTGTGCTATTGAATTCTTTTGTCATATGCATTTGATCATACCTCTGCCGATATCGTTGAATCCGTGATAAATGTTGAGAACACTGATAATGTGCTTCAGATCGAGTCCTTAACAGTTGAAAACAAACGATTGTCAAACGAACTTTCAAATGCAATTCGTCGCCTTAATTGGTGTCAAAAAGATATTCACGATCAACAAATTGCTTTTCAACACAAAATCGCCAATTGCGTGCAAAATCTTCTGATCATAAAATTGAGCACATGGATGATCAAAACGTGTCTTTTAAGTGTCAAATCTCAAAATATGAACAAGAACTTTTAAAAGTTAAAAAGGAATATGGTGTCATATTTGATTTACTCAAAAGACTCGTGATGAAGCATCAAATGAACTTGATCATTATCTTGCACACACTAAAGAAGTTATGCATTTTGTGGAAATGTTCGGTCCAAAATCAAGATCCGATTCACACTATCCTCAAGTTAAGAGAAATGTTAGGAAAGTATGAACAACTTCCACCAACCATCATTAAGAGATTAGCCCCAGTAACACTTAGTACTCATGCACCTAGAATCCCTACAGCCAAATCACAAGATGCTAACGTGGCTCCTTCTATCGACAACAGAATAGTTGCATCTTTTCCAAATGTCCGCACTTCACGTACCTAGGAGCACTAAATCAAGAATAGGAAGTCTGCGACCTAAGAAAAGAACAATCAAGAATGCTAAAGTAGAAGAACACCCTAGGACTATGAATAAGACTCACGCTGCCTCCACTATAGATATTGCGTCCGGCAAATGTAATAGAAATAGTGATGTAACAAATGCTAAACCGTTAAGTACTTTTGATATTCACCGATGCACCTTGTGTTTTTTGTGGTAAAAGTATGAATTCTGATTGCCATGATAAATGTGTTGCTAAAGCTATCATCTCTCGCTTAAGGAATCCTAAGAACCGGAATACCTCTAGGCCCACTAATCTTTCTAAGTCTCGGCTTGGTAGACCGCCATCTTTAGATTCTAAGAAACGCATTGTGTCCTCCTGTAGCTCTCAGTTTCACCTCCTAATAATGTAGTACCACCTAGTGCATTCACTAAGACTAAAGCAAAGAGTAGTTATAGATGGCGGAAATGGATATATAACACACTAGGATTTAAGTGGATACCTAAAGCTATTGATGTGTGTATATCTACTATAATTGCTACGGAACCCTCTAACATTTCGGGTTCCACATCTACTTCTATTCCATCCGTGTCGTCTGTGTGTAATGCAGGTGATACAGATCATTCTCTGGATTGTTGATAGCGGATGTTCCCACACATGACAGCAATCTTAAACTGTTATCAAACTTTATTGCAAAGTTCATTGGCACCGTCAGGTTCGGGAATGATCACTTCGCAGCTATCATGGGCTACGGAGACTATGTCAATGGGAACATCGAAATTAGGTGGTTTACTATGTGGAAGGCCTCGGTCATAACTGCTTTCAGTAGGTCAGCTTTTGTGATGGAGATATGGAGGTTGCTTTCAGGGAGAAAACTTGTTTCATTCGTGATCTACAAGGAAATGACCTTATGTCCGACTCGCGTAATTCTAGTCTCTACACTATCTCTATGAAAGACATGGTTGCTTCATCTCCCATATGTTTACTTTCAAAGGCAACATCAACAAAATCCGGGCTATGGCACCGTCGTCTCTCACATCTAAACTTTCAAACCATCACCAACCTTGCTCGACACAAACTAGTTGAAGGACTCCCACGGTTTCGGTATTCTAAAGATCACCTTTGCTCAGCTTGTGAACAAGGCAAAAGCACTCGTGCTCATTTTCCTTCAAAGGTGGAACACGCTCAAAGATGTGCTTCATCTTCTTCACATGGATTTGTGTGGCCCGGCGCGCTGCAAACGATCAATGAAAAACGCTACATCTTAGTAATTGTTGATGACTATTCACGCTGGACTTGGGTCTACTTTCTTCAAGCAAAGACCAAGCTCCACAGATGATCGTCACCTTTCTCACGAAAATACAAGTTCAGCCACAAACACCGCTCGACTAATCGTAATGCATAAAGGCACTGAATTTGTTAATCAAACTCTTCGTGAATTCTATGAGAAAGTGGGAATTCAAAGATCGACATCTATTGCACGCATACCGTAACAAAACGGAGTTGTCGAAAGATCGAAACCAACGCTAGTGGAAGCCGCAAGAACAATGTTAATCAATGCTAAACTTCCAGATTACTTATGGGCGTAAGTCGATTCATGCATGCTATACTCAAAACCGCTCTATGATTACAAAACACCTTTCGAGCTTGTCCATAACATAAAACCGAATCTAAAACACTTTCATGTATTTGGATCTCTTTGCTATCCGAATAATGATCGTGATGACTTTGGAAAGCTCAAAGCCAAAGTTGACATTGGAGTCTTTATCTGATAACGTGATAATTCCAAAGGTTTCCGAATCTGGAATCGCCGTACAAAACAGGTGATGGAAACGATTCATGCTCATTTCGATGAACTTACGGAAATGGCTTCGAGTATAACAGCCTTGGAACCCGTCACAACCGCTTAAACTTCCCCAAACCCCATCATCACCGAACAAAGCCCCCAAACTTACTCGCCAACAAATGGAAAGGTTATTTGCTCCTGCTCGCTGACGATATTGATGAACGTGCTCGTGTGTATCCGCCAAGCTTCCGCCAACCCGATAATACTCTTATACCGATACACCGCTACAACAACTATGTTGCAAGATGCACCTACACCAGTTGAATCCACCACAACAGTTGAACAAACCGCTTCCAACAATGATGAAGCCGCCGATGATATTCTCAATGTAGTACCCCCACCGCAGATTTTGATCCAAATGCGTCTTCAACCCGCTTGCTAATGAGATCGCCGCACTGATGTCGCGAATCTTCAACAAACCATTTGAATCCTCGACCGCACAATGTATATCCAACATCAACCTCCACACATAGATAGACAAAAGACCATCCTCTGGAAAACATTATTGGCAACCCGAATCAACCAGTCGTTACAAGACAACGCTTCACTGGGATGGTGAACATTGCATTTATGCACTCACCGTCCGCCAATCAACCTAAAACATCAAAGACGAATGACAAAAGACAACCGATTGAATCCATGCAAGAAGAACTCAACCAATTCAAACGCCTTGAAGTATGGGAACGGTTGAAAGACCAACAGAGTCTACGCCATTGGTCTAAAATGGATTTGGAAAACAAATTGATGTCAAGGAAATGTTATCCGAAATAAGTCACGCCCGGTGGCTAAGGGTTATCGCCGAAGAGGGTATTGACTTTGAAGAATCTTTTGCTCCTGCTCGCCTTGAGGTCGTTCGGATATTTCTAGCGCTCATGCTCATATGAATATGACGGTCTATCGATGGATGTCAAAACTGCGCTTTCTCAATGGACAACTTAAAGAAACGGTTTATGTCACCAACCGATGGATTCGTTGATCCCGAAGTTTAATCACGTCTACAAACTAACAAAGCTCTAGATGGTCTCAAACAAGCTCCTCAAGCATGGTACGATAAGCTATCATCCTTCCTCATTGCTAATAATTTCACCAAAGGTTCGTTTGACCCAACTCTTTTTATACAATATCACGGGAACATATCTTAATTGTTCAAATTTACGTGGATGACATCATTTTTGGGTCTACACATAAAAGTTTTCAATCGCTTTTGCAAAACTAATGAAGAAAAATTTTGAAATGTCCATGATGGGTGAACTCACGTTCTTTCTTGACCGCAAGTTCATCAATCACCCCGGGTATTTTCGAGTCACCCAAATATGCCCTTGAATTGTTAAACAAATTTGGAATGAAAACCTGGGACACCTATGCCACACCAATGGCTCATACCAAGAAGCTAGACGCTGATTTACATGGGAAATTGGTGGACCCTACAAAATACCGTAGTATTATTGGGTCTCTCATGTATCTAATAGCTAGCACTCGATATTGTCTTTGCCGCTTATCTATGCTCCCCGCTATCACGCGACCAACTCAAACTCACCTCTCTGAGGCTAAAAGAATCCTCCGATACATAAAGGGAACCATTAACTTGGGGATCCGTATCCGAAGGATTCTAGTTTTGAACTAATCGCTTTTTCATACGCTGACCATGCAGGATGCTTAGACTCACGGAAAAGTACTTCGGGAGCTTTACAATTTCTTGGTGATAAACTGGTGTCATGGCAATCGAAGAAGCAGGATTGTACATCGCCGTCCTCAACAAGCAGTAATATGTAGCCATGTAAGCGTGTTGTGCTCAAGTCATCTGGATGAGAACACAACTCAAAGACTATGGTTACGATTTGACGTAATCCCGATGTATCGCGACAATCGGAGTGCCATTGCAATCTCGCAACTCACCAAGACTCAAATCAAAGCACATCTATCTTCGATATCATTTCATCAAGGATCACGTGGAACAGGGTACCGTTGAATTATATTTTGTGGGTACGTATACCAATTGTGCATCTTCTCACCAAAGCTGTGCCTCCCGCTAGGTTTAATGAGTTGGTCCACCGGATTGGTATGAGGTGTTTGACTCAAGAGGAATTGGATGACCTCCTAAAAAGTCTTAAAACCTCACAAACACCAAAATCTCTTTTGTAAATAATTTTTCAAAAACAAAATACAAAAGTATAAAATCCGATAAAACAACAAAAATATTCTTCTATCTATTTTCTTTCAACATTGCAAGTACATTTTTTCCGTCAACACTATAATCTTTCAAAATTCAATATTTTTTCGATCTAGTGTTGAGGGGGAGAAAATATCTTAACCGCTTCAAACATCTGTACTTGCATGTTATATTACTCGCTTGTTTCTTTATCAATGGTGGTAAACTTTCTCGTTAAATGACACTCCTCGGACTAAATTTATAACCTTTCATTATTTCTTAAGTCGAGGGGAGTGTCGTCAAGTTTCTTTCTTAAAATCTTTTGTTTGGTAACCAAAATGGAAGTTAAAAGGCTTTGTATGAAAAAGGAAAAGGTGGAGGGACCAAAACCTGCAAAAACTTAAAGTTTTTTAATAAAACTTTTCCACCTAATTTATCACTTCACATTTATTACTCTTAACCTACTAATCCTACGCATAGAATTCACTCAAGAAATCCGTGTTTGATCATCATTTGTAAGTGTTTTTGTTTGTAACACGTTTCTAAACATTGGTTTTGATTTTCAAACGAATCCAACGGTTAAATCTACTTATATGCTGATTTTGTTCTTCGTGATAAGCGTATGAACACATGATCATGTGTTGTGTTTGTGGTTAAAAAGATTGTGTCAAAATGCTTTAACAACATCAATGATATCATTTCTATGCTCAAAATACAACCTTAAACACTATTAATGATTTTGAAAATTAGGGTTTATGAGTCAATTGGGTATTTTCTCAAATGTGAAGTGTTTTGGTCAAAAGATTGTTGGGTTATGTTCATATTGATGAATTGATGATTTCCAAGGTTGTTAACCACCCGTAAAACTCTAAATGTTTAACAATTTGGAATTAGGGTTTAAAGTTCATAACTTTGGGTAATTTTGATTCAACCATGAATTAGATGTTATAACTTATTTCATAGACTCTCTCAACATCATAGACCTACCATAATTTGTTTGGTGCAAATCCCATGGCTAGAAATGATTCGCGTAAATCTTAACCCTTAGGGTTTTGACCTACGCTGTATGACTTCACGCCAGAATCGTTACGTAACTATTCAAAAGATTCATGCCATGTTTTGTTAATAAAATGATGTTTTGTGTTAACTTTGATGATTTGATGAACTTATTTCGTGCTTGCTACGCTAATATTCGTAATCAAGGTCATTTGCAACTCTACGATAAGGATTACCCTACGCGTAGTATTTGTTATGCGTAAGAATAATTCTACGCATAACAGCCCATTACGCGTAAGGTTCTACAATGGGACTACGCCAGTATCCTCGTGAAGGATATGCGTAAAATGACCTCCTACGATAAGGTCTACTCTTACGAGTAAGCCTTACGCGTAAGGTCTTTATACGCCTACGCTTAAGCTCTACGCATAAGGTCCCCTTTTCCTACGCGTAACATTTCTTACGCTGTAAGTTAGATCCTACGCGTAAGCTTTCGCTCTACGCGATATATCATCTCACGCTTAACTTTGCCAAAACTACGCTTAAGCCTTGATTGACCTTCATAATGAATTGTTACGTGTACAAACTTGTAAATAAACTAATCATAATCGCCACTAATCCAATAATGTCACTAATAAACTTAATCCTTTGATATGTTGTGAACAATAAGTGATAACATAAACTTTAAAACTTAAAGTTAACTAACTCACTAAACATTTCACGACGTCATTGGACTATTGAACAAACAAGTGACTTAGGACTCGTAACAATCATTGACACGCATACATTCAATAACTAGACAATAAGACCTTCTGTCGACTAACACTATGTCTTTCGATATGTTGGTTCTTTTGGCTAATGTTATTTCGTGATCACGACATGGTGAACAAATGAATGTGGATGCACGAGATTCTCACCATTGCCGATATCTTCCCATGGTTATCCGAAAAGATTGGAAAGAACAACCTTAGGGTTGACTTTGATACCCTCACTTGCTCAATCTTCTCGCTTGATTGCTTGTGATATTCTCGGAATCATCCCTACCGTAACATGCTCACACTCTGCCACAGTTCCCGAGGTCTACATTCAACAATTCGGGATTCTATGCGAGGATCACCGTCAAAGTGAAGTGAATGTGACACTTAATCACAAACAAGTCACTATCACTCACTTACGTTTCTCATCATTCCCGATGACATCGCTCCAACCGACTTCTTTGCTACCCCTACCAAGAGACAAATTCCAATTTTGATAGATATTGGTTATGATGAAGCTTCAGTAATCATTACTAAGCACTCTCACGTGAGTCAAGTATATTCCTCAACCATGGAGAACACTCTACATGATCATCACCAAATCGGTCTCTGGTCGCGACAGTAGCTATGAGCATCCCAAGCTCATGGAACCGCAAATTTTCGTCGCTGATCAACAAGAAGGACATTGAAATCGCAATCGATATGGGAGGACATGATGGTATTTCAAGCTTGGCTCCAAGATTCCCTATGTCAGATACACCAAACTGTTGATCCAGAGCACTTGACTTCATCCGACATCCCCATGAGGCTCAATGACCCGATAATCACGACATATTGACGAACCCATATTATCCGTCAATCAAAGAATCGCCAACAAAGAAACAGGGTACGGTATTACCGATCACCTTCTCGACTACACCCCATTTAATTGCTGGTACTGAATGGAATTCTCGGGGATTTACCGTCATAGCACCACATCAACAATATATTGAACGACCTAAAGTGTCGCTTTTAAAACACATCGTTGGATATTATAATAAAAACATTCATGAGTACAACATCGTCCCAAAAGGTTTAACAAGTTTGCGGAAATACAAATATAATACAAATCCAAACGATGTTTTGAAATAAAGTGCCATAATATACATAATGTAAGTCGACGCCGCGACTCAAAATGTAGGTCCCTAAACCATGTCATGATGATAATGCTAAAATACATATTGCTAAAACGGTCAACAATAATGTTGCATGAAATCATAGGTTTATGTAAATACCACTACACAAGTATCTATCATGCATGACCATCAACACGTGAAAATAATGTTACAATTGCTCTAAGTCCATGACCCCGAAACTAGACTGTTCAATCATGTATGCCCCCGCAGAGTGTTTGCCAGACAACTCCGTAATGTGATCAAATGAAATGCATCCGCTTTCCTCATTGGATTCAACAACCCGATGGAGTATGCCACTCGATAGATCTATCCACTCATCCTCGCTCCAAAGATTAACGGTTCATGTTCAAGTAATAGGGACTTTCAAATTGGCAAATGCGGTAACTTAAGCAATGTAATGAATTTAACATACTTGGTATCGCACAAAGAAAAATGTAGTGCAATGTATTCTCCCCCGTGGGTTTGAAAATAATCAGCGTAAAGCTAAGGCTATGAAAACTCACTGGGTAAACTGGAATAATGGCAAAAGTGAGTACACCGAGGTTTAATGTGATGCGCAACCGACCTATTATCAATGATATGATATGTCATGAGTTGCAATGTAATGTTATGTATGCACTTGATATGTTATTTATACCATTTACGAGTTTTGAAAATATTACTCGACGTCAGAAAAAATACTCTTTGACGCCTTGACCAAAAAAAAATCACTTTACATGTTTTTACGTCAAAATGTCATCCTACAATGGTTTTATAATGATTTTAGAGAAATTACCCTTTTCGCCGCGAAAAACAATGTCGCCGGAAATCATGAAATTAACAAAATAGCTTTGGAAAACTAGTCGTAAAAAGCAGTAACGTCGATCATTAGAGAACTTAACTCGACGGTTTTGGAAAGTTTGTATCGATATCTAAAAGTTTCAGCCGAGTTTTCCAAAAGGTCTCGAATCATAAAGATAATAAGGGTTAAAGATGGTGGTTTTGCTAGTTGTGTGCGAAATTAGTTACGGTAAAGTTTATAAAACGTGCATATATTCGTCGCTTCAAATCCGCTTTCTACGTTTAATAAGTCCTTAGTCAGACAAAGTAAACTAATATATTTTTGACAAGTCGAAATAATTTGTGAAGCTTAAGGCTTTTTTGACCAACAAGTTAAAAATATGTTGTTGAAAATTGAAAATTATATTTTTCGTCGTCAAACTTAAAATCCATAACTCTTCGTTATAAGTCCGATTTTATCCGTTCAAGCGGCCACGGATTCGTTTTAAAGTATATTTTCTAAATATCAAGGCCAAAAGTTCGTGCCTACTGTCGGATTTTCCAGAAATCAAAACAAGGACAGAACACAATATATACTTATCGAAAATAGTTTTCCTCGGACAAAACCTATTCTAATCCCTTCAAATCAACTCCAAAACTAATCTAATCCTACCATACACCTTCTTAGGGTGTCATGGGTTCCTAATCACCATCAAGACCAAAGAATACCAAGGGAATATTTATAGGATGACCACAAATATATATATAACTTCTAAAATCATGAAATAAATGGTATAAATCACATATCATGCATAATATCTCCAAAAATGAAAAGAAACATATGAAATGAAAAGGAAACATGAAATGAAAGAAAATATGCTTACTAGTAATGATGATGAGGTGAAAGTAACAAGGATTAAACTTAAATACCCTTGGTTTTTATTTCAAAACCTAATAAAGAGTATATACTAGGTTGTAAATGACTTGATCTTGCAAAAATCTTTGATCCCTTGGCACCTTGATGAGTGGCCGGTTTTGAGAAGCCAAAGAAGAGAGAGAAAACTTACTAACTCTTGAAAAATGATTGTAAGAAATGAGAAAAATGTTCAAGTAAGACTTTTTATGTTGAGTGAATTATTAGCAATCACAAAACCATACATCATTATTACATACCCCTTGGTCGTCGGGGGGGAGGGACTAGATATCTTATTATTTTTTTTTAAACTTTACTTGTATATAATTTGTATAAAATTTGACAAAAGTATAAGTAATGTAGAAATTGTACAAGTAAAGGTAATGGAAATTTTGGTACAAGTAAGTTTTTATAGATCAAAATAGAAGGTATTGAGATAATAAAATTGTAAAATATCCTTGTGAAATTTAGTGATAAAATAATTATCGTATAATTTTTAAGAAACACGTCGTAATAATTTAACTTTAACGATTAATATACCAAATAAATTTGAAACACTAGGAAAACTAAAAATATAGTTTTATGAACTAAATGTAAGTTTAAAAATACATCGGGATCATTTTTGAAAGTAACGGATTAAATATAATAATAACTACGCGATAAAGTTTATTAAATATTACCACGCTGAAGGTGAAATGAAATGCGAATGAATTGATATGATGTAAATGATGTCAATGAAATGTAGACTAATCATAGTCCATATGAAATGTACGTGATGTCATGATCATGAATTACCGCTAAACCTCCGGTTACGCAATTTGAAACAAGTAAACCAAGTTTACTATAAATGTTGAAATAATGAGACATGAACTGTCGAAATGACCGAAAGCGGGTTGTCACATTCAGCCCATCCAAAAGGAATTCACCGAATTCAATCGTTAGGTCTAACGGTGTCGGTGAAAAGATGAGGATACTTTATGCCGCGATCAGGTCCTCGCCGAATTCCAACGAACCTTCAATGAGAATACGACTCGTTTCAACCGCTTGACCTCGCGGTCCATGATTTCTACTGTGTTCTTCCACAAAATTGAGTTTGTCGTCAAGTTGAACTTCATCCAATGGAATAACGAGCGATTCGTCCGAAAGACACTTCTTCAAGTTTGAAATGAAACGGTTGTGCACATGACTAAGTTCCATGGAAGATCAAGCTCATAAGCTACCGACCAACTCGCCAAAATCTTGAATGGTCCAATGTATCTGGTTTAACTTCCCACGCTTTCCAAAACGCACACGCCTTCCACGATACTTTCAACATAACTTTGTCACCCACTTGAAATTCCAAATCCTTGCGCCTAACATCCCATAACTTTTCGGTCAATTCTTGCGCTTCCGAAGTCTATCACCAATTTGAACAATCTTTTCCGTGGTTTCCCTCGCATTTACGGACCGCAGTTGTGCGCCTCCTCGGCCCAACAACGGTGATCGGCACTTTCGACCATAGAGTGCCCAAATGGTGCCATCTTGATCTTGGTGTGATAACTATTGTTGTAACGAGAATTTATCAATGGCAAATGGTTAGCCCAACCATTTGCAAAATCAATAACACATGCCCTCAGCATATCTTCTAACGTTTGAATTGTCCTTTCACTTTGACCGTCGGTTTGTGGTGATATTGCGGCTCATCTCTAACTGTTCGAATGAATCTTGCAATGAATTCCAAAAGTTTGAAGTGAATCGACTATCTCGGCTTTGAATGATAGAAATTGGTGCGCCGTCTCGAGACTATATTCCTTGACATAAAGTCTAGTGAGTTGCTCCATTGAATAAGTCTCTCTAATCGGTATGAAATGGCTCGACTTGGTGCATGATCAACAATTACCCAAATAGCGCCGTAACCTCCGATGTCTTAGGAAGTTTCGTGAACAAAGTCCATTGTAATGCCTCATTTCCATTGAGGAATTTCGGTTGTTGGAGTAAACCCAAGGCTTCGATATTCACTTTTACCTTAGAGTGTGGCATTTGCTAACGTGCGTGGCAATCTCGCCATGTTCGCCACCAATAAAGCTTCTTAAGATCTTGATACATCTTATCCGATCACGATGAATAGAATACTTTGACTTATGCGACTCATGCATAATCAATTCTCGTATTCCACCATACAATGGAACCCACATTCTATCCTTGAAACATAGTACTCCATCTGCTCTCTTTACAAAACCATTTATGCCAGCATACCATAAAGCTTTTCACTTGGTCGATTTCCTCCTTAAGTGCTTCGATCGGTGTTGTGGATTTTCGATGGGAGAGGAGAAATAATCGTCATTCCCAATGATCGAACTCTTAAAGGTTTAGGCCTCTCTTCCCGACTAAGAGCATCAGCCACAACATTGGCTTTTCCCGGGTGATACTTGATTTCACAATCATAGTCGCTGAGTAACTCCAACCAACGACGTTGCCTCATATTAAGCTCTCTTTTGAAGAATATATTGCAAACTCTTGTGGTCGGTAAACACCTGTGCACTTTGTACCGTGAGGTAGTGTCTCCAAATCTTGAGCTTAAAACTCACGGGTCCTAACTCGAGATCATGAGTTGTGTAGTTCTCTCATGAACCTTAAGTTGTCGGAGAAGCATATGCTATCACCTTCGCTTTGCATTAAAACAGCCCCAAGTCCTTTATGCGAAGCGTCGCAATATACAACAAAGTTCTCAATGCCTTCGGTAGTGCCAAATTGGCGACTTAAGCTTTTGCTTCAACAACTAAAAGCAACTTCTTGTTTCTTCCCCACTGTACTTCTTGTTTTTCTGTGTCAACTTGGTCAAAGGTCTCGCTATCTTCAAAACCATGAACCTTCCGGTAATATCCCGCTAGTCCTAGAAATTGTCGAATTTCAGGATTCGCTGGAGTAGCCCAATCTTTCACTTCAATCTTTATGGATCAACTTGTAGTCCTTGACTATCAATGACATGACCAAGAAATTGCACTTTGTGGTTCCAAAAATCACACTTCAAAAACTTGGCATACAACTTCTCATTCTTGAGTAGCCTTAAAATCATCCTTAAATGCTCTTCGTGCTTTTCTTTGCTCTTTGAGTAGATCAAGATGTCGTCAATGAACACTATAACAAACTTGTCCAAATACGGCTTACAAACTCTATTCATGAGATCCATGAATACCCGTGCATTAGTCAATCCAAACGGCATCACCAAACTCGTGAATGACCGTAACGCGTGTTCTAAACGCTGTTGGAATATCCTCTTCCCAACTGCTGATGATAACCCCATCGAAGATCAATCTTGGAGTAAATACTAGAACCTTGCAACCGGTCAAACAAATCATCAATTCTGGGGAGTGGGTAACGATTCTTCACCGTTAACTTGTTCAATTCTCGATAATCTATGCACATTCGAAGGATCCATCCTTCTTTCACAAACAAGACCGGTGCTCCCCAAGGAGAGGAACTCGACCTAATGAATCCTTTGTCTAGAAGCTCTTGTAATTGATTAGACAACTCTTGCATTGATGGTGCTAGACGGTGCTGTGTCATGCTAATCGCAGCTCCACTAAGTCAATATGAAATTCTACTTGACGAGCCGCGGGAAGTCCCGGTAAATCCTCGGGAAACACTTGTAAAATTCACGAACAATAGGAACATCTTCAAGTCGCTACTCCTCCGACTTTTTCTCGGTTACATGGGCTAAGAAAGCAAGACAACCTTTCTTAATGTACTTCCTGCTTTGATGCACGATATGATACTAATTTAGTTCCACTTCGCTCCCACCTAATAATCAAAGTTTCACTTGTAGTGGAAGATGAACAACTTTCTCATCACAAAATCTTCGACGATGCTTAGATAACCATCCATGCCGATGACGACGCCAAACTACCCAAATCTACGGGCATGAGGTCGATGTTGAAGGGATGATTAAGAAAATTGAATGTGCAACCGCGGACAATGGTGTTGGTGCACTACCATTAGCTAGCTAATTCGACGCTGTATGATATGTCTAATGTAGTTGGTTTAATGTTGAGCAAAGGTGCAAATGCATTAGACACAAAACTTTTATCGGCACCGAATCAAATAAAATCAAGCATAACGATTATTGAGAAGGAACGCACTGCGATGACATTCGGTCCTCCCTATCTTCTCCTCCTCCATGACGAAACCCTTCCGTGTGCCAAACCTCCTTGATTCGGATTTGCTTGATTCTTTCTCCTTCCTACAATCCTCTTGTAGTGTCCAGCTTCCTCAACCAAAACATGTAACTTGTGGCCACTTGCAATCCCTAGTACAGTGACCAACTTTCTTGCAATTTTCACACCGGATCGACATCGAACCCGATTGTGATGACTCAAACACTTATTACACTTCCAAAACCCCAGATATATCCTTTTCCTTCCTTCGACCCAACATAAGCCTTAGCAACCTCTTGCCTTTGCAGGGTCCTGAAAGCTGTCCCACTTCATTGTTATGTTGTAATTGCCTCGATTATTGTTGTTGAAACGGGTTGGGGTTGTTGTTGTTTCGTTGGTGGTGTGTACTTACCTCTCTTCACCACTTGTGCCATCAACTTCGAGTCACCGAATAGCTTCCTCAATTGTTTGTGGATCAAACGGTCACATCTCCTGAACAACTTGGAAGTCCCCCGATGAAAGCCTCTAGCAACTTCTATCCGTACCATCGACGGGCATAACGCTGCCATTCTGAATCTCCGAATGTAAGTATCGATATCATACCCAATGGTTACCAATTCATAGAACTCCGTCTCCAACTTTTTGATTTCCGTTCGAGGACAAAACTTCTTAGTCACCAAGCCCTTAAATTCCTCCCACGTAAGCTTGAAAGCATTCTCCATTCCAATCGGTTGAGCATATGAATTCCACCATGACAACGCTTCCATCGAGTAATGCTTGTAGCAAATTTGACCCATCATTATCATTGCCAAAGCAAAAAAAATACCGATTCCAATTTTTCAAACCATCGAACCATGTCGTGGCACCTCGCACCTCTAAACTTAGTGGGTTCACTCTTGAAATCCTTGTACTGAACATTTCTTAACCCCGTATCCTCCGCATTACGTAAGATAGCCTAGCTACCAAAGAGCAGGCACCGCTTTCCCTTTCGACTCTTAGAGCATTAGCAATGCTATCATTCACCAACTTTTGAATTGCCGCTTGGGTCATTTCCGTAGTAGCTTTCTTAGCGCCATAATTCTTCAAAATCACAAGATGAAACAATCATGAGAACTCTCGTAGTAGAAACAACCATCGTACAAATATATCCACAACCACAACATGCATAAAGTAAATGAAATCACAACGGAACAATAGCGAAATATCACAAATATAATCACAACACACGTGGATAATATACATGAAAATTTTCGCCATACATGACCGATATCATAGATAATAATAACCATTCCTACATAGTCGAGTCAATACTTGATACATTTGTTTGTACAACAACCAAAATACAACAAGTTCTTAAACTACGCCACACACCTTGTGACTAGGATAATAATGGTCAAAACTATACAATGACAAAAGTCTACATAAGGCACCTCATGGTGCTCACGCCTATCCTCCAAGATCGCTAACCTCGAAGTCACAAACTATCCACCAAACTCCTCAACTCATCAATCTCACCGCAGCAAGCCAATACTCTCCCCGTCTCCTCTAACCGCCTATTCTCACTACGTGACAAATCAGAAACCCTGCCTAATACTAGGCCCTCGACCTCCTCCGCAATGGGCTCAATCCTATCTACCGACAGTTCCTCCAACCGTCGCGACAACCTATCTATCCGATCTGCCGACTATCAATACGGGCTCCTAACACCTCGGTAGAAGGTCGCCGAAATGCTACTAGAGCTCGCCAACTCGAACTCCAAGGTGGCTCGGGCCTAAGATGGTGGTGTAGGATATCAAAACGAGCACGCTTTTAAGGCAAGTCCGGTCGTAGGTAAAGGATCTCTAAGAAAATATGATAAAGATGGTGATGATGGTGGTGATGGTTAGTAGTGGTGCCGGTGGATGCGACGGTGCGGAATGGGCTAACATGAGGAGTGGTGCAACCTCGCCTCCTCAAGGGTTCGGTCTCTGTCGGTCATGATAGGTGGAAGGCGGAGTAGATCCAATGGAAGATACGATCTCAGCGGAATGTGATGCAACATCATCCATGATGGGGTTAATGGAACATCATCCGAAGCTAGAGTCCGATGATATGGCGGTGATGGGATGTGAATCAAGACATGTCGTGACAACCGATATGAAATAAAAGTAAATAATCTCGAATAGTAAGTGAATCCATGAAAAGTGAATATATACTATGATGAAATGATGAGATGCTATGATAATGTAGCTATAGTCTAGGGTCAATGATGCAACCTAGTTCTATAATCCGTAGCTCGTACCAATGCCACACCCCCAATTTAATTGCTTTTGCGGGGAATGGAATTCTCTGGGGATTTAATGTCATAGCACCACATCACAGTTATATTGAACGACCTAAAGTGTCGCTTTAAAAACACATCGTTGGATATTATAATAAAAAATATTCAGAATACAACATCGGTCCCAAAAGGTTTACAAAGTTTATGGAAATACAACATACAAATCCAAACGATGTTTTGAAATAAAGTGCCATAATGTACATAATGTAAGTCGACGCCACGACTCAAAATGTAGGTCCCTAAACCATGTCATGATGATAATGCCTCACACCGAAAATACATTGCTAAAAACGGTCAACAATAATGTTGGTAAGAAATCATAGGTTTATGTAAATGTTTTATACGACTACACAAGTATCTATCATGCATGACCATCAACACGTAAAAAATAATGTTACAATTGCTCTAAGCCCATGACCCCGAAACTAGACTATTCAATCATGTATGCCCCCGCAGAGTGTTTGCCGACAACCTGCAGTAATGTGATCAAATGAAATGCATCCGCTTTCCGGTTGGGATTCACCAACCGGATGGAGGCACCCTCGATAGACCATCCTCACCAAAGATTAACATCTGTTACTTTCAAATTGGCAAATACTTAAGCAATGTAAATGAATTTAACATACTTGGTATCGTACAAAGAAAAATGTAGTGCAATGTATTCTCCCTCGTGGGTTTGAAAATAATCGAAAGCATGTAAAACGGGGCTATGAAAACTCACTTGGATAAACCGAATAATGGCAAAAGTGAGTACACCGAGGTTTAATGTGATGCTAACCGGACCTATTATCAATGCTATGATATGTCATGAGTTGCAATGTAATGTTATGCATGCATTCCGTATGTTATTTATACCATTTACGAAGTTTTGAAAATATTACTCACGCCGAAATACTCTTTTGACGCTCTTGACCAATCAAAAATCACTTTACATGTTTTTACGCCAAAATGTCATCCTACAATGGTTTTATAATGATTTTTAGAGAAATTACCACTTTCGCCGCAAAACAATGTCGCCGAATTTTGAAATTAACAAAAATAGCTTTAAAACTAGTCAGAAAAAGAAAATGTCGATCATTAGAGAACGAACTCGAACGGTTTTGGAAAGTTTGTATCGATATCAAAGTTTCAGCTCGTGAGTTTTCGCCCAAAAGGTCTCGATCATAAAGATAATAAGGGTTAAAGATGGTGGTTTTGGCTAATTGTGTGCAGAAAATTAGTTACGGCAAGTTTATAAAACGTGCATATATTCACTGCTTCAAACTGCTTTTCACGATAATAAGTCCTTAGCTCAGATCAAAGTAAACTAATATATATTTTGACAAGTCGAAATAATTTGAGAAGCTTAAGGCTCGTTTGACCAACAAGTTAAAAATATGTTGCTGAAAATTCTGAAAATATATTTTTCGTCACAAACTTTAAAATCCATAACTTCTCTCAAGAGTAGTCCTTTTTATCCGCTCAAGCTGCCACGATTCGTTTTAAAGTATATTTTCTAAATATCAAGGCCAAAAGTCGTGCCTACTGTCGGATTTTCCAGAAAATCAAAACAAGGACAGAACACAATATATACTTATCGAAAATAGTTTTTCTCGGACAAAACCTATTCTAATCCCTTCAAATCAACTCCAAAGCTAATCTAATCCTACCATACACCTTCTTAGGGTGTCATGGGTTCCTAATCACCATCAAGACCAAAGAATACCATGGGAATATTTATAGGATGACCACAAATATATACATAACTTCTAAAATCATGTAATAAATGGTATAAATCACATATCATGCATAATATCTCCAAAAAAATGAAAAGAAACATATGAAATGAAAAAGGAAACATGAAAATGAAAGAAATATACTTACTAGTGAAAATGATGAGGTGAAAGTAACAAGGATTAAACTTAAATACCCTTGGTTTTTATTTCAAAACCTAATAAAGAGTATATACTAGGTTGTAAATGACTTGATCTTGCAAAAATCTTTGATCCCTTGGCACCTTGATGAGTGGCCGGTTTTGAGAAGCCAAAAAGGAAGAGAGAAAACTTACTAACTCTTGAAAAATGATTGTGAAGTGAATGAGATAAAATGTTAAGTAAGACTTTTATGTTGAGTGAATTATTAGCAATCACAAAAACCATACATCATTATACCCTCCCTTGGTCGGCCAAGGGGGAGGGACTGGAGATATTATTTTTATTTTTTTTAAACTTTACTTGTATATAATTTTGTATAAAATTTGACAAAAGTATAAGTAATTGTGTAGAAATTGTAACAAGAAGGTAAATGGAAATTTTTGTACAAGTAAGTTTTGATAGATCAAAATAGAATGTAATGAGATAATAAAATTGTAAAAATACATTCCTTGTGAAATTTGAGTGATAAAATAATTATCGATAATTTTAAGAAACACGCCGAATAATTTAACTTTAACGATTTATGTACCAAATAAATTCAAAACACTAGGTAAACTAAAATATAGTTTTTATAAACTAAATGTAAGTTTAAAAAATATGTCGGATCATTTTTGAAAGCAATTGATTAAATATGTCACCCAAACCCACGCTTAAAGTTCGTTCCGTGAATTGTATGATGCAAATGATGTCAAGGAAATGTAGACTAATCATAGTCCATATGAAATGTACGTGATGTCATGATCATGAATTCACGCTAAACCTCCATATTACGCTGAATTTGAACAGTAAACCAAGTTTACTATAAATGTTGAAATAATGAGACATGAACAGGTCGAGAAATGACCTCAAAGTACCGGTTGTCACAATTTCCTTCTAACCGAAGATGTCGAAAGCTCAAACGCACAAAAGGTATCCGGAAGTGCTAGACAAGGCAAAGTTGGTCATCTCGGGACGAAAAATCTTCCGAACACCTTAAGGAGAACCAAAAGAAGGCAGGTGAAGTACGGCAAGTATCAGAGTCAAAGGAAGTTCCCCAAGAGGAACCCTCCCTCAAAGAGGATTGTTCCATCTAAGGAAGTTGCTCCCATCCCAATTCCCAAACCCAAACAAGAAAGAAAGCTTGTGGACTAAAGCTCAAGGTACCGGGACACAGATGAAGAGATTACCTTCTCTGACCGCGAACCGTATCCCTCCTCCGCAGCTAAATCTACAAGTCCACAATAACATGGAAAGGAAAGACTCTGCATTCTGAGTCTCATGATGAAAGCTCAAGAAGAAGAAGAGCAACTGATCAATCCTACAGAAGAAGTTTAAATTAGTTAGACAAATTCAAAAGTCAAGAATTTGCAAAGATCAAATGGGGGCCCCGAGGATCAAGTGGTGTGGTCCACTCTTCACCACGCCCGATGCGTTAATCAACCCGATAAGGGATCCGTGCCACCACTTTGTGCAACAACCAACGCTTGTGAAGGAGTCTACCGATCTTAACATTGAGGAACCGTAAAAGAATAAGACCGGAAAGAGATAACTAATGAAGAAGCTAAGGAACAGACGGAAGAAAAGGCTAAAACCGACATGATGACTAAGAAGATTATGATGACTTTCTTCTCAGCAGCCCAACTCCGCTCCAAGGAGGATACTTCGACCTCCAAACCCCCGACTCCTCATGTCCCTCCTCATCGCATTCTTCATCTCACTCTTCACCACCACCATCAAAAAGATCAACAAAATCATCATCCAAATCAGTGAAGAAACCACCTCGATCTTGGATTTCTCAAGCTCATAAACGGATTCACAAAGTCACAAACAAGTCGAAGAAAACGGCTCAACAAAAGCTAAATTTCTTTGTTGATCACATACAAAGATATGTATGACGAAAGCATGACAAGATGGAGAAAGAAAGGAATTTGTTCGAAGTTCATGAAGAATCATCGTAGAGGAATCGAACGAAATGATCGGTTACACTAACAAGTACCTTCGTGATATCGCTCCTAAAATCCAAAAGGAATTGGAAAAGACAAAGAAGAGATCATACTCACAAGTTTCTTCTCGACAACCGCCCCTGCATCTAGAGAAATATTTTCTAAACAACTCACCCCTAACATCGTAGCATTGGTTAAAAATACAATGGCCAAAGAAGTCGACTCAACTGAAGTTAATCGCTAAACTTGTGATACAAATGTCAAAGCGATCCGAACGCTTACTCGGATGAAGCTAAATTTTTCAAAATCTACTTGATTTTCAACTCTGATCATCATGCAAGGAGTCAGCCGATCAACCCAAACGACCAAGAGATGACGATGATAAGGATAAGGAATCTGCGACCTAAACGCCGGGGCAAATCGTAAATCTACCTCTATGCCACCTCCTCCATCACGAACTTCTTCTCAACAAAAGTCTCCTCCACCTCTGGTCTTCATCGATAAACCTCTGATCTATTCCGAAGTTACCACCCCGACTCATAAAACAGGTGATTACTTTGAGTATACGGGTGGTGACGATGAAGAGGTCCTGAGCCCCAACAACAACCCACCTCACCCAAACAAGTGCGTAAACCAGATCATCATCAAGGCCTAAAAAGAAGAAGAAGACGACTCACCGAGTTATCTCATGGCTAGATGACGATAAAACCGAAGAGTTTGAATGGTTCTCCACACTTGTCAATCAAACTCCCACCTCGATGAAGGTCAAGAATTGGTAGACGGTTCTACATTGAGCACGCAAAACTTTTGCAAGAAAAGTTCCATGTGAAGAAAATGACGAATCAATTGAAGCGAATCAAGAATGAAGCATTCAACTTCTTAAAGACAAATTAAAGCTACTGAGGTCGAATATCATCTTGAGAACATCGCTCGAGCTATGTCTAACGACATGGATTGGCTCAACCCGGAAGCAAACATTGACTTCACACAAAGGGACAACCTCCATACTACACCGATTGGACCAAACCTCTACCAACCATTGGCCAAACAGACGAACCACGGATTCCCTTCCGATACTTCTTAACAGACTGATTTTTACACGGTAGCTATGGTTCATGAAAATACGCTACATCATTGACTCTTCCATTCCCAAATACTCAAACCGCATAGCTATCGAGGAACGGTGCAAATCACTTGTTTTTCGACAACGCAAGCATACCACCAAGATGCATTGTATGGGATTCATCATTGGCCTGAACGAAGAATCTACTCACGTGTCGCCCGGTTCAAGTCTCAACATGCAATGTAAAGTTCTAAGGACATCGTGGCCATCAAACACATTGATCTCAAGTCTAAGTGGGACTATTCATTCTTAAAGAATATCATAGTCAAACGACAAGATGAACAGAACTATGGATTCTCCGAGGTCGACTTTGAGAACTTGTCCCTCAACGATATCGAAGACATGTACCTTGCCAAGGTATGTATCGATGAGACAATTCTCATCAGTTCAACGTGAATTTATCAAGTCAGATCTCATCTTCATTGGGACGATCAGATCAAAGAACGTGTTGAAGATATCCAGATGGTCGTTGAATATCAGACGCGCTGTCAACCTCACTCTCCAACGCTTACTCTTCCCGATCTCAATCAGCCTACCTCAATATACGCCATCGCAGAAACCTTTCGAGTTGTTTACCGCAGTGAACTTCAAAGAAACCGCTTAATGGCGCGGTAGTGATCTTCGTAAATTGGGATCATACTTGAAGCTGGTTAGGGACGGATTAGCATGTGTGTTGAAGGATATACCGAAAGGGATCTCAGAACGCCGGAATTCTCGAAAGGAGGGATGTGAGGGATCATCACCATGATTGATGAACGGTTGTTGAGGCGGGATCGAGTTCGACGGATGGAGAGCTGGTGGTGAGCCAAGGAGAAACATCAGAAGCTGCGCCACAATGCTCACAGGAACATCAGCACTTCGGTACCCTTGAGTTGTTTCCTTCATAATTTTGGATGTATGATATAATATGTCTATGGCGTGCACACATGCGATGTCTGACCGTGGTATCAAGAAAGGACCACGTGGTAATGCGCTTGATTGCCACAATCCTTATAAAGGGCGAAAGCTCTTACTTTTGAGTAAAACTTATCAAACCTTTCATTTTTCAAAGATTTTGCTCAAAAGAACAAGTACTCCCCTTGAACTTTCAAAACCTCAACCGTTTATATCACTTGTTGAGGGAGTATTGAAACTTTTGTTCACAAATTGTTCACGCAGTGGTCATTCTTCCCGCCATTTCGAAATGGTCATATTTATTCTCAAAGCGTTTCAAAAATAACACTTTAATATGCCATTTTGAGGGGAGAAAAATTGTGATAAGAAAATATGTTGTACAAAATGCAAATGATCATGTGCCTCGTCAACTTAACCAACGAATTGGCGATACTTAACGGTTAGTAACTTCGAAAAAGACTTGTCACGGGCGGGTAATAATTTCAAGCTAGTTCGCTAGTAATGTAGCGATGTCTCGCATGAGGACATGCGAGTAGAAAGTACCATTTGAGAAACTTTTGATAGACATGAACTCTGACGGGTTTGACAACCTTCCAAGGTTTGTCTACACCCTCAAGGTAGTTATTAGAGCTAGTTGTCACCTAAAGGCTGACAATGTAACTCTTTAACTATGCAACGTAACCGTGTCTCGCGGGGATTGTCTATCTTCGATTGAATCAATTCAAAAGTCGCGGCTCTTTCCTCACTGTGCATTTAATCGTTAAAACTATTGAGCACATGTGGAGAGTGTTATGCAAAACATCATCTCTCAAAATGGTTCAAACATGTTTTTTTTCATTAACAAACCCTTTGAGAGACATTTTTTCATAACAGTGGTTTTAATGGCAAACATAGGTTAGTCATGGAGTTATAAGGTGACTAAGGTTAGAAATAACTGTCCTATGATCCGCGAAATGAGGATCTACCCAAGGACACTACAAATAGTTAATATTTAGAAGTCCTGGTATGATTGTAAAAAGAAAAATGAGAATGGGAGAAAAGAAGAGTTGAAGAATTAAAAGAAATGCAAAGAAAAGGGTGAAAAGAAATAGCCCTCCAGTTATTCAACTTAGAGGCCAGGACGGGTTCAATTCATACTGCAGTTTGTCACTTAGTAGCCGGTATTGAAGATAAAAAGTCGTCATGGACCCAGTGACGCATGCACTAAACCTTCTTATCCACTCCAGTTCCTCTCAGAAGCTTGTTTCATTCTCAGAGGGAACCCTAAGTAAACTATCGGCTTCTCCTAGAGATTGCTTGTATTGAAGAAGGAGACCTCTCCTACAGTCTCATTTCAGGAAAACCAAAATGCACTATTGAGTCTAGAGCCACGAGATTCATCAAAGATCTCTTAGGAACACTTGACATTTAATCACTTGATGATCAACTAATAAGATCATCAGTGGTTCATCATCGAGTCCTTCACGAATCTTAGCAATCATCGAGAACATTTATGAGAGGTTCACATCGTGATCTCGGTGATTGAATGGAAACTCCGCCGGTCAACATCAAGCAAACCACTCGACGGTCATTTCGGTAACTCCCAGTGGATTACGCGGTGTGGCTCAAACGGTCTACGATGTTGAGGTGATGCTTGGTGTACCTCGGCTGACTCATCTGACGGTAAGATGTGCCGGTACATCAGCGTTATCTCACTTGTGGGACTCCAGTTGAGCGACGCTTTGTAAAATTAGAGTTGTGTCCTCTATCGCGTTGACACTCTCGAAGTTCAAACTTGTAAGTGCCGGAAACCGCTTACTACTAACCGTTTGAAATGTTTCTTCTTATGGAAGCTCCGGAGCGGGATGATCGTGGCGATCTTTTCTCTGCGCAACATCATCACTAATGGAAGTTCTATTCAAAAGCAACACAAAAGTCGAGAATGATTCTTCATCAAACCAAAGAATCTACAAAGTTAAGACTTAAAGAACTTCATCGATGTGTGAATTTAGCGCCAAAGAGCGCAGAGCATGTTGAAGAATGACATGGAACAACGGAGCAACGGCGATTTGAGGCGGACCCGATGCTGACGACAACATACTATCACTACCATCACAAAGAACAATGATCAAAGAACAAAGTTAAAGATGACGTCAAAGCATAGCGTTCAAGATAACTATCTCTAGCGGGGAATTGTTCGAATCAAGGTAATTCTTTCTGTGAGGGCTAATTATTTCACCATTTTCATTCATATATACTTGAGGGGGAGATTGTTGGAATCACTCTAAACAGTATTTCAAGTATTTATATTTCATATGTAATAGGTAGCTTTATTATGGCCTTTATGTTTGTTTAAGGTCAAGCTTATGTAGAAGGCCCATAAGCTTGACCCAAGCCCAATAAGGATAGGAAGGGAACTAGGAGTGTTGCCCTAGCTTCCTCTCATAAATCCTCTTGTAAACCTTTTGGGTTGATTGTTCAAGTTTTTCTCTTTCACTCATACCTACGCATAACCGGTCATATTATTCTTTGTGTGTGTGTTAGATCTTGTTCAATCGCCTCATCTCCTTTCTTATAAGCTTGTGTTGTAAAACTACTGACCTAACATTAGTATATACTTGTTTTTACCCATTTTAATATATACTTAGTTAAGTATATGTTAGCCCAATATGTAAACACTAGTTGTTGTACATATGTATCTCTAAATCATAAAATCACTTATACTTGTTTTAGTGTTTATGTGAAAGCGTAAGTGTGTTAGAAAACTATTGGCTCAAACAGTGTACGTATTTTATTTGTTTCGTTAAAATGATTTTACGTTTGTTATCGACAAAACATTAGAAAATCGTGAAATATAAATAAACGTTTTTACGGCTTATTTGTATTAACAATCTCCCCTTTTGTTGATGACAAAACATAAAATTATTTTAAGGAAAAACTAAAATTCATAAAAGTTTGAATTGGATTTTTTACTCTCTTCTCCCCCTTTTGGTCGAAACAAAAAGAGCGTCGAAAAAAAACTAACACAAAGTTTTAAGAAAAACATGTAAAAAGAAAAGATGTAAAGTGAGTAAGTGACGGGAATGGTTCTCGTCTTAACTCCCCTTGACGAGTCCATCCCTTTGTGAGGGCGTCAAGCACATAAGAATAAGTGAGCTAATGTATTGCAATTATGTTTGCAATTGGTTCGTCCTTGTGCCGAAAAATGCTCCCAGTTGAAGATTTCAACTTTGCAATGGGGTGTCATGAAGAGTAATCCAAATAAGGATCAAGTTGCAAATGGATTTGCAATGTATGGTTTGACACAAAGCTCCCTATAGCTTTATGGTGTCATAATCTTCATGTGTATTTTGAAAATCTACAAAATAAAGGTTAGAAAACAAGAGTATAGTGCATAATTTCTAGCAAGTAAGACTCAAGTTAGTAGTAATTTGTGCTTCTGGACTACGGATCCCACGGTTCCCTTTGTGGAGGGATCCGTATAGGCCATTTCTAGGGATCCGGCTGTCTAGTGACAGTTTCTTCAGCAATGAAGATATGCCAAACAATGCTAATAATGAGGTGAGATATGTATATAATTTAGCAAGCATAAACACAAAGTTACATGGGATATAATTAATCATTCAATAAAACCAAGAGATAATCAAACAAATCTTTAAAACTAAGAGAATGATCTAGCCATGCAAGTACTACTAATGCTAATGAGTTACCCAAACTCAAGATTCAACTAAAAGCTTAATGATGATCAAGGATGAGATAGGTTTCCTAAACGTTCTAAGTTTGAGCTTGTGACAATTATGCTCATTGTTGTTTAGGCTTGTTGACCTCTTCGAAACGTTCGAGGAGGTGATAAAACATGAAACGTTGCTCTTCATGTAGTTTATGTATTAACCTTTCAACATGTTGACAATGATAGCAATCCTTGTCATGGTTTTTAGCTTCTTGAAGTGGAGGTTCAAGTGAAGTGGTTGAAGATCCACAAAAGAAAGAATTGGTGGAGGCTCATTGAGTGGTGGCTCAACAATGTTTGAGGGTGGTGGTAAGGAAGTGTCAACTTCTATGTGGTCGGGTGGTTGACTTTGATGTCTCCTCATAATCCAAAATGGACTATTGGGGGGATAAGAGAGGTTGATATTGGTGCAAGTGTTAATTCAACACTTTGTTGCTCAACCTTTTCAAGTGAATTTGTTGGCAGTGGTGGAAGATGAGATGGCCAAGGAGGTAAGTCCTCTAAGTTGTGAGAGTGTGGAGATGATTGTGACGTGGCTCTAGGCACCAATGATGTTGGTTGAGTTGAAGAGGGTATGTTTGGTTTAGTAGAGTTTGGTGATGATATCCTTGTGGGAACAATCCTCTTGGGGATTAGTTTGATTGGTTTCTTTGGTGTAGGGGAAATCCTAGCGTTAGTGGACTTAATTGGAGATGATTTGGTTGAGGAAACTTCTTGTATGACCCTAGTAGGCTTCTTGGGTGGATGAGTTAGCACTGGGAGCTTTTCTCATGATGAAATGACTAAGGAATATGTTTGTAATTGCTGAGAATTGTGTTGAGTTTGATGACTAAGATGTTCTATCAATATGACTTATAAAGAGAAGAATTTGGTAAGTGCATTTAAGACTTTAGCCACTAAGATTCTTAAAAATGTGATGATTAACATTCACAAGATTGAAGGTCAGAATTTCACTGATCTAGGAACTTAATAAAGATGAGATGGAGTGTTTAAGTAAGCAAGATGAGCTTGAAATGATTGTTTTGGCTAGATTTGACATAATCTGTCATCCGGATCCCACGGTTCCCTCCTTTGAGGGATCCGGCTAGGCTAATCCTAGGGATCCGGATCTCAGCAGTTATGAAAGGTTAGAAATGAAGTTTCTAAGAGCTAAAACCTATATCATTTTGGGTGTTTCAGTCCTCCTAAGTATCTAAGATGAGGGTGTACTTGAGTGATCAAGAATAATGAATGTTATAGCAAATGATTGCTTTTATGGAAGGAAAATGGGACTAAATGACTACCAATGGTTGTTCAAGGATAACACTAAGAGTTTTGGTGGTGTCAAGTCATAATAAATGATCCTAGAGATCAGATTTTAGCTTGAGATGGAATTTGAAAAATCCTTAAAAATCACAAGAATTGAAAAACTAATTTTTGACCCACTTTGAAATAAAGATGACTGGAAACAATTTCCTAAAATTGTTTAATATGTCCACCTAAGTATTTTGAAAGATGAAAAACAATTTGTGAGTACTGAAGTGGAAATATGGTGAGTTTTGACGATTTGATAAATTAAGATACATTTTGACTAAGGTCTTATGTAAGCTATAAGTGAGTCTAAGGCTTTCTCATCCTTGAAGTAGACTTAGTTGAGTTCTAATATCTTATGTTTAGCTAATGCGATGTTATCTAGTAAGATATCTTGATGTAATGGATCTTTGTATTGCGTCGATGCCACGGATCCCACGGTTCCCTCAAGGAGGGATCCGTTTAGCTAATCCTAGGGATCCGGCATCTGATCGAACCCCTGAAATAATGTGCAGATTTCGCACACTAATTAACCATTAAATTAAACACCAAGTACAAGCATGTCATCACATAACAACACTCATTGATAATGGTAGAAGCAACAATATCCAAATTACCACAAACAAAAGTGCTAAAACATAATCATCCACACATAAGTCAAGTGTTAAAAATAAGCATATTCCTATTGTCTCTTTCATCAATTCTTTCTTTTCCTTTTTGACGACTTTGTGAGATGGTAAGCAAGATTTTGAATCATGCCCCTCAATTGTTTGAATTCCGCGGTCTCATTTGGAATGGTTGGAAGTTGTTCGTAGTAATCAAAGGGTTCCAATTCAATGTTTGCTATGGGGTCGACATCTTCTTCTTCTTCATTTTCTTCTTCTTCTCCTTCCGAGGAGTCCGAAAGAGCTTTAGGTTTCTTTCCTTTGATCATGAAGCGTTTAGAGGGTATTTTGGTAAGAGGTACCATTACATGATTGGCAAAGAAATTATCATTGTTGATAGGAGATGGTTGCAATGCAGTAACATACTTACAAAGTCGTGTTAGGAGTATACCATATGGAAGTACCATGTTGGAAGCTTTGAATACCCCGGCCATTCTCCTTACCATGTAATAGGCGAGATTAAATGGCTTTTGGTGGATAAGACAATAGATCATTTGCACAAGACATGCGTTTGGATGATCCTTGTTACCAACTAGGCTTATAACGTTTTCCCTAAGGATTTCTTCCCATTTTTTAAATATGGGATGCATTTCGAAAAGTTCCATTTGAAAAGGATCACGGTGAATGAGATTTTTATTTCGGTTGTAACGGGATTGGTAGGTCCTAATGTTGAAGATAGTATCTCGAATGGTTTCGGGATCATCGAGAGGAGTATCGTAGATAGGTTTGGAATCAAGTGCAAGGTTTTGAGCATTAATTGCCCAATCTTGAGAGTACATACAAATTCCTTCACAAGGAATGCGAAGAATTTGAGCAAAGGTGTTGAGCGGGAGAATGAAGTTTCGTTTATTGATGATGAAGGCGATTGAAATGTTATCATCGGCGTTTCGAATGATCCTAATTATTTTATAAAACTCAAAGATGAAGACAGGACAAATTTGTTCATTAATGTCAAGAAGACAATCAAAATTGATTGCCGAGAAGGCTTGACGAATATTGGTATCCTCGAAGGAAATTCCTTGATTACACGACCTCGTGGATAAGTCGTTTTTCAAGCTTTTGAAGACCTTTGCGGTTTATTTTTTCCTCATTTGATAGTAATGAGTAAGGTAATGAACGGTATCATGATGATCTTCTTGAGTGGCTTTAGGCATGGTTGGTCCTAGAAACACAAATTTTCCAATTAGGTAAAATTTAGTTGAGATGGGTTTATGGTTTTTATTTGTATTAACAATGTTGTGAACACGATGTGATCTTAATTATGTAAAAAGCCCTTTTTAAAGATTAATTTTTGAAAACCCTAATTAGATTAATTTATTAGAGATTGTGAAACCATAAACCCTAGGATGAGGATGATGAAAATTGGAACAAGTTAGTGTAAAAACTTACAATGGTGTACTAGAGAGGAGTACTTGAGGGTATGGAGTCCAATGAGGATGAAATCAGTAGTTTAATCGTTTTTTGTGTTATGTAAGGAGAGGGAAAAAGATCGTGATTTTGAATGCGTATAGTTGTGTTCTTTTCCACGGTTCCCCCGGATCCCTTGTATTTGGGATCCAGCTAGTACAACTAGGGGATCCGGCTACTGTGGACAGAAAAAGGGTTGTTTGGCATTATTTTTGTAGTAGGCTTATAAGCTAGCTTACTAAAAAATAGTTTGGAGGTATCAAATGAAAGGTTGTTTTTGGTCGACAGGTTTTGATAAGTTACTTATCGAGAGTTCATATGTGACGTCGGCATTAGTTTGACGAATCAAAAGAAATACTATTCCCGATGATGAATAAGACGGAAAAGTGACGAAAGAGACTTTTAAAGAGACTAGCAATTTTTAAACAAAGAGAACTATGATATCAATAAACTCATGTAAGCTATATAAAGAAAATTAAAACACACCTCTATGCTTCTTGGTTTGGCATACTACCAGAAATACTTCATGAGCTCTTAAAGTAATCCTTTGTACTTGGCGTACGTAAATTGTGATTACTTTTAGATCCTTTCTTGAAGGTTGACTTCATTATTCTTTGAATAGAAATGAAGGTTTTGGAGAGATCCTAGCATGAAGATTTCTTGAAACAAAAAAAATGTTAGGATGATCTATCAATGTCCAACAAAATGATTTAAAAAAAATGACTTGAAAAATCCTTCTTTGTAGTTTTCAAACATACACGGATCGTATCAAGTTTTTAAAGTACAGCATACTCTAAGAAACTTGGTAACGAAGCTCTGATGCCAATTGTGGAAAACTAGAAGGGGGGTTGAATAGTTTTACCAATTAAGACTTCGTTTTAAAAATATTTAGATCGACTTATGTCAATCTATTTAGTTGTTTATGTTGGACGTTGACAGATAGATATATAAACGTGTAATGAAAGATAAAGAGTAAGAAGCACATAACCACGATACGAGTATTTATAGTGGTTCGACTACAAGGACACCTTCCTTGCCCTACTCCACTCCCCGAGTCACCTACTCGAGAGTTCGTAAACACTACAAGACACCAATCTCCTTATGGCGGAGAAGCCTTCACAACGTCGCCTACTCTTTTTCCGGTACTAGGCTAACCACCGGGTTCTTTCACTCCAAGGTAAACCACACCTAACACAACGTCACCTACCCTTTATTAGGTACTAGGCTAAGCACCTAGTTCCATTACTATGGAGGAACTACTACCCATCACAACACAACACCTAATCTCAAGGAGATCCACTCCTTGTTACAACACCATCAAGGATATCACCATCCTTGGAAATAAACAAATACTTATATGTCTAACGATGCACCTCATCGATTATATGACCTAGGCATTCTTCCCTAATGCCACTTGATTTGATTCTTAGGCATCCATCACTAATGCCTTTGACACAATGCTTGGAACCTTTCACTAATGCCTTCGTCTTGACACCTTTAGCATACTCACTAATGCTTTTGACACGAACGTTTAGCACCTTTCACTAATGCTTTCGTCTTGACTCTTTCGGCATCCTTCACTAATGCCTTCAAAACAACATCTACGGAGGAAGAAAGAACTATCAACAAGAGAACCTCAGTTGTCTTGATGATGACGAAGTATGGCAACTCATGGACTTGAGCTTGCTCGACTTCAAGAAGTGATGATCTCGCCTTTAAGAGGAACCTAGAGAATCACACAAAAACAAAAGACAAACTACATAAAAGATCCCTTAGGATCAGTGGTTAGAGAGGTACAATACTTGGAGAAAGTATGTGTGAAAGTGGTGAGCCAAAAGGAAGAAATGGCTCACTATTTATATAGGAGAAAGTTCACTGTTCCCCGGATCCCACGGATCCCTCCTACAAAGGATCTGGCTAGCGTAAAGCTAGGGATCCGTGGGACGCTCCTCTTTGCCCATGGGTATTTTTGGTTATGGGTCATGGGTCATGAGTTATGGGTTGATCCATGGGTTTCTTTCTAGATACAATGTATCTCTAGAATACAATGAACCTAGTTAAGTGGTTTGGACAAAACCATGGGTTATGGGTCAATACCATTTGTTAGTTTTTACCCATTTTAGTATATACTTGTTTTTACCTATTTTAATACATACTTAGTTAAGTATATGTTAGCCCTATATGTAAACACTAGTTGCTGTACATATGTATCTCTAAATCATAAAATCACTTATACTTGTTTTAGTGTTTTATGTGAAAACGTAAGTGTGTTAGAAAACTATCGGGTCAAACAGTTTACGTATTTTATTTGTTTCGTTAAAATGATTTTACGTTTGTTATCTACAAAACATTAGAAGATCGTAAAATATAAATAAACATTTTTACGGTTTATTTGTATTAACAAAATGGCTCAGGGATTTCCAGGAAAACACAAAAAAAATCTCTCCAGACACGACACAACCCTAAAAAACCTTGAAGCCATGGTGGAAAAGCTTAGTGCAGAGATAGAGATGAGTAACATTAAACCTGAGGGGACCAAACCTATGGTGGTATGCAATGCCATTTTTGCTGATGATAATTCACAGGAAGTAATTGAAGATTGCCATTCTCCAACCGAAAATTTAGAAAGGCGATGTCGACAACCAGTCTGATTCGGTAACTATTTTCCTGAGTTACGACGTAACCATGATTCAGAAAGCGTAAGCAGGTCAGAAATATGTTTATTTTCAATTAATGATATTAGCGCAGATGGGTTAGTCATTCCATGTTCAATTGGGAGTCATGATATCTTGGGGGTAGTGGATTTTGGGTCTAGCATAAACATCATGCCACTTTCCATATTCTTAAAACTCAAATTGATCCATCTTTGGAAAACGAATATAGTGATTGAGATGGCCAATATAACCAAGATAATTGCCTTAGGAATTACAGGTGGTACTTGTGTTAAGATCGATAGGTTTGTTTCAGCCCCTGAATTTGTGGTTACGAACATGGAGAAAAACACGAAGGAACGTTTGATTCTTGGTAAACCGTTCCTTGACTCGTTGGGCTACTTTGGTGATAGAGTAGAATTTAAAATGGATAAATACTATGTGCCATGAGCAGGATGAAATAATGACAAGCGAGGATCCAAATGAGATTCAAGTGGAATATTCCGATAGGTTTCCTCCTTCACATTTTGGCCATTTACAGGGGACCGAGTTAAGTGATGATGACAACAGCGAAGGAGGAGATGATGATGTCCAAACTTTGGTGCCGAGTTATGTTGTTACTGGTAAACTTCACTGTTGTACTCCTGAAATTTCTTTGATTGAGGGTTCTAAAGTTACATTGCCTACGTGTTCTCCTTTTCAAAAAAGATGTAATAGGGGAGGAGAATTTCTCATTCGAAGGATAAAAAAAGTAGCAGAAGTTTGGTGGTGTTGGGAAGATGAAAAATTAATCAAAAAGCGGTGGATTCAAGGACATGATATTATGAACTATTGGTTCACTGAGGTAGATTAGACTATTCATTTTTGCGAACCGTCTATGATGTCTAATGATTTCACCCGAGCATGACCTACGTGCGACCCCAACCGAAAGATCTGCGATGGAGGAGAATTCCCCGATCCTAATTGGCTCAAACACAAGGAATAGGCATTCTTTGACGAGGAAAGAAGAATGGAAGTTGGATACAAGGGAATCTCATTTGAAAATTGGTTAAAAGTAAAATTTGGAGTTGTCAAGCTGAAATGGGTAGTCGAGGCTAAATTTCGCTACGAATGGGCGAAAGCTAACTTTTTGCAAGAAAATCGATATTCCTTGACTCCGATTGTTCCTCCGTGTGTTTGGGACCAACCGTCTTCGAAAAAAAATCAGACAATGAGGAAGTTGGCCAAGTCCAAAGGCCACCATAAAGCCCCGAGGCTCTGAGTCTAACTTAAAGACTCGTAAATAAAGAAAAGTGCTCTTTCAAGATACAACCCGAATTATCCCTTTCATTTGTTTTATTTCTATTTTTGTTGGGTTTTGTGTTTTTAACCATTTTTGCAGGATTTCGGGAAATGTTGCTGCACAATGCTGAACGGGGACCTAATATATCCATAGTTACTGCGTAACTCAATTTATGGTTACGCCGTAACATACTTTTTTGCAGCAGTACTTCAGAGCATTACCAATTACGGCGTAATCCCATTCAATGGTTACGCCGTAGCCACACTCATGTAGCATCTTTCAGATTTTGCTTAATTACGACGTAACTCCTTATTGGAGTTACGACGTAACTATACTCTGTAACACTTCTTTCATTTTAAACACAAGAACCTTGTATTATTTTTCAAATGAACTTTGTGGGTATGTTCCCTGTAAGCCCTCACGAGAGTACACTCGTCCACTTGGGACACCAAGTGGTTTAAAAGGCTTGTTGCATTCGCTAAATGCAACCGTGATTCCTATGAAAGTGAGTTATGTTTCTTTTTCATTTTTCTTTTTATTTTTTTAGAATTATGCTTGTCGGTAGTGTGATTTCAGGGATTGAAGTTTGCTCATGGATGCTTATGCGAAGGCACGACTCTTTTCGTGGGCCTTCTTTCTTTTTGAAGCAAATTTCAGGGAAGTTCTCGCACTAATTCTACTTTTCTCTTCACCTTTATTTAACGCTTAGTAAAAAAGGGACTTTGTACAATTCAAGTGGGGGGCGGGAGTAGAATTGTCTCTTGAACTTTATTTTGCCCTCATTTTCTAGTTTATTTTGAAAAATTATGCCATTTTAAAATTTTGACATGTTTTTCTTAACCTAACTAGATTAGACCTTAGCCGAGCACATTATAACCCTTGATATTATATGGTGAGATTAGCCTTATCCGTTTCCAAATTTTTACCCCAAATCCACCAAATTATGAGTGTGCTGGTAGCTTGTAAACTTTAGAACTTGGCCTTTACATCATTTCGAGACCATAGACGAGGTATGTTGAGTTAGCTCGATGTATTTGGACTTTTCAGTTTAAGAAGGCAGTATTATAGGATTATCACCCAAATAGCCTATCATTGTGTGTGTATCGATTAGTCACCTCGACTTCTCGACCCCCATGTTAAACCTTTTTGTTGCACTCACCTTTAGTGCAAGATACCCCTAAATACACCCTTCTGAGCCATTCCCTTCATTTTGTTCACCCAACATATTGTTTCGATACACCATTACACCTTAGCCTACGTTGTAGTCTTTATTTGTAATTGGGAAGTCATTATTTGCCTAAGTTCAAGGTTCAAGTGGAAAGGTCCAGGAATCACGCTCTCGTCGATGACATATCCTTAAAGATCATTGAAGACCCCTCAAATTCTCTTATTGTTCATCTCAAGTGGGGGATGTTATGTGTAGTTATTATGTTATAAAAAAAATATAGTTATTGTTATTCATTTGATTGTAAAGTGCGATATTATAAGCACAATTGGTATGAACTTAATATAGATTTAGTATCGAGGAAGCCACCTCGGTCACATTTGAAGAATGAAGTTGGAAGTGTGCCCATCATGACGTCCTCTAATGGCACATCTACCTGGTTATATCATGATCCAATTTCTTGACTTCGAAACTTGAACTTTGGGCGAACGGTAAGTGGTGATGACTTAGTTGTAGATTTAGACTATTTGCTTGATTTTATTTTACACCAATTTTATCTCATGTCTTATCCTACCCTTAGTCATGAAGCGTGTCTAGGTGATGAAGCGAGCAATCTTTGGTGTCTTTGCCATGGATTTGGTCATGTATCATTGATTTTGTCCACTTCGCCGTGACATGTTAGTAATGACATATCACCCTTAACCTTTGTCGTGTCTACCCATATTGCCTTCGAGAATTGTTTAGTTCTTAACTCTAGTGGTGGAGATTTGTGTAACCGCCAAGCTTATGATAGAATACATGCTATGACTGTGCAATGAGTGATCACCCCGAAATTGACACTTAGAATAGTTGAGAGATTTGAGTGTTTTGCTCCCATTTCGTGAGGTGTTCGGCTTTGTTTTATTCTAGCATAAGGGATTTGTAAACTTATATTTTCCAGGTAATGGGAGATATCTTTTTAGGAATCTATCTAATAAGGTCTACTTGAGGGCAAGTAGAGTTCAAGTGGGGAGATATTTGATAACATCAAATAGTCATGAATATTAACTATCAATTTCCCCCGATAGTGCTCGTATTTTATATCATTTATATGGATTTACGCTTGTTTTCCTCTATATTTCACTTTCAGGTAAATTACGAGCATTGGAGCTAAAGAGACGCGGATTTGGAGAATTTATTGAAGATATGTCATAGTATACTCATTTTGAAGAAGTTACGGCGTAACTCCTCTCTCACATTACGCCGTAACTAAAACGTGGCTCGGAAAACCCACTCAATAGAAGATTACGACGTAACTCTCCCTAAGATTACGACGTAACCAACTAGGTCAAATGAGGTTCCGGCAAGGCCATTTGCAGCTACGCCGTAACTATTGTCTCAATTACGGCGTAACAATATTTATTGAAGATACGGTAACTCCTTCCGATGTTACGCCGAAGTAACCAGCATTTTCGCAAAATACGAAGAATTGTATGTTACGGCGTAACTCTTAACATTAGTTACGCCGTAACCAGATATGGCCTATAAATACCCCACGAATTCCAGCATTTTAAAGCATCCCATTTCACACACAACACCAAGTGAACGTGAGTAGAAGTCGAAGGCAGATCTAGAGGAGCATACGGAGCTATCTCCAAGGGAGAAACCACTCCCCTACGATAAGCATTTGCATTTTATCTTTTCTTTACTTTCAATTCATGTATTTCGTAATGTTAAAAATTGAATCGATTGTTTTAGTTAATATGACTAACCACCTCTAGTGCAGGCCTAGTTATGATTCCTTAATTGTTTTGTTTATGTTTATATTGCTTCCGTATAATTATTTCTAAGTGTATGCATGCATAGTTTGTTGGTAGCTACCCTTGTTTCGGTAGTTTTGAATGGCGGTAGTGGCTAGTTACTTAGGAGATATGACCAATACGACCCTAAGTAGGTAGCCTGAGTGGGAAGGGTAAGATATGACCAACTGACGACCCTTTCTGCTTGTGCGATTTGACCAACTGATCACCTACCGTTTGGATGAACTTAAGAAGTCGGGGATGAGTGTTTAAGTTGCTAGCTTCCGGGCACTCATTGTTATGAATCTAGCATGTAGCGGTACTTAATGACTTTGCTTAGGGGACTAAGAACAACTGGACTTATGACGGGTCACCTGATTTATCCAGTGGGACCCTTTGCTGATAGGTTAGGACGAACTGGCCAAATGTTGTCCTAGCGACTTTGACCCCACCTGAAGTAATTGGAAATAATTAGACGTAAACATAACTAGTTAGGATGAATAACTAGGTTAGCACCCCTCTCCTCTATTGATCACAACCCTCGCCTTTATTTGCTTTAGTAGTTAATTAGTAAATTCAATATCAAAATCATATTAAAATCTGTGACACCTAGACTTAGTTTAAATCCGCACACATAGCTCTTGGGACGACCTCAGTTTTACCGAATACTACACTACACGCGACCGGGTACACTGCCCGTTAATGCATTAGGGTAGACCATAGGTATAACGAGACTTATAAATATTAAAACCTGGTCAGTAAAACCTGCATCAGTATATTAGGATATACCTTTTATTGTTTGTGATAAGTAAATTTTGGTATGGTCTTATGAAAATACATCATATACTATTCAGGAAGTGGAATTACAAAAGTAGTATTGTGCAAATACTTAAAATAAAAAAACATGAGTGTGACATAAAAGGAAAAATATAAAAATTTCTAACTTCTTCAACTGAACCATTACACATAATGGTATACCAGAAATTGGCAAATTAAACAACCCAAAGTTCAAATCCAAAATAGCAATACCAAAACATAAATATCTTCCAAAAAGGAATTACTGAAATAAAACAAAGTAGCCTTATTGAGAAGAAGATATATGATGCACCAATTTCAACACTCCTTTTCTATCTTCACTTGACGCAGCATCCTTTTAGACATCCTCGTTTCATACTCCACTTCATCGAAATCATCAAGGTCAATGACTGTGCGCTTGCCCGAGCTTCCTGAACCACCTTCTGACCTACAGACTTCATCTTTTCATGTGGGTGTTTCTTCTAAGCTAAAAGGAACACTTTGAGAAATTCTTGCGACGTTTGTGGACGCAACATTTGAACCAGAGCTTGCAACAGGAGTTTGAAGTACATCATCATCATCATCCTATCAAGGTATTTATTTAGAAAAAAAACAGGGGGCCTAAATATGTATTAATTAAATAAAATTAATGCATTTGATACAAACCTCTGTGATGAAGTCTTTTTTAAAGACCTTGATCATTTCAGCATCATCAGACATCTTTGTCACCTAATAAACATGATGATTCTTGCTTATGTTCCACTCTATATAAGTAAATCGAAATAGTAACTTTTTCCCAACTATTCCATTTATGAGCTCCTCAGGGAACATGTCTTCCGCACCAGCTCTATATTTCTCTTTCAATTTGTAGCATGGGACACCAACCAAAGTATTGATCATATCATCAAACAAAAGTAGAGAAGCAGAACCAGTATCGTCAATTACTCGTACGATAACTTTGTACCTACAATTGAAAGTCCAAATATTTGGATTATTTTTATAGCCAAAATGGATTCTGAAACAATAAAAGGTCACATGTTGTGACAGTAACGTATGTAAGTTAATGTTAGTTCATACTTTGGTCCTATAGCGGTAATATTTTTATGGACTTCGCAATTCCAAAGTTGTATCTTTGACTTTCCTGCTTTGGATGACGGCTTACCAGATTTTTTCCATGACAATCCATCTTCATCATCGCCAGCTGGTTTTGCTATCCTACCACACCTTTTGCAACTGATATACGTCCATCCAAACTCTTGGTGGATTTTGTGAACTTTCCCATACACCAAGCAATCATATTTCTAAGTAAAATGTTAAAGGGGAAAATGTTAATTTCAAATGCATACGCATTTCTGTTAATATATGTCATGCATTTCATAACCATTATGTGAAGTGCTTTTGTAATCCTTGAATGTAAGAATATCGTTTGTCTGATCTAACCTATTGAAGTTACTGAAGATAAATGGCACATTTTGAAAGCTATCTTTTGTATCAAAAAATGCATGACAGATTGACCGGAAAATAACTTATATTTTTAGGCAAACACATAAAGCATAAATAATGTTGTTAGTGCCTAAAGACTAAAGACCAAGCAATCATATTCGTAAGCAACAGCATTAAAGGGTATTTTTGTTCAACCTAATCATCTATAACAATTTTCTAAATGGTTTTCATGCATTCCAAACACAGATTGAAGTATAAAATTGTAATCCTTGTATGTAAATAAAGAGCATTGTCTGATCTACCATACAATCATTTAACTTACAAAAAAAATATATGATATAAAAACGCCTAAATAGCTAATCGTTGTTTATGCTTCAAGATTGACAGCAAATTAACGTATATTGCCTAAAGACTAAAGACAAATAAATCGTCTATAAGCAATTTCTAAATAGTTGTCATGCATTTGGTGAAACAGATTGTAAAATAAAATATTAGTGGGGATTTTTGATCAACTTAGTCATTTATAAGCAATTTCAAATCCTTGTATGTATATCGACAGTATTGTAATCCTTGCATTCCAGAAACATATTAAAAAACGCCTAAATACTAAAGACAAATCAATCAGAATATTAATTAACCGGTGTTAAAGTAGATTTTAGTTCAACCTAATCATCTATAAGCAATTTCTAGATAGTTGTCATGCATTTGATGAAACATATTGTAAACTAAAATCCTACTCCTTGTATGTAAATAAAGAGCATTGTAATCCTTTAATATCTTACCCAAGCAGATTCACGAATAGACCCAACCATTTTTTTTATTGCACCACCAAATAACTCATCCGGGGTAAGTTCTTTCTTCACAGGAGTATAGATACTTATAGCGTGTTTGCTGGCATCATAACCATCAACTTCCTGATATTTGTTATCAACCGTTGTGAGATATCATTATTCAACGGTTCAATTTCAGGATCATTATGATTGTATTGCTATGACATAAGAAATCCATAGAATATTATACCTCTTCCTGAATGCATGGATTTCAGGTAAATCATTATCGATATGAAGCTTAGTAGCAAAACCAGCATTGCTGACTGATGGTTTTTCTAAAAATGAATAATAGAATTGCATTAGTAAGCCAGTCATAACAAATATACATCCAAATATATAGGTACTTACTATTGAAATATTTGACCCTGGCCAGTTAGGGATCATAACCACAGGTTTAGATGATTCAGTTTGCTCAGCATATGGCTTGAATTTGTCCGCCCAGTCATCAAAGAAACAACACTCTAATTGTCCACCTCTGATTATCATTAAATGAATAAAATATGGTTGGTAAATATACAGAGATATTGATTAATTGTAATATAATTAAAATAGGACTCAAAGGGGAGTGGCTCAGAAATCATACTCCACATCTTGTAGCAGGACAGTTCTCCTGATCTTCTCTTTTCCATACGACTCATAAGGGAGTGGCTCAGAAATCGATATTACAGTACCAATAACATATGTATTTCAAAGAATGAAAAATGAGTACGATATATAAGTCTATGAATATATTAAACAGATTACTATGGTGAAACTACTTACCAACCATATCCCTTTCACCAAATGCTTTGAGGTGAAAGTTCTGAAAGGTTTCAAAGCAAAAACCTCGCACATTATTGTTAAATGAGTTGACTCTAGTAACTGTCGTGTTTTTTAAGAAGCTAATTTTGAATCGGTGGCTAAGAAACGGGAATTTGCCACCGTTCTCGCCAACGCCAAAATTCGAAATCTTATAGCAAGAACCTTCATCCAGAATAGCTAAGAACTTGTTCATTTCAGATGTCCTAATACTCCCTTGGATCTTGTTACCCTGCAATATGGTTTTACAATTTGAATAACTGAAGATAATATCGTTTGTCTGCTCTAACCTATTGAAGTTACTGAAGATAATATATACATTTTGAAAACTATCTTTTGTATCAAAAATGCATGACAGATTGACCGGAAAGTAACTTATATTTTTAGGCGAACACATAAAGCATATATAATGTTGTTAGTGCCTAAAGACTAAAGACCAAGCAATCATATTCGTAAGCAACAGCATTAAAGGGGATTTTTGTTCAACCTAATCATCTATAACAATATTCTAAATAGTTGTCATGCATTCAAAACACATATTGAAACATAAAATTGTAATCCTTGTATGATTATTAGAACATATATTATAAACAGTATACAAACCTCTGGATCTTGAAGAACTGTTTCTAAACCCTAAGTTTCATTGGGTTTTCCCTTTGGATGACTTTTCCAGATACTAATGCATCTGGCCAGAATCTTAACATCATCCATCATAGGGTCAATATCCGAAAGCAATGTGATTTGTTGGTCCATTGTTTAAACTGCACAAAACATAGTATTATTTTCAAATACTGACTACAACAGCAATGACTGGAATTTAAACAAACAAACAGACATTATATTAAAAAAAAATAAAAAATAAAAATAAAAAATAAAAAAATAAAAAAATCCTATACATGTTATTATAGGTTTTTAAGATAGTGGTTTGATTAGCTACACATGTACTCAGTATTTATACAGTGAAGATTAGGTTAACTGAAGAACATTTAGGTTGATAACAAAGGCAAGGATTTAAATTATTTAATTTCTACCTATAATCATGGATGATCTGTTTCATTTTATTTATTAGGATATCTTTTTTTTAAATAAAAAATCAAACTTTCCAACATTAAGGTTTCAAATTTATACCTCTAACATAGTTTTCAATCATACTTTTCAATATCAATACCAATAGCAAACACATATATAGATAACAATTACAATAAAACTGTAAAAAAAATGCATTAAAAAAAAAAAAAAAGGGCGATCCAAAATTGATTGAATATAACTCACCTGCAACACGAACCAGTAAGGAATCCATACACTATTTTCCATAATATTGTTTGTGAACACATTTCATACGGAATCCATACCAAATTTTTCATAATATTGTTCTTTGAACATATATTCATGTGCCATAATATAAAATTTGAGGGGGGGGGTTGTACAAAATTAGGTTCAATTGTGATTCTGATTTTGATAGCTTTCTCCAATTTTGGTAACAGATTTTGAATTAGAGCAATTAATTTGATAGAGTTTTACTCCAAAGGATGGCTTGAAACGGTTTTGTGTTAAATGCGTTCAAAAGTATATTTGATCGGACGGTGGAAGTAGTTTTGGGGAATAAAAATGCGACGTGTCATTTTTCGATTTTTAGGAGAGATGTGATTCAAACAAACCCTCCTTTATATAGAGTAGGGATTAGATTCTTCTTTGTTTTCTGGATAATATGCATAGGATAGCTTCTTATAGATCTCACAGAATCATGCCATGTTGATCAGTTTTGTGCAGAAGAAGAAAGAGTTGCTGAGGAAAGTCGCACGATTTACTGCAAACAAATTGAGTTAGATTCTTTGGCGGAATAGAAACGAGATAACTTTCAAGAACAACCGAAGCAACAAAGATGTGATTCTAAATGATGTAAAGCTTCACTCGTTAAATTGGATTTCTAGTAGAGGTAGCAAAAACTTTAGTAATTGGATAAAGTGGTATTCTCTAACCCTCGTAACGCCATATCTAATCATTGTAACGGTTGATGCTAGCTTCTTGCTAGGTTCTTTACACAAGTGCCGTTTAAAAATAATAATAATAATTAAAATAAAATTATAAAAAAAAAAAAAAAAAAAAAAAAAAAAAAAAAAAAAACGTGTCCCCTGCATGTGATAAATCTCTAAAATTAAGGTTTAGAAGAGAGTTTAGAGCATGCCAACTGTCAAAAAAATGCAGTCCTTTTCAGATGCGTAACTCTTTTCAACTCTCACACCATTTTGAAGGTGTGAATATTTACCTGAGGTTGAAGATCCTACCGGTGGGGCAAAAGCTAAACGGCAACATTATAATATGATAAACTAGTAGAGGACTCGAGGCCAATTGCAGTTTTATGTTATTAATAGACAACAGAAGCAGGGTATGATATTGCAGTTAGTATTATGTGGATTCGGTCATAGTCGTCATATTGTATATATGGCTCGTGGCCGATAGGGACGACTTTGGATTGAATAAATGCTCAAATGGGATGTCTTGAATACATATAAAGCATATATCAAAGAGGAAAACATATAATACACCAAATTTACATTATAAAATACTTAGGAGCGTGTTTCTTGTCTTGAAAGCTGGATAATGTATCACAGAATGAGCTTTGGTATACAACCTGCAAAATAATCAATACTCTTTAGCATTATATAATTCAAGTTTTGAAGCATTCTCAATTGCTTTGAGTTAAAGAGAGCGCGCAGACCCATATTTTTATGAAAACTTGCTGCTACTAACAAATATATACAATCAATCAAGGTTTTAAATGGCCTAGTGGTAAGGACATTGTTTTTCTCACAAGAGGTCAAGTGTTCAAACAGTCCCGGGATTAACCCAGTGAGGCCGCGTATACTGAGTAAAAAAGGCTCGCCCTCCCGAGGTAACCTGGACAACAGGGGAAACCGCATATGTTTACCCGTTTTTAATCAAGGTTTCAAACAACAATCACGGGATCAAGATAATATAAGCTAGCAACTCCTGGAATAAACAATTTACAAGCTGGTTATTCAAAACTTGTTATCTCACACACATATAATCACTCAAGCAGACTGGATAAAGAATCCCAAACAGTCAAATTGCCTTCAGATATATCAAGACGGAATAATCAGATTAACTGTAATAACAAGCAATTCGAAACACCCACTCAATCTTGTATCCTCATCTAACAGCAAATGTGACTAATTCCGAAATAGTTTACAAATCCTTGAACGTAGTAAGAAGTTATTAGTAGTCCAACAAGGACAATAATATATAACAAGCATAACAAGTGCAGTATTGGATGTGTAACTTGAGATCTTTCCATCCACCTACTAACTCTTTACGCCAATTAGTATTGGATATGTATGATTCGTTCCGTTTACATATATGCTATAGTATTGCTCTTCTAATACGTAGTGCAGATTCTTAAGTACCATTCGTTTGTAACCATGTCATTTATTCATCTAGTAATGTGCTAAAATGAATAAAAAAGGAATTGTTACATACTTTTTGTTAGTATTCCAGGCATAATAAACAAGTCTTAATCAAAATTTAAATGTGTCAAAAACCATATAGCCAAAAGTAGGTATTATTTCAACTCATGATACTTATGTGACTCATTATTCTGATGCCTTTCTATAGAACTGAAAGCCCAAAGCAACAAGCGGTTCAAAATATGACCAACAATTATGCAGCTAAAACTAGATGAAAAGTTACCCATAGTCCACTCTCAATAGCTCACGATTCACAAACAAGACAAATACACTCCAATAGTAGTTCAAACTTGTTTATTGTAGACAGCCATACCTATGAAACAGAGTAAAATACTCTGTTTTGACAATCTAATATCGCAGTCACATCTTAATTATCTGGTCTATGCTTTTACTAACAATCAAATAACTAAGTCAATGTACATTTATTCACCGATCCACTTAAAAATCTAATCTTAACTAAAAGCAGTCCATCTTATTCACAAACGTACAAATGTACATATTCAACCTGAGGCCACTTTGTTTTTATCGATTACGAGTACAAAAATTGTAATCTTCTAGTAACATCAACAATTCAACCGAGATTTGTAATGTCAAAGATGTGCAACCTTTTGATAGAAGAGTCATCCAAAAACCACTGACTCGTAATTCTAATTTCTAAATTAACAACTACCTTTTCTTTCTTTTTCCCGAAAGATAATTTATTCGCACCCTATATATCACCTACTACCTCACATGTGTTTTAGGCAAGACACACGAGACCTGAACTCACAACCTCTTGCTTATTAGTCTCCTCACATACCTCTAGGCCTCGACATACTAAAGGGGTACGCACGTGCATACCCTCTAAGCACCAACAACAATGTAAAGTTTTTTGTTTATTTTTCAATTTTTTGACAATTTAACACTAAGTGGATACTCTTACAGGATTGAACCCACAATTTATATACCACTAAGGGGGTGTTTGTTTTGGCTTATATAGTCACCTTATGACTTATTTAGTTTTGAGCTTATGTTTACAAGCTTATTTTTTGTGGCCTATTTTGAAACTTTTCGGCTTATATGATGTATAAGCTTATTATGCCATAATAAGCCTATATAAGCTGAAAAGTTTCAAAATAAGCCACAAAAAGTGAGCTTATGAAACATAAGCCCAAAACCAAATAAGCCATAAGCCGGCTATATAAGCCGAAACAAACACCTACTAAAGCCAAAGGGCCTTTGATAAATTAACTATTACCCTACCTAACTATGGCACTATGCATCATCCAAAACATAAAATTCTATCATCAATCAAATCAAACTCTACAAAGAAACACAATCTACATAAATATACCTCAAATGGACCTTGAAAAGCCATCATGTACACAAGCTTTACTCCTACACTCAGGCACATCAAGAAACATATCAACAGGCAGCTTCTTAGACAAAACACCAACATGAAACTCAACCATATCACCACCAGCATCAAGATCCATCCCAGTAACACTCAACCAAACAAAAAGCTCCTTAGCTTGAATCCCAACAACATTTGACACAGACCCATATGTCAACTTCCCTTTAATGGTCTTGTCATAGTACACAGTTTGATCTTCAAATTTTACGTAGCATGGCTTGGTTAGCATGACAGTGAATGACCCATCTGTTGGTGAGAGTGTGTAGGACTGTACTGCGTCTGGTAAGATGCCTATTGGTAGGCCGTATTCTGGGAGGATGTCATGGATGTCGTCTGTTTTTGAGGTTGTTGTTGTTGCAAAGGTTGTTATGAGGTTGAGTGTGATTAAAGTGATGATGATCATAAGGGGTTGTGTAATGGATGCCATTGATGAAGAAGAGCAAAGAAGTTAAAGTCAACTAGGAGTTTGAGATGATGATGTTTTATGGTACTTGTTATTCGGTGGTTGGGATTGTTTAAATATTTTTGGTAAAAGTTTGTGCTTACCCGCATTTTAATGTCAAGTAAAAATATCTTTTTGAGTAAATCGCAAAAATAGTCTTTTGACTAAATCGCATGTTTCGTCCGTATGGTTTGAAAAACGCAAGGGCATTTTTGTGAGGAAACTTTATGTGTGATTTCATTTTTTCTTAACTAAAATGACTAAAATACCTTTATCATCTTCCTTATTATATAGACAGAACAAAAAGGTATTTTAGTAATTTCAGTTTAAAGAAAGACGAAATCGGATCCAAGATTTTCCCACACTTTCCGAATTATACGGGCGAAACATGCAATTCGCTAATCACAAGTATGATTTTGGCAATTTACTCTATTTTTTTATTAAATTTTTTTGAGAGTGCTTAGTAGGAATTGATTAATTTATGGATTTAAATATTACAGTACAACTTTATTTGAAATGAAATAATCGTGATGAAATATTTACTTGTTTTATTTTAAAAAAAAGAAAAGAAAAAGAGCAATGATGAAATAATTATTGACAATTTTTCTTTAACTGTTTGTTCATCAAGAGGCTTTTAACGTGATTCCCACGTTTGAATATGAAATTATGTCAAAAAACGCTGAATCTAAATCAAATAGTGTTGTTGTGTTTTTTTAAACGTTCCAATGACTAGAATACCAAAACTAGTTTATGAATCATTAAGAGAGGTAGTGAGATCCTATTTTAATCAAGTCTTGGTAGGCAAGAAATTTAGACCTTTTAACGCCTCTAAATTAAAAAGAAAAAAAACAAACACTTTTTATTGTCAAAATTTGTTAACTATTCAGGTTTTTAAACTTTTAAGAGCTATCAAGTTATTCTAGTGGAAAAAGTAGTAGTGAAAAACAAACACAGCCTGGCATATAATGCTAGATGATATGAGTAATGGAAGGTAGAATACACATGCAACATTCATTACGATGACTTCATTTAAAAGCTAGAGTTTATTTTGGCAACAATAATGAACTTTTCATGTAGCAACAATGTTTTGAAAGAAATAAAAATCTCGTGAACCGGTGAAATACATTGGATTCTTTTGTGTTCAAAATAATTTGCTTTTTTGAATGTTTATCTTTGAAAAAATAAAGATATGACTTCTTTTTACTGAATTGTGATACATATTTGTTAGAGGCGCCATTTTGGTGAAACTAGAAGAATATTTACATAAATTGATCTGATTTAGTTAGTTGGTCATCTGGCTTCTTCACGAAATTTCGGGAGGTTTTATCCATGGTTTGAGTCCATGAGACAAAAATCAAAGTTTTCCTTTTAGTGCGGCCAGTTCTAGGGTTTTCCTTCTGAGTCTCTCCTAGTGGTTCGGGTCCCGAGGCCTGCCCATTTGGACGTGGCTAATGCTTCAACCTTACTTTTCATTTGTCACTCGTTCCAATTTCATATGTGGCTAAAGAGTTGGCAAAACATATCAGTCACCCTTAAATAATGTGTGACATAACTTGACTCTATGATTTAGACACACAAAAAATTACTTCATGTGACTAACGAATCAAGGTTACTTGTATTTGTCACGCTGCTCAAATTCATATGTGGCTAAATGATCGAAACAAAATTACCAGATACTTTAGCCACACAATGTTCAATTGTGTGGCAATATCTTGTTCTAATGGTCACATAATCAAAATTTTCATGTGTGACTAATTAGTAAATGTTGTCAATTTTACGTCCTTCACCACACAAATATGCGAATGTGTGGCGTTCCATTTCGACCATGTGTGACCAAATCCGTTTTTGTACTAGCGATATCCGTCTTTTGCCTACTTTGCATACTATTTCGCAATACTCTCAAACTCTCAAACAAACACACAATTGTCTATCAATAATGGTGAACACCAATACCTTCTTAGAGACAGATGGTCAAGTGCACTCAGAGGAATTGGCCATTCTAATAAAATTGCATATAATTATATAAAAAATGGAATAATCAAATTAGATATTATAATATCTAACAAGCAAAACATATGAAGTATCGGATGTAGCTCTTTACGAAATTGCAGCGATGGCGACAACGACAACGGCCCTGACATCACCACCAACAACAAGAAAAAAAATCCCGCCGGAGTGGAGCAAGGGGAGGTAGAATGTAGACAGTTTTGTGATATGGAAGATGTTGAAGGACCTCATATGTCAATAACCAAAGTTGAAGGGTGTAGTTTGTAAATAGTTTAAATGTTGTTTATATGCATTAGTCAGTTAATTAGGCAACTTGATTCAATTCCACTTTGTATAAATACACAATCAATCACTCTGTATCTTTTTTAATGCAATGAGATGAAATAATATCATCTTTGATTTCTATTCTTGTTTCCGCGTTCATATGCTATCAGAGCTAAGGCTCGTATATCGCTAATCAATTCTTGATTCTTAATCCATTTCTTGATCGTTCAATTCATTGTTTCACTGATCAATTGTGATTCAGTTTGTTCGTGTGATCGATTATTCAAGAAATTAGGTCAATTTTAACCATTAAATTGCTACAATGGTGATTCCCCCAAATCCCCCAGTTACCAACATGAACCCTAATTCATCAAATTCTGCAAATCTCGATGCTAATTCATCAAATTCATTCAATGATCCTTTGTATCTTTCAAATTCAGATCATCTAGGGATGATGCTCACTAATGCGCCTTTCAACGGGAGTAACTTTCTTGGATGGAGTCGTACGATAAAAATGGCGTTAGGAGCGAAGCTGAAGTTAGGATTTATTGATGGTTCAGTTACAAAACCGGCGATTAATGATGAAAACTTGCAGAGGTGGGTCCGTTGTGACTATATGGTTACGTGTTGGATTCTCAATTCTATGATAACAGAGTTATCAGATGCTTTTCTGTATGCACAGTCATCTTATGAGTTGTGGAAGGAAATTTCTGAAAGATATGGGCAAAGTAATGGTCCATTGGTTTATCAAGTTGAAAGAGAGTTAAGTAAGATTACTCAAGGTTATCTTTCAATTGCTGCATATTTTAATAAGATGAAAAGTTTTGGGATGAATTGCACAGTTTAAATGGTATTCCTACTTGTTCTTGTGGAAAAATGAGGGAATGTAGTTGTGGAATTACTGAGAAATTCATGGAAATAGAAGGAAGGTCAAAATTGATGCAATTTTTAATGAGACTTAATGATGATTATGAGTCTGTAAGGAATCAGATATTGTCTATGGATCCTTTGCCTACAGTGAACAAGGCTTACTATATTGTTCAACAAGTGGAGAAACAAAAACAAGTTACTAGCAATGTGTATGATCCCACTGCATTTTTTGTTAATAACACAAATGGCAGAAGTGGAAACAATCAGAGGAAGGATGGTAGGAATATAAGGAATGATGGGAGGAATGATAAGAGGTCATGTACTTTTTGTAACCAAGATGGTCATATTGAAGATCAGTGTTTTGAAAAGATTGGGTATCCAGACTGGTACAAAGGGAAAAAGAATAAAAAGAATGTGAGAATTGCTGCACAGGTTTATACTTATGTGGATAATGGAAATACTCCTTTTGATATGAACTACGAGAATGGAATTAATACTCGAGTGGGTGATCTTGATCGAAGTTGGTTATCACAGTGTGCCAAGAAATGATGAAGCTGTTTAAAGGGAAAGGTGTGGATCAGTCTGCTAATTGGGCTAGTACTTTAAGAGTCCATGCAGGTATATCTTTTCAACACAAATTTCATGCCCTTTCATGTCATGTTAAGATTGATATTGAGTTTGATTGGGTGGTGGATTCTGGTGCATCTGATCATATGTCTCCTCATATTGAAAGATTTCATTCTATTACAGTTCTGGTGAAACCAATTCCTGTTCATTTTCCTGATGGCACAATCAAAATGGTCACTAAAATTGGAAATGTTATCATCAATCCTGAGTTAACATTATACAATGTCTTTTATGTACCTGATTTTAAGATCGATCTTCTTTTAGTTGGCAAATTGTTAAACAATCAAAAACTTATTGGCATTTTCTATCCATCATGGTTTGCATTTCAGGACCCTTCAACTAACAAAGTTCTTGCAGTTGGTCAAGGGTTCAGAAATATGTACACCTGCAAGACTTCATCTGTCACTCCTTCTGTTGAAAGTTTTCTGATTCCTTTAGTTTTGCCTTCTTTGGTCAATAATGCATATGTGAATGCAATAGATATAGATGTCTTTCATGCTAGACTTGGTCATACATCTATATCTAAACTAGTTCATATTCCTGAATGTAAAGGTTCTAGTACCTCTAATTTTTCTTGTAACACTTGTATGTTAGCAAAGTATCATAGATTGTCCTTTCCTAGAAGTACCAGTATCTCACAAATTGCTTTTGATTTGCTACATATAGATCTTTGGGGACCTTATAAGGTTCCTGCTCTTAATGGTTCAAAATATTTCCTTGCAATAGTTGATGACTGTACTAGGACTACTTGGACTTATTTGTTGCACACTAAAGATCAAGTAACTTCTATTCTGTCTTCTTTTGTCTCTTATATTCAAAACCATTTCAATGCTAAACCCAAGTACATCAGAACTGATAATGGAACTGAAATACTTAAGGGAGAGTGTTTGGCTTTTATGCAAGCTAATGGTATTGTTCATCAAAAGTCAATGGTTTATACACCACAGCAAAATGGCGTAGTGGAAAGAAAGCATAGGCACCTGTTGGATACTGCAAGAGCAATGAAATTGCATGCTAATTTTCCTGACTGTTTTTGGGGAGACTGTATTTTAGCAGCCACATACTTAATAAACATAATGCCAATGAAAAAGTTGTCCTGGAAGTCACCTTTTGAAGCTCTTTATGGTTCAAAACCTGACTACTCAAACCTTCGGACTATTGGATGTTTGTGCTATGCTGCGGTTACTAAGCCTCATCAAGATAAATTCAGTCCTAGGGGTACTAAGTGTGTCTTTATCGGATATCCTCCTGGCCAAAAGGGATATAGATTGTATGATATTCAGTCCAAACAGGTGTTTAACAGTAGAGATGTCTTGTTTCAAGAGCATGTTTTTCCTTACAATACACCTAATGCTGATATTCCTTCTACCATTTCATTGCCAACGGTGTTAGGATTTAGTAAATCTAGTTATTAAAGAGTCGGTCACCTCAAGTATGTGTAATCATTAGAAAGCTCGTAGTCGTAGAATATTATAAGTTAAGTAGTATTTAGTTTAAGTAACACGGTGGAGGACGGACGGGTCTTTACCCACTGTATGCCTGATCCACAGCCCGTTAGGTGGCTGATGCGTGCCAAAACAGTCAAGCTAAATCACACAAGCCCGCCACTTGTGAATGGCGGACCGTAACCAGCTTAAAACTGCTTAAGCACGAAATCAATGAAGATCTGGAGAGTATAGGGTCTCCCCGGGTCGTTAAGTCCCAGCGAGCTATGCAATGGATCAATCAACGTCTAGTGATCGAGAAGTTTGAACGGAAAAAGGATATTGGATGGTGATTATAACTACAGAAATATCACACAAATACAAAGGCTAAAATGCAAACGAGAGAAAATTAAAAAGATAAAATCTATTAAATAAACGCTATCACTATATTTAAAGTGATGAACGTTTAAAACCTAAAACGAAAAACTTACGTTTAAATTAAAATAACGTAAACGTACAAAATAAAACGTGAAAATAATACAATATAGATCCTAAAAATATGAAAAATACATTTTTACAAACCTAATGATATAAGAAAATTTATAGAAAAATAAAATTATTTTTATAACTATTTAATTAATTACTATTAAATAAAAACTATTTTTAACTATTAAATAATACTCTAAAATAAAAGAAAATATGAAATAAGACTAGAAAAATAAAATTAAAACTTAGAAAAATCTAAAATATGATAAAACTAATTTTAAAACTGAAAAGATATTTTTTTAGACTTTTTATATATTTATTATTAATTTAAAACTATTTAAAACTAATTAAAATGCTAGAAAATACAAATTTAACTAAGAAAAATCTAGAAAAATACTTTTTTGTCTTTTTATATTTATCTAAACTTAAGAAAATTGAAAATTATTTTTTTGAACCTTTTTCTAATTTTTTGTATTTAAAGCTAATTAAAAATGCTTAAAAACTAATTTAAATTGAGAAAAATAGCAAAACTACTTAGAAAAATCTGAAAATTTCAGGAAAAGTCTAAAATAATGTTAAGAAGCTATGAAAAATGGAAAAACAGGTAGCTATATGGCAGAAAATGAAACTGATGCACAAGTGCTTTTTGAAATAAGCACTAAATAAGCCAAATGAGTACCAAAAGCTACCATTTAATGTGAAAGTACACAATGCAAAAAATGACCAAATTCAACAATAATCAACAAGTTTTAACCACTGAATTGCAACAACAACAGATTTGATGAAATTGAACTTATAAGCCAATGCGGGGTTCCGGGGGTAACTTTAAGCACTACCACAAGCTTAGAAATAAGCTCAAAAGGAAAACTTTCACTTGGAACTTGGAAAAGAGCTGGGTGAGAGTATTTGTACCAAAAATCAGACCTAGGTGAGCTCTTTTGAGCATCTGTGTTATGCAAGAACCGAAAAGCTCAAGATTCATTGAGTTCAGGTGAGCAGGGGAAATGGTCCAAGTTCACAAGCTTGGATGAAGCTTGTAGAAAAATCACTAAAATCCACAAAAATGCTTATAAGTAGCAAGACCAGATGAAGTTTATAGAATGCCAAGATTTACTTGATAAGTCCAAAAAATAAGCTCAATAAAATTCCATGTTTTTAGCTGAAAAACAGATTTTAACACTTTTTGACTTTTGAAGAATGAAGAACTTTGACTTTATCCAACTTTACCACTGAATTTAAGCACTGAGATGGATGTTATAAGGTGTTATAAACCTAATGCAAGTGAGATTGATGATATTTAAACGAGAAAATGATGAGTCGCTTATCTCAAATTCATAACAGTTAACAGTGAAATGGATATAAGTTGAAATTTGACTTTAAGAGCTTGCAGACCCAAGATGTTGATTTAATTGGACATACTTAGACTGCACAAACATGAAACAAAAGAAACTAACTACTGAATACAACTTAAGAACAGTTTTTAGCCATAAACCAAACACTCCTATTGAAACTGAATTGCCAATTAATCTTGAACCAAACACTTAGCTACTATGTATTGATGATCAAACTAACTTCTACTAACCTAAACACATCTGATTGAACATGTTTGAGCTTGTTTATTCTAAAATTACAGATTATGCAAAATAGAACTTAAAATGACTCACAATTTGTCCCAAGCCACTATGGCTAGCAAACCAGAGACCCAAGAACCACTACCCTAATAAAAACCAACCCATAGCTTCCATTTCAACCTCATTCCAAGCCTGCATCAACCATTAACCATGTCCATGCCATTTATGCTCACCAGCTTGACTTTTGTTGACCAGAGTACAAAGTGAATGGAAACTTGATTTAAAACTTATAAAAAAGCTATAACTAGCTTATATAAGCTTATAAAAACTTTAAAAGAAGCATTATGAAACTTGAACACAAGACTTTAAAAGTAAAAATTGTAACGATGGATCATACAATATGAAATGATAACATAACTTGAAATGGAACTTGGCTGATTTATATTAACCAAACAACTTAAGAGAGTACAATTTAGCAAAATTAAACAGTCTTACAACTAAAATAAAGCTTTTAAACTTAAAACGACATTTAACTAAATTTTAAAAACTAAAAGCGCCCCTCTCTTCATCTCTTGCTTTTCTTTTATACCCAATCTCCTTCTCTCTCTTCTATGATGAAATCCCACCATTCTTGACCCTTGGATAGCCTTGAAATAATCTCAACCATTCAAATGGTGTTTTGGCGTAATTTCCTTGTTTGACAGATAAGTTTGAGTGAGGGGGGGGAAGGTACATTAAATGCACTTTGGAGGCTTGTTATGGAGTGGGGACATGGTTTGAGTGATTGGAGGAGGGGATGGGATATGGCTGAAGTTGCAGAGAAGCAGGTTGAGATGGTGGACTTTGGCGGGCAAGTGGATATTGACCAGGGTTTGACCACAAGTGGTATTAATAAGGAGGGTTCACAATTCATTTGGCAGGGGTCCATAATAGATAGGGGGTCCAAAATAGGTTTAGAAAGGTTTAAAACTCCAAGGACTAAAAGTGTAATTCTGAAAAATGAGGGGTTTAGGCGCCAATTCGAAAAGTTATTCCAAGGACCAAAAGTGACAACTTTCAAAAGTACAAGGACCAATGTTGCCTTTTTCACATTTTCCAGGGGACCAATTCGCCAATTTTCAAACTTGAAGGACCATTTACATAAATTTCTCAAACTTTGTATATTTATCACCAAAGGACTTATTTTGACAACTTTTGATTTTAAAAGGACCTTTGGTGACTTTTGCTTTTGAAATTATGGCTCGGGGACTATTTTGATAATTTTGGAAACTTGGGGACTAAACGCAATTTTTGCAAATTTGATATGTTTTTCATCTGTTTTTGATATTTTTGCATTTAAAACACATAAAACACTGATTTGTGATATTTTGATCATTTTGATGTGTTTTGGCGTTTCGAATGATTTTGCGGTTTATATAGTACAAAAATGATGAGTATTTAGAGACTCATCAATCCCCATGTGAGATATTGCTAGTCCCAAGCAATGATTTGAGAAAACATAATGGATTTTAAACTCTTTACCAAAGCCATTACTTCTGGAGTAGCCAAATGTTTTAGTTCAAGTAAGAACTATGGTACACAGATAACCATGTGATTTTGAGCAAACCACCGACTTTCAACGGATTTGATTTTGTCTTTACCAGAAGCCGTACCTTTCTGGACTAGCCAACTCTTAGATAAATTATCAATATTATCTTTGGTGAGTGATTACCAATTATGGATTTTCCACTTGCCTTTACCACAAGCCATAATCTTGCGGGCTAGCCAACTCTTCACTTTTTAGGATATGGTGAGTTGAATACCATACAATTTTGGGCAAATTGCAAGCCATATAAACGGATTTGAGATATCTTTACCAAGAGCCGTTTGCTCTTGGATTAGCCAATCCTTTTGTCTTACTGAACATGGCGGATCGATAACCAAATGAGAAAGTGTAAAACACTTCCTCCAAAAAAAAAAATTTTGGCCAAAACGGGGGAATTGGTATAATTATATAATAAAATTCGTGAGAATTCCCCCCACACTTAGAAATGAATATTGCCCTCAATATTCAAAGTACCAGCGGTTATGCCGAAACAAAGAACGTAAAAGGGAAATACTACGGCCATTATTTAGAAAGATTTTTTTTTTTTTTAAACATGTGGGCAATCCCCCCACACTAGGGTGGTAGAAAATAGAAAGAAGTCAGAAATATGGGTGAAAACCCATATTGCATGCTATTTTTTGATTCCCGAAGTCGCTAGCTTGACTCGACCCCGAATTCATTTGTTCATGAGGAAAGTAACGTGGAAAACCAATCTCGATCGGACTTTCGTTCACAATGTTAATGAACATATGAACATCAGAAAGTTCCACACCGACGAGATATAACCGCGGTATTTTTAATAGTAGAAACTATAAAGGATGATACCGGGTCAAAGATGGTGTCCTCATTCCCGAAAGAGAAAAGGGAAAGAGCAACCACACCATCTGTGAAGAATGGAACAAAGATATGCATGACAATGCAAGTCCATTCCTCATCAGAAATAAGCAAATCACCATTTTTGACATTTTTAAGCTTAAACTTGAAGTTTAGATGGTGATTGTCAAGAAGATGTCCGGGAGGGAGGGTGGGAAATGGTTCCTCAATCAATAGACTTTCCGTAAAAAGGATGTCTCCTCTGGGATCAAGGTAAGTGTTATCAATTCCCGTTGGAATTGATTCATCACTTAGAAATGCATCGACTTCATTCCAAAAGTTGTCATCTTCCTCATCAGGAATGAGAGAAAGGATGGAAGAGTCGGGAATAAGACTAGAAGATGATGGATTATTTTTGAGCATTTCATCAATGGGAAGAATGTCTCCCATTTGATCACTATCATCATCCAACTCGATGAAACGAAGAGAGTTTGGTTTCATCCACGATTTAACAATCTCGATCCGACAAACTGATGCGGAGGTGGGACAAGTGGTGTGCTCTTAGAGCTAGCGTTTCCACCACTTCGTTGAAGTCTCCGATTCAAGATCATCGTCATCATCATCAAGAACACTCTTGACTTCCACGGTACAACTTTCAAACCATTTGCTTGAACCGGGGTAATTTTCAAAGCTTTGAGCTCAAAGACGTTTTTGATGAACACTCTTAACCGTGAAATTTGAGAGTGTTGCATTGATTCTTTCAGATTTTTGATCAATTTTGGCAACACTCTTTTTGTATAGAGGTTTGGAGTTAGGTTAATATTTAACGTGAGCTCTTCGTTGTCAACCCGAATGGTCAACTCTTCCGCAAAACACATCGATCGAGCGACTTGTTCTTAAGAAAGCTCTCCCTAAGATGAGGGGAACTTTAGGATCTGCATCGAAGTCTACTACAACAAAGTCGACATGAAAGTGGAATTTTCCCACTTTTAGCACAACATCCTCGGCTATCCCAAGTGGGACGAGTTATGGTGCGTCCGCTAGCTCGAGTGTCATACAAGTGGATGAAAGTTCGGGAAGAGACAGTTTCTTCCATACCGAGAGTGGCATGAGGTTAATGCTAGCGCCAAGATCGCCAAGGCGACATTGAAACATCCCCAAGAAATCACGGGATTAAAACCGGCCAGGGTCTTCAAGCTTTTCGGGAAGCTTGTTAAGAATGGCTGCTGAGCATTGCTCATTGAGAGGAGTTTTCGCCATCTCTGATAGCTTGTCTTTGTTGGTGAGTAAGCCTTTAAGCGTGGATGCAAATTTAGGCATAAGAACGAGAGCATCAACGAAGCTTATATCAAAGTGAAGCTCATTGAAGATTTGGAAAAACTTTTCCATTTGCTCTTTGTTTTTGTCTTTGAGCTTCTCATCATTCATTCTTGATGGGTAGGAAGTCGACTAGACTTTTGAGCCGGGATGGAAGTGTTTTCGGCTCAGGATTTTTCCTCGAACATCGGGTTCGGACTTAAAGCTTGACTACCGAAGGTGGGGCGTGTCGGTACCGTGGGCTTGAATAATGCACCTTGTCCGTTGTCTCCTTGGTAACTTGACTAAATGCCACGGGAGGAGGGGCATAGGAGTCGTATGTCCATTGTGCGTCTTACCACTACGAGTGGTGACGGCTTTCAACTCGGCATTGGGATTGGGAATGGTATTGCTTGGGAGTCCTCCAGAAGATGATGAAGCTTTGTTCATATTCATGTTCATGAAACCGCTCATCATATTCTTTAACTCATTTGTCTGCCGAGACAATGTGGTATCAATTTCCTTTTTAAGCTCAACTCTCATGTTATTGATCCGAGTTTGCATAGAACATGTTTGACTCCGTCATTTTCATGAAGTCATTTGGCATGGGAGCTTGAGGAGGTGGTTGATAACTTTGATGATTAGGAGCTTGAAAAGGTTGTTGATAACCTTGCTGAATTGGAGCTTGATAAGGTTGGTTGAAATTGTTCCGGTTTTGATTGAAATTTTGAGAGTTATTGAAGTTTTGTCCTTGATTCGGAACAAAGCGATTTTGATTGCCATGGTTTTGCACGGGAGGAAAACCAGGTGGTGTCATACCGCTAGGTGCACGGTAGTGAGTATCAGCCTGTGGTCGGTATTGATTGTGGTTTACCGAAGCTACAGGAGCTTGGTAAAAGGAAGCATCGGTTGCTTGACAATCATAATACGCGTGTGGACCACTACAAATTTCCCACACCTTGTTTATGGCTTTGATTGGTTCCGGCTTATGAATTTCGCTTTTGATTTCCTTCACCTCTTTAATCATACGTATGAGATCCGTTAGAGCGGCTAACGGAGCGGCTAACTTCGGAAGAGTTACCGGATGAAGAAGCAGTGTTGAACATTGACTTTGTTTCGAGAAATAGGAACTTTTGATTTATTCTCGCAAATTTCAAGCACATCTTTAGGTTTACGATTCAAGATATTGCCACCCGCGGATGCGTTCAAAGAATCTTGATCATTACCGTTCAACCCATTATAAAAGATATTAACTTGCGAAGCTCAGAATTCATGATGGGGTCATTTCCTGAGGAGATCTTTGAATCTCTCCCATGCCTCTCCAAAATTTTCATCGAAATTTTGACGAAATCCAGAAATTTCATTTTAAGATTAGTCGCTCTTTGATGGAGGGAAGAAATAATTGACAAACTTTTGGACAAGATCCTCCCAAGTTTCGATGGATCGAGGGGTTCTTTTCGGCCAAATCTGGCCCCGCAATTGAGAACGGAAATAGCATCAATTTGATCACATTTTGTGGCACATCCTTGTAATTGAGAGTTGATGTCAAATGGTTGAACCAACGGATGTGCATACGGTCTTCCGATCAGACAGCGGAATTGATTCGTAGACACAAGTTGGATTAAATGTGTCTTCAATTGATCGAAATTGATTACGGTAAGACGATGGCATCTCCATAACCCTCGGTGGGTGCCTGGAGCATTTCCGCCATGGTACGTTCGTTCGCCATCTTGTTGCTCGAAATAATGCGAATCTCGGGTTCGACTATTTGGGCAAACGCCTGAAAGCGTCGTCTAGGAATTTCGCTAGATCACGCAAAGGACTCAATGATCTAGAAGAACGAAAAGTCATGCACTAGAGATAACTCTAAGAAATCTCAGAGTTAAGAAGAGGAATTATGAATTATGAAGATCTTTCAGATGAGAATGAGAATTATGAAGACGTTTTGTAAAAACAGGGTGAGAAGGATCTTTATGGGTTTTCGGTTCGAAAGCGTCGATATCACAACAAAATCAATTAACACAAAATCGAGGCAAAACAACAATGAACTTAACCAATAATCCAAGATGAATGGCTTCTTTGAAAAAGGTACACCAATCACAATGGACACAAAGGCAAGTTTTATATCTTTAGTTCGGGAACTTATTATGGTCGCACCCCAGTTAGGTAGTGCACCGCCTTGGTTTCTGTGGTAATCTTTTAAGTTGTTAATTATTAGAGAAAACGACGATTCTTTTTGTATTTTTATTATTTGATACATATATAGAAACAAAAGGAAAAATATTTTTGTGTTTTATAAGTTTTTGGTTGTTTTGGGTTTTGGATTTTTTAGCGTAAAAATATGGATATATATAAATACAGAGATGGATGATATAAACAAAGAGTGAGGATTCAAACAACTAATGCTACGAAAAAATAGATCAACGGCTCCGGCGGCAAAAATTTGATGCGTGCTAAACAGTCAAGCTAAATCACACAAGCCCGCCACTTGTGAATGGCGGACCGTAACCGATTTTAAAACTGCTTAAGCACGAAATCAATGAAGATCTGGAGAGTATAGGGTCTCCCCGGGTCGTTAAGTCCCAGCGAGCTATGCAATGGATCAATCAACGTCTAGTGATCGAGAAGTTTGAACGGAAAAAGGATATTGGATGGTGATTATAACTACAGAAATATCACACAAATACAAAGGCTAAAATGCAAACGAGAGAAAATTAAAAAGATAAAATCTATTAAATAAACGCTATCACTATATTTAAAGTGATGAACGTTTAAAACCTAAAACGAAAAACTTACGTTTAAATTAAAATAACGTAAGCGCATACAAAATAAAACGTGAAAATAATACAATATAGATCCTAAAAATATGAAAAATACATTTTTACAAACCTAATGATATAAGAAAATTTATAGAAAAATAAAATTATTTTTATAACTATTTAATTAATTACTATTAAATAAAAACTATTTTTAACTATTAAATAATACTCTAAAATAAAAGAAAATATGAAATAAGACTAGAAAAATAAAATTAAAACTTAGAAAAATCTAAAATATGATAAAACTAATTTTAAAACTGAAAAGATATTTTTTAGACTTTTTATATATTTATTATTAATTTAAAACTATTTAAAACTAATTAAAATGCTAGAAAATACAAATTTAACTAAGAAAAATCTAGAAAAATACTTTTTTGTCTTTTTATATTTATCTAAACTTAAGAAAATTGAAAATTATTTTTTTGAACCTTTTTCTAATTTTTTGTATTAAAAGCTATTTAAAAATGATTAAAAACTAATTTAAATTGAGAAAAATAGCAAAACTACTTAGAAAAATCTGAAAATTTCAGGAAAAGTCTAAAATAATGTTAAGAAGCTATGAAAAATGGAAAAACAGGTAGCTATATGGCAGAAAATGAAACTGATGCACAAGTGCTTTTTGAAATAAGCACTAAATAAGCCAAATGAGTACCAAAAGCTACCATTTGTTAACCGAAAGTACACAATGCAAAAAATGACCAAATTCAACAATAATCAACAAGTTTTAACCACTGAATTGCAACAACAACAGATTTGATGAAATTGAACTTATAAGCCAATGCAGGTTCTGGGGGGTAACTTTAAGCACTACCACAAGCTTAGAAATAAGCTCAAAAGGAAAACTTTCACTTGGAACTTGGAAAAGAGCTGGGTGAGAGTATTTGTACCAAAAATCAGACCTAGGTGAGCTCTTTTGAGCATTGCAAGTTATGCAAGAACCGGCAAAAGCTCAAGGCATTCAGAAGTTCAGGTGAACAGGGAAATGGTCCAAGTTCACAAGCTTGGATGAAGCTTGTAGAAAAATCACTAAAATCCACAAAAATGCTTATAAGTAGCAAGACCAGATGAAGTTTATAGAATGCCAAGATTTACTTGATAAGTCCAAAAAATAAGCTCAATAAAATTCCATGTTTTTAGAAAAAACGATTTTAACACTTTTTTGACTTTTGAAGAATGAAGAACTTTGACTTTATCCAACTTTACCACTGAATTTAAGCACTGAGATGGATGTTATAAGGTGTTATAAACCTAATGCAAGTGAGATTGATGATATTTAAACAGAAAATGATGAGTCGCTTATCTCAAATTCATAACAGTTAACAGTGAAATGGATATAAGTTGAAATTTGACTTTAAGAGCTTGCAGACCCAAGATGTTGATTTAATTGGACATACTTAGACTGCACAAACATGAAACAAAAGAAACTAACTACTGAATACAACTTAAGAACAGTTTTTAGCCATAAACCAAACACTCCTATTGAAACTGAATTGCCAATTAATCTTGAACCAAACACTTAGCTACTATGTATTGATGATCAAACTAACTTCTACTAACCTAAACACATCTGATTGAACATGTTTGAGCTTGTTTATTCTAAAATTACAGATTATGCAAAATAGAACTTAAAATGACTCACAATTTGTCCCAAGCCACTATGGCTAGCAAAACCCGTAGACCCAAGAACCACTACCCTAATAAAAACCAACCCATAGCTTCCATTTCAACCTCATTCCAAGCCTGCATCAACCATTAACCATGTCCATGCCATTTATGCTCACCCAGTTGACTTTTGTTGACCAGAGTACAAAGTGAATGGAAACTTGATTTAAAACTTATAAAAAAGCTATAACTAGCTTATATAAGCTTATAAAAACTTTAAAAGAAGCATTATGAAACTTGAACACAAGACTTTAAAAGTAAAAATTGTAACAGTGGATCATACAATATGAAATGATAACATAACTTGAAATTGGAACTTGAAACTGATTTATATTAACCAAACAACTTAAGAGAGTACAATTTAGCAAAATTAAAAGCCTTACAACTAAAATAAAGCTTTTAAACTTAAACGACATTTAACTAAATTTTAAAAACTAAAAGCGCCCCTCTCTTCATCTCTTGCTTTTCTTTTATACCCAATCTCCTTCTCTCTAATCTATGATGAAATCCCACCATTCTTGACCCTTGGATAGCCTTGAAATAATCTCAACCATTCAAATGGTGTTTTGGTAATTTCCTTGTTTGATGAGATAAGTTTGAGTGAGGGGGGGGAAGGTACATTAAATGCACTTTGGAGGCTTGTTATGGAGTGGGGACATGGTTTGAGTGATTGGAGGAGGGGGATGGGATATGGTGAAGTTGAGAAGCGAGGTTGAGATGGTGGACTTTGGCGGGCAAGTGGATATTGACTGTATTTGACCACAAGTGGTATTAATAAGGAGGGTTCACAATTCATTTGGCAGGGGTCCATAATAGATAGGGGGTCCAAAATAGGTTTAGAAAGGTTTAAAACTCCAAGGACTAAAAGTGTAATTCGAAAAAATGAGGGGTTTAGGTGCCAATTGAAAAAGTTATTCCAAGGACCAAAAGTGACAACTTTCAAAAGTACAAGGACCAATGTTGCCTTTTTCACATTTTCCAGGGACCAATTCTGCCAATTTTCAAACTTGAAGGACCATTTCTGTAAATTTCTCAAACTTTGTATATTTATCACCAAAGGACTTATTTTGACAACTTTTGATTTTAAAAGGACCTTTGGTGACTTTTGCTTTTGAAATTATGGCTCAGGGACTATTTTTGATAATTTTGGAAACTTGGGGACTAAACGCAATTTTGCAAATTTGGTACATTTTTCATCTGATTTTGATATTTTTGCATTTAAAACACATAAAACACTGATTTGTGATATTTTGATCATTTTGATGTGTTTTTGAGCGTTTTCAGATGATTTTGCAGTTTATATAGTACAAAAATGATGAGTATTTAGAGACTCATCAGTGGCGTTTTGTGTAAAGACTATAAATACTCTCTACCTTCCAAGGTAGAGAGTTGGAGCTCATAATAAGATTTTTTTTTCTCTCACTAAAGTTCCCAAACCTCTAACTTTCTCTCTCTAAAACCATAGTATACGCCTACTTATGTTTGTGTTATGATGTGTATGTGAAATCCAATATGTTACAAATGGTATCAAGAGCCATGGTTAGATCATCTCTTACATATCCTTGGATTTCTAGTGGTTTTTAGGTGGTTTTTGAGTTTGAAAAAGTTTAGTGGTTTTTGCATCATTTGGTTCATTTCTAGTGTTAAAGTTTGAATTTTGGGTGTACTTTTGTGTTTAGAATCATTGTATGTGCTTGGTTTTTGATTTGGTAAGCTTGAATCACTGTGGTTGAGCTTGTTTTGGATTGAAAAGTGTGTTTTTGAAGTTTTTCTTGGTAGCGACTTGGTTCTCGTAGTTAATTTCATCATAGCGACTTGCTTCAGTAAAAGGTAGCGAGTTGTAGTGCTTTTTGGTAGCGACTTGGTCCTAGCGACTTGTCTTTTGAGACAAGCCGACAAACAGTACACTTAGTGGATTCTCCACTACGGGTAGCGACTTGGTGAAGGTAGCGATTTGCTTTCAATTTTGTTAGCGACTTGTACTTAAGTTTCTTAGCGACTTGGTGTTAGCGACTTGGACTTTAGCGAGTTGCTATTTAGCGACTTGACTACTTAGCGACTTGGTGCTTAGCGACTTGCTGTCAAAATTCGTAGTGACTTGGTGTTTAGCGACTTGTTGTCATAATCCTTAGCGACTTGGATCTTAGCGAGTTGTTATTTAGCAACTTGACTGTGTCTTAGCGACTTGGCATTATAGCGACTTGATTTCAGAATACTTAGCAACTTGGTGCTTAGCGACTTGGTTTAATTTTTTTTTGTTGTAATACGGTTTTCTCTTGATTTAGTAAAATCCCGTGAAAGAATCTATTTCTCGGTTTAATCATAGAGTTTTAAAATACCGTGTAATCTGTTAACATGTCTACCAACGTACCCACAATCATCTCCACGTTGTGAGGATGTTCAAGCATTTGGTTGATACTCGTCCTCCTATGCTTGAGAACCGACTACGACTCTTGGGCACAACGAATCGATTGTACTTGTCGTGGAAAGGAAAATGGGGTCAACATTCTCAAATCCATTGATGAAGGACCTTATCGATTTGAGACTACTAGAGACTTAATTGATACAGCTGTTGATGGAACAATGATCTATGGAATAGACAGACCAAAGACGTATGATGAGCTCAATGATAAGGAGAAAAAGAGATTCGATGCGATATCGGGCTTCTAACATTATACTTCAAGGTCTTTCAAAAGATATCTACAAGCTTATCAATCACAACACCGAAGCCAAGGCAGTGTGGGATAATGTCAAGATGCTTCTCTCTGGTTCTGAATTAACTATAGAAGACAGAGAATCACAACTGTATGATGAATTTGAACACTTCAAGATGAAACCAGATGAGAGTGTCTATGAGTACTACGTGAGATTCCATAAGCTTGTGAATAACATGAGGAACATCAAAATGACCATGCCAAACATTCAGCTGAACTCAAAATTTGTGAACAATATGAATCCTGAATGGCACAAGTTTGTCACCTCTGTGAAGCTAACAAAAGGATTGAAGAATACAAACTATGAGCAACTCTATGCATTCCTTCTTCAGAATGAGAGGCATGCTATGTTTGAAAAAAGGATTCTTGATCAGTTCAAAACCAACCAGGGAGAGACAAGCTCATCAAATGATTCAACTGCCTTTTACACAAATGTGGGAATTACTACCAAAGCTTCTCAAGTTATACCTATAGGTAATGGTAATCACAAACTCATGATGCAGCCGTGGGAAACTTCATTAATCAACTGGCTCTCATGATTAGTCAAAACATGAACCCTCTCCCACACACCAATAACAACCTCAGAACAACATCCAATACACACAATCAAGCCACTGTCAGAGATGGGAAGGTTATGGTGCAGCCAGTTCAAGAAAGGCAGTACGAACAAGGAAGAGGTGGAGTTGGTAGAGGATATGTGGGAAATCAGAATCGGGGAAGGATTGGAAATCAAGGATAAGCAAAGCCAATCAAATGCTACAACTGTGGTGGCGAGGGACATATTGCAAGGAACTGCACATCGCCAAAACGCCCTCAGAATGCAGAGTACTTCAGGGATAAGATGTTGCTTGTGCAAGCTCAGGATAATGGAGCAGCTTTGGATGAAGAAGAGTTATTGTTTCTTGCTGAAGGGAATGCCAAAACATATGATGTAGATGTGGATGAGCAACCAATTCAGGAAATAGGTCACAATCATCAGAATGCCTTTCAAGTAGCCGACTGATGCATTTGACTCGATTTCGATGATGAACCTACTGCCCAGACAATCTTCATGGCTAGCATATCACCTATGGTTTCTCCAAAGATCTCTCCACCACAACAAGCTGGTCCATCCAAAGACAAAATCATTTCAGAGGTATTAAAACTATATGATGATGTTGATGAGCGAAAGATGCATACTGAAGTACAATCTCTTGAGACTTATGAATTAGATATTGATGATAAGGGTAATAGCAATATTGTCCCATACGATCAATATGTGAAGTGGTGTACCAAGTAATGCATCTTCCGCAGTTAATGATGACTATGTTTTTTACTTTTTTATGAATACACTGCATGTACCCCTGATGATTCTGTTGTCTCTGAACTGAATGCCTATAAAGAACAAGTTGTCATTTATGAACAACGTGCTAAATTTGAGTTGACTACTAGTGAGCAGGAAATGGATGACCAAATGCGTACAATTATTAGAAAAAGTAATTTTAGAGAAGAAGTATTAAAACAAGAGTTAAACTCCTTACAAGAAAAGCTTTCTAAAACTGCTAAGCAAAAACAAGAACTTCAAGAAAATGTGAAAATGATTAAGCAAGAATTCAATGCTAAGGAATCAAAACTTTTGAATGATTTTTCCAATCTAAAAACCTTGAAAAACAAACTTGAAAATAAGTTGTACGTACAAGGGAACACCATTCAGACTGCTCACTTGATCACTAAGCATAGAGTCTTAAGTGATAAGCATAGTATTCCCATTATTAAGGAACCCAACCCTGAATATGGTAAGAAAGCTAGAGAAGCTCAGAAGGTAATCTATAATGGCAATGAAATCCTTAAGCCTACACAAAAACCTAGTTGCGCTGAGAATACTGAGGAAGATATACAGTTAGAAGATGTAACTAGAAAGAAATTGGATGAAAAGCTTAAGAGCCCTTTATGCATAGAAAAGAAAATCAGCTATAAAACACCCAACTACGCTAAGGAAAACTGGATTGCCTTCAACAATTTTAGACTTCAAACACTGCTGACCCCTGAACAAGTGTTTTGGAAAAAGGATATGGATAAGAAAAAAGCTGAAGAGTTTGTTGAACAGAACCCCCATGTAGGAGAATGCTACCTGCCACTGTTTATCCCCCCAATACCCCAATGCATTTAGTTCCTAGATCTATTTCCACTAAGAGCAAGACCTTAATCAGTAAATATGTAATTTTTCAATTATTTGTTGATTTTGAGAAAACTTGTAAGAAAAGGATCACGCCCACAGGGATAACTGAAGGGGAAAGGGGTTTTGAGCAAACTAAAGAATGCTATTTAACTGAGGTCATGCCTTTCTTTAAACAACTAAAAAGTCAATTTGAGAGTCTTAAAAAGGGGATGGACTTAGATATTAAAGAAATGGAAAAGGAATTTGATGTGATGATTGTTGAGGTTAGTGACATTGAGCGAGAAATAAAATTTAATGAGATTGAGAGGAAGAACTTGCATACCTTGAATGAGAATCTTATTTCTGAATGTATTGCTCAAGATGTGTTTTACACTGCTACAAACTGTTCCATTAATGCTTCTCAATTTCATGAATTATCTGTTGCTCTGAAAGTCTCCCATGATCGTGTCATTGAACTTGAAAAAACTAACTCTAAACTGCATGATAAAGTTGAACAGGATGATCACGATAACTTGGTTAAACAGTTTTCTAAATTGGAAGTTGAGCATCTTGCTTTGCAATTAAAATATCAACATCTGAAAGAAAATGTTAAAACCTCAAATATCAAGACATCCTTGGATGCTCCTGAATTTGATGCACTTTTTGAAATTAGCAAACGTGATGAACAGATTCGAGTTCATTGTAACATGATCAGAAAGTTGAAAGCCCAAATCTCTCAATTAAAGACTGAAAAGAACAATGTGACTGGATCCCAAATGCCTCCTCCTTTAGATTTTCAGTATTCTCAAACTTTTCATTTTCAAAACTTAGTTAATGCCTTACAAAAGGAAAACGAGAGTTTTCTAGAAGAAAATGAAAAAGTTAAACGACACTTTAAAGAGTTATATGATTCAATGAAAGTCACTCGTGACCAAAACAACGAAAAAATAACGTCTTTACAAAAGGAAATTGAGAATCTGAGGAGTCAGGAAAATGGGAAACTGCCACTTGTTTTTAATGAGAATGTTGCTTCAAAGTCATCCTCTGACTGCAAATATACTGTGATTGTTAAATACATTCCTCCTCATCTTAGGAATAATGAACTTGTGTTTCATAACTATTGTGCTCACCTTAAGAATAGTCTAGAATGTCTCCGTGAGATTGTGGAAGAGGATTTCATAAATAAGCCTCTTGATAGAGAAATTAGATTTGCTTGCATTCAGGCCAAACGATCTCAAGAGCTGCTAGAATGTCTAATTGCAACATGTCCTAAATCCTTAGGTGCGAAAGCTAAAGCTGTGATGCCTTGTTCTATGCCTAGTGCCAAGCATACAAACCATTCCATGCCCAGCTTTAAGAAAGTGAACACTAATGTGCCTTCTAGTAGTTCAGATCCTAGCACATCTAGTTCAGGAATGCAAAAAGTAGATCAACCAACTAATGTTCCCATAATTCCCTCTACAGGAGTAATCAGTGACATTAAAGCAAGCGGGTCAAAGCCTCCAGGAAATATCAAGCAAGATAGGACCTCGCAAGCTAAGAATGGGCGTTGGAAGAGAGTAGAAGACCAACCTAGGAACTTTATGTTTGAGTTGAATAAAACGAATCGTGTTGATTCTAGTATTAGCCATAGGTGTACTGTAATTAATTCGAATTCTGATACTATCTGCAAACCATGTAATGATGTCTGCTTGAATTCTGTTGCTAATCATGAAGGTGGTGTGAATGTTTTGTCTAATGTTGTCAAATACCCAGTTAAAAGTGTTAATACTAAAAATCATGCTAAGAAGGCTAAAAGGCAAAGACGAAAGAAAGTTAGAAAACAGTGGAAACCCACAGGAAGAACATTTAGTAAGATAGGTTATCAATGGATACCTTTTGGCCATAAGGATAATCAGTTCGCCCTCAACCGCTAAGACAATGCCCACTAGAAAATGGATGTCTCTTGGTAGAACTATTCCTTTAAGAAGTGAACATACTTTGAATAGGTCAAATACGGACACCAAAGACGCATCTATTCCTAATGATTCCATTGCTTCTATTTCTCGATACGGGTGTTTCTATTTCGATGTGGGTGTTCCAATCACTGTTACTAACCAAATGAACCCATTCTTGCATGGGGATCCCAATTATCCAGTTATCCATTCTTGTCGGTGTTCAACTGCAGATCGTTCAAATCGTTCGTGGTACCGGACTCAGTCGCTCCAAGCATATGACTGGTGATCGGTCGCGGCTCATGAACTTCGTGAGTAAATTCATCGGGACTGTTAGATTCGGGAACGATCATTTCGGTGCAATTATGGGATATGGAGATTATGTTGTCGGTGATAGTGTTATCTCCAGGGTATATTACGTAGAAGGTCTTGGTCATAACTTATTCTCTGTCGGTCAATTCTGTGATTCTGATCTAGAAGTAGCCTTCAGAAAACATACTTGTTTCGTTAGAGAACTTGATAGTAAAGAACTTCTCAGAGGAACTCGTGGTTCAAACCTATACACCATATCTATCGAAGACATGATGAAATCTTCTCCCATCTGCCTGCTATCAAAAGCTTCCAAAACTAAGTCATGGCTATGGCACCGTCGTCTCAATCACTTGAACTTTGGTACCATAAACAATCTTTCCAGAAAAGACTTAGTAAGAGGATTACCTAGACTTAAGTATGAAAAGGATCATCTTTGTTCACCATGCCAATTGGGAAAAAGCACGAAATATGCCCACAAACCAAAACCACAAACTCAGTAATGGAAGTTCTTCACACCCTTCATATGGATTTGTGCAGACCCATAAGAGTGCAAACTATTAATGGGAAGAGATATATGTTAGTTGTGGTTGATGACTACTCCCGATTCACTTGGGTTAAGTTTTTGAGGACAAAGGATGAAACTCCAGATGTCATCATTAAACTCGTTAAACAACTTCAGATCCGTCTCAACAAAAACAGTTGAATCGTCCGAACCGACAATGGAACTGAGTTTGTTAATAAAGAACTCAATGAATTTTATGAAAATGTTGGAATCAGTCCTCAAAGAAGTGTTCCTCGAACTCCTCAACAGAACGGTGTAGTTGAAAGACGAAATCGAACTCTTGTAGAAGCCGCAAGAACAATGCTGGTTTACTCAAAGGTTCCAATGTTTCTATGGGCTGAAGCTATTGCCACTGCATGTTACACTCAAAATCGATCTCTAATTCACACATCTCATGGAAAGACTCCATATGAACTTGTCCACAATCGAAAACCTGATCTATCATACCTTCGTGTGTTTGGAGCTTTATGTTATCCAACTAATAACGGTCAAGATTTAGGTAAACTGAAAGCTAAAGCGGACATTGGAGTATTTGTAGGATATGCACCAAGCAGAAAAGGTTACCGAATCTACAACAAGAGAACCCGAAATATTATGGAAACAATTCACGTTTCGTTTGATGAACTGACCGGTCAAATGGCTCCAGGACAATTCAGTTCAGGACCCGCATCTTAACCTTTATCAAGCACTCCTATCAGTTCTACTCTTGTTTCTAATCCCTCTCCAGCAACTCCATATGTACCTCCATCAGAAGATGATTTAAAGAAATTGTTTGATCCAATGTTTGATGAACACTATGAACCAAATGCTGATGAAATGTCAATTCCATCAACAGAGGCTGCTCCTATCCCTGTGAATGAAGTCAACCCTTCAGTCTCAATATCATTAAGTCAAGAAGCGCCTGCTGCTGATCACTCTGTCTCATCAACAAATCTTCAATCATCAAATGTACATCATGGAAGTGTTTCTGGAATCAATGATGAAGTTAACCCCTTTGCTACTCCCGAGGATGCTCCATTTGAAAACATATTTGCTCCTGAATCATCATCAGAACCATCTTCATCAGGAGATATCGACTCTGCTACTTCAGTTCCGCAACAACAGCCACATGAACACCTCAAAAAATGGACACTTGATCATCCATTGGACAACATCATTGGAAACCTCTCTCGTCTAGTATCCACACTGAAACAACTTGCAACCGATGCCTTATGGTGCTTCTTCAACTCCGTACTCTCTAAGATCGAACCAAAAGATGTTAAAACCGCCATGAATGAAGACAGCTGGTTCAATGCCATGCAAGAAGAAATTCATGAGTTTGATCGACTTGATGTATGGGAATTAGTACCTGCTCCAGATTGTGCTATGATCATTGCTCTAAAATGGATCTTCAAAGTAAAACTTGATGAGCATGGTGATGTTTTAAAGAACAAGGCTCGATTGGTTACAAAAGGATACTGTCAAGAGGAAGGTATTGACTTTGAAGAATCATTTGCTCCTGCTGCTCGTATCGAGGCAATCAAAATATTCTTGGCTAATGCTGCAAGTAAGAACATGGTAGTCTATCAGATGGATGTAAAGACGGCGTTTCTTAACGGAGATCTTAAAGAAGTCGTCTACGTCAGCCAACCTGAAGGCTTTGTGAATCCAGAGCATCCTACTCACGTTTATCGTTTTAAGAAGGCTCTTTACGGTTTAAAGCAAGCTCCAAGGGCATGGTATGATACGCTATCAAAGTTTCTTCATCTACCGGATTCAGCAAAGGAGCGTTGATCCGACATTGTTCACCGAGAAGTCGGCAAACATTTAATTCACGTTCAAATATATGTTGATGACATCATCTTTGCCTCGACTGACCCCAATGAGTGTGACCATTTTTCAAATGAAATGGGTTCTAAATTTCAAATGTCAATGATGGGACAAATGTCATTTTTCTTGGAATTACAAATTTCATAAAGTCCCGGAGGCATTTTTATAAATCAATCTAAATATGCAAATGAGATTTTAAAGAAATTTGGATTTGATTCTAGTGACCTGTTGACACTCCCATGATAGAGCGTACTAAACTAGATGAGGACCACTCAGGGATCATGGTAGACCAAACGAAATATCGTAGTATGATTGGATCCCCGATGTACCTCACAGCTAGTAGACCAGACATCTTGTTCGCTGTTTGCATGTGTGCTAGATACTAGGCTAAGCCTACCAAAAGGCACCTTGAAGCGGTTAAACGGGTCTTTCGGTATCTCCAAGGAACCATCAACATGGGACTTTGGTACCCGAAGGACACCGATATGTCACTAACAGCCTATGCAGATGCGGATCATGCAGGATGTCAAGATACACGTCGAAGTACGTCTGGAGGTGCTCGGTTTTTGGGTGATAAGCTTGTGAGCTGGTCTTCAAAGAAGCAAATGAGTACTTCTATTTCCTCTACAGAGGTGAATACATAGCCATGTCATCTTGTTGTGCTCAAATCCTATGGATGAGATCCCAATTATCTGACTATGGCTTTGAATTCAACAAAATCTCTCTGTACTGTGATAATAAAAGTGTTATTGCTCTCTCATGCAACAACGTTCAACACTCAAGAGCAAAGCACATCGACATTCGACATCATTTCATCAAGGAACAAGTGGAAAACGGTGTGGTGGAACTCTATTTTGTGAAGTCAGAATACCAGTTAGCAGACATCTTCACCAAAGCTCTTCCTAGAGAACGTTTTGAGTTTATCCTTCCACGACTTGGTCTTAAGAGCCTTCAACCAGAAACACTCAAACGTCTTCAAGAGGAAGAAGAGGAGTAAAAGGTTATCCTTCATCTATCTCTTGTATATATTTATTCAAAAACCAAAATACAAAATTATATAAAAAAAATAATAAAAAAAATTGAAAAATTCGAAAAATCTCAAAAAATATTGTCTTCTTGTCTTTTTTTTTTTAATTCTATATATATCTACGGTCCTTTTGCTGTCAGTCAAAGAGTGACACGGGTCTTTAGATATTGTTCGAATATTATTATTAAAAAAAATATCAAAAAATATCAAAAAATATTTTTGGGAGAAAGTGAAAAAAAAATGGTTTATTGTCATTTCAGGCAGTAACCCGCTCTTCTATGAAAGAACAGAGCCATGCTTTATCTTGGTTTTCAAATCTCATGCTCTGATTCTATAACCAGTTTCTTCTATCTAATGAAAACTAATTGATTTGAAAAATAACTCGGACTCTATTTTTGAAAATCATCTGGACTTAACATTTGTCAAAAACATCTATCTCTCAATCAACAACTTATGTCATTGATTGAGGGGGAGAATGATTTCAATTAAATAAAAAAGGTTATTTGTCATACAATTGTTTGTCAAAAGATAATCACGCATGTTTAATCAATGGAGTTTAAAGTCTCAAAATCCGATCCGTATCAGTCAAAACGTTTTCATAATCAAGTCACAATTCTCCTTAGAAGCTTTCAAAATCAATTTAAATCTACTGAGATCACAAATCTCAAATGATTTGATAATTGTGATCGGGGGAGAATTTGTGATTTAAATTGGATTTAATCTGATAATTCGGTAAATGGTTTTATACGGATGTACAAGCTCTCCTTCCCACATGTGCCAAACGATTTCAAATTTTCCATGCACATGTTGAGGGGGAGCATCTATCTTAAACCACAAATATTTGAAACGTGATCAATGTATCTCAATGAGCAGTCTTTTCCTAATATGTGCAAAACATTTTCAAATATCTATGCACATATTGAGGGGGAGCAAATTTTTGAAAACCTCATCCTTTCCCAATGTGCTTTATCTACTTGATTTAATCAGGGAAGTGATGATGATATCTTTTAGTAAATGGTAATCAAAGAAGTTAATTCTTCCTCTTGCCTCCGTGTGCAAAACGATTTCAAATACATGTTGCACATGTTGAGGGGGAGCTCGTGTTCTAAAAAATATCAAAAATAATTCAGGTGCAAAATGCTTTGATAATATATATCACAAGTATCTGGATTGATTTTAAAATGGTTTTCAATTGGTTCCAATGGCAGATGAACGATACCAAATAGACCGACCAACTTTACTTTATGTATGCTGATATAAGGACGATAAGGTTAGGTATTTGTTCCCATGATCCGCCAGAACCGGAGGGATCTACCCAGGGACAATCCACTAGATAGTGTAGAAGTCCTTAGGTATATTGAAAAAAGGAGAAAAGTGAGATATTGGAAGAGTGCGGACTGAGACTGAGCTAGTAATGGAATAAACCCAACAAGGTTCTAGTTATGAAGTCTCGGTAAGCACTGAAGGGGTTGAAGAATGAAAAAGAATTGAATGAGAAAAGGGTGAAACAAATAGCCCTCCAATTATTCAACCTTAGGGCAGATACCGGGTTCAATTCATATGCTACTGGTGGTTACCAAGGTAACATCGGTATTGAATACAAGACGTCATGGACCGAGTGACGCACTGCACTTCAACTTCCCAAACCACTCAAGTTCCTCTTAAAAGGACTTGCTTCATTCTCACGGGGAACCGACATAATCTATCGACTTTCTCTTAGAATTTGTTGATATTGAAGAAGGAGACCCTCTCCCTAGTCTCCGACATAGGATCCAAATATGCACAATTGAGTCTAGAGCCACGAGATCATCTATAAATCTCATTAGGACACTTTCAATGAAGACTCTCTGTTTCACACAACGTGGAAAGAGAGATTATCTCTTATGAGTCCTACGCATTATCCTTGTGGTATTGCCAGAACATCTGAGTGATATGCAAACATATTCACAATGAAGATGGAAAGCCTTCGGAGCCAACATCAAAAAAGCTCCTGGTGGGTGGCATGTGAGATCTATTCAATAGATCAACCATGTGACAACTGAACAGAAACAATGGGGCGATTCAATCTTTTGAATCAGTCCTGGTTCAGGTTATGGATTGACGGATACCTTTGAAAAACCGGTCGTTGTGCTTAAAAACTCTTTTCTTTAGCACATCGACTGTGTACAAACATTTCAAAATAAAAAAGTGTTTATGATTGATAATTGATTTTCATTAAAACCTTCGTTGTATTGAAAAAACAATTTCTATTGAGCGATACACGATTGTTTTTCAAATCTCTTTTATCAATCAGTGAATCTCAATTCGCTGGTTCACTCACTCCGTGTTGTCTTCTTTGAGACGTTCCGGTTTGAGAACGACTAGAGCAGCTGCGAAACCCTGTCATTGAAATTCTTCGAATTTTACCCGATCACAGTAAGATGTAGCTTGATCAACGGGGAACCGTGGGCCGTGTACCTCAATTCAACGAAAGTGATCAAAGACGCTTTTGACGCTTTATTGCTAATCGTTTATGCGGTACACCCCGACGTTTGATGATCGAATGAAGCGGTCAATTCACAGCCGCATGCTCACACAACACATTCATATCTAAAGAAATCATGATTAGCGCATTAATGACTCTGATATTTACACTCCATGCTTCTGCCACGCTGCTGCCAATATCATGAATCAACAAAAGCTTTCGCTACTCTGATGAGAATATATCATGATCCAGAATGTGAGCATGTCGGTCCAAATGTCACAACATCACATAACACCAACACCACAATGGAAGAGTCAGAGATGAATTAAAGCTGATGATCTCAAAGCTGGCTCAAAACTCATTATCACGTGGATCAGTAAAAGACCTCCACTTGGATTAACCAAACATGCAATGTGAAGAATCAATGACTACGAGCTTCAGAGCAAAGTACTACATCAAGAATGCAAGAACAATTTTTAATGTAATATCTGTTTGTATTCAATATAATTTTAATGCGTGTTTGAGGTGACCTCCCTTAGGGGGAGATTGTTAGGATTTAGTAAATCCAGTTATTAAAGAGTCGGTCACCTCAAGTATGTGTAATCATTAGAAAGCTCGTAGTCGTAGAATATTATAAGTTAAGTAGTATTTAGTTTAAGTGACACCGTGGAGGACGGACGGATCTTTACCCACTGTATGCCTGATCCACAGCCCGTTAGGTGGCGTTTTGTGTAAAGACTATAAATACTCTCTACCTTCCAAGGTAGAGAGTTGGAGCTCATAATAAGATTTTTCTTTCTCTCACTAAAGTTCCCAAACCTCTAACTTTCTCTCTCTAAAACCATAGTATACGCCTACTTATGTTTGTGTTATGATGTGTATGTGAAATCCAATATGTTACAAACGGTTTCTTTTGAGAATGATAAACCTGATGTCATATCCCAAACACCCATTTCAACTGAAGTACCATCAGTTGCTTCTGTTGAAGAACCTCCAATTCCACCAGTTGCACCTGTTCCACATAATCATGCTCCCATACCAGCTTCTACTTCAAGTGGCACCAGAAGATCTTCCAGAAACACTACTAAACCTACTTGGCTAAAGGATTTTGTTACTCACAAGGCTAATTCTGTTACTTATCCTTTGTTCAAGAACAATGAGTTTGAGCAATATCCTAAGGAATATGTTGCCTTTTTAGCTCATGTGTTGACAAGTACAGAACCTACTTCTTATGCTCAGGCTTCTAAAGATCTAAAGTGGGTGAACGCTATGAACAAAGAAATTGCAGCATTAGATGAAAATGAACCATGGGAGTTGGTGTTACCAAAGGGTCACACGGCTCTCTCTTCAAAAAGGGTCTTTAAGATTAAGTATAATCCTGATGGTACTGTGGAAAAATACAAAGCTAGGCTTGTAATAAGGGGCTTTAGTCAAAAAGAGGGCTCTGATTACAAGCATACCTTTTCTCCAGTTGCAAAATTAGCTACAGTAAGAGTATTGATTGCTATTGCAACTGCAAAAGGATGGTCATTGCATCAGTTAGATGTAAATAATGCATTTTTGCATGGTTACATTGATGAGGATATCTACATGAAGCCACCTGATGGTTACTTCAAAGCAAGTTCTGGTCAAGTATGCAAATTAAAGAAGTCCCTTTATGGCTTGAAACAAGCTTCAAGGCAATGAAATCGGGAATTTACAAAGTTTTTGATTACTCTTGGATTTGTACAGTCCAAGCATGATTATTCGTTATTTGTTAAGTACACTGGCACATCATTCACAGTAGCTTTGGTATATGTGGATGATGTATTACTCACTGGTCATTCTATAGCTGAGATACAAGCTACCAAAGCTGCTTTGGACAAAAAGTTCAGAATCAAAGATTTGGGACTGGCTAAGTATTTTTTGGGTATTGAATTGTGCAGAAGTGAGATTGGGACTCACTTAAATCAGAGAAAGTATACTCTAGACTTACTCACAGATGTTGGTTTAACTGCTACAAAGCCTACTCCCACACCTGTTCCTCAACATTTAAATTTGTCTTTAACAAAAGGAGTTCTTTTAACTGACCCTGAATCATATAGAAGATTAGTAGGTAGACTTCTTTACCTGACCATGACAAGGCCAGATATCTCTTATGTAGTACAACTTCTTAGTCAATTTGTTTCCCAACCCAGAGATACTCATATGCAAGCAGCTGTTCATTTACTAAGATACCTTAAAGGTACTATCTCTAAGGGTCTCTACTATCCTGTGCAGTCTCAGTTAAAAAAGACTGGTTTTTCAGATGCTGATTGGGTTTCCTGTATCATGACTAGAAGATCACTCACTGGCTATTGCATATTTTTGGGTCATTCTCTTGTTTCATGGAAGACTAAAAAACAAGCCATCGTTTCTAGATCTTCCACAGAAGCAGAGTATAGAAGCATGGCAGCTACCACTTGTGAACTTATTTGGCTCTCTTATTTGGCTCTCTTATTTGCTGCAAGATCTTCATATCCCAGTTAAGATCCCAATTACTTTGTTTTGTGACAATAAGGCTGCTCAACAAATAGCAGCAAATCCTTGCTATCATGACAGAACCAAACACTTAGACATCGATTGTCATTTCACTAGAGACAAGATTCAAGAAGGTTTTCTGCAAATTGCATATATTCCTACTAATTTGCAACTAGCTGATATCATGACAAAAGCATTAGGAACTACTCAACATTCCTTCCTTTCTGACAAGTTGAACCTTTCAAAAGATCCAACTTGAGAGGGGGGCTATGGAAGATTTTGAAGGACCTCATATGTCAATAACCAAAGTTGAAGGGTGTAGTTTGTAAATAGTTTAAATGTTGTTTATATGTCTGTTAGTCAGTTAGTTAGGCAACTTGATTCAATTCCACTTTGTATAAATACACAATCAATCACTCTGTATCTTTTTTAATGCAATGAGATGAAATAATATCAACTTTGATTTCTATTCTTGTTTCCGCGTTCATATGTGAGCATGGCAATGAACGATCCATCTGTTGGTGAGAGTGTGTAGATGCCTATTGGTAGACCTATTCGATATCATGCATGTCGTCTGAGGTTGTTGTTTCAAAGGTTGGATGATGCCTAGAGAAGCAATCAAAAGTCAGTAACAGTTTTTATTTTTCATTATAATTCAAAGCCTATATTCTACAAACTTTCTGCACAAATCTGGATATCATAATTTAATTCGCTTAGAACAAATCCTTAAGGTGTGGAACTAGTAAAAACAAACCATTGGAGGACTGAATATGTATACTTTTACATATACAGTTTGAAGTAGAGTTGGATAGTGTTACTTCCCCAAACTATCTATATAAATCATTCACGACTGAATTGAAGGTTCAAATTCCTTGTAAGCCATAAGAGATCGAGTTCAAGTATTCTGTTGCAATTTGAGGTAATATTTGTTTTATGTTTTTGCATAACCTTTTGGTTTTTCTTTAATTTATGAATGTTATGCTCACATGCAAATTGTTGCCATTAGAGGTGTTTGAGTTGCACAATGTTAAACGTTTATGTGTTTAGATACGATAAGAATGTTACACCATGTCGAGATCCTAGCATTAGTATTTCTGAATAACATGTAAGTTATTACGGAGTATATACCTACAGGTGTAATATTATTTGCAGATTAACCTCATATGAAAATCTGGTTTAGTGCTAGTACTGCATGTATTAAATATGCTGATTTTTTTTACTTTAAAAATAATTTGTTGATTTCAAGTTAATTACATATTTGGATTTAATTCGTGCTCTTTAATTAGTTACCTAGCTAGTACCTTATTTCGCTTATAATTTGTGTCTAAATTATTTTGAGTTTTCTCTAAGTCGATCAGTTATCTCAGGGATTTGTTGAATCATCATGGATCGTACTAATAATGAGTACTTGCAATCACCCTGGAGAAAAAATAATCAACAGCTGAATAACTTCAACGCGTCATATGAAGATTTTAAGGCTACAATCCCGAGTCGGTTGAATGGTAAAGACCAGGTTGCATATAATGCCATTCAGATCGAGAATAGTAATCGAGATACAAATTATTATAGAAAGAAAGATAACACCGTTCCCCCGACATCCAAATGCGGTGAAGCTATGTGTTTTTTCTTCTGCTTGATTATTGTCGGCCTGATTATGTGGGGTCTTATTCATATTTCAAGTCTCTCTCCATATTCATATTCAAAAGATCCCTTCATTTATAGGCATCATATGAAGACCGGTGAATTTGGAATAGACTTTTATGTTAAATCGGGATTCAATAAGACACATCCTGTTGGAACTCCTGCACGAGTCAAAATGGAGAACAAAATCATCAAGTATTTCAATGAAACTGAACAAAGATATTGTCATCATGAACTTTGGCGTAAATACCTTTCAGCTGATCCAAAGTATCCAACTCCTGGATGCAAGAAGCTTCTAAGCAAGGGAATAAATATAAGGTTGCCCCCATTAAGGCAAGCCAATCCCCCATATTTTCCCTGCCACGTCAGCTTTCTCTCTCCAGCGACCTTCAGGCGATTGGGTGCCCCAGTAAAAAATACCATAAACAATAAACAATCTATTCACAAATATTGTGTGTGTGTGTGTGTTTGTTATATCGATCCTCTGCACGACCAAGTGGGAAGAAAAATCACCGACGATCGATTAGCAGCAGAAGGAAGCTCGAGACGTAATCGATCGTGTATGTCGATCGACATACATTACTGCGTCCAGCCTAACTTCAATAAATTTATGAAGGTTATAAAGTCCAATGAATCAGATAACCCAACTCCTTTGGATTGTTCTTGATATTCTATAAATCAATTCTTTTGTTTGCTTATATTTTGATTATATTAGATACACTATTTCAATTTAGGGTTTTCAGTACTATAAGTTGTATTTCATTTATTTTTCCGGAATTTGCAATAGTATTATTTTTACGTTTAAGAGTCTTATACAACTGGTCCAACAATTGCGCTATTGCAAGACATGTTTGACGAGTGTACATTTCGTATATGAGAATCTTGTGTATGGATGAATATGCAAGAGAAGGGTAACAAGTGACATCTCAAATTATCTTATAAAATTTGCTAGACCCACCACATAAAAGTATCCACAAAAACAATCCACTCGCTGAGGTGTCAGCGGTTAATTGGTTTTTTGTAGGATCCACATCTCACAACAACCAATCTCCCGCTGACACCTCAGCGAGTGGATTGACATACATTCACTACACCAAAATCAGAGTTTGGGGACGCCCAAATTATTTGGGTCGACTTTGTAGTCCCAAATTGCAAGTAGGACCCAGACGTTTTCAACAAAAATAGCAGTCAACCAAAATGTTTTGGCACGACGCAAAAAGGCACGACAATGTCGTGCCTTTTTGTAATTATTTGTTTTTTTATGATTTAAAATCTTTTTAATAAACCAGTAAAGTAAATAAATACATCCCACCCTTTTTTTTATCCCGCCAAACACTTTGGGACGACACTGTCGTCCCAAACTGTAATTTTTTTTTTTTTTTTTTAAACTTTATAAACCAGTTTTTAATTAAATTATTTAATTTTAAAAAAAAAGTTATTTAATTTAAATACTTTTTTTTAATATAGAATTAAAATTAAATAGTTTATATTTATAATTAAATACTTTAATTTAAAATTAAATACATTTATAGAATTAAAAAAAATATTTAATGTGAAAAAGTAAAAGACCATGATGTGGATATTTTATGTGAAAGAGTAATTAAACAACTCAAACGAAACAACTCGTGGACAAGGAAACGAAAAAACTCGACAAGAAAACGAAACAACTCGACAAGCAAACTTTTTTACCGCTAATAGTTTCCCGCCATTATTTTTACCGCCAATAGTTTCCCGCCATTATTTTTCCCGCAAAGTTTTCCTTATATATCCCGACAAAACATAAATAACCCAATCGTCAATTCCCACAAAACACACGTAACAATATAATGGCTGATTACACGCCGGAAAAAGAGTGGTCACTGGTTTTATCGTCAATATATCTCTTTACTCGAGTTCTTGATACGTATGGGTTAGAAATTTATGATGAATATGGTTCTTATAAGAACATAGACCCGCTGATGAGAGACCGCATTCTGGAATGGTTAAGGAAAGAGCCATTATACAAGGTGTATTTGGACTGTGAAGCTAATGGTGTTGGAGGAGAAAACACGCTGGAAGCTGAAGCAATGTTTGAGCAGTTCGTCAAGCAAAGGAAGGAAAAAGATGAAGCTGAAAAAAGCTCGTTCGATTACACATTTGATGATGCGGGAAATAGGGTAACAAATTTTGAAGCATTGTTTGAACAGTTCGTCAAGCAAAGGAAGGGAAAAGATGGTGCAGGTTCTAGCAGAGCGGGAAGTAGCAGGGAAAAAAATTGAATTGGCGATGTTTGTTATGGTCTATGTCGTGTGTATCATATCGTTTGAGTTGTTTCGTTTTCTTGCCGAGTTGTTTCGTTTGATCTGTTTCGTTTTGTTGTCAAGTTGTTTATTTATTCATGTGTAATTTAGTATTGGAAAAGGGGTGTTTGGAAACCATAATCTTGTTAACTTAGAACATGGTCCAATTGAAAGGTACATAGTAATAAGTGATACGTATACCAATAGTACCTATACTTGGTCGTTTAACATGATACGTATACCATAATCTGGTATTGGAATTAGTATTGGAAAAGTGGTGTTTGGACACCATAATCTGGTTAACTAAGAACATGGCCAGCTTTACAAATCCAGCATGTGCTTTGATTTATAAAAATACTTGACAGATACATACTACAAGAACAACAACAACATCAACAACAACAACTACAAGAACAACAACAACTACTACTACTACATATGAAGATTTTCCATGTCACCTAACAGCTCACGAAGTAATGCATCCGACTGACATGCGTGGTCGTCAGGAATCCTTGCCATTTCAAGTCTTGCCTCCAACAACCTAACTCTTGTCTCTAGCACATATTTTTGTGATTCCAGCAAGTTTATCCTAAGATTTTTTTCATGGCAGCTCGAGTTCTCTGTTGGTGCAGATCCAGAACCTTGAGAAGAGATTGTTCTTAAGTACTCGTCAAATTGATCCTTCCACATAAAATATCCACACCCATTATCTTCTTTTCTGGGCTGTTACATAATAATAAAATTATAAGAGATTACAACCCAATTACTTGTATATTTACATAAATAAGAAATGTATGATTGTTCACCTTTGACAGAGGACATGCATAATATTGCCGTCCAGATGAATATTCTATATGTGATGTTCTTAATCTTATATTTCCTACTCCACAAGAACACATAAAATGATTAAATGGCTCCATCTCAGGTTTTGAAATTTGTGTGAAGATAAGAGGTTGTGAGGTTGAGTGGTTTTGAGGATAAGATCTGGTAGCTTTTGGTGGGATAAGATCTCAAGTTTTCTTTATGTGATATATAGAGCAGATCTGGAAGATTTTGGTGGGAAGTTTTGGCGCCAGTATTTTTGGAGGGAAGTTTTGGCGCCATTATTTTGGTTGGATGTTTTGATGAGATAAAGAGTTAGGGTGTGTTTGTTTCATTAAGATGTTTTGGGTATGAATCTGATTACCACATCTTATTGGTAAGAGGTGGCTAGAAAGTCTAAATCTGAACGAAATAATGTTGTTTGTTTTTGTATAAGTGTCTGAATGATTTTAAGTGCTCGTTTTTGCAATTTGTTTATTAAACCAACGCAATGCGATAATAAGTAACTTATATAAATATGAAACAAGACTTTTTATCATAAATATAACATAGTTAATAAACAATCAAATATATTATATAAAGTTTACAAAACGAGTAAGAGGCAGTAAGACAAGTCTCCCACCTCTTACTGAGTAAGATGTTATATGTCTAACTGGGTCTTACTCAAAAGAAAAAAACAAACAAGCAAAACGTCTGCCCTCCTCTTACTGGTAAGAGTAAGAGGGCTAGTAAGACATTTTTTTTAAAAACAAACACACCCTTAGTATAACGATATCACCTAGACTCGTTAGTGTTACATATCATGTATAACGATGTCATTTAGAATCATTCGTCTAACATCATCTCATGTATAAGGATATCATCTTGACTCGTTCGTTTAACATATCATGTATAACGGGAAGATCTCGACTCGTTCGTTTAACATTTCATGTATCACGATACTATCTCGATTCATCCGTTTTAACATGTCATGTATAACAATATCATCTTCACTCGTTCGTCTAACATTTCATCCGTTTTAATTTATATAAACAATTTATATTAATTTTAAATTATTTTTAATCAATTTAAATATTTTATAACTAATTTAAATTATTTTTAAATTATTTAAATTTCTTATAACTAATTTAAATTATTTAAATTTTTTATAACTAATTTAAATTATTTTTAATTTATTTAAACTTTTTATAACTAATTAATTAATTTTTAAATTATTTAAAAAATTTATAACAAATTTAATTTATTTATTATTAATTAAATAATTTAAGGACATTCTAACATACATAAAATAAAGGAAAGAAAAAAAAAACAAAAAGGGACGACATTGTCGTACCCTTTTTTAAATAATAATTTTCACGGAAAATCAAATAACCCGCCAAATAATTCGCAAATGTCGTACCTTTTTGTGTCGTCCCAAAAAAAATAACAAAAAGGTACAACATTGTCGTACCTTTTTGTGTCGTCCCAAAAATACTTCAATAATTGACTAGATCTCATCTTCATCTCTTTCTTCAACACTTAACAAAAAAAAACTCCAACTGCTCGTAAAAAAAGAAAAAAAAATCCGTAAAGATCCCAAAAAAACGCAATTTTCTTCAATTCGACACCACCACAACACTACTATCACTCGTAACCATCAATTACACACGCACCAATCGCACAATTTGTATAATTTTTTGTTTTTTTTTGTTTAAAGGTATTTTTTTTGTTAAAATTTTGTTTGTTAATTTAATTTCTTTAATTATGGTTTGTTTACAATGGTTTTATGTTGTGTTTGTGTTGGTTAGATGGTCCACCGCAGCAGCTCACCACGCGGAACCATACGCAGCCTCCACCACCAACAACAAGTACTCTACCACCACCACCTTTTGTGTTGGTTAGTGACTTTTTAATTTTGTTAATGTGTTTTGTACGACAATGTCGCCAAAAAGTTTTATTAATTAATTTGCACGACAATGTGTTTTACCCAATAGTTTGTTTAACTATGGTTTTATGTGTAGTGTTTGGACACGGACCGTCGGGTGTTTGGGACAAATGACAAGTGAAGTGTCGGGTCAGCGACCACCTCTTTTTCTCTTTCTTCTTCACTTCTCGTATTTCACTTGAAATAGGTATATATATACTTTTATTACTTTGTCGATAATGTATATACTTTTATTATTTTGTCGATAATGAAAATGTTATGTGATATCGGAAAAAATGTCATGTGATATGTTATTAATTGTTACTTATAATACTTAAAGTGACCGTGTTAAAATGAAAATGATATGTGATATCGGAAAAAATGTCATGTGATATGTTATTAATTGTTACTTATAATACTTAATGCGACCGTGTTAAAATGAAAATGATATGTGATATCGGAAAAAATGTCATGTGATATGTTATTAATGTCGATAATGAAAATGATACTTTGGTTAGTAATATTGTGATTGTTAAACTTGTGTTACCGTTTTTAGGATTTTAGTGATTAATTTTGGAAATTCCCCGTCCGAAGTTAATCATCCTATAGAAAACTAGTCCGAAATTAATTTATTAGAAATTAATTTCGAAAGTCTCCTGTTGGGACCGCTTTTTGAATGTTTTGTCTCATTTAGATATGGATGCATATAATCGTTTTACTATTTGAGAGAAATTACAAGATTTCCTATCACTCCTATAAATATGTCTTTAATGCACATATTTGGGGAGTTGAGGGAAATGTCCGAATTTTTTCAAATAGTAAATCGCTTATACGCATTCATATATGAGACGACATATTCAAAGAGTGGGTTAGGATTGCCTTCTATAGTTGCACTAGGTAAACATAACAGTTCATAATTACGCCTTTTCGTGTTTGAATGTGTTTATTTGCATATGTATGTATATATATAAATTCATTTTTTGAATATGTTTTTTACAACGCAAATCATGACAATTGATAAGAGTTGGACCACTATATCCAACCGTAATTCCCCGCAATTTTAGATGGTCTTTTGCATTCATCGCGCATTGTGAGCCATTGGTAAACCCCATCTCAAAAATGATTCATTGCCCATGTGTTCGTTGTGGTAACGCTCCAACTAAATTGGGTACGCTCAAAACTCTTGAGTCACACATATCTAAATACGGGTTTGACACACTTTATACCCTTGGGAATATCATCACGGTGAACCACTTCCTCCACCCGTAGTACACAACACACCACAACCACCTTCCCCTGAACACATGGACATGGATGCATTCTTCCAAGATATTTCTGCAGATAATGTCCCAACTCTACCATCTCAAACAACAGCCAACCAGATCAAACAACAAAGCCCTCAACCGCTCAAACTAGTGATCCTAACATTACTAACAAGTACGAAGAGTTACTTGCTAGGTCCACCCAAAAGTTGTACCTGTGTTGTGATATGACTACACCGGCTTTACGCCGAGCTTTCGCACATCAAGATCTTACATAAAATAACTGATGTCGGGTTTAACAAGATTCTAGCTCTTTTGCAAAAGGCATGTCCCCTTAGTAAAGGATTCAATTTCCCACCGTCATACTATGAAATCAAGAAGACATACAAAGATATTCGAGTTAGGATAACGAATCGATCCATGCTTGTATAAATGATTGTTTTTATTTGGGGATCGATGAGAACAAAAGTCTCAATAATTGTTCAATCTACAACGAGAGTAGATGGAAAAACCAAAAGACAAAGGGGAAGAAAGTTGCCAACAAGGTGTTGTGTTACTTTCCGTTAAAACTTAGACTACAACGTATGTTCAACACAAAAGACATCGCAAAGTGGATGACTTGGCATGCTATCGGATGTTTCTAAGGAAAACGGTAAGATGAATCACCCGTGTGATGGTCAAGCATGAAAAATTTTGACATAATGAAACCTGAGTTTTCTCGTGACCCTAGAAACGTCCGATTAGGGTTGGCACGATGGTTTCAATCCGCTTGGCAACATGAGTCAAGGTTACAACATGTGGTCGGTGATCTTGACAACATACAACACACCCCCTTGGATGTGTATGAAAGAGACTTCTTTAATGTTGACGATGTTAATCCTCGCCCTAAATCACCGCAGGACATTGATGTTTTCTTGCAGCTTTTGATCAAAGAACTCAAAGAGTTATGGATAGGAGAGTGGACTTCGATACGCTATGGGTACTCATTTCAAAATGAAAGCGGGGTTTTATGGACTATCAATGACTTTCCACCGAAGTAGTTTGTCCTGTGGATTGAACAAGGCTACTATGCATGCCCCACATGTAATTAGGACACTCCATCGCTTCCTGTGAAGCATAAAATCGCTTATGTTGGGTATAGAAGATTCTACAGAAGGCATCCATCGAGGAATAAACATAAGAAATTCCAAGGTAAACCTGAAAAGAAACATCCTCCTAGAAGCTTTACCCATGAGGAAATCATGATTCAAATTAGTAAAGTCTTTAAACGTGTCTCGTGGAAGCATCCAAATATTTTAAAAATAACCATAAACCCGAGAAATCAAATTGAATTGGGAAGCGCTCTATCTTCTACTTAACCGAGTATTGGCCCGTTCTTCTACTAAAACACAATCTCGATGTCATGCACATCGAAAAGAACGTGTTTGAGAGTGTGCTGAATACCTTGTTAATGAATGACAAATCCAAAGACACGCTAAAGGCAAGGCAAGACTTGAAAACTTTGGGAGTTCGAAAGGAGTTGTGGCTCGTTGATAAAGGAAACGGGAAGTTCGATAAGCCTCATCCAACGTACTCTTTCACACCAGAAAACGGAAAACTTTTTTGTAAATTCATCAAAGGAGTTAGACTACCTGATGGGTTTGGATCCAACTTCAAGAAAAAGTGACCGCTGATGATAACAACATAACGGGCCTAAAATATCATGACTGTCATATAATGATGCAAGTGGTTACTTCCTTATGGATTTCAGCGATACTTACCTAAAGACATTTCAACCCCATTAATCGAGCTCTGCTTATTCTTTAAGCAAATTTGTGCTCAAATTTGATGCAGACATGGAGAAAGCTAAAAAGCAAATGATCAAGGTTATGATTAATTTAGAGAAAATATTTCCTCCTGCTTTTTTTGACATAATGATTCATTTGGTTATACATTTACCCAATGAGGCTATTCTAGGTGGCCCTGTTTACTACAGGTGAATGTATGCATTTGAAGGATACATGAAAAAACTAAAAAATTATGTCCTAAATAAAGCCAAGCCCGAAGGTTCTATAGCAGAGGGTTATGTTGCGTAAGAAGCATTAACTTTTTCGTCGTAATATCTTAAGGATGTCGAGACGAGATTTAATCGCCCCGACGAAATGATGACGGCACCGAACAACCAAATAAATTCAAGGTGTTCCAACCGAGGCAAACCGGTGGGTAGAGAACGCCCGACTTCGGTTGAATACAGATGTTATGCAAGCTTGTATGGTTTATACTTAACAACAAATTCCAAATAGACGCAGACATCCTGGCGCAAGAGTATGTTTCTTCTTATTTATATTTTGAAGAACCCTTTTTTTCTTAAGTTATTTGTTTCCGATGACTTATTCATTACCTTTGTGCAGTGAATTTCTTAAAATATGGAAACAAGTTTTCCTCCCTGTTTCAATCACAAGGTAAACGCATTAGATATATTACCTTGTAGTCCAGAGTTATTGCTCATCTAAATCTGCTTGTATCTCTTTCGTAGATTCGTGAAAAGAGCGTGGCAAAAGACCCTAAGTTGTAGTCCCGAGTTACTCTCTTTGGCATGTGGACCGTCATCTAGTGCAAGTACATATCCCGCATGCATAGTGAACGGTGTGAAGTTCTTGGTGCATCGGCGATAAACTTCATACCACTCAAAGCGTGGAGTTTCAACACTCGCCTCGATGGAGCTATGTATTATTGTCAACTGGAAGAAATTCTAGAGCTCACTTATATGGGCAACCGTAAGGTTGTGTTGTTCCGATGTATATGGTTTGACACCCGTAACCCTACTAACCTACGCCACGCCCGACGCTTACATTGAACATGGCATACATCATATTTTGACTGAATGGGAGGCTTATAGAAATCAACAATACATTCTTTGCACACAAGGAACACAAGTCTTCTACCTTGAAGACCTCGCTATCACCACCCTCATTGGAAGGTAGTCGAAGATGTTCATCATCGGAAGATCCGCATCGGGATGTGGTAGATTCTGATCAGATGTTATACATGGCAACAGCTCATCCGATGTTGCATTGTCTATCTGTTGGTTTGATTGGTTTTGAGTATGCGAATTTGAGTGTAAATGATGAATCGCCAGGTGGACGCCCCACCGTGATGTTGTCAAGAATATGCCATTTTATTACTAATGAAGATACCGCTGCTCATGTCCTTGATGATGATGTTGACGTGTCTGATGATGATGAAGTGAACCCCACTATTATTATTGAAGAAGTTTTATCTAGTGATGATTCTGATTATGACAATTAATTGTTTTTTAATTGTAATTTGATTATGACAATTATTGTTTTTAAATTGTAATTTGAATGAAATTGTACTATATGTTTATATGAATGTGTATATTTATATGAATGTGTATATTAGTATTAATTGGTCCACGAAATTATGTGTTCTTGTACTTGTACTTTTACAGATGGTGTGCATGTACCTAGATCACACGGCGGGTGTGGCGGTGATCCACCAAGACGACCCTCATTTACTATGCCGGGCTATGCTAGGTGTAACAAATTGTGTTTTTTTTATTATTTTATTTTTTATTTTTATATAATTTTTATTGATAAAATTGAATTTTTTTTAAATGTATTTTCACAACTCAATAACTTATATTTGTAGGTTCAATGATCATCGGTGAGACGGCAAATCAGGCCTTAAGGAAGGCTTTTAGGGAGAATAACGGATAGCCTTTGCCTATAAGCTTTGATTCCGATGATCAAGGCACCTTCTCACCGGTAGGCACTTATGCATTGCAGTTAAATAGTCTTATTGGGGAACAAGTGAGGCCATTTCCCCTTGATTGCGATTGTGAAGAAATTTCGATTCTTATAAGGCTTATATAATGCCGGCACTACAAGTTATATTTATTGTTTATTTTATTTCTATTCTTATTGTTATTGACCGTTTAGATATGCTTGTTATATTTAAATTGTGTGTTTGTTTAAATGCGTATACTTTTTTGCACCTATTTCAACCGGTTTGAATAATGAGAACAGATTCCGTGTTGGAGATAATCTTTATAATGATGGGGAAAGGGTAGGACTTGGGCTATGGTTACAGCAGAGGATGCTATACCGAAAATACAAGCAATGACTCAAGTCTAAATACTTTGATATCCACGAGACGCCCACAAGGGCACATCCGCCACCCCGAAAGCCCTGGCTGAACGAACCCAAGAGGAATGGGAGTTGTTGGTTGACTAGTGGTTAGCCCAAACGGATGGCAAGATCGGTAAATGCAGTAAAATCGATCTAAAACAAGATTCTAACTCACCAAGGTCGCATACGTTCGTTCAAGGACGCAACAATCATGTAAGACTCGTTATAATTTTTGTGATTTTTAAAGGTTTTTATATTGTTTATATTTACCTCGTTATCAATTTATTTTATATTGTATGTATAGAGGGTCAACAATAACAATCAAAATGAAGACCTGATTGAAACTTGGTGGAAGGGCCATTCAAAAAAAGATGGCACATTTAAGACCAGAGAGAACGAGACGGCTTACGTAAGTAATTTATCTGTTAACATGCGTCATTATATTAAGTTACTTCTCATTTATTATTTTTTTTCCTAACTTACTTTTTTTTTTTTGAAATTACACAGAATGAGATGAGGGCCCTTCAAGAGCAAGTCAAAGGTGTGTCATCCCGCATATGAGCAAAGATAGAAATATTGCACAGATAGTTCCGAGTGACAACCGCCGAACATGACAGGCAAGGGAGGTTACCTGGTGGTGGCTCAACCTCTCGCAGGTTCACACATGGGCATGTTGCTCAAGATTACGTTACTAGGGAGCATATGACAGAGGCGCGAGGGAAACCAAGGCGCAAGAACGAGCTCGTCAGTCGAGGAAGATGCTCACGCCGCTAGGGAACAGTTGCCGCGCCTGCGGCCAGCTGGGACATTCGATCTTACCTTCAGCAGCTTTTCACCCACTAAAACTCACAAGGTAACCCATTTTCGCCCCTTTCCCGGTACCCATTCCCCGCCCTTTTCCTCCCCCTTATGGTTTCCAACGATCGATTAGCGTTAAGGAAGCTCGAGACGTATCGATCGTGTATGTCGATCGACATACATTATCAAGCCCAACCTAACTTCAATAAATTTATGAAGGTTATAAAGTCCAATGAATCAGATAACCCAACTCCTTTGGATTGTTCTTGATATTCTATAAATCAATTCTTTTGTTTGCTTATATTTTGGATTATATTAGATACACTATTTCAATTTAGGGTTTTCAGTACTATAAGTTGTATTTCATTTATTTTTCCGGAATTTGCAATAGTATTATTTTTACGTTTAAGAGTCTTATACAACTGGTCCAACAATTGCGCTATTGCAAGACATGTTTGACGAGTGTACATTTCGTATATGAGAATCTTGTGTGTGGATGAATATGCAAGAGAAGGGTAACAAGTGATATCTCAAATTATCTTATAAAATTTGCTAGACCCACCACATAAAAGTATCCACAAATATGTGGATGAATATGTGTGAGGTGTCAGCGGATAATTGGTTTTTTGTAGGATCCACATCTCACAACAACCAATCAACCACTGACACCCTGAAATGGATTGTTTGGGATACTTTTAATGGATGATCATCGCTTTTATCTTATATACTAAAAATGGGGTATAAATAGTGCAAAGCACCTGCATTAAAAAGCCAAAGTATGCAAAGACTTAAAATTTAAGGAATAGCTTGAAACTATTCTCTAAGTTTAACTGCCTTTTGCAAACTTGGTCCTTCGGGACTAACGATGTAATAGAATTGAACTATTAAGGACCGACATACATATATACATTTATAAAAATATAACGGGTCCATAGTACTAAAGAACGCAAGATCACCTGCTCGTTTTTTTTCTAAGCTCCAAGTTACCCTACAATGCAAGACATGTTTGCTGAACCTTTTTCCATGCGGTGTACTGAATGTGTGCTGTAGCTTTGTTTGTTTAAAGGTGTTTGATGAGGTAATTTTGCGCCATAGTTAACTGGTACAAAATTACACATATATAAAAGCCAATACCAAAAACAATTCATGAGATTTTTGAGTAATTGATTTCTCAAAAAGTCCTACATGTAGCTTATTTTTAGAACACGTATATAAATGCCAATACCAAAAACAATTCATGAGATTTTTGAGTAATTGATTTCTCAAAAAGTCCTACATGTAGCTTATTTTTAGAAGATAATTTTTTCAAAAAATAAATGATTAAGTTTCTACCCACAAATCATTATTATTAACTAGATGAGTACCCGCTATAAATTTTTTATAGCGGCAAATATGTATAGTTCTAATATTGTGGTTAAGTATTTCTTGTAATGTTTATGCATAAAATTTAATTGAAAAATGTTGTAACATACGATAATTAGATGAAGCATTATCTTATTCATCTTTTTCACCAAATTTTTTTATCATGTTTGACAAATTGTGGATAGTTGAAATGTTTTTGTTATTTATCGTTTAATATGTAAAGTGTTGGATTGTGGGAGTTTAAAACACACGTAAACGCTAAAAGTGTATGAGCCTATGGGGGCACACACGATAAACACGAAGAGTAATGCGGCTAACATATATAACAACTTGAATATAATACCCGATATGTATATATGAACTTGACCCGGATTATGTACGACCCATGGACAGATTTATTGATGGACTTGGGTCAGTTTGTTGGAGCAGCCTTGGGCCATGGAATCCAACCGATCGGGGCAAGATGAGGTGCATGGGTTTGGTTGGGCTATGGCTTGTCGATCAAGCAAAGGCACCAAACAAAGGGTCAGCTTTGTTTTTGCTATAAAAAAAAAGGCACCCCACCTCAATCTATGGTGACACGCGATATATACTATATCCCTAAAACAGATTACAAGTTCTTGGTTTCATAAATACCCAATCGGATCCTTCAAGAATCGATTAGGGTTTTGCTAAACTCTAAAACCTTGCATCGTTTGAATCCAAGTGGTTTTATTGTTTGAATTGTTTTCAGTTTTCTTGTTCCAATGATTCCTAGTTGAATAGTTTGGCAGCAAGAATGTATGTTTTCGTTATACTTCGGATAGCATAGGGTGGTTGTTACACTTGTTGTCCGATATCGGACATTAAAGAAAACTCGCCATCTAGTTTGGTTATCGGGCAGAAAAGAAGAGACTTGGTCTTGGGGTTTTCTTGTTCGTGTTATTCAAGTGGTTTATCGAACGTTCGTTTACGTGTTGTGTGTGATACTCGTAGAGGTATCAACTTTAGATACTTTGTGTTTCTTTCTTCTTTTGTTCGCTCAATTTCGTGACAATATTCGCCAAAGGTTAGTTTTAATTTACCTTATTATTAATTGTTTATTAAATACGTGTTAACCTAATTGCTTAACTAGATCCAAACCGCTATGCATCAGCAAGCACTTGGCTAACGTAGTTCTAAAATCCCAACAAAGGACATCACGAGCCATCTCGTTTTAAGCATTATGGGTTTTCATTCTTTTAATAAATATGTTTAAAAGGTTGCATGAAATATAATTTAGTTATTCGTTTTATTTTTGTTTTGACAACTATAATACAATACTTGTCAATTATTAATAAAAAATAACAAGACACGCACAAATTAAAACTAAATTGTTAATTAGAATTAATTGTTAATTAAAACTAAATGTTAATTAGAATTAATTAATTGTTAATTAAAATTAATTAATTGTTAATTAGAATTATATTGATAATTAAAATTACATATTGTTTATTAAATACATAAAATAACGTAATTACTTGTTAATTGATTGCCATGCTTTTTTATGTTTTTCCGGCCAATTATGAAGACCCACTCAATTGCTTTTTGTGATGTATGGGGTGATTTAGGTTTCGTACCTAGTGACGGTCTTATGGTTATCCTTTTGGGAAGACTCTGAGAGAACTCGGAATAATATATGTGTTTAAATTGATGTTTATGTTTATATGTTTGTGATTCCTTATGTGCATAAATGTTACTTGTTTTTTACACCTAATTGTATGCAATATGGAGTAATACATATCGTAATCATAACATCAATATTGGTTTTTATTTACACGCCTAAATATCATGCTCATTGTGACCTGCTATTTGTTTTGTGGAAAATCGTTTTTGTTAAATAAAGTGACCTAAACTATTGAAACAAGTTTTTCATGAATTTAAAAACCAGACGCTATGGACACTTGGGATGTACGACTCACCCACTAGAACAAACTATAAAGGGGGTTTAAAGAGGTGCGCGCAATCACACCGAAAGGATGTCTAGGTTATTGCTTCACGTTTACCTGTCCTCTACCTCCACAATGTGAGTTCGATTAGAGCTACCGTGAACCATGATGATCACTACAGTGTCATGACTAAAAGTTTTTAAAATAAGTGTTACAAAGTTGTTTTGCATGCTTCTTTGTACACGACTTTTACCACATTTATGCGCATACCTATTTGTTAATTTTAAGTTTATGCCATCCAACTATGAACACGTGCATTTGGATTGACTTCTCTTGTCGACCTCGAGGCCTTTTCAATCCATGGTGATTATTTCGCTTAGGTCAGACCTTTGGTTATTTTTACACGTTCATACTTGGTCGACTTATTTCAAGTTGGCTTGGTCAGACCTTGAACCTGAGGCATAAGATGAGAACTAAACATGCTCATCACATTATTACTTGTCTACTAATGTCTTGATCAGTCTCATAAATCTAAGAGTTGCATTATGCAATTAACGCTCGTCGCTTACCTCTTGTCCTATTTTTTTATGCCTTGGTCAGACCTTTGGTAATTAAGTGGGAGTACAAGATGGATCTTAGTCTTAATTAGTAATTAATTGGGTAGTTAATTCTTTTAAGAATGTAATTATAGAAAATACTATAATTGAACTTTCTATGTTCTGATTAATTGTGTTGTTGCAACATAATTCGTAAACAAAGTTGTTTTTTTTCTTTAAAAGACCAACTTAGTCTCTTTTCCTGGTAAGAAGAGTGAGACTTATTCCTATCTTTTCTCCTTAGTCGACAAACTAAGATAGGATTACAAAATTGATAAACTCATTCGTGATCTTTCATTACCCTTTTGTGGTCTAGAAATAATTGAAAGATAGAATATTTTGTGTAACTAGAAAACATTTTGTTTATAGCTACCAAAATAAATGTATGAGTTCAACAGAAAGAGTAAAGAAATTACTAGAATATTCGCTAGGTAATTTTCTTGTACTCTTATTATTCCTAAAGTGCTAAATACCCTTGGGGCTATGTAGACGATAAAGGAGGAATTGCATGCTAAAGATTCAAGTTAATTGAATGAAAGAATGGCTCGTCCATTATCTACATAAGTAGGACTTCATATACTCTATTCAATACCTAAGTACATTGCTACTCGTAGGCATTTGAAGAGAATGGGAAAGTATAAAATTGCTATATGATTTCTACTGGAAATGTAACACTTACAATGTTGACAAATCCAGTGGGAGCAATTATTTTATTACTGAAATAACATTCTTGTAATGTTTTCAATTTCAGTGGGAGCCACGGGATTTATTTCCTTGTTAGTCACCCATATCATTTAAAACTTGCTTTGAAATAATTCATTACTTTCCGAATATGAACGACCATTGCTTAAAGGAAAATTGCATTTTATTTTATATGATAACACGTTGCCTTTCTGCTATTGCTCTCTGAAGCGTTATCTATAGAATAATAATCCACAATTCCTTATTACAGGTTATGGTTCTAAAACTACTTATGATATCTATGACATTATCATATTGTTTGAACAATAAATCACGTGTTGTTTGTTTTCATAATATGATGTTGTGCCTTACACAAGTGGGAGAAATCTCAAAGTGTGTGCAAGGAACAACAATATTATTGGTATCTCTTGACCGCAAGGTAAGAAAACTAATAATTCTACTAGGATTTAAACACATTAGATGTTTAATGCCCTACTACATGTAAATAAACACGAAGTGTGTGAACCTATGTGGGCACACACGATAAACACGAAGAGTCGGTTTTGAATATAATACCCGATATGTACCCGAACATATATAACTACTTGAATATAATACTCGATATGTATATATGAACTTGACCCGGATTATGTACGACCCATGGATAGATTTATTGATGGAATTGGGTCAGTTTGTTGGAGCAGCCTTGGGCCTTGGAATCCAACTGATCGGGCAAGATGAGGTGCATAGGTTTGGTTGGGCTATGGCTTGTCGATCAAGCAAAGGCACCAAACAAAGGGTCGGTTTTTGTTTTTTCTATAAAAAAACGCACCCCACCTCAATCTCTGGTGACACACGATATATATACTATATCCCTAAAACAGATTACAAGTTCCTGGTTTCATAAATACCCAATCGGGTCCTTCAAGAATCGATTAGGGTTTTGCTAAACTCTAAAACCTTGCATCGTTTGAATCCAAGTGGTTTTATTGTTTGAATTGTTTTCAGTGTTCTTGTTCCAATGATTCCTGGTTGAATAGTTTGGCAGCAAGAATGTATGTTTTTTGTCGTGATACTTCTCGGATAGCATAGGGTGGTTTTCGGACACTTGTTGTCCGATATCGGACATTAAAGAAAACCGCTCATCGAAAGCGTTTGGTTATCGGGCGAGAAAAGAGACTTGGTCTTGGGGTTTTCTTGTTCGTGTTATTCAAGTGGTTTATCAAAGGGTTGATTGGTTTATACGTTCTCGACTAGCTCATATCGAACGTGCTCATTTTACGTGTTGTGTGTGATACTCGTAGAGGTATCTACTTTAGATACTTTGTGTTTCTTTTGGTTTCTTTTGTTCGTACACTTGCGTACAATATTCGCCAAAGGTTAGTTTTCAATTTACCTTTTATTATTGTAATTAATTGTTTATTAAATACGTGTTAACCTAATTGCTTAACTAGATCCAAATCCGCTGCGCACTCGTATGCGTTACTTGGCTAACGTAGTTTTAAAATCCCAACATAAAGCATATGTGAAATATAATTAAATGTGAAATATATGAACATTAGATTCTTTTTCTTTTTTCTGGCATAATATGCATAGGATAGTTTCTTGCATATCTCACAAAATCATTCCATGTTGGTCAGTATTCAGTTTTGTGCAGAAGAAGAAAGAGTTGTTGAGGAAAGTCACACGATTTATTGCAAACAAATTGAGTATTAGATTTTTGGCAAAACAAAAACGAGATAACTTTCAAGAACAACCGAAGCAACAAAGATGTGATTTTAAATGATGTAAAGCTTCACTCGTTAAATTAGATTCTAGTAGATGTAGCAAAAACTTTTGTAATAGGATAAAGTGGTATTCTCTAACCCCTCGTAACGCCGTATCTAATCATTGTAACGCTTGATGCTAGCTTTTTTACACAATTGCCGTTTCAAAAAAAAAAAAAAAGACCGTCATAGCGGGCATTGCTTGAGAGGGAAGATTCCAATTGATTTTATTCATTTGGCCTGCATGAATAAATGCATTGCTGGCATATGCAATCGACCTTTTAGATGCGCAACTCTTTTCAACTCTCACACCATTTAGAAGGTGTGAATATTTACCTGTTACCGTGACATCAGAAGATCCTACATTGGCGGCTGAGGCAAAGTCTAAAGACAACAACATTATAATATGATAACCTAGTAGAGGAGTCGAGGCTAATTGAAGTTTTATGTTATTAATAGACAACATAAGCAGGGTATGATATTGAAGTTAGTATTATGTGGATTTGGTCAAATTGTATATATGGCTCATGGCCGATAGGGACGACTTTAGATTGAATAAATGCTCAAAAGGAACGTCTAAAATACATACAAAGCATATATCAAAGACGAAAACATATAATACACGAAATTTACATTATAAAATACTTAGGAGCGGGTTTCTTGTCTTCAAAGCTTGTATCACATAATGAGCTTTGGTACAACCTGCAAAATAATCAATACCCTTTAGCATTATATAATTCAAGATTTTGAAGCATTCTCAATTGCTTTGAGTTAAAGAGCGCTCGCAGACCCATATTTTTATGAAAACTTGCAGCTACTAACAAATATTTACAATCAATCAAGGTTTTAAATGGCCTAGTGGTAAGGACATTGTTTTCAGACAATGGTTAGCCTATTAATTGTGTTAAGATCAGATCATAGATAAATTTATTATAGTACTTTATGTTTTAAGACAATGGTCATGTAATAGTTAAAGTATGGGTCGAATTAGAAGTCTGCATATGGGTCAAAACAGGTTAACCCAAAGCCCATATGTTGGCAGTTACATTAGGTAGTTATTTTGGCAGTTAATCCCCAAGAGTCACAATGGTTGGGTTATAAATTAACTGTCATCTTGTGTCGTTTATAAACCTATAAATATGTTTTCTAAATCAGAAAACATATAACAACTTTTTCTAGAATCTTAATGCAATTTCTGTTCTGAGTTTATCTTTTGTACCCATTACCATTTCATTCAATTTACACCATTTACAAAGCTTTAACCAGAAACATGAAGCATCTTTTGAAACCCAAACTAATTGGCCACAAACCTGTGTACAATTGGTATCAGAGCTATGGCTCTCATCCATTGGAAAGGCCAACTTCTGGATTCCAATCTGGGAGATATCTTTTAAGAGAGACTCCCAAAAGATTGAATCTGTGGAACACCAAAAGAAAGAAAACCATCATCTCACCAAAAGGAAAGGAGATCTTGGCACAAACTGTATTGGAGAATGAAGCATTCAACACTGCAAAGAAATCAGATGACTTGATGAAACTAAAGAAGAAGGTTATGAAGACAAAGAGGGACAAAAAGGTCCAAATGTCACATCTACAAAGAAAATGGACATGCCTTTTGGGCATGTAAAGATAGAAAAAAACTTGCAGCCTTATAACTGCAGCAAGAGATGGAAACCACAAGTAAAGTCATTGCAAAAGAAGCAAAGTACTCAGAAAAGGTCTATTTGACAGCAGATTATATGGTGATAGGTACAAATTCTAAAACATGGAATGAAATCTGGTATGCAAGTAACATTTACAAATTCCATATGTGTCCTAGTAGAGCATTATTCAATGAAATTGATTACAAATTTAAGATGATAGGAAAGGAGGAAAATGAAAAGAAATTCATTTTCTCCTATGCGATAGGTGATGTTACAGTTGTTACAGATGATGGAGAAGTGGTGATTAGAAATGTTCAATATACCCCTGAGGTCTCATTTAACATGCTTAGTCTAGAATTGCTTAAAACTCAAGGGTACAGGGTAGAAATCAGTGATGACATGTGTAGTATCTACTATATGCATCATGATGAAGAAATCAGAAAACAGTCACCAATCTTAGAAAAGGGAGAAGATCAGGTTGCACTAAAGGAGATTGTGAATGAACACAATCAATATTTGGAAGATCAATTCAAGCAAATGGATCCTACAGATGAATGCTCTTTGATAAAGGGCTTGGAAGACTTAGATTGGAACAAGGATGATACCCAGGATTACATTGATGAGGAGTACATTAGTTACAATGGAACTCTCTATGCACTAAAGGTTAATTCTTTCTCAGGTATCTCCTTCATGAACTTATTAAAAAGGATGATTTGTTATACAAAAATTGGGAAGTCTTCGAAAAAGGTTCATAGATTTAGTAAAGTGGTTTTATCTTGTACATCTAAACTATGATGCACTAGATACCATACCACCAGTTGTTAGGGATGTGGAGTTGAACTTGTTATGTCTGCACAAAGTTGTTGAAAGTTTGGGTGGTTACTTCTCAGTCACAATAGGTGACAAATGAGGGGTGATAGCACAGTTGCAAGGATTGGACACCAATGATGCTGATACAGCTTAGAATCTATGTGAAATTTTATTGATCTCATAGTGATATACCATGAAACTGCACAAGCTCCTTGGGGTGAAATGCAGAAAGAAGTGGGTGAAACCAGCAGAAGAAAAGAGGCCAAGGACCCACCATGCCAGAAGGAAAGCATAGTGAAGGATGGAGCACTAGAAGATGGATCAAATAGGTTTGGTGTGAGATTAGACAGTGATGATGAAGATGGACAAGAAAGCAGCCAAGACAGCAATGACTTTGAAGTCATTGCTTGAAGAAAAGCAACAAGAATCAACTCAGAAGGCAGATTTGATCTTAATTAATTAAGGGGGAGAATGTTAGCCTATTAATTGTGTTAAGATCAGATCATAAATAGATTTATTATAGTACTTTATGTTTTAAGACAATGGTCATGTAATAGTTAAAGTATGGGTCGAATTAGAAGTCTGCATATGGGTCAAAACAGGTTAACCCAAAGCCCATATGTTGGCAGTTACATTAGGTAGTTATTTTGGCAGTTAATCCCCAAGAGTCACAATGGTTGGGTGATAAATTAACTGTCATCTTGTGTCGTTTAGAAACCTATAAATATATTTTCTAAATCAGAAAACATATAACAACTTTTACTAGAATCTTAATGCAATTTCTGTTCTTAGTTTATCTTTTGTACCCATTACTGTTTCATTCAATTTACACCATTTACAAAGCTTTAACCAGAGACATGAAGCATCTTTTGAAACCGAAACTAATTGGCCACAAACCTGTGTACATCACAGAATGAGCTTTGTACAACCTGCAAAATAATCAATACCCTTTAGCATTATATAATTCAAGATTTTGAAGCATTCTCAATTGCTTTGAGTTAAAGAGCGCTCGCAGACCCATATTTTTATGAAAACTTGCTGCTACTAACAAATATTTACAATCAATCAAGGTTTTAAATGGCCTAGCGGTAAGGAAATTGTTTTCCTCACAAGAGGTCAAGTGTTCAAACCACACTAGGTGTGCACATTTGGAGGTGGTTAGGGAAGGGTCAGAAACAGTCCCGGGATTAAGCTGGTGAGGCCACGTACATCTTAGTAAAAAAGGCTTGCCCTCCATGGGTAACTTGAACAACAGGGAAAACTGCATATGTTTACCCGTTTTTAATCAAGGTTTCAAATAACAATCACGAAATCAAGATAATATAAGCTAGCAGCTCCTGGAATAAACAATTTACTTATTCAAAACTTGTTATCTCACACACAAATAATCACACAAGCAGACTGGATAAACAATCCCAGACAGTCAAATTGCATATAGATATATCAAGACGGAATAATCAGATTAACTGTAATAACAAGCAATTCGAAACACCCCCTCAATCTTGTATCCTCATCTAACAGCAACTGTGACTAATTTTAAAACAGTTTATAAATTCTTGAACATAGTATTAAGTTATTAGTAGTCCAACAAGGACTTATAATATATAATACGGCATAACAAGTGCAGTATTAGATGTGTAACCAGAGATTTTTTCATCCACCTACTAACTCTTTACGCCAATTAGAATGATTAACTAGTCTAGGACTGAAAGCCAAAAGCAACAAGCGGTTCAAAATATGATTAACAATTATGCAGCTAAAACCAGTTGAAAAGTTACCCAAAGTCCACTCTCGATAGCTCACGATTCACAAAAAAGACACGTACATTTCAATAGTAGTTCACTTTTTATTGTAAACAGCCATACCTATGAAACAGAGTAAAACACTCTGTTTCGACAATCTAATATCGCATTACATCTTAATTATGTGGTATATGCTTTTACTAGACAATCAAATAACTAAGTCAATGTACATCTATTCAATAATCAAACTTAAAATTCTAATTATAACAAAACGCATTTCATCTTATTTGCAAAGTACAAATGTACATATTCAACCCGAGGCTACATTGTTTTTATCGATTACAAGTACAAAAATTGTAATCTTCTTGTAACATCAACTATTACCGTTTCTTCCTTTTTTCTGAAAAATAAATTTATTCGCACCCTATATACCACCTACTATCTCACATGAGTTTTAGGCAAGACACACGAGACCTGAACTCACAACCTCTTGCTTATTGGTCTCCTCACATACCGCTAGGCCTCGACATACTAAAGGGGTACGCACGTGCATACCCTTTAAGCACCAACAACAATGTAAAGTCTTTTTGTTTATTTTTCAATTTTTTGATAGTTTAACACTAAGTGGATACTCTTACAACTCTCACGATCCGCCACTATCACATATATCTAATACTGAGAATAATTGAACCCACGATTTATATATCAGTAAGGGGTGTTTGTTTCGCTTATACAGTCGCTTATGACTTATTTGGTGGTTGAGCTTATGTTTCAAAATCTCACTTTTTGTGGCCTATTTTGAAACTTTTCAGCTTATATAATATATAAGCTTATTATGCCATAATAAGCTTTTATAAGCCGAAAATTTTCAAAATAAGTCACAAAAAGTGAGCTTATAAAACCTAAGCCCAAAACCAAATAAGCCATAAGACCGCTATATAAGGTGAAACAAACACCTCCTAACTATTACCCTACCTAACTATGCATCATCCAAACCACAAAATTTTATCATCAATCAAATCAAACTCTACAAAGAAACACAATCTATATATAACTACCTCAAATCGACCGCGAAAAGCCATCATGTACACAAGCTTTACTCCTACACTCAGGCACATCTAGAAACATATCAACAGGCAACTTCTTAGACAAAACACCAACATGAAACTGAACCATATCACCTCCAACATCAAGATCCATCCCAATAACACTTAACCAAACAAAAAGCTCCTTAGCTTGAATCCCAACAACATTTGACACAGACCTGTTGGGATTTTAGAACAAGTTAACCAGTAACCTCTACGAGTGCCTTACGTGGATATTGGATCTAGTTTATGCAATTATGTTAAGCACGTATTTAATAAACAAATAATTAATACAATATTAATTAATTAAAAGGGATTAAGAAAAGCTAACCTTGCTTGGCAATTGATCTCTAGTAACGGAACAAGAAACCCAAACGAAACCTTAAGTATCTAAAATAGACACCTCGAAGAGTATCACACACAAACACTTAAACCAAGTACGTTCGATAATAAGCTAGTCGAGAACGTATAAACCAATCAACCCCTTGATAACTTGAATATCACACGAACAAGAAAAACCCAAAGACCAAGTCTCCTTTTCTCCTTCAATAAGTAATCTGCCCGAGAAGCGGATTTATATGTTACCCGATATCGGACAAGACAGATATATATGTATCCCTTTATTGTCCGAGATCGTCAAGACCAGAAACTCAGAAAAATCTTGCTGCCATTCATAGTTCAACTTGGAACTGGAAGCATGGACCCTAAACGAAACTCTAAACACCTTGGATCATGAAGATGATGCAAGCTTAGAACTAATTCAAGACAAGTTGAAACTCTAATTCGAATATCTAGAGAAATCCAATTAGACCATGATCTGTTGTAATAGATCGATTAATATTTAGGGTATAGGGATAGTTTTTTAGTCAATGCATGCATGAGATATCATGCATAATGCATGTGAGTGAATCGTACAATCCATATGCTGAAGTGGGAATAGATTTTCTTATATAGCAAAATCAAACATCCCTTTGCTTAGGTCTTTTCTTGGTCAACAATTCACAAGCCCAAGCAAAAACTTCCTTGCATTATCCGATCAGATGTAGCCCAAGGCAGTCCACATTCAACCCATTTACATGGCTTAAAACAGCCCATGGGTTAAGTAATAAGATCGGGTCACATGCATGCATCTACGGGTAATATATTCAAGTATCTAATACGTTCGACACGTACTCTCGTGTTTAACGTGTGTGCCCCCATCGGCTCACACACTTCTAGTCGTTTTGTCGTGTTTATAACTCCCACAAACCAACAGCTCCCACTTGGGAGTTGGTGTGTCGAATGGCACACAAAACTAACGACGGAAACGCCTAGCAAACGCTCTCACTAGCTTTTTAACCAAAAGTGTCTGAGAGAATAGTTTCGTAAAAGTTTCTCAGTAGCATGGTCATTCAATGTCTTGCCCTAATCATCCTTTGTTATAGATACCGTTAAACCATGGATTATGAATCTTAAATCATTCCATATAGTTTAACCATTTAGAATCTCGTTATAGAATTTAATTAGATATACCAAATGTAATCAAGTATCATCTTGCATTACCCCTTTGGGTTCGGCCGAACACTTATCTTATGAATTCTGGAGAGGGCCCATGGTATCTTTCTGCACATATCAAGTGGAGTAACAAATCCTTTATTGACTACAAGTGTTGTGGATGCTGCTTCACATCACTCCAAAATATAGCTTTTATAACTACCTTGTTCAAATAGCGTTTTGCGTATACTTACAAAAAATGATATCCACACATAACAGAACTTGCTTGTATCTCAAGTCTAAGGATGAAGATAACAAACCATTTTCAATATTTTACTTATGACAAGGATCCAAAAGTAAATGTTTGAAAGTTGGGGAATCCAATATGCATCTCTAGTGAATACATATGAGTTTGGCGGGAACAATCCGAATTCTCGTTAGAATTATAACCAACACCCACATTTGCCTTATCATAACAATATTCCCATATTAATAACTGACAATGGACATATTTAGAATAATAAAATTATTCAAGGATTAAACATGCAAATATAGGATAACAATTATTATATGAATGAATAACAAATACCAAGTATCTTTATTCATAATAAAGTAAAAATTGTCTATCAATCCCAATTATCCAAATACTAAAACAGATATGCATGAAACTCATTTAGTAAGTTGAACCCTAATGTTTCCAACATTCTCAACCTTTCTTTAAAAGAAAAACTAAATAGTTATCGAGTAAACTTTCCGAATACTTATTTCAAATATCACATATAGTGAGTAATTTGAAATATAAGATGAGTGTCTTATCTCATATGCTCATACTATTGCAAGATTATAGTATGGAGATGTTGTCTTACCTCGCATGAGGTAGTAAAAGTCAACAACATACTGCATCATCTTTACAGTTTTCTAAAAGTGTAAAGTATTCTCATTCATTAATGTGTAATGCAACAATGCTCTATGTTGAGCATAACTAGTTAGCAGATTTATCATAAAAGATGAAATCCTAATACAACTAGTATTAATAATCCTCTAGCATCATTTGTACTTATACAACATTATGCTTTAAAATTCGTAAACATTTATAAAAGCAATAATCTAAACACACTCAATTAGATATTGTTGTTGTCAGCTCATTTTGATCTTGTACAAAAGCAACAACTAGTCTTATACACAATATAATATATACATGATAAACCCTTAGTTAAAACAACACAAGGTTTCCATCCATGTAAATTATTCCAAGTGAAATATACCATTTTAAGACTTGCTCAAATGATATATTGCATTTGTGTCAGACTTAATTTTCCGCATTTGATTATTCAAGATAAACATTTATTCCAAAGTTGTTTGTTTTATTCCCAGAATTTCAAGTGAAGTTTCATTCCAAGCTTAAGGATAACTATCTAGCTTAAACAGAATGATATCTACAACATGTAAATTTTAAGGAAAAACACAATGCTCTCACTCAATGTCAGATGTACTCAAGAGTTATCTTAATTCAATTAGAATCATATTGTAATTAAATTCAAGATCTCAGCTCTTAGATGCATGATCCAATCCAAAATATGGATTGCTCAAATTTTGTATACTACATAAACATAATATAGATTCATAACCCTTTTGATTACACACCGTCCTCGCAAAAGGTATTCATAAAGAAAGAGTTATAAAATCTTAATTGTCATATTCTTCATACAAATCACATGTATGACAATTAAATATCTTTGTATAATTAATGCATGTATTATACAAGAAAATTTAATCACAATCAATTGCTTAAGTATGATTAAAAACTTCTTATTAAATGCCAAACATTAATACGTATACAATTTTGTCCTTGTGAGTCATTCTTCAAAAGAACTCATTCCAACCTCATAGGTTAACTGTTAGGCGAAATAACAATCAATCACAAAACTTGATTTGCCTTTTAAGGACTGCATCATATCATTCATAGTTCTAAAACATTTATCAAATTCAATGATAATATATTTTAGTAGTTAGCTGATTTACTATAATCTTCTAACTTTTATCCCTCAGCATTGATATAAAATATCATTCAAGTGATGAGCATCCTTTCGGATTTATGAATGAGAGTAATCATTATACTTCGATCGACATTTTCATGTTTTAACCTTAGTATGAAATTAATAAGTGAATTTTTAGAAGGTTAAGTATTTTGTTCTCAAATAACTTTGAGATTTGTATATACTCCCACTTACTTTTGTAAGTAGAGACAATTCTCTAAATACTAAGTATTTAAGCAACAATAAATTGTCTTTTATGGAGAATCACAAAATACATTTTAAGTTCTCATCTCAAGATTTGTTAATAAAATGCTTCATAAGATTTTAACAAATTCAGAACTTAAATCAAGACATAATGGAATTCCTTCCAACAACTCAAATTAGGGTTTATAGAAAAACTCTAATTTAGTATCACTCTTTAACCAAAAGTTTTGTGTTTCGTCAAGCTAGGAAGAACACCAAAACTACAATCTTCAAGCTAAGAAGTGTAGAAAACTCAAAAATCCAAAAGGATTTAGGATTCAATTGGTTTGAGTGGAAAAACCTCAAATCCCTAATGAATTAGGGTTTTTAGTTATAGATCGTCTTGAATACCTTCTAGGTTTGAACTATATTGAGTGTATCCATGACACACGCAATTTCTAACCTTGATATGTTTTGGAGGTAGAGCAATTAAAGCTATCAGAAACCAAACAATATGAATAAGGTTTGATCCAACACATTAGACATACCATAATGAAGTGGTATCCTATGAGTTATTAGAATTGTGAAACTATATCAGAATTCTATAGATTACTTAATTCTCTTAGGACCAAATACTTGTCAATTGGGTCGAGCCAAATTGGATATAAAGTATTTCTGAAACAAGTGCATGCAATAATATATATTCATTGAACAATACAAGAAACTTATGTTCACGTGTTCACAAGAAGACGGAACTGTTCAAGGATTATATGTTCATGTGTTAACAAGAAAACATAACATTTCAATAATATATTATGAGTCTTTGAATAATTCAAAGCCTCATGTTTTTGTTAACGAGAAGACATAACACATTTAATATATATATATATATACTTTATGTTATAAATCATTGATTAATACAAGGACTTTATAATTATGTCTTAACATGTAAGCATAATTATACTAACAAAAGTAATCATGAACACAAACTATTGAGTTCTATAGTAGTTTCAAGTTAATTTTATACTTCAGAATTATGATCATTATCATATAACCATAATTATGTTGACTAAAACATGTAGTCAAATGTTGAAGTATCTATACACAATATCATGACATTTGAATGTAGTAGGGCAACAAACATCTAGCGTGTTCACGTCCTAGTAGAATCATTATTAGAATGTAGTAGAGCATTAAACATCTAACGTGTTTAAGTCCTAGTAGAATTCTTATTTACATGTAGTAGGGCATTAAACATCTAACGTGTTTAAGTCCTAGTAGAATTATTAGTTTCCTTTACCTTGCGGTCAAGAGATACCAATAATATTGTTGTTCCTTGCACAAACTTTGAGATTTCTCCCACTTGTGAAAGGTACAATATCATATTATGAAAACAAACAACACGTGATTGATTGTTCAAACAATATGATAATGTCATAGATATCATAAGTAGTTTTAGAGCCATAACCTGTAATAAGGAATTTGTGGATTATTATTCTATAGATAACGAGCGACGGCGGAAGGCAACGAGTTATCTTATAAAATAAAATGCAATTTTCCTTTAAGCAATGGTTGTTCATATTCGAAAAGTAATGGATTATTTCAAAGCTAGTTTGAAATGATATGGGTGACTAATAGGAAATAAATCCCGTAGCTCCCACTGAAATTGACAACATTACATGAATGATATTTCAATTATAAAATGCAACTGCTCCCATTGGATTTGTCAACATTGTAAGTGTTACATTTCCAGTAGAAAACATATAGCAGTTTTATATACTTTCCTATTCTCTTCAATTGCCTACGAGTAGCATGTACTTAGGTATTGAGCAGTATATGAAGTTCTACTTATGTAGACAATGGACTAACCATTCTATTATTCAATTAACTTGAATCTTTAGCATGCAATTCCTCCTTTATCGTCTACAAAGCCCCAAGGGTATTTAGTACTTTAGGAATAAAAAGAGTCCAAGAAGATTACCTAGCAAATATGCTAGTAATTCCTTTACTCTTTGCGGTTTAAACTCATACATCGTGACAAGTGCAGGATGTTATTTATTTTGGTAGCTCTAAACACAATGTTTCCAGTTACACAAAATATTCTATCTTTCAATTAACTCTAGACCATGAAAAGGTAATGAAAGATCATAAACGAGTTTATCAATTTTGGAATCCTATCTTAGTTAGTCAACTAAGGAAAAAAGATAGGAATAAGTCTCACTCTTCTTACTAGGAAAAGAGACTAAGTTTGTCTTTCGAAAAAAAACAACTTTGTTTACGAATTATGTTGCAATAACACAATTAATCAGAACATAAAAGTTCAAATCTAGTATTTTTGATAATTACATTCTTAAAAGAATTAACTACCCAATTAATTATTAATAAGACTAAGATCCATCTTGCAACCCCCTTTTACCATAGGTCGACCAGTGTGTAAAAATATAGGACAAGAGGTAAGCGACGAGCGTTAATTGCAAAATGCAACTCTTAGATTTATGAGGACATTTAAGGCATTAGTAAACAAGTAATAATGTCGAAAGCATGTTTAGTTCTCATCTTATGCCTCGGGTGAGGTCGACCGGTTAACTCGATATAAGTCGACCAAGTATGAACGTGTAAAAATAACAAGTCTGACGGTGAGAAATAATTACCATGGGTTGGAAAGGCCCTTAGGTTACGACGAGAAGTCAATCCAAGTGCACGTGTCCATAGTTGGGTGGCATAGACTTAATATTTACAAATAGGTATGCACACATAAATGTGGTAAAGTCGTACAAAGAAGCATGTAAAACAACTTTGTATCACTAATTTTAAAAACTTTTGGTAATGACACTGTAGTGATCATCATGGTTCACGGTAGCTCCAATCGAACGCATGAGGGAGGCAGAGGGACCGGGTAAGCGCAAGCATAACCTTAGACATCCTTTCATGGAGGTGTGCTCACTTCTTTCAACCCCCTTTCTAGTTTGTTCTAGTGGGTGAGCCGTACATCCCAAGTGTCCATAGCGTCTAGTTTTAAATTCTTGAAAACGTGTTTCATATATTAGGTCACTTTATTTTACAAAACAATTTTCCACGAATCAAATAGAGGTCCCAATGAGCATGATATTTAGGAGTGTAAATAAAGACCAATATTAATGTTATGGTTACGATATGTATTATTCCATATTGCATACAATTAGGTGTCAAAGCAAGTAACAATAATGCACATAATGGAATCACAAACATATAAACATAAACATCAATATATAACCACATATTGTTCTGAATTCTCTCGCGAGTCTTCCCCAAAAGGAGAACCATAAGACCGTCACTAGGATGTAATACCTAGATCGCCCCATACATTACTTAGAAAAGCAATTGAGTGAAGGTGGCGGAAAACACATAAAACATGGCAATCTCAATTAACAAGTAATTCCGCAATATTATGTATTTTAAACCAATATGTAATTCTAATTATCATAATAATTCTAATTAACAATTAATGAATACAAATTAACTTTTAATTCTAATTAGCAAGTAATTTTAATTTAACATGTAAATTCTAATTAACAATTTAATTTCAATTAACAAGGTAATTTAATTAACATGTAAATTAAATTCTAATTAACAAATTAATTCTAATTATCAATATAATTTTAATTTGTGTGTGACTAGTTATTATTTATTAAAATTGACAAGTATTGCATGTAGTTGTCAAAATTAAAATAAAACAAAATAACTAAACTAGGTTTCATGCGGCCCTTTTAAAACATGTTTATTAATTAGAAACGTGTAACCCATAATCGCAAAAAGAGTTGGCTTGTGATGCTGTTGGGATTTTAGAACAAGTTAACCAGTAACCTCTACGATGCACGTGGCGGATATTGGATCTAGTTAATGCAATTATGTTAAGTACGTATTTAATAAACAAATAATTAATACAATATTAATTAATTAAAAGGGATTAAGAAAAGCTAACCTTGCTTGGCAATTGATCTCTAGTAACGGAACAAGAAACCCAAACGAAACCTTAAGTATCTAAAATAGACACCACGAAGAGTATCACACACAAACACTTAAACCAAGTACGTTCGATAATAAGCTAGTCGAGAACGTATAAACCAATCAACCCCTTGATAACTTGAATATCACACACGAACAAAAACCCAAGACCAAGTCTCCTTTTTCGCTCAATAAGTAATGCCCGAGCAGTTTATATGTTACCCGATATCGGACAAGACGATCGATATGTATCCCTTTATTGTCCGAGATCGTCAAGACCAGAAGCTCAGAAAAATCTTGCTGCCATTCATAGTTCAACTTGGAACTGGAAGCATGGACCCTAAACGAAACTCTAAACACCTTGGATCATGAAGATGATGCAAGCTTAGAACTAATTCAAGACAAGTTGAAACTCTAATTCGAATATCTAGAGAAATCCAATTAGACCATGATCTGTTGTAATAGATCGATTAATATTTAGGGTATAGGGATAGTTTTTTAGTCAATGCATGCATGAGATATCATGCATAATGCATGTGAGTGAATCGTACAATCCATATGCTGAAGTGGGAATAGATTTTCTTATATAGCAAAATCAAACATCCCTTTGCTTAGGTCTTTTCTTGGTCAACAATTCACAAGCCCAAGCAAAAACTTCCTTGCATTATCCGATCGGATGTAGCCCAAAGTCCACATTCAACCCATTTACATGGCTTAAAACGACCATGGGTTAAGTAATAAGATCGGTCACATGCATGCATCTACGGGTAATATATTCAAGTATCTAATACGTTCGACACGTACTCTCGTGTTTAACGTGTGTGCCCCCATCGGCTCACACACTTCTAGTCGTTTTGTCGTGTTTATAACTCCCACAAACCAACAAGACCCATATGTCAACTTCCCTTTAATGGTTGTCATGTACACCGGTTGATCATCAAATTTTACGTTAGCATGGCTTGGTTAGCGTGAATGACCCATCTGTTGGTGAGAGTGTAGGATTATGCTAGCGTGCGGTAAGATGCCTATTGGGAGGCCGTATTCTGGGAGGATGTCATGGATGTCGTTTGTTGCAAAGGTTGTAAAGAGGTTGAGTGTGATTAAAGTGATGATGATCATAAGGGGTTGTGTGATGGATGCTATTGCCATGGATGAAGAGCACAAGAAGTTAAAATCAACTAGGAGTCTAGGAGTTTGAGATGATGTTTATGATGGTTTGTTGATCGGTGGTTGGGATTGTTAAAATATCTTTTAGAAAAGTTTGTGCTTCCGGCATATATATCTTTTATATAATAAAGGAATTAATCATTTTGGAGTGATTTTGTCAATTCATTCTTATTGAAAAAACAATTGGGCCAATAGGAGAGTTCGATTTCATCACGTAAGCAAAATAGTGTGATGTGATTGGTTAATAAAAGTCAAAATTAAATTAATTTTGGTCAAACTTTAATAAATTTGGTGGAGAAATTGATTGATAAAAAGAACACATAAAAATATAGGTGTCAAATTTGTGAACACAAAAACCTAAAAAAAAAGGAGGTAATTAATAAAACTTTAGTGGTTTAATTTTTAAAAATTATATAGAGTTAAGTGTAATATTATAAGCCTCCATATTTATTAATAACTTTGGATTATAAACAAATACCCCCTTATACTTTATACCCTTTATACTTTATATTTAAAAAAATAAAATGTATGTGTTGTTCTAAAATAACAACATATAAATTTGCATAAGATTATAAGCATCAATTTTTTTTTACTATATACGTTCAATAAGGACTCATTTATTTCATTTATAAAAGTTTAACTTAAGAGGACATGAGTTTACATTTTTAATACGGCCAAATTACTGAAAATGGGAATATAATTATCAAATAGTAAGCACGGGTTACTTTAATATAAAAATAAATATACGTGATTGTGCTTATAACAATGACTCATGTAATTCTTATTTGTTTATATAAGAATATCTAGAAAAACATTTTTAAAAAACTTGAAGGAGTATATTTTAACTTTATCAAGACTCATTATGTGCTATTAAACTTTCATCATGTGTACAACATAATATCAATAGTGAAATTTAAATAATAACATCAACATCTTTGTCAGCTAACTAAAATTAAATCTTGAGTTACCTAACAGAAAGTTTTACAAATATTTTACCAAATTCTAATGGATATTAATGCATAATGAAAAACTCGTGCATAAGTATTAGTTGTACTTATATCACAATTTTCATGAACAAATTCTTATGTGTATAGACTGACTAAAATGTTAAAATAAATTTGATTTATGTGTAAACTTCGATGCGTCACCTGAAACTTATAACTATATAATTATATGCAATTACTTTATAGACATAATATTCATTATTAATGAGAATAATTTTTATTTGTCAAAACGTCGTGTCGGGTATTATAACTAGTTTTAGGGAAATGATTTACATTTTAAAATTGATTGGGATATTTTATTTTTGTATTAAATATTTGTATAATATTAATATTTGATTTTAAAAGTTTGTACATTAGAGTGTGTAAATAAATTTTCTATGTGTAAATCATTAGCCATAATTTAATGTCAAACATTTTTTATCTATTTTTATTTATTTATTTATTTTTTATAGTATGAATTGATTAATTTATGGATTTAAATACGAGTAATACATAAATTTCACAAAAATAAATTCACACAATAATTGTGTCTTGATAATGTAGTACGGAGTATTATTTATCTTCTTTTTGATTTTTTTTTTTTTTTTTTTCATTATCAAATTAATATACACATCATTGTGTGAATATTCTATTGTAAAACTTGAGTGGATGTATCATCCTTTTTAAATATTAAATTAAAAGTTTATCCTTGAAATGAAATAATCGTGATGATTTACTTTTTTTTTACGATGAGATATTTATCGACAATTTTTTATAGTTTCAAAAAATGTGTTGTTTCTTTAGAGGCTCAACTTGATGATTTAAGATCATTTGAGAATAAAAGATTATTTAGATACTAAAGGATCAATCTCCACCATCCATTTTTATTTGATTTAATGGATGAGATTAATCCCAACATTTAAAAAAACCCACTTTCATCATATTTTTTTAAATATTAATAACTTTCAAACCGTTAATCGTTAAGCGGAAAAAAAAAATATCATTGCGACGAACATTTAATTATCTTTCTATAGAAAGGCACTTTGATATACTTTCGATAAAAAAAAAATTTTCGTATTTTTCGCGTTTTTTTTTAAGGTTTTTTCGTTTTTTTACGTTACTGAAATTTGCAATAAAAAATCATATATGATAAAACACTAAATTGAATATCACATGTGATATTAGTGTTATATCATATATGATATGTAATATCACATGTGATATCAGCGTAATATCACATGTGATATCACATATCATATATGATTTTTTCATGTAAAATTCAAGTGACAAAAAAAACAACGTGAAAAAATGAAATTTTTTCTTTTTTTCGAAAGTATATCAAAGTGCCCGTCTATAGAAAGATAATTAAATGTTTTTCGCGACGGTGTAAATATTTTCACTTAACGATTAACGGTTTAAGAGATATTTAAATTATAAAAATAGGTGAAATAATAAAATGCTTTTAATCTCATCATTGTGATTTCTTTTAGATAGATGGTGGAGATGAGTCCTGGTATGTAGAAAAGTTTTGTATGTAAAATAACTCTCCAAAACTTGATTTGCTCGTTTGAATATAGAATTGTAACAAAACTTTGAATCTGAATCAAATAGTGTTGTTGTATTTATACTACATATAAAATGAAAAATGGTCAAATATTAAAAGTTGAAAGTTGAAAATTGAAAATGTTCAAATTGAGAGAAATGTATAGTATAATTAATACTTTTATTAAAAAGTATTTAAAAGTACAATGATTTATTCATATTGTACAACCAATTAAAAGCATATCTATCAAATTAAATACAATCAATTAAAACACTATTTATTAAATAGTACAATAAAATTTTCACAATATACAATTTAAACAAGCTACAACAAGATCTAAAATATAAAATTATTAAACATATTAATTAATGTTATTTTTAAAACACCTTAAAATGAAAAGTACATGTTATTATACACATTAATAAAATACACAAAACTTCATACAATCTAACAAGCTGATAGTACATATTGTTTTGAAAATCGGACCGGATCAACTGGATCAACCGGGGCCGTGTCGCCAGCGGTTCGGTTAAATAAAAGGCATCTGATACAAACTTGTGAATCAACTCTTATCGAAATCTATTTTTCCGGTTAATCGTCACAGGATACCCGCCGCCACAGCGTGCGGGTACCCTGGTATATACTATATGTAAAGAAAAAACTAAAAAGTGAAAAGTTGAAACTAAAAAAAAAATTGTTAAAAAAATATATTTCAAAAGAAAACTATTGATACACAAAACCGGTTGACCCGGGACGCTTCAAGTCCGTGGGTTGACCGGTTTAAATCAACCCATTTTTGACATGAACGGTTCAACCGGTTGAACCACACTGGGTCGAACGGGTTTCAAAACATTACATTTAATCCCCAAATCTTCAAACTTTTATTATTTTTCGTTTATAACCCATAAACTTTTATCACTCAATGATCTGTCGATATAAAATCTCGTTGTTATGTATAGGTACTCGTCAGTTTTAAATGTTTCAATGATTAGAGTATCAAAACTAGTTTGTGAATATATCATTAAAGGATAGTGAGATCGTATTTTAATCAAGTCTAGGCAAGAAATTTAGACCTATTAATGCGTCTAAATTATAAAAAAATAAAAAAATTTAATTGTTAAAAACGGTTAATTGTTCAGGTTTTGGAGTTCTATAAGTCCCATATTAAATATCAGGTTTGATTTTCAAGTGTTTAATTACAACTTTTACTTTAAATATTTTAACGTGGTATATAGTATTAGATAAAAATAATCGTAGTGGAAATACATTTAAAACTCAATCTATTAATATATTGCATTAAATATTATATAACACAACCAAAAATATTTATGATGAAAGTTCAGAAAGAAAAACTTAAAAAATGTAAACTGGACATTTAATATGAGACGGAGGAAGTACTATTTTAGTAGAAAAACAAACACAACCTGGCATATAATGGTAGATGATATGAGTAATGGAAGGTAGAATTACATATGCAACATTCATTACGATGACTTCATTTAAAAGCTAGAGTTTATTTATATTTTGGCAACTATAATGAACTTTTCATGTAGCAGCAATGTTTTGAAAGAAATAAAAATCTCGTGAACTGGTGAAATACATTGGATTCTTTTGTGTTCAAAATGACTTGCTTTTTTGAATGTTTATCTTTGAAAAAATAAACATTCAAAAAATAAAGATATGACTTCTTTTTATTGAATTGTGATGCATATTTGTTAGAGGCGCCAATTTGGTGAAACTTGACCAATACTTACGTAAATTGACGGTGAATAAACCAGCTGACTTAGTTTAGTTGGTCACTTGGGCTCTTTCTGAAGTTTAGAGAATGTTTTATTCACGGTTTGAATTTCGTAAGAGACAAAAAATCCAGGTTTTCCTTCTAGTGCGAAGCAGTGAGTTATAGGGGTTTTCTTTCGCGAGTTTCTCACAGTGGTTGGGTCATTTATTGGGTTTTATTGGATAAACTGCGCTTGGGGGTGGTTAAGTGTGATGCCATTCTAAAAAAAAATTAAATTAAATTAAAATTGATGGTTTATAGCGGCATAAATTGTGCTTGTCAAATCGTGATTCTGGTTTGACCTTTGATGCAAAATGTACGGGTTCAATTTGGATTTATTGCGGGAAAAAAATATAAGGTAAAAATTCTTTGTTTGAACTATTTTTTTCATTGGATTGTAGTGTGAAAACTAGCGGAATGGTATGGGTTTGGAAGACTTTGAACTAGTTAGTTTTGGTTTATGTGTTCGATACAAACTCTAGCAAATCGAGCAAACACATGTTGTTTAAATACTCATTTATCCATAAAAAGTAGGGGTGTTCAAAAAAACCGAGAAACTAAAAGAACTAAGGAATCGTACCGATATTGACCGGGAACGGGACCGTATATTAGAATTATGGTACGGTTTGTTCCTAAAATTCAATTTGGTTCTCGGGCGGTTCGATCGGAAGTAGGTTCCAATACTTTCCGAAGAACCGACTTTCATGAAAAAATATGTAATTTTATAGGGTTTTGTTTGTGATATTGTTAATACATCAAGTATGTTCTTTTAAGAAAATAGAAAAAACCATGCCTAAATCTAAAAAGTAAAAACCCATAAACCTTCGCCTTTAATCCATTGATTCCAATCAAAGATTCAAACATCATTCATCAATATGAAAATAAGTTTTTTTTTTTTTTTTTTTTTTTTAAACTGGAGCATCGAGTATGCGCATAATATCGAACAATTTTGTGTTGCTCAGTAAAAACTAATAAGAAGTTGTAATTAACTATTGGTATTTATTGTTCATTAAGTTTAATGATCAAAGTCGAGAAACAATTAACATTATAAATTATTTGCATGATATATGTAAGTTATTGTAAAATTTGTTAGTAGTCGAGTTTGAGTATTTTCGTGGATAATGATTTTTATTACTAGATATATGTTTTGTTTTGTTTGTAAGTCAAGTTGGCCAGAATCTTGGGTTGTCAACTTCTTTGAAGTTTAATGAATCGATACCGTAAACCATCATCCAAATATATTTTTAACACTTTGGTACTCATGGGAATTAAGAAGATGTCATCCATGGAAACCGAAGAAAAACTTGAGACGGTTTTTAGTTCCACTTTATCCTTATTTTCGATTTCGATTCGAGACGGTTCTGGTACCATAGACATCTCTAATAAAAAGTATTCTCAAATAGAGATGTTTCTTTTACAAATACTTACATAAGTATCCTATAAGTCATGAACTCATGCTTAAACTTAACGTTTCTATTAAATTATAGACGCTAAAGAGGAGAATTAGGTCAAGGCACGTAAAGATATTAAATGTATATAGAAAATGTCTCTTTCTCATAGTTTATTCAAGAGATGACTTTGGAAGTTGTTGCTTTATAATTTTAAAATTTTGGTAGTTAGTTGGTCATTTTAAGAAACTTTTTGAGTTTAAAACTTCTTATATTTGTCATGACTTTAGCCACATATTGGTAAGTGATAGATTCACGAAAAGAAAATGTACTTGGTTCGGTGGGTTCGGGTTTGCGGTTATAAATGTTAGGCTTTCCGTAATAAGAAAGCATCACATCTAATTTCATAACCCTCATGTAAGTGGCATATTAGCTTTCTTTCTTTACAACTAATTTTAGCATCAATTTAGTGTAATAATACAATCAACTTCACCACTAAAATATACATCACTTAAATACAAATATACTCAGAAAAATCATTCAATAAAGAGGAGAATTATGTCAAGGCACGTAAAGGTATCTTTTATATAATAAAAAAAATCCTGTTGGGAATTTTTCATTTCAAAAAAATTAATTCATATCTTATTTGGTAATATTTTATTTATTTATTATTTTTTTTATTTTATAATATTTACTAAAAAAACTCAAATATTCCAGATTTAGCAATAGTTAAAAAAAAAAACATTCTTATATATAGTCAAGAAAAGAAAAATAAACATAAAGTTTAAGTGGCAAAAGTATAAAAAAAATAACTTAGTAAAAAGGGTTAGTAATTTTAAAATTTTTTGTGTCTAATGTAAAGAAATAAAATAATAAATGCCTTACATCATTCCTTGCAACTGTAAATTTAAGATAAAGGCTGCTCCGCCTACATTGACACAAGAAAAAAAACAAAAACCTAATTAATATAATTAAATTAATTATAAGGTTTCTATATCAACAATTTACAAATTTATATAAAATAATAAATTACTAATCGATTTCTTAAAAAGACACAATATATAAAATTACGCACGAGTATTATAACTAGTTAAATGTATATAGAAAATGTCTCTTTTTTCAAAATTTTGGTAGTTAGTTGGTCATTTTAAAATTTTTTGAGTTTTAAATTCTTATATAGATTCACGAAAAGAAAATGTCCGGGAAGAAGTACATTTGGTGACTAATATAGTACTAACATGAAATGTGGTGTGTTGTTTGGTTGTGGGTTTGGGTTTAGGTTTATATGTTAAGAAAGAGTTTAATACCATGACATTAGGCATAATCCGGATCCACCTAAAAACTTGTTGCCTTTTAAGTAAAAGGGCAACATAGAAAGTTTGGATTGGTTAAAAAAAACAAATTTGGTAACTTATGTTTTGGTGATTTTCAATAAATTTCATAGTAACATGAAAGAGAAAAATCACGTAATCTCATAACTAAAGAAATATGAGGACATGATTTATATATATTACATATGCTTTACGATGCATGTCCTTAACTAAATAGAATTCATCTATCGGCATTTGTTTTCACGATTGAAATTATAACTGTCGTGAATGACTAGAAAATTGAAGTTATTATATAAAAACCATATGTTTTATTACTTGAATCGTTACATTGTATCGGTTTTCAAGTCAGGATTTTCTCGAATACATTGGTCTAGAATCCGACCAACCAGCTCGATTTAATGCGATCAATCCGATGGGGTTTTGAAACACAATAAATACCCTTTGTGTTCGAGTTAATAAAGTGTTTATGCATTACCTCTATAAGGGTGTTTGAGTCCTCTACCTAACACATATAGGGGTGTTTAGGTTTATCTCTCACATCAAATCAATTCGTCCTTGTGGTCATGCAAATTCGTCATGTGGTGATAAAAGAAGAAGTCTGCATACTTTGTTTTTGTGTGGACCATTATCCATTTACTTACATTAATTTTATTTTAATAAATAATGGGTAGCTTTGTCTTTTGTCTAATGGTGTATGCAGTGCGTGTTCATGGTAAGTTTTTTGTAAAATTTATAAATATTTTTTTTATATAAATTTATAAGTATTTTTTTTTCAAATATAAATTTATAAATATTTTTTCATTTTTTTAATATAAATGTGATAAATATTCTATTTAAAATTTTATAAAATTTTTTATAAAAAAGGTTTATAAAAATATTATAAAAAAAGTTTATAAAAAGTTTACAAAAAAAATTTATAAAAAGTTTATAAGAAATTTATAATTTTTTTTAAAAAAAGGTTTATAAAAAAATTTATAAAAAAGTTTATAAAAAGTTTATAAAAAAAGTTTATAAAAAGTTTATAAAAAAGTTTATAAAAAGTTTATAAAAAGTTTATAAAATATAAAATTTATAAAAGGTTTATAAAAAATTTATAAAAAAAGTTTATAAAAAAATTTATAAAAAAGGTTTATAAAAAACTTATTAAAAAAGTTTATAAAAAGTTTATAAAAATAAGTTTATAAAAAATTTGTAAGAAATTTATAAAAGTTTATAAAAAATTTATATTGTAAATGACAAAACATGTATAGACGATTACTAATTTATAGTAAACGACTCGTCATCTTTTGTTACAGATTTCTGCTCCTGCTCCGGTTCTTCCTCATCTTATATTCTGAGGGTCGAGATGACATTAGATTGGAGGGGACATTCATTGTGTCAACAACACTGGCCTTCGTGTTGAGTGGGATTATGTGCTTCTTACCATCTTATGTGCTCCCTCTCGGCTATATCTCTGAGATGAGGAGAATTTTATACAACGGTCTCGGTTCTTCCTTATCTTTATTTTGTGATCTCGCGTTATTGTGATGCGAGCGAGATTGCCGGATTGAGAGCAGCATTTGAGTGGTTTCGTGTGGGGCGGATAGGCGGCATCATTGGAGGCGACTACCAGCGCCGGTGATTGATCTTAGTTTCTAGTTATATTGTGATTTTGTGAACTATGTATCAACTATTAATCTATAACAAGATGGTTATTTATGTATTGAAGCTTCTAATTTTGTGAACCAGTAATGCCGATTTATGTTGTGAATAATTATCAAATTCTTTTGGTGGATCAACAGAAAATCCTTTCTTGTGTCGTTTGTCGACGTGGATTTATAATTGAAAGAACATCCATAGCCCAAAACGTGGTTAAGGTATTATCATGTCCTCTGTCAGGTAAATAATTAAACGTTTGCTTATTTATGTAAATATATCAATAACTTGTTTGTTTAGAATACATTTCTTATAATTGTTTCATCATTATAGCAGTAGGGATGAAACTTATATGGATGTCGATACTTCATGTGGAAGGAAATATTTCAACAATACTTTGGTCAGCCCTTCTTCAATGATGCTCAAACTGCGAAACTAAAGATAAAACGATTAACATGCTATTGGCTCAAAACAATTTGTTGAAGGCAAGAATAAAGACGTTGGAGGCATCACGGAATTGTAAGAAATCAGGTTGATCGCCTTGTCGGTCGAGTGGAATACTTTACATGAGCTTATAGATGACATTAATAATCTTCATAATGGGTAGATTTCGTGTAATAATATATATTTGTTGTTGTACTTTTTTAATGTTTTAATGTCTAATGTTTTATTGTTATTGTTTAATTAAATGGAAACAATACACAAATAAATACTCTACATATAAAACACTACACAAATAAATACACTATACATATAAAAACACTACACAAATTAAATATACCACAAATAATCACAACATAGTATAAAAACACTCACAAATTAAATATCTTCTACCATTAAATTAAAAGAAAAAAGAAAAAATCTTTGCGCCTTTGTACGGAGGGCCGGGCACATGGCCTATGGGGTGCCACCAAACAATATGAGTGCCTGCGTATTCCACCTTATAGTATGGTTAAAAACTTGTTAAAAGGTAAAACACACCTAAAGGGTGAAAAAAAGGATCGAGTGTAAGGTAAGGTATCATTGTAATCTTTAAATGAAAATTGTATGTTATGATGGTTTGGCTTGTGCGTGGGTGACTAAATGGGCCATTAAATCTTTGTATCTTCTTTCATCTCAAAATGGCATAAAACTAGGGTGAAGTAAAAAAGAAAAAATCGAATAAACAAAATCGAAACTGAACCAAACCAAAATAACTTGAACAGAATTTTAAAACCGAATTCTAATTCGGTTCTCGGTTTAGGTATAGGTTTGAACAAAACAATTCATATAAATATATATATATTTTATATATTTATATATTTTTAAGTATATTTATATATAAATAAATACTATTAAAAGGTTATCATAATATAATAAAATCTTTTTATTTGAAATATATTTTTTGCTAAATATTTATCTAATTATGTATTATTATTTAAATAGTGAAATTAGTTACCAGTATTGGTGTGCAAAAAACAAAATTAGAATTCAACGACCGAACCGACCGAATTTGAATTTGGTTCGGTTCGGTTCTCGATTGCCTAAAAAATATTTTAACCGAATTAACCAACCACTAACAAAACAACCGATAATAGAACCGATCAACACCCCTACATAAAACTGATAGCATTTTAGGAAGACTTATTTGAAAATTTGATCTTCTTCTATGCTATTTCTTTTGTGCACAAACAAAAAAGTGTAGGCAATAAACTTGGTGCACAACTTTATTTATAAGTCTAGTTTGACTTTATAGATCCAACTGATCTTATTTTTTGTTTATATTAATACTTGATGAAAATTATATCATGAAAATACATTTAAAACCAAATTTACATAATTTCCATCAAATATTGTATAATAAAATAAAAATATTTGAGATCAGTTGGTCATCAAGTTAAACATGACTTAAATTTGAGACGGAAGGCGTATTAAAAAATCTCGGCAATTAATTTTTTAGTAAACGATATAAATACTCATTGTATTTAAACTCACCTCTTGTTTCAAACTTAACAAAAATTTTATTTGCAACATTAAGATCTTTTCTCTAACATAACTTTGAAACATATTACGGTGTCTTTTGCGTGCAACATCGTATAAATTGACTTTTGCGTTTTACTACATGGTTTCTACAGAATTATCGTATAGATTATAGTCATGTAACACGAGTTCTTTTGGGCACTTGAAAACATGTATAAAAGAGTATTGTGTGTCGTTGAAATTTGAAAAAGATATGTTGAAAGTTCAAAGATCGCAAGTTAGTGGATTAGTGGAATAATGTGACTATAGTCTATTACCATCTAGAAGATATGGTTAATGTAAATGATCATGCTATAAAATTTCATAGGTACATTAAGCGCCGTTTTGGCTTTAATAACGCCGTTAGTGGCGTTAATTCATTGGAGGCTGCGTTATTCTTGCGTTAATCCTTAGCGTTAGTGGCATAAGGCGTTATTTGATTTTTTTTTTCTTTTACTTTTTTACATTTATCCCTAATGGGGTTGTTTTGTAAATTGTTGGAGTGTTAAAGTTTAACTTGGTAATATTATTGATGTTATTGTTATGGGTGTTTTTTTGGGATGTTAAGGTGAAATGTTAAAGTTGGTGTGACTGACGTGGGCGGTGTTATGAAATAACTTGGGTTACCATTGAACATGCTCTAACAATATAGTAATTGTTGTTCATTATTCTAAGATATTTTAAAATAATCGTTTTACTTTAATCAATCAAAATAGATATGTATAGATAGTATTTGAATGATTAAAAAGTGTAGTGTTTCTAACCTTTTTAACGATTTTTTTTTGGTGACAATAATTTTGATATGGGGCGTAGTAAAAGGTGGAGGTGTATGAAAAATGATTAAGAGATCTAAATGTGTGATTAATTTCATGCTTAAATAGATGTGTAAGTTGTTTATTGGTTTGCATGAAAAGTAGGTCTCTTTTGCATCACTAATAGGATGTTAACACACAGTTAGGCATACATTTCATTATACCAGTTAAGCAGCAATCAAAGCTCGGAATGTATATCGTAAAACAAAAGTGAATTGTTTAATTTATGTTCTCATGTCTATCTACCGCTAGTTGCTCTTGATCGTTAGAACATTACTAAATATTTTTATAGAAAAGTATAAATTACATTTATTTCGTTCTTCTTAACTTATCTATTCTTTCATTATTTGCATTATTTTTATCAAATTCACCTGTAAGAAAATCGATTTCTTTTCTTCTTTTTATCAAACACTTGTAGTAAAAGAGTTGATTTTCTTTCTCTTCTTTCTTTATCAAACACACCTGCGAGAGAGCCAATTTTCTCTCTTCTTTTAAGTATGGACCACGATTTTTGGACACATTGAATATAATAAAAGAGAAATGATACATTGACTTAAATTTAGAACTTCAATTTAGACTTAAAAGCACTTGGCATCATCACGTGGGTTGTAAAAATAAGTGAGTCATTTCTGCCATGATCATCAAAATGAGCATTTGGTTTTAGGTTTAAGTTTAAGCACAGTTTAAGTCAGTATATCATTCTATATCAGGTGCTTCTAATATGAAAACATAATGATATAAGTCGTGACGGTGGACTTGTGATAGTCTTTTTCCAAACGTATTGTTGACGTTGAGAACAAACATATATAGTGGAGTAGACCAGAAAACGTGGCTCTTGGGCTATGATGGTTTTTCTTTTCTAAGATCTTCTTTATATTTGATTTAAACCAGGATTTGATGCTTTTTGACTAAACACTTTATTGTAATTTATTCTTCTTTTATTTGTTTATTACTTTTTATAGAAGATACATATACACCATCTAGAAACTCCTACATTTTGGGCCATGTAGTTGTTTCTGATACATACTAATCAGGTTAAAAGACGTATAAGAATATCTATTCAGGTTATTTAAAAAAGTCAAGTTTTTTTTAAGTTTGATGTAATTGGTATATATAGTCATGAGGTGAGATTTATGACAAATCACTAATATCTTAAAAAAAAACCACAAGATCAATAATCTTTTATTTTCTTTTCATTTAATGGTAGAGATGAAAGTAAAAAATAATAAAGGAAGGGCATAAATGTAATTATATAAAAACTCATTTTTCATTTTTTTTAAAACAACATATTTTGGAAAAGTTAAATCTTACGTATACGAAAAATACATATAAAAGGATACTTTAGATACAACATCGTCCCAAGAAGGGATGGAGGTTAGAACTGATTTAATTAGAGTCATTCGATCACTTATAGAAAGAGTTTTAAGCTTCCATTTAGATAATCGAGATGATACTTTAAATACAACATCGTCTTAAGAAGTCAGAGCAAATTGTTGGGTATGTTGGGTATTAGGGTGTTTATAATCAATGATTGTTTGGATAATTCTTGAATCGATTAAAATCCACTGGTCTAATACAATATTTCGGCCTTATTTGATGTTTTGGGTTATACGAAATTCATATTGGGATACCACAAGAATACATTCAATTGAAGCACAGAAAGAGAGAAAAACATGAAAAATTTGTTATATTTGTTGTTAATATGAATCTGTTCATATGAAAGACCATATTGTGTTTATATACACGCAAAGTAAAAAGTCACAACTTTTGAGAATAGTGACACGGTGACACCATTTGGTGAATGATCACACCTTCTGTAAGGGGAGGTGATACTTACACCATCATTTTTGATTCTTTCATCACAATGCGACATCATTAATGTATAAATTACAATATAGTATATGCATAATTGTGGTGTTGTAATTATCAATTCCCTTTCTGTAATAACCATCATTTGTTGTGTTGTAATTTGTAAATCAAATTAATTTATACGAGTGTGCATTCTGCACCATTAACCCATATTATAGTTTAAGTTGAAATCTTTTTGGCCTTTCAGGTAAATCAGAATTACATAAATAATTGATGACAATAAAATCACCTACGAAAACATGACCTTCTAGGCTTCTGCCTTCTAGACAAAGCAAATCATTTTACACCCATACGTTAGCCTCTTAGTCTTAGGCATATAGTTTTTCTGATCCTTAATTTCCAAATAATCAATTTTAAAATGTAAGTGCTACCACCATGTTAATAAACCAATTAGATTAAGAGTCATGATGTCTAGCTGTCTACGTGCGTCCTATTTTAAGACCACTTAAACAATAAACGTGCTTTCTTAGGTCATGATTTCATTGATTTGGTCCAAGCAACTACTCTAATTTCCAAAAAGCCCATAGGAAAGTAGTATTTCATATGTAAATAGATATTTGTTGTATAGAGTCTTGTGACATATGATTTATACAATCTCTATTTTTTAGTAGTATCAAATAATTTTCCGGATTAATTTATAGACAATTAGGTTGTATTAAGTATTAACTATTAGACCAAGATTCAAACCAAGTTTTAGTCACCTTTTTATTCCCCTTGCCGACTCTGAACTAACTCATGCTTGAAAAGACCGAGTCCTCCCTATTACATACACCTCAACGATTGCGCGTCTTGACCCATAAAATCGAACTCGGTGCCGTGCAAGCAGACCGTCTTAGTTTTTTGTTTGTGTGTATGATTTTGATTTTGGTGGGGTATATTTGTGTTTGAGTGGGGTATATTTGGGTGATGAAATTGATTGTCTAGTTACCTTTAAGTTGGTGGTGAAGTTGGTTGTAAAAGAAAAAGTTAAAATATCATTGAAATGGCAATGATAAATACGTTAATGCGTAAAAACTCAAGCTCCTTATTACAGTCTAATATATATAACGGGTTTGTTGGTTTAATGACTACAAATATACACTTGTCGGTGGGTTAGGTAAAATAGAAAGTAAACTGTCAATAAGACAATGTCTTTATAACCATTTTGTACGAAACCGTGTTTCTATAAATCATCCATGTCATGATGACAGTCTAATCGACATCCTTGTTAATAAAGATAGCATCAACGTTGTAAAACATACAATCGTGTTATTATCGATTTAGACATGGGACCATAAGATCGACATCAGTGTCGTCTCATGGCTTTCGATGACTTTAAGTAATAACAACAAGAAAGCCTCGTTACACTTGTAAAGTACTACCTCCGTCCCATATTGACTGTCCTGTTTGACTTTTTTAAGTCTTTCTTTGTCAACTTTGACCTTAAATATTTTTGTTTGTGTTATATAATCATTGATGAAAGTTATATCAATGAAAATATATTTAAACCCCCATTCAATTCATATATTTTGCATCAAGTATTATATAATACAAATAAAAATATTCAAGGTCAAAGTTGAAAAAGAAAGACTTTGAAAAATCAAACTGGACAGTTAATATGGGACGGAAGGAGTAACAAAAAATCACATACAAATTCAAATTATATGACTCGTATATGTTTAATATCTATGTTAGTTACATAAAAGACTAAAAAAAATGTGACTTCATTTAAGTGAAAGCCGATGCGACGACACCAATTGCACTCCTCTTGAGCCCCGTCTGATCGACATGCTAGCTAGCACTATACGTATATACAATCTATGTTTGAGGGTTTCGCACATAAATTACAAGCTTAGTGACTAAATCTTTGTTGTGGTGGTTTTTGTAATAAAAAGTAAGCATAGTAGTTTTTTATATCTGTTTCTTAAGCAGAACTATTTCCATTTGCAATGACATATCATTTTCAAAAATATTGATTAATTACCCGCAGTTGTCGTGACATGTTCTAGAAAATATGTCTGTAACGATACACAAAAGTTTAGAAATTCAGTTAAATAATTTGCAAACTCGTGTCAATCTAAATAACATGATGCTTAGCTATCCGTAATAATGACCACAAAAAGACCGAAATACCACTGGCAAATCAGTTTTTCTCTTTACAACAACTTCATGATCAAATTAATGTAATAATAAGATTAGGACATCACAAAAAATATACCTCACTCACACACAAATAAACCAACGATTCGGTCTTAATTTAGACCGATTTCTTACTGACAGTACATGACCGACTTCTTGTAATGGGTATGATGCGTCCATCTGTGAGGTCTTGCATGCTACGACTGAGTACATGACCTTGCATTACGGCCGGTCTTCATTTTATACTCTTTCATTTGTTTCTGTGCTACCTGTCGTTTTTTTATATGATTCCCACGTTACGAAACATCTTAAATAAATAAATAATAAAAGATACCGTCTGTAAATCCTTGTCAATATAAAAACAAAAAAAACAAAAATGTGCAACTATTCTACGACCGAAAACATTAAACAAAAAAGAATAAACTTTAGTGGTTATATTTGATTCGTTGAAGCAAGTATAGTAGGTAAAGATTGCCTTATAAATTAGGTCCCATTGTCACATTTCTATTGTCATATCATTCATATTTTCCAATGGCCAAATTATTCCTATGCCTCGTTCTTCCACTCGTCATTGTCACATATTTTCCCCTTCGCCGAAGCCGTAAAACTTAACCCAACGAAGCTCAAAACCGAAAAACTAAGTCACTTTAAGTTCTACTGGCACGATATCTACAGCGGTCCAAACCCTACTGCTGTTGGTATTGTCCAACCTCCAAAGATAAACAATACTGCATCACCTACGGGTTTTGGTCAGATTAGCATGATCGATGACATGTTGACCGAAAAGCCCGAAAGAAATTCCAAGTTATTGGGACGAGCACAAGGGTTTTATGGCCAAGCGTCCCAACAGGAGCCTGGATTGTTGATGGCTATGAATTTTGTGTTTTTGACAGGGAAGTATAACGGGAGCACGATTTCGATATTGGGCAGGAATGCGGTGTTTCATAAGGTGAGGGAGATGCCGGTTATCGGAGGAAGTGGGCTATTTCGATTTGCTAGAGGTTATGTTCAAGCTAGTACACATAGTTTTGATATGAAAACAGGAGATGCATGTGTTGAGTATAATGTTTATGTCATGCATTATTGATCATCTTCTTGTTATTAGTCATTGCAGTTTTTGATGGTTTTGTATTTGTAATCTTTTTGGAGTTGATTAGTAATAAAATTATAATTTCTTGTTTATGTTGTTCTATTATACCGTATATTTTAATGCATAGCACTTTATAACAACCATGCTTGCGGTCAAAAGTTTGTTTAATTTCAATTTTACTGCACAAAAGAACATGGACACATCTTATTTTACTCCATAGTTTTGTCTTAACTTTTAAAAGATATACGGAGTAACTTAACATTATAATGCACTCTTACTAACTACAGAGTATTTTATAATATAAACACATAGTAACAATCTTTTAGTTACAAAATGAAAATTTAAAACCGATCAGCATAATCATCTGACTTTTTCTTATATAAAGAGTAGATAGTTTTATCTTAAACTTTTAAGAGATTTATATAAATATTCATGCTTAACTTACAAACATTTTAATACACTCTTACTAAATATCAGTATAATATAAATATAAACACATATTAACAATATTTCAGTTACAAAATGATATTGTAAACCCGGTCAACATAATTAATTCAAAGATAATTATAATTACAAAATAATTTATGTGCACAAAATTATGCGTTATAATCTTTTTTAGTATAGAAATGAAAATTTGAGGTTGATATATAGATTCATTTGGTGACGATGCATGTAAAGATTGTCAATGTGATGTGAAAAATATATTTGGCATCTCAACTCTAATAACACAAATGTATCATTACGATTATTATCTTTTCCGTCATCTCAGTATAACAAACAACTACTGATACATTATGGCTCTTATCATGTATCACCACTAACTACCGTTGGCTTTCATCTCTAATATTGCTTCCTATCGCGAGCATCTTGCTAGTTTTATGCTAAGTTTTATTACCGGGGATCTATTGGTAGTTTGGTATCACTACTTAGCTAGTAAGCTTTCATACAACAGCCCCTTTAAAGGCCCATTGGCGTTTTTATTTTAACCTCGCTAGTCGCTAATATATTTTTTAATTTTCTTTGGTAGAAAGGAATTTTGTCTTTCTTTTAGTTTTTCATAAATGTCATTTAAAGTTTAAGAGTATGTTTGGTATGTATGTTTTGGTTATGGGGAATGACAATGAAAATGATATACATTGATTGTATTGTATGAGTTTGAGCTTTTTTTTATTGATATCTTAATATTAGAAAGAGCTAATAATGCAAATACACCTTTTGCTCAAGGTGTTAACATTTTCTAGGAAAAAAGTTGGGGTATTTTCAAAATAAACTTTGAGACTTGCGCTTTTTCCTCCAATCTAAGTGTCAAGTGTCCCACGTGACTTCGAACCCAATCATTGAAATTACCTTTTCGTGCACATGATTTATAATCGACTTATATCCAATGACTTTTAAGATTGGCGATTTTTTTTGATATTTTCGAGGAAAAGTCAAACTTTGGAAAGTATTATTTTATTCCTTTACCTTTCCGTCTTTAATGACTTAAGCGAATTTATTTGAGCGGTTTTTAAAAATTGTACTTTTGTGCGTTATCCTTTTTTACACTTGTAAAACTTTTTATTAAGCGTTTTTTTTTAGCTTTTTCATAACATATCTTTCGTAACCTTTATTCAATGAATTAGAATAACACATACATTACAAAATACTCCTACAAGTCAAGAACTTTCCGTCTTCTCGAAATCCTTCAAAAAAATGTTTCGTATTCGGGTATGTATTTCTATATTCATATATATAAATTGTTCGTATCTTTGTTTTTTCCGTATTTTATTTGAAATTAATCATGTTTAATAGTAGTTTTGCAACAACAATTTAGTTTATTTAAGTTAGCAAAAGATTTTTGATTGTGTTGGGGTTTTTAATTTATCTGGTGTCTGGAGATGTGATGCTTTGTTGTTGTACCTTTTGCAATAAAAGCATTAAGAATGAAGCAATATATGGTATTTATTACAAAATTGTACAATATGCTTGGATGATTGAATGCAGCTTTGTTACTCCCCTTATATGTAATTAAGTAGAATATGTTTTTTATTTTATTTTCTTTTATTTATTTATTTATTTATTTATTTTATTTTTTCATTTGTAGGAATATGAGGAAAAAATCATCATCGATAAACCAAACTACTTTTCTTTAATAAAATCCAAGTTGGATAAAAAACGAAGGAAGTTGTTTCGGTAAATGGTTGGACCTTTCTTATTTTGACCAGGAAGCACATATGATAGATTATACTTTACAAAAACAATGTTATCCGAATAAAAATCATTATGATATGCCGATTGTATATTATATTGAAGACTGTTCCCTACATTTCGGTCGTCCAGAGTTTTCGCTTATCACTGGTTTTCATTTTGGAAAAGTAAGTTTTGAAAAATATGGATCTAGACACCTCAATTTTAGGTCAAGGGTTTTCCCAAAACGTTCAGTTCAAAATTACAAACTTAGATATTCTTGGCCTAATTAGGATGAAGAGGCATTTGGTATTATATGACGACGAAGATGCACTACGTCTTTGTCTTGTTGTAGCTTTGGAGGTTATCTTCATGGGCGATTATTGGTTCAGAAGTTGATGATTCTCTCATGCGATTGTTGGTAGATGATTGGGATGCTTTCCATGGGAGCTATTTGGAGGCATTTGTGATGAAGAATTTTGGATAATTCCACAGGATTTCCTTCAAGGTATTAACAAAGACCACAAGTTTGAACCTACATACACTGGGATTCGTTTGGGCTTTCAAGGTTAATATTTTATATATCAATATACACTGGAGTCATTTTATGTATCAATATTTTATGTTATTATTTTTATGGAATTGCAAAATCTATATAGATATGGATAAGGGCAATGGATAGCGTTGGTGTGTGTAGTAGGTAGCATAGAACCAATCAA
>OU343217.1:273814989-273924367 GCA_910596185.1 Chrysanthemum makinoi
AGACCTGATTGAAACTTGGTGGAAGGGCCATTTAAAAAAAGATGGCAACATTTAAGACAGAGAGAGAACGAGACGGCTTACGTAAGTAATTTATCTCTTAACATGCGTCATTATATTAAGTTACTTCTCATTTATTATTTTTTTCCTAACTTACTTTTTTTTTTTTTTTTTTTTTTTTTTTGAAATTACACAGAATGAGATGAGGGCCCTTCAAGAGCAAGTCAGAGCAGGTGTCATCAGTACATGAGCAGCATAGAAATATGCAGAGTTATAGTTCCGAGTGACAACCGCCGAACATGCGGCGGGGGCAGAGGTTACTTGGTGGTGGCTCAACCTCTCGCAGGTTCACACGTGGGCATGTTGCTCAAGATTACGTTACTAGGGAGCATATGACAGAGGCGATGAGGGAAACCAAGGCTGCGCAAGAACGAGCTCGTCAGGCTGAGGAAGATGCTCACGCGGCTAGGGAACAGGTTGCCGCGGCCCAAGCGGCAGTTGGGACATTCGGATCTTACCTTCAGCAGTTTTTCACCCACTAAAACTCACAAGGTAACCCATTTTCAGTTCCCTTTCCCCTGGTACCCATTCCTGGCCCTTTTCCCCCTCCCGGCCCTTATGGTTTCCAACGATCGATTAGCAGCAGAAGGAAGCTCGAGACGTAATCGATCGTGTATGTCGATCGACATACATTACTGCGTCCAACCTAACTTCAATAAATTTATGAAGGTTATAAAGTCCAATGAATCAGATAACCCAACTCCTTTGGATTGTTCTTGATATTCTATAAATCAATTCTTTTGTTTGCTTATATTTTGGATTATATTAGATACACTATTTCAATTTAGGGTTTTCAGTACTATAAGTTGTATTTCATTTATTTTTCCGGAATTTGCAATAGTATTATTTTTACGTTTAAGAGTCTTATACAACTGGTCCAACAATTGCGCTATTGCAAGACATGTTTGACGAGTGTACATTTCGTATATGAGAATCTTGTGTGTGGATGAATATGCAAGAGAAGGGTAACAAGTGACATCTCAAATTATCTTATAAAATTTGCTAGACCCACCACATAAAAGTATCCACAAAAAACAATCCACTCGCTGAGGTGTCAGCGGATAATTGGTTTTTTGTAGGATCCACATCTCACAACAACCAATCAACCACTGACACCTCAGCGAGTGGATTGTTTTTGTGGATACTTTTATGTGGATGTATCATTGCTCTTATCTTATATACTAAAAATGGGGTATAAATAGTGCAAAGCACCTGTTGCATTAAAAAAAAAAAAGCCAAAGTATGCAAAGACTTAAAATTTAAGGAATAGCTTGAAACTATTCTCTAAGGTTTAACTGTCTTTGCAAACTTGGTCCTTCGGGGACTAACGATGTAATAGAATTGAACTATTAAGGACCGATACATATATACATTTATAAAAAATATAACGGGTCCATAGTACTCTCGCAGCAACGCGCAAGATCACCTGCTCGTTTTTTTTCTAAGCTCCAAGTTACCCTACAATGCAAGACATGTTTGCTGAACCTTTTTCCATGCGGTGTACTGAATGTGTGCTGTAGCTTTGTTTGTTTAAAGGTGTTTGATGAGGTAATTTTGCGCCATAGTTAACTGGTACAAAATTACACATATATAAAAGCCAATACCAAAAACAATTCATGAGATTTTTGAGTAATTGATTTCTCAAAAAGTCCTACATGTAGCTTATTTTTAGAACACGTATATAAATGCCAATACCAAAAACAATTCATGAGATTTTTGAGTAATTGATTTCTCAAAAAGTCCTACATGTAGCTTATTTTTAGAAGATAATTTTTTCAAAAAATAAATGATTAAGTTTCTACCCACAAATCATTATTATTAACTAGATGAGTACCCGCTATAAATTTTTTATAGCGGCAAATATGTATAGTTCTAATATTGTGGTTAAGTATTTCTTGTAATGTTTATGCATAAAATTTAATTGAAAAATGTTGTAACATACGATAATTAGATGAAGCATTATCTTATTCATCTTTTTCACCAAATTTTTTTATCATGTTTGACAAATTGTGGATAGTTGAAATGTTTTTGTTATTTATCGTTTAATATGTAAAGTGTTGGATTGTGGGAGTTTAAAACACACGTAAACGCTAAAAGTGTATGAGCCTATGGGGGCACACACGATAAACACGAAGAGTACGTGTCGAACATATATAACAACTTGAATATAATACCCGATATGTATATATGAACTTGACCCGGATTATGTACGACCCATGGACAGATTTATTGATGGACTTGGGTCAGTTTGTTGGAGCAGCCTTGGGCCATGGAATCCAACTGATCGGGCAAGATGAGGTGCATGGGTTTGGTTGGGCTATGGCTTGTCGATCAAGCAAAGGCACCAAACAAAGGGTCAGTTTTTGTTTTTGCTATAAAAAAAAAGGCACCCCACCTCAATCTATGGTGACACGCGATATATACTATATCCCTAAAACAGATTACAAGTTCTTGGTTTCATAAATACCCAATCGGATCCTTCAAGAATCGATTAGGGTTTTGCTAAACTCTAAAACCTTGCATCGTTTGAATCCAAGTGGTTTTATTGTTTGAATTGTTTTCAGTTTTCTTGTTCCAATGATTCCTAGTTGAATAGTTTGGCAGCAAGAATGTATGTTTTCTGTCGTGATACTTCTCGGATAGCATAGGGTGGTTGTTGGACACTTGTTGTCCGATATCGGACATTAAAGAAAACTGCTCATCGGGCAGTTTGGTTATCGGGCAGAAAAGAAGAGACTTGGTCTTGGGGTTTTCTTGTTCGTGTTATTCAAGTGGTTTATCGAACGTGTTCGTTTTACGTGTTGTGTGTGATACTCGTAGAGGTATCGACTTTAGATACTTTGTGTTTCTTTCGGTTTCTTTTGTTCGTTCACTTGCGTACAATATTCGCCAAAGGTTAGTTTTTAATTTACCTTTTATTATTAATTGTTTATTAAATACGTGTTAACCTAATTGCTTAACTAGATCCAAATCCGTTGCGTACTCGTATGCGTTACTTGGCTAACGTAGTTCTAAAATCCCAACAGTGACATCACGAGCCATCTCGTTTTTGCGATTATGGGTTTCACGTTTCTTTTAATAAATATGTTTAAAAGGTTGCATGAAATATAATTTAGTTATTCGTTTTATTTTTGTTTTGACAACTATACGTAATACTTGTCAATTATTAATAAAAAATAACAAGACACGCACAAATTAAAACTAAATTGTTAATTAGAATTAATTGTTAATTAAAACTAAATGTTAATTAGAATTAATTAATTGTTAATTAAAATTAATTAATTGTTAATTAGAATTATATTGATAATTAAAATTACATATTGTTTATTAAATACATAAAATAGCGTAATTACTTGTTAATTCAGATTGCCATGCTTTTTTATGTTTTTCCGGCCACAAGACCCACTCAATTGCTTTTTGTGATGTATGGGGTGATTTAGGTTTCGTACCTAGTGACGGTCTTATGGTTATCCTTTTGGGGAAGACTCGCGAGAGAACTCGGAATAATATATGTGTTTAAATTGATGTTTATGTTTATATGTTTGTGATTCCTTATGTGCATAAATGTTACTTGTTTTTTACACCTAATTGTATGCAATATGGAGTAATACATATCGTAATCATAACATCAATATTGGTTTTTATTTACACGCCTAAATATCATGCTCATTGTGACCTGCTATTTGTTTTGTGGAAAATCGTTTTTGTTAAATAAAGTGACCTAAACTATTGAAACAAGTTTTTCATGAATTTAAAAACCAGACGCTATGGACACTTGGGATGTACGACTCACCCACTAGAACAAACTATAAAGGGGGTTTAAAGAGGTGCGCGCAATCACACCGAAAGGATGTCTAGGTTATTGCTTCAGCGTTTACCTGGTCCTCTACCTCCCTGTGAGTTCGATTAGATCTACCGTGAACCATGATGATCACTACAGTGTCATGACTAAAAGTTTTTAAAATAAGTGTTACAAAGTTGTTTTGCATGCTTCTTTGTACACGACTTTTACCACATTTATGCGCATACCTATTTGTTAATTTTAAGTTTATGCCATCCAACTATGAACACGTGCATTTGGATTGACTTCTCTTGTCAGACCTCAGGGCCTTTTCAATCCATGGTGATTATTTCGCTTAGGTCAGACCTTTGGTTATTTTTACACGTTCATACTTGGTCGACTTATTTCAAGTTGGCTTGGTCAGACCTTGAACCTGAGGCATAAGATGAGAACTAAACATGCTCATCACATTATTACTTGTCTACTAATGTCTTGATCAGTCTCATAAATCTAAGAGTTGCATTATGCAATTAACGCTCGTCGCTTACCTCTTGTCCTATTTTTTTATGCCTTGGTCAGACCTTTGGTAATTAAGTGGGAGTACAAGATGGATCTTAGTCTTAATTAGTAATTAATTGGGTAGTTAATTCTTTTAAGAATGTAATTATAGAAAATACTATAATTGAACTTTCTATGTTCTGATTAATTGTGTTGTTGCAACATAATTCGTAAACAAAGTTGTTTTTTTTCTTTAAAAGACCAACTTAGTCTCTTTTCCTGGTAAGAAGAGTGAGACTTATTCCTATCTTTTCTCCTTAGTCGACAAACTAAGATAGGATTACAAAATTGATAAACTCATTCGTGATCTTTCATTACCCTTTTGTGGTCTAGAAATAATTGAAAGATAGAATATTTTGTGTAACTAGAAAACATTTTGTTTATAGCTACCAAAATAAATGTATGAGTTCAAACAGCAAAGAGTAAAGAAATTACTAGAATATTCGCTAGGTAATTTTCTTGTACTCTTATTATTCCTAAAGTGCTAAATACCCTTGGGGCTATGTAGACGATAAAGGAGGAATTGCATGCTAAAGATTCAAGTTAATTGAATGAAAGAATGGCTCGTCCATTATCTACATAAGTAGGACTTCATATACTCTATTCAATACCTAAGTACATTGCTACTCGTAGGCATTTGAAGAGAATGGGAAAGTATAAAATTGCTATATGATTTCTACTGGAAATGTAACACTTACAATGTTGACAAATCCAGTGGGAGCAATTATTTTATTACTGAAATAACATTCTTGTAATGTTTTCAATTTCAGTGGGAGCCACGGGATTTATTTCCTTGTTAGTCACCCATATCATTTAAAACTTGCTTTGAAATAATTCATTACTTTCCGAATATGAACGACCATTGCTTAAAGTAAAATTGCATTTTATTTTATAAGATAACACGTTGCCTTCCTGCTGTCGCTCTCTGAAGCGTTATCTATAGAATAATAATCCACAATTCCTTATTACAGGTTATGGTTCTAAAACTACTTATGATATCCATGACATTATCATATTGTTTGAACAATAAATCACGTGTTGTTTGTTTTCATAATATGATGTTGTGCCTTACACAAGTGGGAGAAATCTCAAAGTGTGTGCAAGGAACAACAATATTATTGGTATCTCTTGACCGCAAGGTAAGAAAACTAATAATTCTACTAGGATTTAAACACATTAGATGTTTAATGCCCTACTACATGTAAATAAACACGAAGTGTGTGAACCTATGTGGGCACACACGATAAACACGAAGAGTCGGTTTTGAATATAATACCCGATATGTACCCGAACATATATAACTACTTGAATATAATACTCGATATGTATATATGAACTTGACCCGGATTATGTACGACCCATGGATAGATTTATTGATGGAATTGGGTCAGTTTGTTGGAGCAGCCTTGGGCCTTGGAATCCAACTGATCGGGCAAGATGAGGTGCATAGGTTTGGTTGGGCTATGGCTTGTCGATCAAGCAAAGGCACCAAACAAAGGGTCGGTTTTTGTTTTTTCTATAAAAAAACGCACCCCACCTCAATCTCTGGTGACACACGATATATATACTATATCCCTAAAACAGATTACAAGTTCCTGGTTTCATAAATACCCAATCGGGTCCTTCAAGAATCGATTAGGGTTTTGCTAAACTCTAAAACCTTGCATCGTTTGAATCCAAGTGGTTTTATTGTTTGAATTGTTTTCAGTGTTCTTGTTCCAATGATTCCTGGTTGAATAGTTTGGCAGCAAGAATGTATGTTTTTTGTCGTGATACTTCTCGGATAGCATAGGGTGGTTTTCGGACACTTGTTGTCCGATATCGGACATTAAAGAAAACCGCTCATCGAGCAGTTTGGTTATCGGGCAGAAAAGAAGAGACTTGGTCTTGGGGTTTTCTTGTTCGTGTTATTCAAGTGGTTTATCAAAGGGTTGATTGGTTTATACGTTCTCGACTAGCTCATATCGAACGTGCTCATTTTACGTGTTGTGTGTGATACTCGTAGAGGTATCTACTTTAGATACTTTGTGTTTCTTTTGGTTTCTTTTGTTCGTACACTTGCGTACAATATTCGCCAAAGGTTAGTTTTCAATTTACCTTTTATTATTGTAATTAATTGTTTATTAAATACGTGTTAACCTAATTGCTTAACTAGATCCAAATCCGCTGCGCACTCGTATGCGTTACTTGGCTAACGTAGTTTTAAAATCCCAACATAAAGCATATGTGAAATATAATTAAATGTGAAATATATGAACATTAGATTCTTTTTCTTTTTTCTGGCATAATATGCATAGGATAGTTTCTTGCATATCTCACAAAATCATTCCATGTTGGTCAGTATTCAGTTTTGTGCAGAAGAAGAAAGAGTTGTTGAGGAAAGTCACACGATTTATTGCAAACAAATTGAGTATTAGATTTTTGGCAAAACAAAAACGAGATAACTTTCAAGAACAACCGAAGCAACAAAGATGTGATTTTAAATGATGTAAAGCTTCACTCGTTAAATTAGATTCTAGTAGATGTAGCAAAAACTTTTGTAATAGGATAAAGTGGTATTCTCTAACCCCTCGTAACGCCGTATCTAATCATTGTAACGCTTGATGCTAGCTTTTTTACACAATTGCCGTTTCAAAAAAAAAAAAAAAGACCGTCATAGCGGGCATTGCTTGAGAGGGAAGATTCCAATTGATTTTATTCATTTGGCCTGCATGAATAAATGCAGTGCTGGCATATGCAATCGACCTTTTAGATGCGCAACTCTTTTCAACTCTCACACCATTTAGAAGGTGTGAATATTTACCTGTTACCGTGACATCAGAAGATCCTACATTGGCGGCTGAGGCAAAATCTAAAGACAACAACATTATAATATGATAACCTAGTAGAGGAGTCGAGGCTAATTGAAGTTTTATGTTATTAATAGACAACATAAGCAGGGTATGATATTGAAGTTAGTATTATGTGGATTTGGTCAAATTGTATATATGGCTCATGGCCGATAGGGACGACTTTAGATTGAATAAATGCTCAAAAGGAACGTCTAAAATACATACAAAGCATATATCAAAGACGAAAACATATAATACACGAAATTTACATTATAAAATACTTAGGAGGGGTTCTTGTCTTCAAAGCTTGTATCACATAATGAGCTTTGGTACAACCTGCAAAATAATCAATACCCTTTAGCATTATATAATTCAAGATTTTGAAGCATTCTCAATTGCTTTGAGTTAAAGAGCGCTCGCAGACCCATATTTTTATGAAAACTTGCAGCTACTAACAAATATTTACAATCAATCAAGGTTTTAAATGGCCTAGTGGTAAGGACATTGTTTTCAGACAATGGTTAGCCTATTAATTGTGTTAAGATCAGATCATAGATAAATTTATTATAGTACTTTATGTTTTAAGACAATGGTCATGTAATAGTTAAAGTATGGGTCGAATTAGAAGTCTGCATATGGGTCAAAACAGGTTAACCCAAAGCCCATATGTTGGCAGTTACATTAGGTAGTTATTTTGGCAGTTAATCCCCAAGAGTCACAATGGTTGGGTTATAAATTAACTGTCATCTTGTGTCGTTTATAAACCTATAAATATGTTTTCTAAATCAGAAAACATATAACAACTTTTTCTAGAATCTTAATGCAATTTCTGTTCTGAGTTTATCTTTTGTACCCATTACCATTTCATTCAATTTACACCATTTACAAAGCTTTAACCAGAAACATGAAGCATCTTTTGAAACCCAAACTAATTGGCCACAAACCTGTGTACAATTGGTATCAGAGCTATGGCTCTCATCCATTGGAAAGGCCAACTTCTGGATTCCAATCTGGGAGATATCTTTTAAGAGAGACTCCCAAAAGATTGAATCTGTGGAACACCAAAAGAAAGAAAACCATCATCTCACCAAAAGGAAAGGAGATCTTGGCACAAACTGTATTGGAGAATGAAGCATTCAACACTGCAAAGAAATCAGATGACTTGATGAAACTAAAGAAGAAGGTTATGAAGACAAAGAGGGACAAAAAGGTCCAAATGTCACATCCACAAAGAAAATGGACATGCCTTTTGGGCATGTAAAGATAGAAAAAACTTGCAGTACCTTATAACTGCAGCAGAGATGGAAACCACAAGTAAAGTCATTGCAAAAGAAGCAAAAGTACTTTAAAAGGTCTATTTGACAGATTATATGGTGATAGGTAAAACTCTAAAACATGGAATGAAATCTGGTATGCAAGTAACATTTACAAATTCCATATGTGTCCTAGTAGAGCATTATTCAATGAAATTGATTACAAATTTAAGATGATAGGAAAGGAGGAAAATGAAAAGAAATTCATTTTCTCCTATGCGATAGGTGATGTTACAGTTGTTACAGATGATGGAGAAGTGGTGATTAGAAATGTTCAATATACCCCTGAGGTCTCATTTAACATGCTTAGTCTAGAATTGCTTAAAACTCAAGGGTACAGGGTAGAAATCAGTGATGACATGTGTAGTATCTACTATATGCATCATGATGAAGAAATCAGAAAACAGTCACCAATCTTAGAAAAGGGAGAAGATTAGGTTGCACTAAAGGAAATTGTGAATGAACACAATCAATATTTGGAAGATCAATTCAAGCAAATGGATCCTACAGATGAATGCTCTTTGATAAAGGGCTTGGAAGACTTAGATTGGAACAAGGATGATACCCAGGATTACATTGATGAGGAGTACATTAGTTACAATGGAACTCTCTATGCACTAAAAGTCAATTCTTTCTCAAGGTATCTCTCCTTCATGAATTTATTGAAAAAGGATGATTTGTTATACAAGAACTGGGAAGTCTTCAGTAAAAGGTTCATAGATTTAGTAAAGTGGTTTTATCTTGTACATCTAAACTATGATGCACTAGATACCATACCACCAGTTGTTAGGGATGTGGAGTTGAACTTGTTATGTCTGCACAAAGTTGTTGAAAGTTTGGGTGGTTACTTCTCAGTCACAATAGGTGACAAATGGGGGGTGATAGCACAGTTGCAAGGATTGGACACCAATGATGCTGATACAGCTAGAATCTGTTACAGAAATTTTATTGATCTCATAGTGATATACCATGAAACTGCACAAGTTCCTTGGGGTGAAATGCAGAAAGAAGTGGGTGAAACCAGCAGAAGAAAAGAGGCCAAGGACCCACCATGCCAGAAGGAAAGCATAGTGAAGGATGGAGCACTAGAAGATGGATCAAATAGGTTTGGTGTGAGATTAGACAGTGATGATGAAGATGGACAAGAAAGCAGCCAAGACAGCAATTACTTTGAAGTCATTGCTTGAAGAAAAAAGCAACAAGAATCAACTCAGAAGGCAGATTTGATCTTAATCAATTAAGGGGGAGAATGTTAGCCTATTAATTGTGTTAAGATCAGATCATAAATAGATTTATTATAGTACTTTATGTTTTAAGACAATGGTCATGTAATAGTTAAAGTATGGGTCGAATTAGAAGTCTGCATATGGGTCAAAACAGGTTAACCCAAAGCCCATATGTTGGCAGTTACATTAGGTAGTTATTTTGGCAGTTAATCCCCAAGAGTCACAATGGTTGGGTGATAAATTAACTGTCATCTTGTGTCGTTTAGAAACCTATAAATATATTTTCTAAATCAGAAAACATATAACAACTTTTACTAGAATCTTAATGCAATTTCTGTTCTTAGTTTATCTTTTGTACCCATTACTGTTTCATTCAATTTACACCATTTACAAAGCTTTAACCAGAGACATGAAGCATCTTTTGAAACCGAAACTAATTGGCCACAAACCTGTGTACATCACAGAATGAGCTTTGTACAACCTGCAAAATAATCAATACCCTTTAGCATTATATAATTCAAGATTTTGAAGCATTCTCAATTGCTTTGAGTTAAAGAGCGCTCGCAGACCCATATTTTTATGAAAACTTGCTGCTACTAACAAATATTTACAATCAATCAAGGTTTTAAATGGCCTAGTGGTAAGGACATTGTTTTCCTCACAAGAGGTCAAGTGTTCAAACCACACTAGGTGTGCACATTTGGAGGTGGTTAGGGAAGGGTCAGAAACAGTCCCGGGATTAAGCTGGTGAGGCCACGTACATCTTAGTAAAAAAGGCTTGCCCTCCATGGGTAACTTGAACAACAGGGAAAACTGCATATGTTTACCCGTTTTTAATCAAGGTTTCAAATAACAATCACGAAATCAAGATAATATAAGCTAGCACCCTGGAATAAACAATTTACTTATTCAAAACTTGTTATCTCACACACAAATAATCACACAAGCAGACTGGATAAACAATCCCAGACAGTCAAATTGCATATAGATATATCAAGACGGAATAATCAGATTAACTGTAATAACAAGCAATTCGAAACACCCACTCAATCTTGTATCCTCATCTAACAAAGAATCTGTGACTAATTTTAAAACAGTTTATAAATTCTTGAACATAGTATTAAGTTATTAGTAGTCCAACAAGGACTTATAATATATAATACGGCATAACAAGTGCAGTATTAGATGTGTAACCAGAGATTTTTTCATCCACCTACTAACTCTTTACGCCAATTAGAATGATTAACTAGTCTAGGACTGAAAGCCCAAAGCAACAAGCGGTTCAAAATATGATTAACAATTATGCAGCTAAAACCAGTTGAAAAGTTACCCAAAGTCCACTCTCGATAGCTCACGATTCACAAAAAAGACACGTACATTTCAATAGTAGTTCACTTTTTATTGTAAACAGCCATACCTATGAAACAGAGTAAAACACTCTGTTTCGACAATCTAATATCGCATTACATCTTAATTATGTGGTATATGCTTTTACTAGACAATCAAATAACTAAGTCAATGTACATCTATTCAATAATCAAACTTAAAATTCTAATTATAACAAAACGCATTTCATCTTATTTGCAAAGTACAAATGTACATATTCAACCCGAGGCTACATTGTTTTTATCGATTACAAGTACAAAAATTGTAATCTTCTTGTAACATCAACTATTACCGTTTCTTCCTTTTTTCTGAAAAATAAATTTATTCGCACCCTATATACCACCTACTATCTCACATGAGTTTTAGGCAAGACACACGAGACCTGAACTCACAACCTCTTGCTTATTGGTCTCCTCACATACCGCTAGGCCTCGACATACTAAAGGGGTACGCACGTGCATACCCTTTAAGCACCAACAACAATGTAAAGTCTTTTTGTTTATTTTTCAATTTTTTGATAGTTTAACACTAAGTGGATACTCTTACAACTCTCACGATCCGCCACTATCACATATATCTAATACTGAGAATAATTGAACCCACGATTTATATACCAGTAAGGGGGTGTTTGTTTCCGCTTATACAGTCCGCTTATGACTTATTTGGTGGTTGAGCTTATGTTTCAAAATCTCACTTTTTGTGGCCTATTTTGAAACTTTTCAGCTTATATAATATATAAGCTTATTATGCCATAATAAGCTTTTATAAGCCGAAAATTTTCAAAATAAGTCACAAAAAGTGAGCTTATAAAACCTAAGCCCAAAACCAAATAAGCCATAAGACCGCTATATAAGGTGAAACAAACACCTCCTAACTATTACCCTACCTAACTATGCATCATCCAAACCACAAAATTTTATCATCAATCAAATCAAACTCTACAAAGAAACACAATCTACATATAACTACCTCAAATCGACCGCGAAAAGCCATCATGTACACAAGCTTTACTCCTACACTCAGGCACATCTAGAAACATATCAACAGGCAACTTCTTAGACAAAACACCAACATGAAACTGAACCATATCACCTCCAACATCAAGATCCATCCCAATAACACTTAACCAAACAAAAAGCTCCTTAGCTTGAATCCCAACAACATTTGACACAGACCTGTTGGGATTTTAGAACAAGTTAACCAGTAACCTCTACGAGTACGCAGCGGATATTGGATCTAGTTAATGCAATTATGTTAAGCACGTATTTAATAAACAAATAATTAATACAATATTAATTAATTAAAAGGGATTAAGAAAAGCTAACCTTGCTTGGCAATTGATCTCTAGTAACGGAACAAGAAACCCAAACGAAACCTTAAGTATCTAAAATAGACACCTCGAAGAGTATCACACACAAACACTTAAACCAAGTACGTTCGATAATAAGCTAGTCGAGAACGTATAAACCAATCAACCCCTTGATAACTTGAATATCACACGAACAAGAAAAACCCAAAGACCAAGTCTCCTTTTTCTGCCCAATAAGTAATCTGCCCGAGAAGCAGATTTATATGTTACCCGATATCGGACAAGACAGTCTGATATGTATCCCTTTATTGTCCGAGATCGTCAAGACCAGAAACTCAGAAAAATCTTGCTGCCATTCATAGTTCAACTTGGAACTGGAAGCATGGACCCTAAACGAAACTCTAAACACCTTGGATCATGAAGATGATGCAAGCTTAGAACTAATTCAAGACAAGTTGAAACTCTAATTCGAATATCTAGAGAAATCCAATTAGACCATGATCTGTTGTAATAGATCGATTAATATTTAGGGTATAGGGATAGTTTTTTAGTCAATTCATGCATGAGATATCATGCATAATGCATGTGAGTGAATCGTACAATCCATATGCTGAAGTGGGAATAGATTTTCTTATATAGCAAAATCAAACATCCCTTTGCTTAGGTCTTTTCTTGGTCAACAATTCACAAGCCCAAGCAAAAACTTCCTTGCATTATCCGATCAGATGTAGCCCAAGGCAGTCCACATTCAACCCATTTACATGGCTTAAAACAGCCCATGGGTTAAGTAATAAGATCGGGTCACATGCATGCATCTACGGGTAATATATTCAAGTATCTAATACGTTCAACACGTACTCTCGTGTTTAACGTGTGTGCCCCCATCGGCTCACACACTTCTAGTCGTTTTGTCGTGTTTATAACTCCCACAAACCAACAGCTCCCACTTGGGAGTTGGTGTGTCGAATGGCACACAAAACTAACGACGGAAACGCCTAGCAAACGCTCTCACTCGCTTTTTAACTAAAAGTGTCTGAGAGAATAGTTTCGTAAAAGTTTCTCAGTAGCATGGTCATTCAATGTCTTGCCCTAATCATCCTTTGTTATAGATACCGTTAAACCATGGATTATGAATCTTAAATCATTCCATATAGTTTAACCATTTAGAATCTCGTTATAGAATTTAATTAGATATACCAAATGTAATCAAGTATCATCTTGCATTACCCTTTGGGTTCGGCCGAACAATTATCTTATTAAATCTGGAGAGGCGCCATGGTATCTTTCTGCACATATCAAGTGGAGTAACAAATCCTTTATTGACTACAAGTGTTGTGGATGCTGCTTCACATCACTCCAAAATATAGCTTTTATAACTACCTTATTCAGATAGCGTTTTGCTTATACTTACAAAAAATGATATCCACACATAACAGAACTTGCTTGTATCTCAAGTCTAAGGATGAAGATAACAAACCATTTTCAATATTTTACTTATGACAAGGATCCAAAAGTAAATGTTTGAAAGTTGGGGAATCCAATATGCATCTCTAGTGAATACATATGAGTTTGGCGGGAACAATCCGAATTCTCGTTAGAATTATAACCAACACCCACATTTGCCTTATCATAACAATATTCCCATATTAATAACTGACAATGGACATATTTAGAATAATAAAATTATTCAAGGATTAAACATGCAAATATAGGATAACAATTATTATATGAATGAATAACAAATACCAAGTATCTTTATTCATAATAAAGTAAAAATTGTCTATCAATCCCAATTATCCAAATACTAAAACAGATATGCATGAAACTCATTTAGTAAGTTGAACCCTAATGTTTCCAACATTCTCAACCTTTCTTTAAAAGAAAAACTAAATAGTTATCTGAGTAAACTTTCCGAATACTTATTTCAAATATCACATATAGTGAGTAATTTGAAATATAAGATGAGTGTCTTATCTCATATGCTCATACTATTGCAAGATTATAGTATGGAGATGTTGTCTTACCTCGCATGAGGTAGTAAAAGTCAACAACATACTGACAGTCATCTTTACAGTTTCTAAAAGTGTAAAGTATTCTCATTCATTAATGTGTAATGCAACAATGCTCTATGTTGAGCATAACTAGTTAGCAGATTTATCATAAAAGATGAAATCCTAATACAACTAGTATTAATAATCCTCTAGCATCATTTGTACTTATACAACATTATGCTTTAAAATTCGTAAACATTTATAAAAGCAATAATCTAAACACACTCAATTAGATATTGTTGTTGTCAGCTCATTTTGATCTTGTACAAAAGCAACAACTAGTCTTATACACAATATAATATATACATGATAAACCCTTAGTTAAAACAACACAAGGTTTCCATCCATGTAAATTATTCCAAGTGAAATATACCATTTTAAGACTTGCTCAAATGATATATTGCATTTGTGTCAGACTTAATTTTCCGCATTTGTTTATTCAAGATAAACATTTATTCCAAAGCTGTTTGTTTTATTCCCAGAATTTCAAGTGAAGTTTCATTCCAAGCTTAAGGATAACTATCTAGCTTAAACAGAATGATATCTACAACATGTAAATTTTAAGGAAAAACACAATGCTCTCACTCAATGTCAGATGTACTCAAGAGTTATCTTAATTCAATTAGAATCATATTGTAATTAAATTCAAGATCTCAGCTCTTAGATGCATGATCCAATCCAAAACATGGATTGCTCAAATTTTGTATACTTCATAAACATAATATAGATTCATAACCCTTTTGATTACACACCGTCCTCGCAAAAGGTATTCATAAAGAAAGAGTTATAAAATCTTAATTGTCATATTCTTCATACAAATCACATGTATGACAATTAAATATCTTTGTATAATTAATGCATGTATTATATAAGAAAATTTAATCACAATCAATTGCTTAAGTATGATTAAAAAACTTCTTATTAAATGCCAAACATTAATACGTATACAATTTTGTCCTTGTGAGTCATTCTTCAAAAGAAACTCATTCCAACCTCATAGGTTAACTGTTAGGCGAAATAACAATCAATCACAAAACTTGATTTGCCTTTTAAGGACTGCATCATATCATTCATAGTTCTAAAACATTTATCAGATTCAATGATAATATATTTAAGTAGTTAGCTGATTTACTATAATCTTCTAACTTTTATCCCTCAGCATTGATATAAAATATCATTCAAGTGATGAGCATCCTTTCGGATTTATGAATGAGAGTAATCATTATACTTCGATCGACATTTTCATGTTTTAACCTTAGTATGACATTAATAAGTGCATTTTTAGAAGGTTAAGTATTTTGTTCTCAAATAACTTTGAGATTTGTATATACTCCCACTTACTTTTGTAAGTAGAGACAATTCTCTAAATACTAAGTATTTAAGCAACAATAAATTGTCTTTTATGGAGAATCACAAAATACATTTTAAGTTCTCATCTCAAGATTTGTTAATAAAATGCTTCATAAGATTTTAACAAATTCAGAACTTAAATCAAGACATAATGGAATTCCTTCCAACAACTCAAATTAGGGTTTATAGAAAAACTCTAATTTAGTATCACTCTTTAACCAAAAGTTCTAGCAACAGTTTTGTGTTTCGTCAAGCTAGGAAGAACACCAAAACTACAATCTTCAAGCTAAGAAGTGTAGAAAACTCAAAAATCCAAAAGGATTTAGGATTCAATTGGTTTGAGTGGAAAAACCTCAAATCCCTAATGAATTAGGGTTTTTAGTTATAGATCGTCTTGAATACCTTCTAGGTTTGAACTATATTGAGTGTATCCATGACACACGCAATTTCTAACCTTGATATGTTTTGGAGGTAGAGCAATTAAAGCTATCAGAAACCAAACAATATGAATAAGGTTTGATCCAACACATTAGACATACCATAATGAAGTGGTATCCTATGAGTTATTAGAATTGTGAAACTATATCAGAATTCTATAGATTACTTAATTCTCTTAGGACCAAATACTTGTCAATTGGGTCGAGCCAAATTGGATATAAAGTATTTACGAACCAAGTGCATGCAATAATGTATATTCATTGAACAATACAAGAAACTTATGTTCACGTGTTCACAAGAAGACAGAACTGTTCAAGGATTATATGTTCATGTGTTAACAAGAAAACATAACATTTCAATAATATATTATGAGTCTTTGAATAATTCAAAGCCTCATGTTTATGTGTTAACGAGAAGACATAACACATTTAATATATATATATATATATACTTTATGTTATAAATCATTGATTAATACAAGGACTTTATAATTATGTCTTAACATGTAAGCATAATTATACTAACAAAAGTAATCATGAACGCAAACTATTGAGTTCTATAGTAGTTTCAAGTTAATTTTATACTTCAGAATTATGATCATTATCATATAACCATAATTATGTTGACTAAAACATGTAGTCAAATGTTGAAGTATCTATACACAATATCATGACATTTGAATGTAGTAGGGCAACAAACATCTAGCGTGTTCACGTCCTAGTAGAATCATTATTAGAATGTAGTAGGGCAATAAACATCTCACGTGTTTAAGTCCTAGTAGAATTCTTATTTTCATGTAGTAGGGCATTAAACATCTAACGTGTTTAAGTCCTAGTAGAATTATTAGTTTCCTTTACCTTGCGGTCAAGAGATACCAATAATATTGTTGTTCCTTGCACACACTTTGAGATTTCTCCCACTTGTGAAAGGTACAATATCATATTATGAAAACAAACAACACGTGATTGATTGTTCAAACAATATGATAATGTCATAGATATCATAAGTAGTTTTAGAACCATAACCTGTAATAAGGAATTTGTGGATTATTATTCTATAGATAACGCTTCAGGAAGCGCAGCAGAAGGCAACGAGTTATCTGATAAAATAAAATGCAATTTTCCTTTAAGCAATGGTTGTTCATATTCGAAAAGTAATGGATTATTTCAAAGCTAGTTTGAAATGATATGGGTGACTAATAGGAAATAAATCCCGTAGCTCCCACTGAAATTGACAACATTACATGAATGATATTTCAGTTATAAAATGCAACTGCTCCCATTGGATTTGTCAACATTGTAAGTGTTACATTTCCAGTAGAAAACATATAGCAGTTTTATATACTTTCCTATTCTCTTCAATTGCCTACGAGTAGCATGTACTTAGGTATTGAGCAGAGTATATGAAGTTCTACTTATGTAGACAATGGACTAACCATTCTATTATTCAATTAACTTGAATCTTTAGCATGCAATTCCTCCTTTATCGTCTACAAAGCCCCAAGGGTATTTAGTACTTTAGGAATAAAAAGAGTCCAAGAAGATTACCTAGCAAATATGCTAGTAATTCCTTTACTCTTTGCGGTTTAAACTCATACATCGTGACAAGTGCAGGATGTTATTTATTTTGGTAGCTCTAAACACAATGTTTCCAGTTACACAAAATATTCTATCTTTCAATTAACTCTAGACCATGAAAAGGTAATGAAAGATCATAAACGAGTTTATCAATTTTGGAATCCTATCTTAGTTAGTCAACTAAGGAGAAAAGATAGGAATAAGTCTCACTCTTCTTACTAGGAAAAGAGACTAAGTTTGTCTTTCGAAGAAAAACAACTTTGTTTACGAATTATGTTGCAATAACACAATTAATCAGAACATAAAAAGTTCAAATCTAGTATTTTTGATAATTACATTCTTAAAAGAATTAACTACCCAATTAATTATTAATAAGACTAAGATCCATCTTGCAACCCCACTTAATTACCATAGGTCTGACCAGTGTGTAAAAAAATAGGACAAGAGGTAAGCGACGAGCGTTAATTGCAAAATCCAACTCTTAGATTTATGAGACTGTTTAAGGCATTAGTATCAAGTAATAATGTCAAAAGCATGTTTAGTTCTCATCTTATGCCTCGGGTCCGAGGTCTGACCAGGTTAACTCGATATAAGTCGACCAAGTATGAACGTGTAAAAATAACCCGAGGTCTGACCAGTGAGAAATAATTACCATGGGTTGGAAAGGCCCTTAGGTCTGACCAGAGAAGTCAATCCAAGTGCACGTGTCCATAGTTGGGTGGCATAGACTTAATATTTACAAATAGGTATGCACACATAAATGTGGTAAAAGTCGTGTACAAAGAAGCATGCAAAACAACTTTATAACACTAATTTTAAAAACTTTTGGTAATGACACTGTAGTGATCATCATGGTTCACGGTAGCTCCAATCGAACGCACAGGGAGGCAGAGGACCAGGTAAGCGCAAAGCATAACCTTAGACATCCTTTCAGTGAGACTGTGCTCACTTCTTTAAACCCCCTTTCTAGTTTGTTCTAGTGGGTGAGCCGTACATCCCAAGTGTCCATAGCGTCTAGTTTTTAAATTCTTGAAAACGTGTTTCATATCTTAGGTCACTTTATTTTACAAAAACAATTTTCCACGAATCAAATAGCAGGTCCCAATGAGCATGATATTAAGGCGTGTAAATAAAGACCAATATTAATGTTATGGTTACGATATGTATTATTCCATATTGCATACAATTAGGTGTCAAAGCAAGTAACAATAATGCACATAATGGAATCACAAACATATAAACATAAACATCAATATATAACCACATATTGTTCCGAATTCTTCATGAGTCTTCCCCAAAAGGAGAACCATAAGACCGTCACTAGGATGTAATACCTAGATCGCCCCATACATTACTTAGAAAAGCAATTGAGTGGGTCTTGTGGCCGGAAAAACACATAAAACATGGCAATCTCAATTAACAAGTAATTCCGCAATATTATGTATTTTAAACCAATATGTAATTCTAATTATCATAATAATTCTAATTAACAATTAATGAATACAAATTAACTTTTAATTCTAATTAGCAAGTAATTTTAATTTAACATGTAAATTCTAATTAACAATTTAATTTCAATTAACAAGGTAATTTAATTAACATGTAAATTAAATTCTAATTAACAAATTAATTCTAATTATCAATATAATTTTAATTTGTGTGTGACTAGTTATTATTTATTAAAATTGACAAGTATTGCATGTAGTTGTCAAAATTAAAATAAAACAAAATAACTAAACTAGGTTTCATGCAGCCCTTTTAAAACATGTTTATTAATTCGGAAACGTGTAACCCATAATCGCAAAAACGAGTTGGCTCGTGATGCCACTGTTGGGATTTTAGAACAAGTTAACCAGTAACCTCTACGAGTACGCAGCGGATATTGGATCTAGTTAATGCAATTATGTTAAGCACGTATTTAATAAACAAATAATTAATACAATATTAATTAATTAAAAGGGATTAAGAAAAGCTAACCTTGCTTGGCAATTGATCTCTAGTAACGGAACAAGAAACCCAAACGAAACCTTAAGTATCTAAAATAGACACCTCGAAGAGTATCACACACAAACACTTAAACCAAGTACGTTCGATAATAAGCTAGTCGAGAACGTATAAACCAATCAACCCCTTGATAACTTGAATATCACACGAACAAGAAAAACCCAAAGACCAAGTCTTCTTTTTCTGCCCAATAAGTAATCTGCCCGAGAAGCAGATTTATATGTTACCCGATATCGGACAAGACAGTCTGATATGTATCCCTTTATTGTCCGAGATCGTCAAGACCAGAAACTCAGAAAAATCTTGCTGCCATTCATAGTTCAACTTGGAACTGGAAGCATGGACCCTAAACGAAACTCTAAACACCTTGGATCATGAAGATGATGCAAGCTTAGAACTAATTCAAGACAAGTTGAATCTCTAATTCGAATATCTAGAGAAATCCAATTAGACCATGATCTGTTGTAATAGATCGATTAATATTTAGGGTATAGGGATAGTTTTTTAGTCAATGCATGCATGAGATATCATGCATAATGCATGTGAGTGAATCGTACAATCCATATGCTGAAGTGGGAATAGATTTTCTTATATAGCAAAATCAAACATCCCTTTGCTTAGGTCTTTTCTTGGTCAACAATTCACAAGCCCAAGCAAAAACTTCCTTGCATTATCCGATCAGATGTAGCCCAAGGCAGTCCACATTCAACCCATTTACATGGCTTAAAACAGCCCATGGGTTAAGTAATAAGATCGGTCACATGCATGCATCTACGGGTAATATATTCAAGTATCTAATACGTTCGACACGTACTCTCGTGTTTAACGTGTGTGCCCCCATCGGCTCACACACTTCTAGTCGTTTTGTCGTGTTTATAACTCCCACAAACCAACAAGACCCATATGTCAACTTCCCTTTAATGGTCTTGTCATAGTACACAGTTTGATCATCAAATTTTACGTAGCATGGCTTGGTTAGCATGACTGTGAATGACCCATCTGTTGGTGAGAGTGTGTAGGATTGTACTGCGTCTGGTAAGATGCCTATTGGGAGGCCGTATTCTGGGAGGATGTCATGGATGTCGTTTGTTGCAAAGGTTGTAAAGAGGTTGAGTGTGATTAAAGTGATGATGATCATAAGGGGTTGTGTGATGGATGCTATTGCCATGGATGAAGAGCACAAGAAGTTAAAATCAACTAGGAGTCTAGGAGTTTGAGATGATGTTTATGATGGTTTGTTGATCGGTGGTTGGGATTGTTAAAATATCTTTTAGAAAAGTTTGTGCTTCCGGCATATATATCTTTTATATAATAAAGGAATTAATCATTTTGGAGTGATTTTGTCAATTCATTCTTATTGAAAAAACAATTGGGCCAATAGGAGAGTTCGATTTCATCACGTAAGCAAAATAGTGTGATGTGATTGGTTAATAAAAGTCAAAATTAAATTAATTTTGGTCAAACTTTAATAAATTTGGTGGAGAAATTGATTGATAAAAAGAACACATAAAAATATAGGTGTCAAATTTGTGAACACAAAAACCTAAAAAAAGAGGAGGTAATTAATAAAACTTTAGTGGTTTAATTTTTAAAAATTATATAGAGTTAAGTGTAATATTATAAGCCTCCATATTTATTAATAACTTTGGATTATAAACAAATACCCCCTTATACTTTATACCCTTTATACTTTATATTTAAAAAAATAAAATGTATGTGTTGTTCTAAAATAACAACATATAAATTTGCATAAAATTATAAGCATCAATTTTTTTTTACTATATACGTTCAATAAGGACTCATTTATTTCATTTATAAAAGTTTAACTTAAGAGGACATGAGTTTACATTTTTAATACGGCCAAATTACTGAAAATGGGAATATAATTATCAAATAGTAAGCACGGGTTACTTTAATATAAAAATAAATATACGTGATTGTGCTTATAACAATGACTCATGTAATTCTTATTTGTTTATATAAGAATATCTAGAAAAACATTTTTAAAAAACTTGAAGGAGTATATTTTAACTTTATCAAGACTCATTATGTGCTATTAAACTTTCATCATGTGTACAACATAATATCAATAGTGAAATTTAAATAATAACATCAACATCTTTGTCAGCTAACTAAAATTAAATCTTGAGTTACCTAACAGAAAGTTTTACAAATATTTTACCAAATTCTAATGGATATTAATGCATAATGAAAAACTCGTGCATAAGTATTAGTTGTAGTTATATCACAATTTTCATGAGCAAATTCTTATATGTGTATAGACTGAACTAAAATGTTAAAATAAATTTGATTTATGTGTAAACTTCGTACGTGCACGAAACTTATAACTATATAATTATATGCAATTATCTTTATAGACATAATATTCATTATTAATACAGAATAATTTTTTATTGTCAAAACCCCGTACGTGTACGGGTATTATAACTAGTTTTAGGGGAAATGATTTACACATTTTAAAAATTGATTGGGATATTTTATTTTTGTATTAAATATTTGTATAATATTAATATTTGATTTTAAAAGTTTGTACATTAGAGTGTGTAAATAAATTTTCTATGTGTAAATCATTAGCCATAATTTAATGTCAAACATTTTTTATCTATTTTTATTTATTTATTTATTTTTTATAGTATGAATTGATTAATTTATGGATTTAAATACGAGTAATACATAAATTTCACAAAAATAAATTCACACAATAATTGTGTCTTGATAATGTAGTACGGAGTATTATTTATCTTCTTTTTGATTTTTTTTTTTTTTTTTTTTTTTTCATTCACAAATTAATATACACATCATTGTGTGAATATTCTATTGTAAAACTTGAGTGGATGTATCATCCTTTTTAAATATTAAATTAAAAGTTTATCCTTGAAATGAAATAATCGTGATGATTTACTTTTTTTTTACGATGAGATATTTATCGACAATTTTTTATAGTTTCAAAAAATGTGTTGTTTCTTTAGAGGCTCAACTTGATGATTTAAGATCATTTGAGGATAAAAGATTATTTATATACTAAAGGATCAATCTCCACCATCCATTTTTATTTGATTTAATGGATGAGATTAATCCCAACATTTAAAAAAACCCACTTTCATCATCTTTTTTTAAATATTAATAACTTTCAAACCGTTAATCGTTAAGCGGAAAAAAAAATATCATTGCGACGAACATTTAATTATCTTTCTATAGATAGGCACTTTGATATACTTTCGATAAAAAAAAAATTTCGTATTTTTCGCGTATTTTTTTTAAGGTTTTTTCGTTTTTTTACGTTACTGAAATTTGCAATAAAAAATCATATATGATAAAACACTAATTTGAATATCACATGTGATATTAGTGTTATATCATATATGATATGTAATATCACATGTGATATCAGCGTAATATCACATGTGATATCACATATCATATATGATTTTTTTCATGTAAATTTCAAGTGACGTAAAAAAAGACGAAAAAACGTGAAAAAAATGAAATTTTTTTCTTTTTTCAAAAGTATATCAAAGTGCCCGTCTATAGAAAGATAATTAAATGTTTTTCGCGACGGTGTAAATATTTTCACTTAACGATTAACGGTTTAAGAGATATTTAAATTATAAAAAATATGTGAAATAATAAAATGCTTTTAATCTCATCAATTGATTTCTTTTTAGATAGATGGTGGAGATGAGTCCCTTGGTATGTAAGAAAAGTTTTGTATGTAAAATAACTCTCCTCCAACTTGATTTGCTCGTTTGAATATAGAATTGTAACAAAACTTTGAATCTGAATCAAATAGTGTTGTTGTATTTATACTACATATAAAATGAAAAATGGTCAAATATTAAAAGTTGAAAGTTGAAAATTGAAAATGTTCAAATTGAGAGAAATGTATAGTATAATTAATACTTTTATTAAAAAACTCAAGTATTTAAAAGTACAATGATTTATTCATATTGTACAACCAATTAAAAGCATATCTATCAAATTAAATACAATCAATTAAAACACTATTTATTAAATAGTACAATAAAATTTTCACAATATACAATTTAAACAAGCTACAACAAGATCTAAAATATAAAATTATTAAACATATTAATTAATGTTATTTTTAAAACACCTTAAAATGAAAAGTACATGTTATTATACACATTAATAAAATACACAAAACTTCATACAATCTAACAAGCTGATAGTACATATTGTTTTGAAAATCGGACCGGATCAACTGGATCAACCGGGAACCGGTGTCGCCACCGGTTCGGCTAACCAATAAAAGGCATCTGATACAAACTTGTGAATCAACCCTTATCGAAATCTATTTTTCCGGTTAATCGTCACAGGATACCCGCCGCCACAGCGTGCGGGTACCCTGGTATATACTATATGTAAAGAAAAAACTAAAAAGTGAAAAGTTGAAACTAAAAAAAAAATTGTTAAAAAAATATATTTCAAAAGAAAACTATTGATACACATCGAAAACCGGGTTGACCCGGGACGCTTCAAGTCCGGCGGGTTGACCCGGTTTAAATCAACCCATTTTTTGACATGAACGGTTCAACCGGTTGAACCACCTGGGTCGAACCGGGTTTCAAAACATTACGTTTAATCCCCAAATCTTCAAACTTTTATTATTTTTCGTTTATAACCCATAAACTTTTTTATCACTCAATGATCTGTCGATATAAAATCTCGTTGTTATGTATAGGTACTCGTCTAGTTTTCTAAATGTTTCAATGATTAGAGTATCAAAACTAGTTTGTGAATATATCATTAAAGGATAGTGAGATCGTATTTTAATCAAGTCTAGGCAAGAAATTTAGACCTATTAATGCGTCTAAATTATAAAAAAATAAAAAAATTTAATTGTTAAAAAAACCCACTTCCTCAAACTTATTCCTCAAATTTATATAAAATAATAAATTACTAATCGATTTCTTAAAAAGACACAATATATAAAATTACGCACGAGTATTATAACTAGTTAAATGTATATAGAAAATGTCTCTTTTTTCAAAATTTTGGTAGTTAGTTGGTCATTTTAAGAATTTTTTTGAGTTTTAAATTCTTATATAGATTCACGAAAAGAAAATGTCCGGGAAGAAGTACATTTGGTGACTAATATAGTACTAACATGAAATGTGGTGTGTTTGGTTCGGTGGGTTTGGGTTTAGGTTTATATGTTCGAAAGAACGAGTTTAATACCCATGACATTAGGCATAATCCGGATCCACCTAAAAAACTTGTTGCCTTTTAAGTAAAAAGGGCAACATGAAAGTTTGGAATTGGTTAAAAAAAAAACAAATTTGGTAACTTATGTTTTGGTGATTTTCACCTTCCAGTTTCATAGTAACATGAAAGAGAAAAATCACGTAATCTCATGACTAAAGAAATATGAGGACATGATTTATATATATTACATATGCTTTACGATGCATGTCCTTAACTAAATAGAATTCATCTATCGGCATTTGTTTTACTACGATTGAAATTATAACTGTCAGTGAATGACTAGAAGAATTGAAGTTATTATATAAAAACCATGTTTTTATTACTGAATCGTACATTGTATCGGTTTTTCAAGTCCGGATTTTCTCGAATACATTGGTCCGAATCCCGACCAACCAGCTCCTGATTTAACTGATCAATCCGATGGGGTTTTCGAAACACCAATAAATACCCTTTTGTGTTCGAGTTAATAAAGTGTTTGTAAACACTCCCTATATGGGGTGTTTGAGTCCTACTACCCAAACACCCCATATAGGGGTGTTTAGGTTTTATCTCTCCCACATCAAATCAATTCGTCCTTGTGGTCATAACAAATTTCGTCCTATGTGGTGATAAAATAAGAAGTGCTGCACTATTGTTGTTTGTGTGGACCATTATCCATTTAACACATTAACCATTTTATTTTAATAAATAATGGGTAGACTTTGTCTTTTGTCTAATGGTGTCTGGTACGTGTTCCCGCAGCTAAGTTTTTTGTAAAATTTATAAATATTTTTTTTATATAAATTTATAAGTATTTTTTTTTCAAATATAAATTTATAAATATTTTTTCATTTTTTTAATATAAATGTGATAAATATTCTATTTAAAATTTTATAAAATTTTTTATAAAAAAGGTTTATAAAAATATTATAAAAAAAGTTTATAAAAAGTTTACAAAAAAAATTTATAAAAAGTTTATAAGAAATTTATAATTTTTTTTAAAAAAAGGTTTATAAAAAAATTATAAAAAAAGTTTATAAAAAGTTTATAAGAAAAAAAAGTTTATAAAAAGTTTATAAAAAAAGTTTATAAAAAGTTTATAAAAAAAGTTTATAAAAAATTTATAAGAAATTTATAAAAAAGGTTTATAAAAAATTTATAAAAAAAGTTTATAAAAAAATTTATAAAAAAGGTTTATAAAAAACTTATTAAAAAAGTTTATAAAAAGTTTATAAAAATAAGTTTATAAAAAATTTGTAAGAAATTTATAAAAGTTTATAAAAGTTTATAAAAAATTTATATTGTAAATGACAAAACATGTATAGACGATTGCTGATTTATAGTAAACGACTCGTCATCTTTTGTTACAGATTTCTCCTCGCCCGGCTTCTTCCTCATCTTATGTTACAGAATCGATGACATTCAACAGTGGAGGGACATTCATTGTGTCAACAACACACCCGCTCGTGTTGAGAGTCCAGATTATGTGCCTTCTTCTCCATCTTACGTGCCTCCCTCTCCAAATTTATATCTCCATCTGCAGATGAGGAGAATTTTATACACGGTCCTCCGGTTCTTCCTTATCTTTTGTTACATTTCGCCTCAAGGCTGACGAGTACGAGCTTAGAGATTGCCGGATTGAGGAGACGATTTCAGAGTTAGAGTTTCGTGTGGGACATGATGGCTGCATCATTGGAGCGACTACTTCTACGCGTGATTGATCTTAGTTTCTAGTTATATTGTGATTTTGTGAACCATGTATCAACTATTAATCTATAACAAGATTGGTTATTTATGTATTCCAAGCTTCTAATTTTGTGAACCATGATATTAATGATTTATGTTGTGAATAATTATACAAATTCTTTTGGTCGATGCAACAAGAAAAATCCTTTCTTGTGTCAGTTGTCGACGCGATTTATAATTGAAAGAACATCCCACAAGCCCAAAACTTGTGGTCTAAAGTATTATGCATGTCCTTTGTCAAAGGTAAATAATTAAACGTTTGCTTATTTATGTAAATATATCAATAACTTGTTTGTTTAGAATACATTTCTTATAATTGTTTCATCATGTAAATACCTGGGACGAAGACTATGGATGTCGATACTTCATGTGGAAGGAAATATTTCAACAAAGTACTTTTTGGTCAAGCTCTTCTTCAATGCAAGGCTCAAGCGAAACTAAAGATAAAACGATTAACATGCTATTGGCTCAAAACAATTTGTTGAAGGCAAGAATAAAGACGTTGGAGGCATCACTGGAATTGTCAAGAAATCCAGTTGATCACGCATGTCAGTCGAGTGGAATACTCTATGAGCTTATAGATGACATTAATAATCTTCATGTGGAGTAGATTTCGTTGTAATATTAATAATATTTGTTGTTGTACTTGTTTAATGTTTTAATGTCTAATGTTTTATTGTTATTGTTTAATTAAATGGAAACAATACACAAATAAATACTCTACATATAAAAACACTACACAAATACATACACTATACATATAAAAACACTACACAAATTAAATATACCACACAAATAAATACACTATACATATAAAAACACTACACAAATTAAATATACTACACAATTAAATTAAAAAAGAAAAGTACTTTATACCTGTACGGACGGGCCCCATGGCCTATGGGGTGCCTGCCAAACAATATATGAGGTGCCTGCGTATCTCCACCCTTATAGTATGGTTAAAAACTTGTTAAAAAGGTAAAAACACACCTAAAGGGTGAAAAAAAGGATCGAGTGTAAGGTAAGGTATCATTGTAATCAAGGTTGTCAAAATCGCGATCCTGATCGTAGGATCGCACGATCTTACGATCTTACATATAAAAACGAAAGCAGATCTTAGTAGGATCTTAATTTGATCGTGATCGCCCAGGATCGTAGATCACGTAGGATCGTAAGATCGAAACGATCCCGATCCTACTACAAGACCATGTTTTTATCTCAAGTGGAGCAAGATTGGTGTAGGATCGTAGGATCGACACAGATCGAGGATCAAGCATTTACGATCCATCCTACTAAAAACTCATGTTTTTAATGTTCTACGCTACAAGATTCTTGAACATATAACTTTTTATTTTATCATCCATTTAGATTCGTTTATAATATAAAATATTATATAGAATTATATAAAAGTACAAAACTACAACCCTTAGACAAAAATATATACATTTTCATAGGATCTTACGATCCCGATCCGATCCTACGATTACGATCTTGTGAAGCCGAAAACGATCCTAGGTAGGATCCCGATCCTGACAACCTTGATTGTAATCTTTAAATGAAAATTGTATGTTATGATGGTTGGGCTTGTGTGCAATGTGGGTGACTAAATGGGCCATTAAATCTTTGTATCTTCTTTCATCTCAAAATGGCATAAAACTAGGGTGAGCGAAAAAAGCGAAAAAATCGAATAAACCGAAAATCGAAACCGAACCAAACCGAAAATAACCGAACCGAATTTGCTAAAACCGAATTACTAATTCGGTTCTCGGTTTGGGTATGGGTTTGAACCGAAAACCGAACCGAAAACCGAATTCATATAAATATATATATATTTTTATATATTTATATATTTTTAAGTATATTTATATATAAATAAATACTATTAAAAGGTTATCATAATATAATAAAATACTTTTTATGTTTGAAATATATTTTTTTGCTAAATATTTATCTAATTATTATTATTATTTTTTTAAATAGTGAAATTCGGGTTATTCGGGTCAACCCGAAAACCGAACCGAATTAGAATTCAACCGAACCGAACCGAAAACCGAATTTGAATTTGGTTCGGTTCAGTTCTCGGATTGACCTAAAAAAATATTTTAACCGAATTAACCGAACCGAACTAACCGAACAACCCGATGACCGAACCGATCAACACCCCTACATAAAACTGATAGCATTTTAGGAAGACTTATTTGAAAATTTGATCTTCTTCTATGCTATTTCTTTTGTGCACAAACAAAAAAGTGTAGGCAATAAACTTGGTGCACAACTTTATTTATAAGTCTAGTTTGACTTTATAGATCCAACTTTGATCTTAAATATTTTTGTTTATATTAATACTTGATGAAAATTATATCAATGAAAAATACATTTAAAACCCAATTCATTTACATAATTTCCATCAAATATTGTATAATAAAAATAAAAATATTTGAGATCAAAGTTTGATTCATCAAGTTAAACATGACTTAAATTTGAGACGGAAGGCGTATTAAAAAATCTCGGCAATTAATTTTTTAGTAAACGATATAAATACTCAGTGTAATATTTAACTCACCCCTTGTTTCAAACTTAACAAAAATTTTATTTGCAACATTAAGATCTTTTCTCTAACATAACTTTGAAACATATTACGGTGTCTTTTGCGTGCAACATCGTATAAATTGACTTTTGCGTTTTGCACTACATGGATTTCTACAGAATTATCGTATAGATTATAGTCCCATGTAACACGAGTTCTTTTGGGCACTTGAAAAGGAAACATGTATAAAAGAGTATTGTGTGTCGTTGAAATTTGAAAAAGATATGTTGAAAGTTCAAAGATCGCAAGTTAGTGGATTAGTGGAATAATGTGACTATAGTCTATTACCATCTAGAAGATATGGTTAATGGTACGATCATGCTATAAGAGCATTTACATAGGTAACGGCTTAACGCCGTTTTTGGCTTTAATAACGCCGTTAGTGGCGTTAATTCATTGGAGGCTGCACGTTATTGCTGCGTTAATCCCTGCACGTTAGTGGCATAACGGGCGTTATTTGATTTTTTTTTTTTTTTTACTTTTCTTTTTTCATTTATGCCCCTAAATGAGGGGTTGTTTTTGTAAATTGTTGGAGTGTTAAAGTTTAACTTGGTAATATTATTGATGTTATTGTTATGGGTGTTTTTTTGGGATGTTAAGGTGAAATGTTAAAGTTGGTGTGACGCTGACGTGGACGGTGTTATGAAATAACTTGGGTTACCATTGAACATGCTCTAACAATATAGTAATTGTTGTTCATTATTCTAAGATATTTTAAAATAATCGTTTTACTTTAATCAATCAAAATAGATATGTATAGATAGTATTTGAATGATTAAAAAGTGTAGTGTTTCTAACCTTTTTAACGTATTTTAGTTTGGTGACAATAATTTTGATATGGAAGGCGTAGTAAAAAGGTGGAGGTGTATGAAAAATGATTAAGAGATCTAAATGTGTGATTAATTTCATGCTTAAATAGATGTGTAAGTTGTTTATTGGTTTGTGAAAAAGTAGGTCTCTTTGCTATCACTAATAGGATGTTAACACACATGATTAGGCATACATTTCAGTATACCAGTTAAGCATGTCAATCAAAGCTCGGAATGTATATCGTAAAACAAAAGTGAATTGTTTAATTTATGTTCTCATGTCTATCTACCGCTAGTTGCTACTGATCGTTAGAACATTACTAAATATTTTTATAGAAAAGTATAATTACATTTCTGCTCGTTGCTACTGCTTAATACTATTGCTCATTGTTACTGTTATTTTTATCAAATTCACCTGTAAGAAAATCGATTTCTTTTTTCTTCTTTTTTATCAAACACTTGTAGTAAAAGAGTTGATTTTCTTTCTCTTCTTTCTTTATCAAACACACCTGCGAGAGAGCCAATTTTCTCTCTTCTTTTAAGTATGGACCACGATTTTTGGACACATTGAATATAATAAAAGAGAAATGATACATGGACTTAAATTTAGGCTTAAATTTAGACTTAAAACCACTTGGCATCATCCTGATGGGTTGTAAAATAAGTGAGTCACTGTCTGCAATCATCAAAATGATGACATTTGGTTTTAGGTTTAAGTTTAGGCCTAAGTTTAAGTCCATGTATCATTTCTCTTAATAAAAATCAGGTGCTTCTAATATGAAAACATAATGATATAAGTCGTGACGGTGGACTTGTGATAGTCTTTTTCCAAACGTATTGTTGACGTTGAGAACAAACATATATAGTGGAGTAGACCAGAAAACGTGGCTCTTGGGCTATGATGGTTTTTTCTTTTCTAAAGATCTTCTTTATATTTGATTTACATTAAACCAGGATTTGATGCTTTTTGACTAAACACTTTATTGTAATTTATTCTTCTTTTATTTGTTTATTACTTTTTATAGAAGATACATATACACCATCTAGAAACTCCTACATTTTGGGCCATGTAGTTGTTTCTGATACATACTAATCAGGTTAAAAGACGTATAAGAATATCTATTCAGGTTATTTAAAAAAGTCAAGTTTTTTTTAAGTTTGATGTAATTGGTATATATAGTCATGAGGTGAGATTTATGACAAATCACTAATATCTTAAAAAAAAACCACAAGATCAATAATATTTTATTTTCTTTTCATTCAATGGTAGAGATGAAAGCAAAAAATAACAAAGGAATGACATAAATGTAATTACATAAAACTCATTTTTCATTTTTTAAAAAAAAAACAACATATCTTGCAAACGTTAAATCTTCATGCTACGAAAAATACACCATAAAAAGGATACTTTAGATACAACATCGTCCCAAGAAGGGATGGAGGTTAGAACTGATTTAATTAGAGTCATTCGATCACTTACAGAAAGAGTTTTAAGCTTCCATTTAGATAATCGAGAGGATACTTTAAATACAACATCGTCTCAAGAAGTCAGAGCAAATTGTTGGGTATGTTGGGTATTAGGGTGTTTATAATCAATGATTGTTTGGATAATTCTTGAATCGTTTAAAGTCCACTAGTCTAATACAATATTTCGACCTTATTTGATGTTTTGGGTTATACGAAATTCATATTGGGATACCACAAGAATACATTCTAATTCTAGGCACAAGAAAGAGAGAAAAACATGAAAATTTTGTTATATTTGTTGTTAATATGAATCTGTTCATATGAAAGAGTGAAAGACCATATTGTGTTTATATACACGCAAAGTAAAAAGTCACAACTTTTGCGAATAGTGACACCATTTGGAGAATGATCACACCTTTCTGTAAGGGGAGGTGATACTTACACCATCATTTTTGATTTTTTCATCACAATGCGACATCATTAATGTATAAATTACAATATAGAATATGCATAATTGTGGTGTTGTAATTATCAATTCCCTTTCTGTAATAACCATCATTCGTTGTGTTGTAATTTGTAAATCAAATTAATTTATACGAGTGTGCATTCGGCACCATTAACCCATATTATAGTTTAAGTTGAAATCTTTTTGGCCTTTCAGGTAAATCAGAATTACATAAACAATTGATAACAATAAAATCACCTACGAAAACATGACCTTCTAGGCTTCTGCCTTCTAGACAAAGCAAATGATTTTACACCCATACGTTAGCCTTTAGTCTTAGGCATATAGTTTTTCTGATCCTTAATTTCCAAATAATCAATTTTAAAATGTAAGTGCTACCACCATGTTAATAAACCAATTAGATTAAGAGTCATGATGGCTAGCTGTCTACGTGCGTCCTATTTTAAGACCACTTAAACAATAAACGTGCTTTCTTAGGTCATGATTTCATTGATTTGGTCCAAGCAACTACTCTAATTTCCAAAAAGCCCATAGGAAAGTAGTATTTCATATGTAAATAGATACTAGACGAGTACCCGCGCCTAGCGGCAGCGGTGTCAAGTTTCTGCAAAATTTCGACGACCCATAAGTTCTTTCAACAAAATGTATTTGTAGCGTTAAATAATCATTATCGAATAACTATAATTCTTATGCATGGTTGCATAGGAGCAGAAATAGAGTTTTCAAGAAAATTATGTGGAGTCGATCTAAGTGTGAGAGTATATTTTCTAATAGGATTGTTTTAAGTTATTAAGATTTTAGTAATAATAGATTCGAGCATTACAAAAAGCAACGGTATTATGTAGTTGGCAATATTATATTGTAGTTTAGAAGTATAGCCAACGTGTGTGACCGTCTTTTCTTGCTTTATCGGTAATTTAGGCAGTGACAACTATTTTTTTTTACATGTGTAGCGTTTATCATTTGGTGTATGTAGTATAGATTTGTTGTATAGAGTCTTGTTGTAGGAAAACACAAATTGTATCAACAACAGATCTTGAATCTTAATTCAAGATCAACTTCTTTTATTCAACCAAAACTATCCAGATCAATAAGCAACTGATCTTAATCAGAATAACCCAGAAACATCACATGAATCACAAACAATCAACATCACACTATCCTTCCCAATCGCTACTCAGGTGGAAGGCTATTGATTACTTATCAATAGTCTTTACAATACAAGAAACCTCACAATCACTCTTAAGCAATATTAGCAACAATCAGAAGTAGTTTTGGTTGAGAGAAAAATAACTGCGATCTTTTCTTTTGAGAGAGAATGAAGACTTATCAAACCCTAAACAGAATGAGACAATATATAGACTTTGACTCCAGCCTTGACTTCATCTTTCAAGACTTAGCACAAAGCTCCCTCCAACTATCAACCACTTTCAATATTCCACCAAACCTCAAAAGCACTTATAACTGAAAATACAAAGTGTACAACATTAGTCCCTAACATATATAACATTTCAGATTTGAGTTATATTTTAACATCCCCCCTTAACTCAAACCTGAAACATATCATAAAGACCAAGTTTAGAAACCAGTTTCTCATGTTGTTGCTTATCAAGCCCTTTGGTAAAAATATCAGCTATCTGATTAATAGACTGAACTTTTTCAGTTTTTATAACTCCAGCCAAAAATTTTTCTCTCACAAAATGTAGATCAATTTCCAAGTGTTTTGTTCTCTCATGAAAGACATGTGATTAGTCGCAATTTTAATTGCACCGACTATCACAAAAAGCCTTTACGTAAAATGTTCCCAGTTTAGATCTTTTAAAACTTTTAAGACCCAAACAATTCTCAAGTAGCAGAGGCCATTGCTCTATACTCACCTCTGACTAGACTTAGAAAGGGTGTTTTGTTTTTTACTTTTCCATGAAACCAGTGAACCATTAAGAAACAAACAAAATCCTGTAATCGATCTTCTAGTAACAACACACTTGGCCCAGTCTGCATCCACATAAGTCTCAAGATTTACAAAAGAGTTTTTGACAATATGAATTCCTCTTCCAGGAGACCCCTTTAAGTATCTTAAAACCTTAAGTGCAATTTTAAGATGAGACTTAAGTGGTTTATGCATAAACTGGCTCAAACAATGTACAAGATATGATATATCGTGCCTAGTATGTGTTAAGTAAATCAATTTTCCAATAAGTTTTTGATACTCAGTTATATTATCCAAAACAGGATCAATAGTAGTAGGTTCATTAGTAATAGAAACACTCTGTTCTAAAGGAAAAGCAGACGGTTTACAAGCCAGTAAACCAAACTCAGAAAGAAGATCTAAGCAATATTTTCTTTGAGTTAAACATAAACCCTTATCAGTTTCAATTACTTCAATACCCAAAAAATACTTAAGTTTTCCTAAATCCTTAATTTGAAATTTAGACTTAAGAAATTCTTTAAAACTTTCAATCTCAGCCAAGTTATTACCAGTAACAATAATGTCATCAACATACACAAGTAAAGCAACAATATTACCTGAATCATTCTTGACAAACAAGGAATAGTCACTCTTACTTTGTATGAATCCATTTTCAAGCAAAGCATCGGTTAACTTAGCATTCCACTGCCTGGGTGCTTGTTTCAGACCATACAAAGACTTTTTAAGTCTACAAACTTTTTTATCATTAACATCAAAAAAACCATCAGGCAAAGACATATAGACAGTTTCATGTAGATCACCATAAAGAAAGGCATTATTGATATCAAGCTGAAATATAGGCCAACTTTGTTGAACAGCTAAATTAATAAGACATCTAACAGTAACAATCTTCACAACTGGTGAGAAAGTTTCATCAAAGTCAACCCCTTCCTTTTGACTATAGCCCTTAGCTACAAGTCTAGCTTTATATCTATCTACCTCACCATTAGATTTATATTTAATCTTAAAAACCCACTTACAACCTATAGCCTTTCTCACTTCAGGTAACTTAACAATTTCAAAAGTGTCATTTCTATACAAAGCTTCTATCTCATTATTCATTGCATCTACCCAGGTCTGATACATACAAGCCTCCCAATAATTTTTAGGCTCAAAACTTTTATTCAATTCAATAACAAAGCATAAAGTATCTTTTTTTAGTTTAGCATAAGTCACAAATTTTTCAAGACCAAATTTAACTTTTGAATCAACAATATAGTCATTGTATTTATTTGGAAAATTTGAAGTTCTATCACCCTTCTTAACACAAGTTGACCATTATTATGTAAACCATCATCTGCGCTTGTTCAGAAAGAGACTATAATCACCCTCAGAAGCACTCACATTAGCTGGTGTTGCAGCCATCTCATCAACACTGGCAGCCTCATTGGAACCAGGAGAATGCCCCAAATCATCCTCTCTTTGGTCAATTGTTGGGCCATCCAAGTGTTGAGAGTTGCTGCCATCACCCAACTGATGATCATTTTGATTTATATTACCCATAGGGGTACCATTTAGCTTATTATCATCATTGGTGTGTCGAATCTTCACTAGTAATTTCATCAAAGAAATTAACATGGTTTAGATTCTGATCGGAGAGGGTCAGAGCAGCAGAAGAATTTTTAATCTTGAAAGGAAATACTTTTTCAAAAAACTTCACATCTCTAGAAAAGATAAACTGATTCCTTTCAAGACTATAAAGCTTGTAACCTTTTGAAAATTAGAATACCCAACCAAAACACATTTTTCTGCTCTACTACTAAACTTATCATGACTGGTAAGAACAGTAGCAAAACATAAGCAACCAAACATTCTTAAGTGTTTTAGATCAGGTTTTCTTTTAAAAACAAGATTAAAGGGAGACTTTCCATTTAGCACTGAGGAAGGCAATCTGTTAATCAAATAAGTAGCAGTTAGAATGCATTCAGACCACAAAAAAGAGGCAATCCCCCCTGAAACATAAGGGATCTAGCAACATTTAAAAGATGCCTATGTTTCCTCTCTACAACTCCATTTTGTTGAGGAGTATAAGCACAAGAAGTTTGATGCACAATACCATTACTTTCACAAAATTTGTTAAACTGATTATTAACAAACTCAGTACCATTATCACTTCTAAAAACTTTAACACTCTTTTCAAATTGTGTCTTAATTAGATTATAAAAGATTTGAATGCAATCAAACACTTCATGCTTATACTTAAGCAGATAAACCCAAACAGCCCTGGTGAAATCATCAACAATAGTTAGAAAAAATCTATATCCTTCTTTGCTTTTAACTCTATAAGGACCCCACAAATCAAGATGAACAATATCACCAAGACTTATGGTTTTATGGTCACTTAAAGGAAAAGGTTCTCTAGTTTGTTTAGCCTTTTGACAGACATCACAAGGCTCAGTTTCAGTTTCATTTTCAAAAAAGATTTCACCTTTTAAAACAGACAAGACCTGATCAGAAGGATGACCAAGCCTACCATGCCACAAATTTTTTGTCAAATTACAGGTAGGAATAGAATTCTTAAATTCTAGGTCAGTACCTTGATTTCCATCAAAGTAATACAATCCATCCTTTTGTTTACCAATCCCTAGAACACTCATCCCCCTTTATGAACAGACATAACACTGTAACTCATCAAAAGCAATAACAAACTTGCTGTCTCTAGCCACTTTATGAAAAGACATTAAACTAACACAATATTCTGGAACAACAAGCACATCATATAAAGTTAAATGTGTAGTTAGAATCATATTTCCAACCTTAGTAATTAAGGCCTCAGTTCCATTGGGATGAGTAACCTTAATTCCAAGTTTGGAAATATCAATCACATTAACTAAGCATTTATCAAGATATGTAAGATGTGATTAGCACAGAATCAACAATAAGTCCAAATGCAACAAGTGCGGTCTAAACTTACTGTTATTACAGAAAAATCTTTTAAAGTTTTGATTAAAGAACTTGCTATTGTTTAAAACAATACCTGCCATATTGGCATGTACTCCTTTTCCATTTCCATCAACAATTTTAGAGTTTTCTTTAATCAATGAAATCAGTTTAGAAATCAGGTCATCTGAAAAAGTAGAAGTGGAACTAGAGCCAAAGTAATTATTATTATTTATAAACCTCTTATTAAAGTTCTGAGCACCCTGACTATTATAACCAGTACTATTCCTTTTATTCTTTCCAAAATCAGCAGGGTACCCAATGAGTTTAAAGCATCTATCGCCAGTATGTCCATTAAAACCACAATGTTCACAAACAAACATAGGACCACCAGCAGTTCTCCTATTATCACTAGACCTAGTGGTATTATTTTGCCTAGAGTAACCACCAGAGGATGGGGGCCTCTGAGAGTTAACTCTATTGGGCACACTGGAGTTAAACACAGTTGACTGAGACTTGTTAGAAGTCCCACCAACTGAACCAAGAACCACAGATCTATGAGACTCCTCACTAGAGATAATGGAAAAAGCCCCTTTCACATCAGGTAGAGGATCTCTAGATAACACATTACTTCTTATTTGCATATAAGAATCATCCAAGCCCATTAAGAATTGCATAAGTTTCATTAACTGATTGTGTTTTTTAAAATCATCAGCAGCATGACAAGTGCACCTAGGCAACTGAACTAAAGCATCAAATTGTTTCCACAAAGTGCTCAGTTTATTAAAGTATTCAGCAATAGAACAACCATTTTGAGACAAAGAATTGATTTTATGGTGCAAATTAAAAGTAACTGAACCATCAACTCTATCAAAAGTTTCTTTTAATTCATTCCATACATCAGAAGCCCTTTTTGAAAAAATTTGACCCAAGAACAACTCTTCTGATATGGAATTCAAAATCCATCCCAATACAATAGCATTAACCCTGTCCCATTGTCTCCCTAAAACTTCATCAACATGTGATCTAGTGCAAGTACCATCTATAAATCCAGTTTTATTTCTGCCTTCAAGAGCCAATAGCATAGCACATGACCACACATTATAATTTTCAGTTCCTTTTAGTTTAATAGAAACAACATCAAGGTAGCGTAATCATTAGGATGCAAGTGAAGAGGATGACTAAGATCCAACTTACTAATTAAAGTAACTGGCTCATCATCAACCTCAAATTCATCATCAGATAACCATGAACGATATAATTGAACAAATATAGACAAACACACAAGAAAGATCAAGAAAGAAGTTCCAGCTTCCTTGCCACTCAAGGTGGTAGGTCAAGGGCAGATCACACAATATCAAGATCTACAACTAAAACAGATAAACCACACTCCAACAACAATCACAAACCTCCAACAATACTCAACTCCTACTCCCCGTCAATCTAAACAGGAAATAAAAAAGAGAAATATAAAGAGTGCGAGAGGTGTTACAGTGCACGCAAATCCAGAAAGCAGCGGAACAAGAACCCTGATTATAATTCTTGAAACAAGAATCACAGCCCACACGATCTCAATCAACCCAGAACCACCAAGAACAACCACCAATCGAAGCTAGAGATCAAAAAATACCCAAACCCTAATTTTCTCAAAAAATTAGGCGTTTTGTTAAATCTTTTAGAATCGATCAATTAGAGCCAAAAAACACTAATTAATCACAACCAATTAGGTTTAAACAAACTAATTTGAAAAACCCCCAAATTTTTGAAACCCTAATTTCCCGAAATCAATTTTAATCAGAGCAAGGCGAGTAACCTGCTCTCGATACCATGTAGGAAAACACAAATTGTATCAACAACAGATCTTGAATCTTAATTCAAGATCAACTTCTTTTATTCAACCAAAACTATCCGATCAATAAGCAACCGATCTTAATCGAATAACCCGTAAACATCACATGAATCACAAACAATCAACATCACACTATCCTTCCCACTGCTACTCAGGTGGAAGGCTATTGATTACTTATCAATAGTCTTTACAATACAAGAAACCTCACAATCACTCTTAAGCAATATTAGCAACAATCAGAAGTAGTTTTGGTTGAGAGAAAATAATCACGATCTTTTCTTTTGAGAGAGAATGAAGACTTATCAAACCCTAAACAGAATGAGACAATATATAGACTTTGACTCCAGCCTTGACTTCATCTTTCAAGACTTAGCACAAAGCTCCCTCCAACTATCAACCACTTTCAATATTCCACCAAACCTCAAAAGCACTTATAACTGAAAATACAAAGTGTACAACATTAGTCCCTAACATATATAACATTTCAGATTTGAGTTATATTTTAACACTTGTGACATATGATTTATACAATCTCTATTTTTTAGTAGTATCAAATAATTTTCCGGATTAATTTATAGACAATTAGGTTGTATTAAGTATTAACTATTAGACCGGCAGATTCACGACCAAGTTTTAGTCACCCCCTTTTCTGATTCCCCTTGCCGACTCTGAACTAACTCATGCTTGAAAAGACCGAGTCCTCCCTATTACATACACCTCAACGATTGCGCGCGTCTTCGACCCATAAAATACAGAACTCGGTCGTGCAAACGACCGAGTCTTGGTTTTTTGTTTGTGTGTATGATTTTGATTTTGGTGGGGTATATTTATGTTTGAGTGGGGTATATTTGGGTGATGAAGTTGATTGTCTAGTTACATTTAAGTTGGTGATGAAGTTGGTTGTAAAAAAAAAAGTTAAAATACCGCTGAAATGGCAATGATATACGTTCGTACGTAAAGCCTCCTTATTACACTTAGTCTAATATAACGGGTTTGTTGGTTTAAAGACTACAAATATACACTTGTCGGTGGGTTAGGTAAAATAGAAAGTAAACTGTCAATAAGACAATGTCTTTATAACCATTTTGTACGAAACCGTGTTTCTATAAATCACCCATGTCATGATGACAGTCTAATCGACATCCTTGTTAATAAAGATGGCATCAACGTTGTAAAACATACAATCGTGTTATTATCGATTTAGACATGGGACCATAAGATCGACAGTCGACTCATGGCTTTCGATGACTTTAAGCAATAACAACAAGAAAGCCTCATTACACTTGTAAAGTAACAAAAAATCACATACAAATTCAAATTATATGACTTGTATATGTTTAATATCTATATGTTAGTTACATAAAAGACTAAAAAAAATGTGACTTCATTTAAGTGAAAGCCGATACGACGACACCAGTTGCACTCCTCTTGAGCCCCGTCTGATCGACATGCTAGCTAGCACTATACGTATATACAATCTATGTTTGAGGGTTTCGCAAATAAATTACAAGCTTAGTGACTAAATCTTTGTTGTGGTGGTTTTTGTAATAAAAAGTAAGCATAGTAGTTTTTTATATCTGTTTCTTAAGCAGAACTATTTCCATTCGCAATGACATATCATTTTCAAAAATATTGATTAATTACCCGCAGTTGTCGTGACATGTTCTAGAAAATATGTCTGTAACGATACGCAAAGTTTAGAAAATTCAGTTAAATAATTTGCAAACTCGTGTCAATCTAAATAACATGATGCTTAGCTATCCGTAACAATGACCACAAAAAGACCGAAAAGACCGAAATACCACTGGCAAATCAGTTTTTCTCTTTACAACAACTTCATGATCAAATTAATGTAATAATAAGATTAGGACATCACAAAAAATATACCTCACTCACACACAAATAAACCAACGATTCGGTCTTAATTTAGACCGATTTCTTACTTGACCGAGTACATGACCGACTTCTTGTAATGGGTATGATGCGTCCATCTGTGAGGTCTTGCATGCTACGACTGAGTACATGACCTTGCATTACGGCCGGTCTTCATTTTATACTCTTTCATTTGTTTCTGTGCTACCTGTCGTTTTTTCATATTATGATTCCCACGTTACGAAACATCTTAAATAAATAAATAATAAAAGATACCGTCTGTAAATCCTTGTCAATATAAAAACAAAAAAAACAAAAATGTGCAACTATTCTACGACCGAAAACATTAAACAAAAAAGAATAAACCTTAGTGGTTATATTTGATTCGTTGAAGCAAGTATAGTAGGTAAAGATTGCCTTATAAATTAGGTCCCATTGTCACATTTCTATTGTCATATCATTCATATTTTCCAATGGCCAAATTATTCCTATGCCTCGTTCTTCCACTCGTCATGGCATTGTCACATATTTTCCCCCTCGCCGAAGCCGTAAAACTTAACCCAACGAAGCTCAAAACCGAAAAACTAAGTCACTTTAAGTTCTACTGGCACGATATCTACAGCGGTCCAAACCCTACTGCTGTTGGTATTGTCCAACCTCCAAAGATAAACAATACTGCATCACCTACGGGTTTTGGTCAGATTAGCATGATCGACGATATGTTGACCGAAAAGCCAGAAAGAAATTCCAAGTTATTGGGACGAGCACAAGGGTTTTATGGACAAGCGTCCCAACAGGAACCTGGCTTGTTGATGGCTATGAATTTTGTGTTTTTGACTGGAAAGTATAACGGGAGCACGATTTCGATATTGGGCAGGAATGCGGTGTTTCATAAGGTGAGGGAGATGCCGGTTATCGGAGGAAGTGGGCTATTTCGATTTGCTAGAGGTTATGTTCAAGCTAGTACACATAGTTTTGATATGAAAACAGGAGATGCATGTGTTGAGTATAATGTTTATGTCATGCATTATTGATCTTGTTGTTTATTAGTCATTTCACTTTTTGATGGTTTTGTATTTGTAATCTTTTGGAGTTGATTAGTCATAAAATTATAATTTCTTGTTTATGTTGGCATGAGGAGTGGGAAATATAATCAATAATGGTAATTGGAGTTGGCCTGAGGAGTGGTCTGTAAAATTTCCTATTCTAAACAGCATCCAAGTCTCTACTTTACAAAATGATATACTTGATAAAGCTATGTGGGTGACTAATTCTGGAAAGAAAGTTGAATTTGCAACAAAATTGGTATGGAAAGATATGTGTGGGAATGGCAATAAAGTGCTATGGAAGGATGTGGTTTGGTTCTCACAGAGCATACCAATACATTCCTTTGTTCTTTGGATGGCAATTCAGGGTAGGCTCATGACTCAAGATAGAATTGCAACATGGAGACCAAATGATGATATGAAATGTGTGTTCTGCAAACTCAATCAAGATTCTCATGAGCATTTATTTTTCAATGTAACTACACTAAAAGTGTTTGGATTGAGATGCAAAAGGTAGCTAGTAAGAAGTTTTCATTCACTTGGCAAACAATCATTGATGAGTTCTCCCAGTTAAAATCTAATAGAAACATATGGAGTATTATTAGAAGGTTGGTTCTGGGTGCAACAGTGTACTTTACATGGCAAGAAAGGAACACTAGAATCTTCATGAACAATGCAAGAACAGTTGAAGTGCTAGTACAGATTATCATGGATAGTATTAAAGGAAGGATCACAAGCTTTGCTGTGAAGGAAACTGAAAATGTCAGGGAAGTTGAAGCTACATGGAATGTGCAGTTAAGAAGAATTAAGAGAAGCACTTTAGAATGTACAGATAAGTAATGAGTATAATCTGTATTGTTTGTCTATTCTTGTATCTAGGTGAGTATCAGTAGCATAGAATGTTTGTTCTCTTAGTCAAGCTAATTTGTATGTCATAAGTTTCTGTTGTATCAAGCATGAGATATGTCTATGTTTGAATTGGAACCTTATGTACTCTTTGTGATTAATAATATTTCACCCTTTTCATAATAAAAAAAAGATAATTTTTATTGGTGACAAATTATTTTGTAAAAGATTATTTATGAATATTTTATAAATGTAGCATTCTCAGAATTTCTATTGTTTAGGTGTATGTGTTCGAAACAACGAGTTTAATACCCATGACATTAGGTATAATCCAGACCCCCCTAAAATAACATGTTGCCATTTGATTAAAAAGTTGGCAACATGAAAGTTTGGAATCGGTTAAAAAAAAGTGGAAACTATTTTATTTTCACCGACCGATTCTATAATAATACGAAACTGATAAATCGCGTAATTTCATGGTTAAAGAAATATGACGACATGATTTAAATTTATTACATGTGTCTTTAGTGGCGTAGCCAGGATTTAATTTATGGGTAGGCCGACATGTAACATAAAACAATAATACAACCGGTCATCATTTATATAACATAGGTGTTAAATAAATTAGCAAATAGTTGTTATGTAAAAAACCAAAGTTACACTAAAGAACATGGTGTACCATGAGAAACGATTACTATTATGGTATATTTATACGGAGTCTTGATAATTAATTTGCCTTTGGTTGTGCTAGAATGGTATAAATTTGTCTAGCTTGTAATGGGCTAATACAAATAATTGTAAAATATACGTTAATACAAATTTTCATGGGTGGGCCATGGCCCACCAAGGCACCCATATAGCTACGCCCCTGTGTGTCTTACTATGCATGTCCTCAACGAGAGGCGGAGCCGACAAATTACAATCGATGAGGCGAACTTTGGTATAGAAATTGTATGTTATGATGGATGTGGGTAACTAAATGAGCCATCAAATCTTTGTATCTTCATCTCCACCACAAAATGGCATAAAACTCATAAAAAGTGTTTGTTTGGTTTTCTAAATTGTGAACGCAAAAACAAAAATGATCAAACATATGTTAATACTATCACATTTAGAAGTTGAAACCAACTACATATCATATTTTCACAAGACTTATTTTGAAAATTTGATCTTCTATGCTATTTTTGTCGTGCACAAACGTATAGGCAAAAAATTGGTGCACGACTTTATTTATTAAAGAATCTCGGCGATTAATTTTAAGGCGAACGATATAAATACTCAGTGTTATATTTAACTCGCCTCTTGTTTCGAACTCAACGTAAATTTTATTTGCAACATTAAGATATTGTTTCTAACATAATTTCGAAACATATTACGGTGTCTTTTGCGTGCAACATCGTATAAATTGACTTTTGCGTTTTGCACACTAAATGGACTTCTACAGAATATCGTATAGGTTATAGTCGCATGTAATACGAGGTCTTGCACTTGAAAAGGAAACATGTATAAAAGAATGTAGACATTGTGTGTCGTGGAAATTTGAAAAAGATATGGTGAAATTTGAACATATACATAATGTTCATTAATCACAAAAAGTAAAAATATTAGAACATCATAGTCCGTGTGCGAGAGTATACATGATATACTTTCTTGAGTACATTGCTTTAAATTTTTTTGTTAACATCTAAACATCATTACGTTTTTGTAATATACGCAATTCTATTATTCGGGTTCTAGAAATGTTGGATCCCTCATGTCAAAGTCGAATACAATTTTTAATAATAAATTACTGACATTAATCAAAGATATTTAAAAAAAATTAATGCCAAAAAAACAGTAAAAATAATATTGAGGTTTGAACTCTTAACGTTTAAAACCTTAAAAACATACGGATCAATTAATATGAATCCAGATAATCCTAACATTGTATGTTCAAATTAATATCTAATAATATGGACAAATCTCGTCCATTTTTCATGATAATGTATATATAATATTCCGCTGGTTTAAAAGTGTATTGTTTTTACTTTATTTAAACTTTGTGTTTTGGTTTTGTGACAATAACTTTAAGATGAAAAAAGTAGTAAAGTGGCAAGGATATATAGAGTAAAATAGAAGTCAATGGTTTAAATTATGTTTTCGTGTCTATCTAGCCATGATTTTACACAATTTAACTCTATAAGTTAACCGTAAAACTAGTCAATAAATAAGAGATGATGTTATGTAATTTAACTGACTATCAACTGATTAACGAAAGATGTAAAGTGTGTTTGTTGCATAGCATTTAGGAATGGTGAGCGTTAAATGTTGGGATTATTAATGTTCGTTTGACAAACAACAATTAACTTTATTTTTGTCAGAAAGCTCATTTTCCAACACTTCATGTAGTAGCAATTTAAGAACTGCTTCACACCATAATTACTATAACGACATTACCAAATATTTTTATAGAAAACTACAACTACAACGACTGCCCTCGTTACTGTTTACTGCTATTACTCACATTGCTACTGCTATTTTTATCAAACATACCTGTAAGAAAATCGATTTCTTTTCTTTTCTTTTTATTTACCAAACACACATGTAAGAGAGTCGATTTTCTTTCTCTTCTTTTCTTGTCAAACACACCCGTAAGATAGTCGATTTCCTTTCTCTTCTTTTATTCGACCACGATTTTCGAACACATGGAATAATAATAAAAATCAGGTGCTTCTAATATGAAAACATAATGAGATATAAGTCGTGACGGTGGACTTGTGATAGTCTTTTTCCAAACGTATTGTTGACGTTGAGAACAAACAAACATATATAGTGGAGTAGACCAGAAAACGTGGCTCTTGTGCTATGATGATTAATTTTTTCTTTCAAATACTGCCGTTTGGTTGGGATATCATAAGATATCGTGTTAGCATTTGAATTTAATTTTTTTCTTCAAATACCATGTTTGTAACTCAAATGAAGTAATTTACAATTCCATGAATTAAAATTGGTAGAATTAAAATGCTCCAAAAAGTGAAGAATTTTAATTTACTTAGGAAATTTTTTATAAACTTTTTTTTCTATTGTTTTTATAAACTTTAAATAGAATATTTATGATTTTTTATAAACTTTTTTTAATAAACTTTTTATAAAAAAAATTTATAAACTTTTTTTTATAAATTTTATTTATAAACTTTTAATAATTTTTATAAATTTTTATAAACTTTTTTTATAAATTTTTTATAAACTTTTTTATAGATTTTTTATAAAGCTTTTTTATAAATTTTGATAAACTTTTTTATAAACTTTTTATAAAAATTTTATAAGCTTTTTTATAAATTTTTATAAATGTTTTATAATTTTTTTTCTAAATTTTTATAAACTTTTTTATAAATTTTTATAAATTTTTATAAAGTTTTTATAAAAATTTTTATCAATTTTTATAATTTTTTTTATAAACTTTTAAATAGAATATTTATGAAATTTATATTAGAAATGAAAAATATTTTTAAATTTCACAACCAAACGCGGAGGATTTTAAATTCCGGAATTTTAAATTTCCAAGAATTTAAATTTTCTAGAAATTAAAATTCCGGAATTTCAAATTCTCCAACCAAACGCCCCCTAGATCTTCTTTATATTTGATTTACATTAAACCAGGAATTTGATGCTTTTTGACTAAACAGTTTATTGTAGTAATTTATTTTTCTTTAATTTGTTTATTACTTTTTTATAGAAGATAAATATACACCATCTAGAAACTCCTACATTTTGGGCCATGTAGTTGATTTTCACTACATTACCGTTTAATCCATGAATGTCATTCTTTCAATCTCAACATTTTTGTCTGTGAGTGAGGATGATTATCGTTTCATTTTATTTTTTTTTTGAATGGCAAATTTTATTAAAACTAGCAAAAAGTTAAAAAGTGATAAAATAAAATAAAATAAAATAAAATTACAAAACAGAATCTAATAAAGGATTTTGCATCTAGTTGTTCCAACACTTCGATGCTTTCCTGTTTCTATTTGAATACCACAAAAATGAGCAATGAATTACTTTATCGACTAATTCACAACTACGAAGATATCTCTTACCAAATATGACTTCGTTCAGGAATGACCAAATCACCCAAATAACCGTGCCAAAGATAGAATCCAAGATCGTTTTGCAAGAGGATTTAATTGACGTCGATTCATCCAACCAATTGAAGAGATAATGAGATCAAGAATATTAGGAGAGTGAATATCAACCCAGTTGACGACAAACTTCCATATAGCTGGGGCTACATTGCAATCTAGAATAGATGAAAGTTAGTTTCAGGAAATGAAGAACAACCCGGGCATAACAGAGAGGGAACATCGATTCCTTTTCTACTGAGATTCCATCGATTCGGAAGACGATCGCGTAAAGCTCTCCAAGATAGAATGTTAACCTTCTTTGGAATGAATCTACACCAACGAGTTTCTGGTAAATGATCAGGAAGCAAAGCATCATCGATGTATAACCGGGTCTCTTTAACTGTGAATATTTTCGGGTTTGCAAGATCCCGATGCCATGCGTCAGGATTGTCCGAAAGGTGAACCCTCTCCAATAAATGTAAGAGCTCGTTGAATTGATTGAGATCAATCCCTCTGGTAATGCTTCGAGACCAGAGCCATACCCAACCATTATTCCATTTATCGCATACTAGGCAATTTTTGTGTGGATCGGCTTGATAAAGACGAGGAAATTTGACTTTTAACTAAAAATTGCCTAACCAAAAGTCATGCCAAAAAGCAGTAGACTTGCCATCACTAACTTTCCTTGTAAGCGTATGGTGAGGACTGACTCCATTAGAATGTAGCAAATTGATTGAAGAAGCAATCTTAGACCAAGTGCCTTTACGTTTTAAATGGAGAAGAAACCCGAACCTCCATTGTAAGCACCATGAATAACATTAATGGGCTTTACTCATATATAAGAGAGTTTAGTGAATGAGGATGATATTGTTGGAATTTTATACTCATAACAATTATGTATAAAACAAATAACATCATCAAAGCATGCAGCGGAAGACAATAGGAATAATATATGTAAATAATTAACCAAACAAGAAAATGCGTACCTTTTAGCAATTCAAGAATCAAACGTTGATAAATCAAGAACAAAACCCAAAACCCTAAATTAGGGTTTATAAAATCGACCCAACAAAGAAATCGACCACCAAGATTTACAAGCTCAATTGTGCTTGTCCTTCATTCTTGTACACACGTACTAATAGCGATTTGATGTGGAAAAGCTAGTTCCTTGAATCACAAATAAACCAAACACTAGTTTCTTTCACTTGGAAAAATCGATCCCTTTGTGGAAGGGGTTTATACGATCGGCCAAGGGAAAGAGGGAGGAGAGGAGAAGAGAAATTAGGTTATTGGTGATCCAAGATTAGTTTAAGAATGAATACAAGGGTTTGTATATATACATTCTCAAAACTTGTTGACCAAGAAAAGCCTCCCTTAGGCTTTTGAGAAGCCACGATCGCCAAGCCAACCCAAGAGGGTTTCTAGACTTTTCTTGTCATCTAATTTCATCTCTAGTCCTCGTAGTTAATATTTAACGACGCGTAACCAAACCTCTAATTATTTAACTATCGTTATGTTTTATTTCGTGACTAATAATTAATAATAATAACGTTTTATTTATATTAATTATTTACATCAATTCTCATACGTAATGTGTGCAATCCCGAGGTCTCGAGTTCGAATCCGGTCATACTAATATTAATAATTATCCATAAACCTTTCAGCTCCTACTTGGATATTACTTAATATAGTAATGACATTGGTTAGTCTAGCTTTCACACGCCAATGCCCCCAGATCAAATCGAGTATGGTCTCCTGGAAAAACCATTTAATGATTCATCATTTTTACTTATCCCTTTGTTACTAATACTACATTAACTATGAATATGGATCAAGTCATTTCATAAGTTAATATTCTGTTTCTCGTTGTATTCGATTGAACAAGATTACCAAATCATCTGAACGTATTCCAGATAGATCTTGGGTATGGCCATACAAACATCTTGTCAACCCTACGAGGGGCCCAAATATAGTATTATGCTTTGAAACAAATTCAAAGGAACAAATTCTCTTGACTACAAACATAACTCATGAACTTTGCAACACTTCCTAAAATAGCCCTTATAACTACCAGTTACGGATAGCGTTAGACTATCTTACACAAATGCACTACATTCATATCAGTTATCCGGTATCTCAAGTCTGAGGATAAACACTTCATGATATACTTAATGACCGAGATCCATAAAGTATCATCATGTAAAGTTGGGATGAGTCCTATATTCAATTCATTGAATATCATGTGAATCTGGTATGTCCCACGCATCAATATACTTTAAAAGTATATTCTACCAAAACTCCGATTTGTCTTAATTCAATGACATTCCCACATCATTGATCGACAACGGACTATTTAGAATAACATAAGTTATTCATGGATTAAACATGCAAATATAGGATATAATATTAAGAAAATGAAAATAAACATAACCAATATTTTATTTCATTTAAATAATATTTGTTCAAAACATCCCTTATCCAAATACTAAATAGATCAATGCATGATAATACTGGTTAATGAATTATGTCTCAAGTAATGACAATCATACTTGTTGACAAGACATAATTTCAACTAACTTTGATCTATCGGAATTTAGAGAATACTTAAGAATTCAACTAGTGAAATTCTTATATGTGTGCATTCAAAATATCTTGATATTGCCACATAATATTTCATAAAGTGTGTGACATCCTCAAACACCAATTTATGACAATCAAACTTTCAAACATTTTTAAAGTTTAAAGTATTCTTATTCTTTATTGTATAATGCAACTATGCTCTTAGTTGAGCACAACTAGTTCACATGGCCATTTACAAGGATGAAATCCTCCCATGACTAGTATTGAGTGTCATCTCAATTAAACCAGTATCATTGTATACAAACAACAATATGCTCTTTAAAAATTTCGTAAACTTCAATATCTACAGTGTAATGTTTGATGCCTTCAAACTTTCAAGTTTGTCAGCTATGACAATTTCACAACAATTGTTGTATTGCTCATCCATAGAATTTTGAGAGCAAATCCAGGTTGAGGAATGTAATTCTAAATTCAAACATATTCCATTAGAATATTCATTACACCAGTTATATAATAACTTCATTAGATATCAATGTTGTCAAATCATCTTGCATTCAAGCATGATACAACAGTAACATGATGTACATGAAAAATCCTTGTGTCAAACTAAGATTTCATTCATGTTCTACATATCTATTTTCCAAATGATATATCATGTTCTATTAGACTCATTTATTTACTATCACATATGTTTATTAATAATAAACATATATTCCAAGGTTGCATGTCTTATTTTCTAAATCTTTCATGTGAAGTTCCATTCCAAACTAATACTTATCATCTAGCTTAGATGGAATGTTACTACCCACATCATATAAGATTTTAAAGAAAATAACCATAATACTCCCACTAGCTTTCAGGAATACTTAGAAATTATCTTATTTTAATTTAAAACCAAAACTTGGATTTAATAGTTAAACATAAGAATCATCTCCTAGATGCATGCATATATCCATTCATGGATTCTTGCCTTTTGTACATTTCCAAAGATTATGTGAATTCATAAAACTCCTTTGTATTACTTATCGTCCTCGCAAAAGCAATCACACAACAAAGAGTTTTGATATTCATTGTCAGATTTCATATAAATGAAATTAAGTATGACAATCATAATCATTATATATTTAATGTGCCAAGGAAAGAATATTCAATCACAGTTAATTGCTTAAGTGTGATTAATAATCTTGTCACAAGTCATGCATTAAACACATGTACAATTTTGTCCATATGATTTCTACACAAAGAATTTAAACCACTAGGGTTTTCCTTCCTTTGAAGAAACTCCTCTTTATTAAGATAAACCAAGTTTACAAAGTTGATTATCTCTTTGAACAGCATCTTGTCATTCATAGTATGAATAATTTACCACAATTCAATATTAGGTAAATGTATCATTATGATTAAGTGTTTATCATAATCCTGTAATTCATATTTCTCATCATATCAAATATCTGAGATATCCTTGCGGATCTATGAATGAGAATTCCACCATTTTGAGGTCTATCAAATTTTTCCTCATCATGATATTTACTAGTGTATTTTAGAAGATTATGTGTTTTGTAATTGTAATTTAATCTTTTCAAGATCTAAACAAAACTCCCACTTGCTTTTGAAATTTAAAGACTATCTATAAATACTTTAGCAAGTAGAACAACACCAAATTGTTTTCTTTTGGGATATTACAAAAACACATTGACAGTTCAGAATCTTGTTCGTTAATAACCTACTCCATAAGTAGTTTTAACAATTCAAAACTTCAATATAAGACTCAATGTGATTCATCACATTTCATCCTAAAATGGTGTCTTATTAATCTTCTAGGTTTGAGTTTATTAAGTATATCCAATCAATACTCAATTTTCTAACCTTGATAAATTTTTGAAGAAAAGAAGATATAGTTATCTTGAATCAAACAATGTAACAAGTGTTTGATTCTTCTAACTGAACATTCCATATACATACAGTATTTCATTAGAATTAATATTGTAAGACAATCTAACAATATGTAAGATAAACATATTCCTTTTGGCTTACCTATTTACCAATTAAATCTTCTTAATGGTAAAATAAAATTCCAAGCCAATTGCATGCTATATAACTCAAGTACTTTTGATCAAGTCACTTCATGTCCATAAACAGTTATAATCTCATTATATGTTATAAGTCATTTACCAATGACTTTATGTCTTAATAAGAAGACATAACAAGTTAACGATACTTTATATTATATGTCTTGTAATAATGAAAAGACTTCATGTTTGTGACTTTACAAAGACACACATAAACATTTATAATTTAAAGTAATTATGAACACCACATCATGGTTTCAATTAATTTATTTTCAAGTTAATATACTACTCTATCTATTTATGTCATTCTTAAAATACATAAATATTTAAGATAGTATTACTTTATTTAATTATGTCATTCCATGAAGTTTCCAACTTAAGAAACATATGTAAAACATCCACGCTCGATCCCACGACAAGTGGAGATTTACCTTGAGATTACAATCTAGCCAAGATCTCACTTAAACTAAAATGTAACTTCAAGTGTTTCTATGATTTGAATGACATAAGACATAAAAGTAGTCTATGTTATAATCTTGACACATGTTCTTTAAGCAAGACAATCTTATTAGAACGTTAATCTCTTTACCTTACGATCAAGAGAATCCATTAATCATATTGGTATGTGTTGTTCCTATGCACACAATAAATACTTCTCCCACTTGTGCATAGAACAACATCATATAATAGATAAACACCATGACATTCATTTGTTTATGTGAGCAATATGATAGTGTCGTAGAGATATAAGCATTACAAGTAGATGTAGGAGCACCTAATTATCAAGGAAACGTTCATGACTATCCTTGAGAATATGAATGTCCACATTTTTTAACGTAATATATTATTTCAAGAAAATCTAGAAATAATCTGAGTTATTACCAAGATAATAACTTGTAACTCCCAATGAATTAGACAACGTTACAATAATGTCTTATTCAGTAATACACCATACTCCCATTGGATTTGACAACATCGTAAGTGTTTCATTAACCGCTGAAAATAGCGTGCTATTACGCTGTGACCCCTTGTAAGACCATTCGTAACAATTACTTAGGTACTAAAAGAGTGTATTCTACTCAGTAAATGATGGATTATCCATCAATGCTATTAACTTGAAAAATTGAGCATGCAATTTCTTCCATAATAGGTCTACTATCCCCACAATGGTGTGTAGCACCTTTAATTGGTCAAATCAAAACAACTAGATAAAATATACTAGTTTGTCTTTTACCAATTTTGCGGTAATTAGTCTAGATTCTAATGTAATAACTCATATAATTTCAAACATGTTTTCTAGTTGACCAAAATGTCATATAAGAATTCAATCACCAACAGAGGGTAATGAAATATCTTAAGGAAAACATGGTGTGCAATTTTCTTAACTATTAAAATTGCTATGAGTCATATTAGAATTTAGACAATTCTAATGTTCCTAACATACCCTTCTCAATCATGAAAAGGAATAGGATTGAGTCTCACTCTTCTTCCATGGAAAAGAGTTTATGTTTGTCTTTAGTAAATTTTTCTTGATCAAACATTTGTTTGAAAACAGAACTAGATCAATTTACCAAAGCCCAAACCACGTTTACGGTTTAATGTTGCATTAATACAATCAAAAGAATTAACAAAATTCAATTTTTAGTATTTTCGATAATTAAGTCTTTCAAGAAAATAAAATACCCTTTGGTCAATATTCATATTAACCATAGTTTTTTCCTTGAATTTTGGATCCTCATTATCATAGTTTCACCACATCAGTTGATCTGCTAGTGATGAAAGTATAGAATAGGTAATCGTTGAAAAACGATAATTGACAAACAAGTTTTCAATTCCAAAAGTTATGGGATTTACAATTTTGCCAAAACAATTAATGCAAAACGTAAGCATGTTTCATCCCATCTTATGCCTTAAGTCTTAGGTCTCACTAACAACTTAATTAAGTTGTCTAATTTAGAAACTGCAAATCATAAAGCTGAGGTCTCACACAACTAAATAATTCACCTCGTTATTGTAATCTAGATCAAGGTCTCACATAACTAAATTACAACTTCAAGTGTTTCATATCATTAGATGGCATAAACTTAAATTTTAAAGGGTACAAATTTTTGACGTGTAATCAAAACTTATGTATAAAGAAGCATGCATACAACTTTATAACATAATATTTTCGAAAACCTTACATAAGATTTTAATTGCTAAGATTAACTTCTACAAAGTTTTAATCGATGCGTTGAGAAACTTACAACTTTGCACTAAGATGCTTCACATGAATGAATGGTTATACTAGGTAGCTCCAATTGAACTCACAGAAGCAGAGGACTGTAAAGCAAAGCATAACCTTAGACATCCATTCAAGACGACCTGTGCGCACTTCTAATTAACCCCTTTATAGTTTGTTCTAGTGGGTGAGCCGTTCTAACCATTTAGTACAAAGCATCAATCGATTAAAAGTTCAAGAATAATTCTTAGATAACAAATCAGTTTCGCCATTATTTAGTCTATTTAATTTTCTATTCCAAAAAACCCTTTTTGCTTACTAACATGTCAAACAATTTATATAAACAAAAGGCACTTTAATAAAAATTAAACACACTCAAATAATATAAACATATAACTAAACAATTTAACATATGTAAAAACAATTAGCCACATGCATAATTATTTCGATAAACTCTAATAAACAATTTTAGGCGTAAATAAATGCATACATTAACTAGGGCTTTCAACTACAAGGTAGATGAGCCACATACATCGACAAGTCGATTGCGTAAGCCAAAGTTAATAATATGCCAATTAGCACGTAATCTAATTTTTATTAGTTATAATTGAGGTCTTCCCAATTCAATAGTTATCAAATAAATAAAACTTGTGTGTATCAACTAAACAATTTATAGCATAACAATACTCCATGGCAAAACATGCATGTTCCACCATGGATTCCGCATAACAATTATCACCCAAGATACGCATATTACATGGCACATAACAATTATTCATTAATTAACCACATAAAATTAACATGCAATCCTAGGGTTTCTACAAGTTTTACAAAATTAAAACCTAATTAAATAAATAAAGGGTAATCGACCATATACATAAAAAATTAGGGTTTCGAATTCAAAACCCTAGAAACCATAAAAAGCATGCATATAATCAAAAAGATTCAATTTTTATGTGTTTAGGTAATTAATTACATCATATTAACGGCTCGTGATGCCACTGTTGGAATTTTATACTCATAACAATTATGTATAAAACAAATAACATCATCAAAGCATGCAGCGGAAGACAATAGGAATAATATATGTAAATAATTAACCAAACAAGAAAATGCGTACCTTTTAGCAATTCAAGAATCAAACGTTGATAAATCAAGAACAAAACCCAAAACCCTAAATTAGGGTTTATAAAATCGACCCAACAAAGAAATCGACCACCAAGATTTACAAGCTCAATTGTGCTTGTCCTTCGTTCTTGTACACACGCACTAATAGCGATTTGATGTGGAAAAGCTAGTTCCTTGAATCACAAATAAACCAAACACTAGTTTCTTTCACTTGGAAAAATCGATCCCTTTGTGGAAGGGGTTTATACGATCGGCCAAGGGAAAGAGGAGAGAGAGAAGAGAAATTAGGTTATTGGTGATCCAAGATTAGTTTAAGAATGAATACAAGGGTTTGTATATATACATTCTCAAAACTTGGTGACCAAGAAAAGCCTCCCTTGGGCTTTTGAGAAGCCACGACCGGCCAAGCCAACCCAAGAGGGTTTCTAGACTTTTCTTGTCATCTAATTTCATCTCTAGTCCTCGTAGTTAATATTTAACGACCGTTAACCAAACCTCGTTAATTATTTAACTATCGTTATGTTTTATTTCGTAACTAATAATTAATAATAATAACGTTTTATTTATATTAATTATTTACATCAATTCTCATACTTAATGTGTGCAATCCCAAGTCTCGAAGTTCGAATCCGTCATACTAATATTAATAATTATCCATAAACCTTTCAGCTCCTACTTGGATATTACTTAATATAGTAATGACATTGGTTAGTCTAGCTTTAACACGCCAATGCCCCCTGATCAAATCGAGTATGGTCTCCTGGAAAAACCATTTAATGATTCATCATTTTTACTTATCCCTTTGTTACTAATACTACATTAACTATGAATATGGATCAAGTCATTTCATAAGTTAATATTCTGTTTCTTGTTGTATTTGATTGAACAAGATTACCAAATCATCTCAACGTATTCCAGATAGATCTTGGGTATGGCCATACAAACATCTTGTCAACCCTACGAGGGCCCAAATATAGTATTATGCTTTGAAACAAATTCAAAGGAACAAATTCTCTTGACTACAAACATAACTCATGAACTTTGCAACACTTCCGAAAATAGCCCTTATAACTACCAGTTACGGATAGCGTTAGACTATCTTACACAGATGCACTACATTCATATCGCTTATCCGGTATCTCAAGTCTGAGGATAAACACTTCATGATATACTTAATGACAGAGATCCATAAAGTATCATCATGTAAAGTTGGATGAGTCCTATATTCAATTCATTGAATATCATGTGAATCTGGTATGTCCCACGCATCAATATACTTTAAAAGTATATTCTACCAAAACTCCGATTTGTCTTAATTCAATGACATTCCCACATCATTGATCGACAACGGACTATTTAGAATAACATAAGTTATTCATGGATTAAACATGCAAATATAGGATATAATATTAAGAAAATGAAAATAAACATAACCAATATTTTATTTCATTTAAATAATATTTGTTCAAAACATCCCTTATCCAAATACTAAATAGATCAATGCATGATAATATTGGTTAATGAATTATGTCTCAAGTAATGACAATCATACTTGTTGACAAGACATAATTTCAACTAACTTTGATCTATCGGAATTTAGAGAATACTTAAGAATTCAACTAGTGAAATTCTTATATGTGTGCATTCAAAATATCTTGATATTGCCACATAATATTTCATAAAGTGTGTGACATCCTCAAACACCAATTTATGACAATCAAACTTTCAAACATTTTTAAAGTTTAAAGTATTCTTATTCTTTATTGTATAATGCAACTATGCTCTTAGTTGAGCACAACTAGTTCACATGGCCATTTACAAGGATGAAATCCTCCCATGACTAGTATTGAGTGTAATCTCAATTATACCAAAGATCATTGTATACAAACAACAATATGCTCTTTAAAAATTTCGTAAACTTCAATATCTACAATGTAATGTTTGATGCCTTCAAACTTTCAAGTTTGTCAGCTATGACAATTTCACAACAATTGTTGTATTGCTCATCCATAGAATTTTGAGAGCAAATCCAGGTTGAGGAATGTAATTCTAAATTCAAACATATTCCATTAGAATATTCATTACACCAGTTATATAATAACTTCATTAGATATCAATGTTGTCAAATCATCTTGCATTCAAGCATGATACAACAATAACATGATGTACATGAAAAATCCTTGTGTCAAACTAAGATTTCATTCATGTTCTACATATCTATTTTCCAAATGATATATCATGTTCTATTAGACTCATTTATTTACTATCACATATGTTTATTAATAATAAACATATATTCCAAGGTTGCATGTCTTATTTTCTAAATCTTTCATGTGAAGTTCCATTCCAAACTAATACTTATCATCTAGCTTAGATGGAATGTTACTACCCACATCATATAAGATTTTAAAGAAAATAACCATAATACTCCCACTAGCTTTCAGGAATACTTAGAAATTATCTTATTTTAATTTAAAACCAAAACTTGGATTTAATAGTTAAACATAAGAATCATCTCCTAGATGCATGCATATATCCATTCATGGATTCTTGCCTTTTGTACATTTCCAAAGATTATGTGAATTCATAAAACTCCTTTGTATTACTTATCGTCCTCGCAAAAGCAATCACACAACAAAGAGTTTTTGATATTCATTGTCAGATTTCATATAAATGAAATTAAGTATGACAATCATAATCATTATATATTTAATGTGCCAAGGAAAGAATATTCAATCACAGTTAATTGCTTAAGTGTGATTAATAATCTTGTCACAAGTCATGCATTAAACACATGTACAATTTTGTCCATATGATTTCTACACAAAGAATTTAAACCACTAGGGTTTTCCTTCCTTTGAAGAAACTCCTCTTTATTAAGATAAACCAAGTTTACAAAGTTGATTATCTCTTTGAACAGCATCTTGTCATTCATAGTATGAATAATTTACCACAATTCAATATTAGGTAATATATCATTATGATTAACAGGTTTATCATAATCCTGTAATTCATATTTCTCATCATATCAAATATCTGAGATATCCTTGCGGATCTATGAATGAGAATTCCACCATTTTGAGGTCTATCAAATTTTTCCTCATCATGATATTTACTAGTGTATTTTAGAAGATTATGTGTTTTGTTTTGTAATTGTCCATAAACCTTTCAGATATTTGATCTGTTGAGAAGTGTAACATTTATACTTATGTTAAAACGTGTTTTTTTATGAGTACAATAATTTTATAACAGAGGAATATTAGCAAAGCCATGTTTTTATTCATGATAAAAAAATATATAAAAGTTAATTTAAGAAGTCGGAGCAAATAAGCAAAACATGACCTTCTAGAGAAAACAAATCATTTTAGACCCATAAGTTAGCCTCTTAGTCTTAGGCATATAGTTTTTCTGATCCTTAATAACCTAATAATCAATTTTAAAATGTAAGTGACCACCATGTTAATAAACCAATTAGATTAAGAGTCATGATGTCTAGTTGTCTACGTGCGTTCTATTTTAAGACCACTTAAACAATAAACGTGCTTTCTTAGGTCATGATTTCATTGATTTGGTCCAAGCAACTACTCTAATTTCCAAAAGGTCTTGTGACATTTTTTTGAATAGAGTCTTGTGACATATGATTTATACGATCTCTTGTTTTTTTTAGTAGTATCAAATATTTTTCCTAGATAAATTTATAAACAATTAGGTTGTATTAAGTATTAACTATTAGACCGGCGGACTCAGGACCGAGTTTTGGACACACAAGACCGAGTCCTCACTATTACATACACCTCAACAATTGCACGCGTCTTCAACCTATAAAATACAGAACTCGGTCGTGCAAACGACCGAGTCTTGGTTTTGTGTTTGTGTGTGTGATTTTGATTTTGGTATGGTATATTTGTGTTTGAGCGGGTATATTTGGATGGTGAAGTTGATTGTCTAGTTACATTAAGTTGGTGACGAAATTGATTATAGAAAGAAAAAGTTGAAATGCCGCTGAAATGACAGTGCTAAATACGTTTGTAAAGCCTCCATGTTACACTTAATCTAATATCACGGGTTAGTTAGTTAAAGACTAGAAACATGCATCTAAACATAATCTAATATCACGGGTTAGGTAAAATAGAAATTAAACTGTCAATCAGACAATGTCTTTATAACCATTTTGTACGAAACCGTGTTTCTATAAATCACACATGTCATGATGACAGTCTAATTGACATCCTTGTTAATAAATATGGCATCAACGTTGAAAAACATACAATCGTGTTATTATCGATTTAGACATGGGACCATATAAGATCGACACCAGTGTCGTCTCATGACTTTCGATGACTTTAAGCAATAACAACAAGAAAGTCTCATTACACTTGTAAATAAAAAAGAAATTGCTTGTAAACTTTGTATTTACATAAAAGAATGAGAAAAATGCGCTTGTTTTAAGTGGAGAATAGATGCAACGTTACGGCATCAGTTGCACCCCCCTTAATCCCCCTCTGATCGACATGCTAGCTAGCACTATACGTGTATATACAATCTAAGTTTGAGGGTTTAGCAAATAAAGACAAGCTAGTTTAATTTAGAGACTAAATCTTTGTTGTGATGGTGTTTGTATATCTGTTTCTTAAGCAGAACTATTTCCATTTGCAATGACATCGTTTTCAAAATTATTGATTAATCACCCGCAGTTGTTTTGACATGTTCTAGAAAAAATATCTGTAACGATACGCAAAGTTTAGAAAATTCAGTCAAATAATTTGCAAACTCGTGTCCGTCTAAGTAACATGATGCTTAGCTACCCGTAATGATGACCACAACAGGAGCGAGGACATCATTAACATATCAATTTTCTCTTTCTACATCGATTTCTTGATCAACTTAATGTAATAATGAGATCGAAGACACCACAAAAGACATATCTCACTCACACACAAGTAAGCCAACACTTCTTACTTGACCGAGTACATGACCGATTTCTTGCAATGGGTATGAAAGGAAAGGATAGACCTTAGCGCTTCCTCTTGATCACAGTAATGCGGGAAGTCTGGCTAAAGGAAGATAGCATATCATAAAGAGATGAAAAAAATAAAAATGAAGGCGTCAGCGAGGGACCTCTTAGGGGGGAAACGAGCCGAGCCGATCTCGAGCCTGCTAGAGCTCGAGCTCGGCTCGTTTAAGTTTTAAAAGGCTCGAGCTCGAGCTCGGCTCGTTTCGAGCCTTAAATTTTAAGCTCGAGCTCGGCTCGTGGGATGTTATATGGCTCGGGCTCGGCTCGAGCTCGGCTCGTTTATACGATTTGGCCATGAAAAGTTAAAGCTTGGCTCGAGCTCAAGCTCGGCTCGTAATATATCTTTATTAAGCTCGTCAATAAGCTCGAGCTCGGCTCGTATATATGTTTAATACTTAAAAAATCATAATGTCATACAGGCTCGTTTAGGCTCGTGAGCCCAAACGAGCTTTGTATGCAAAGCTCGAGCTCGATTAATAAACGAGCTGCAACTTAGGCTCGAGCTCGGGCTCGAGCTCGTTTAGGCTCGGCTCGTTCGAGCTTTTTACCGATCCGGTCCCGAGCGGCTCGGCTCATTTCCACCCCTAGGTATGATGCGTCCATTTGTGAGGTCTTGCATGCTACGACCGAGTACATGACCATGCATTACGGCCGGTCTAATATTTTACTATGAGTGGCAATTCTCGACACGACACGATACGATAAACGACACGAAGTTAAACAGGTTTGGGTTGAGGATAAATAAATTTGGGTCAAAAACAGGTTAACCCGTCTAACCCGTTTAATAAATGGGTCGTGTTTGGGTTGAGTAAATATTAAACAGGTCAACCCGTGAACCCGTTTAAGTATATAAGACTCTAAAAATATACTCACTCCGTCCCTAAATAAATGTCCAGTTTGACTTTTCAGAGTCAAACCGGTTCAACTTTGACTGTAAATATTTTTTTCTGTTATATAATACTTGATGAAAAACTATACCAATGAAAAATACGCTTAAAATCCAATCCATTCATATATTTTTCATCAAATATTATATAACACTCACAAAAATAGATAAGGTCAAAGTTGATCCAGTTTGACTCTGAAAAATCAAACTGGATACTTATTTAGGGACAGAGGTAGTAATATATAATATGCCTTTTTATGTTGGATGTGGATTAAATGTATTGTTATATGTACTTACTACGATTGAATTACGATTATACCTCATATATCATAGAAATCGACGCTTATAACTAAGGAATTTGTCGTATGGTTATTTGTCTGTTAGTTTTATCATATTTTAAATCCTTATATCATTTTTGCATTTAAATTAGTTAAATCAACAAACCACCAACCTTATTCACTACTTGACCTATTTATTTAAACGGGTCAAAAATGAGTTACACGTGTTATGCAGGTGTGAGTTAGGGTTAAGTTTTTTGACACGATTAATAAATGGGTCGTGTTTGGGTAGAGGTTATACTAACCCGCCAACAAACGAACCCAAATAGATTAACAGAAACACGACTCGATTGTGACCCATATATATTACACACATTCATTTGTTTCTGTGCTACCTGTCGTTTAATCATATTCTGATTCCCAAGCTACGAAACATCTTAAACAAATAAATAATAAAAGATTTATTAAATTATACACATGCTTGTCAATATAAAAACCAAAAAAATGATACACATTAAACAATAAAGAATAAACTTTAGTGGTTATATTTGATTCGTTGAAGCAAGTATAGTAGGTAAAAATTTGCCTTATAAATTAGGTCCCATTGGCACATTTCATTTGTCATATCATTCATATTTTCCAATGGCCAAATTATTCCTATGCCTCGTTCTTCCACTCGTCATGGCATTGTCACATATTTTCCCCTTCGCCGAAGCCGTAAAACTTAACCCAACGAAGCTCAAAACCGAAAAACTAAGTCACTTTAAGTTCTACTGGCACGATATCTACAGCGGTCCAAACCCTACAGCTGTTGGTATTGTCCAACCTCCAAAGATAAACAATACTGCATCACCTACGGGTTTTGGTCAGATTAGCATGATCGACGACATGTTGACCGAAAAGCCCGAAAGAAATTCCAAGTTATTGGGACGAGCACAAGGGTTTTATGGACAAGCGTCCCAACAGGAACCTGGCTTGTTGATGGCTATGAATTTTGTGTTTTTGACAGGGAAGTATAACGGGAGCACGATTTCGATATTGGGCAGGAATGCAGTGTTTCATAAGGTGAGGGAGATGCCGGTTATCGGAGGAAGTGGGCTTTTTCGATTTGCTAGAGGCTATGTTCAAGCGAGTACACATAGTTTTGATATGAAAACAGGAGATGCATGTGTTGAGTATAATGTTTATGTCATGCATTATTGATCATCTGGTTGTTATTAGTCATTTCAGTTTTTGATGGTTTTGTATTTGTAATCTTTTTGGAGTTGATTAGTAATAAAATTATAATTTCTTGTTTATGTTGTTCTATTATACCGTATATTTTAATGCATAGCACTTTATAACAACCATGCTTGCGGTCAAAAGTTTGTTTAATTTCAATTTTACTGCACAAAAGAACATGGACACATCTTATTTTAGTCCATAGTTTTGTCTTAACTTTTAAAAGATATAACTTTTTATACTTAACTCACTAACATTATAATGCACTCTTACTAACTATTTTATAATATAAACACATAGTAACAATCTTTTAGTTACAAAATGAAAATTTAAAACCGATCAGCATAATCATCTGACTTTTTCTTATATAAAGAGTAGATAGTTTTATCTTAAACTTTTAAGAGATTTATATAAATATTCATGCTTAACTTACAAACATTTTAATACACTCTTACTAAATATCAGTATAATATAAATATAAACACATATTAACAATATTTCAGTTACAAAATGATATTGTAAACCCGGTCAACATAATTAATTCAAAGATAATTATAATTACAAAATAATTTATGTGTGTTGTAAATGTAATGAACAAGAACACAAGAATGAAAGAGGAAGAGAATTCTTATTATTGAGATGTATTCATAATGTTACAATAGGAGGTATTTATAGGAAAAACCTAACTTGTTAATCAAGATTAGGATGAATATACATAAGCCCATAAGCCCATAATATTTTACAATACTCCTCCTTGGATATTCATCGTTCATTATACTTCATACACTGCCTCATCAAAAACCTTATCAAGAAAAACCCAATGGGATAAAAAAACTTGATGAAGGAAAAGAGTGCAGTGCGTATAATGCTCCTCTTCCTCAATAATGTATATATTTCAAGCATCGCATGCTAATCTTCTAAACGAGTTGCTGGTATACTTTTGTTGGCAACAACTTTACAATGAAGTCCATGAAATTGATGATGTTACGAATAAGTCCTGCAAAAATGACAAAATATATGTGCAGCTTCCAACCAAATATCAAATCAATTGGTTGGAAAGTATACAATGCATGTACAAATATTAAAAGAGAAAATACACTCGTGGCATATTAATTACAAAATTGGCATCCAAACCTCAATTGTACTTGTGTATGGTACTTGAGGACTAATTATTTCTAGAAGCAATTTACATAATATGCGTCCAAAATCATTTTGATCTATATACGGATTCATTCAACTTTATCAAATAAAGTTCTTGAGAACTTTATTAATTGCTTCTAAAAGTTGAAGTTGCTAAACATGCTAGAGGGCTTAAAGCATTATAGATCCTTCTTAGAATATGGGAGCTTTATCTAAAACTCACTTAGAGTGAATTAAACACTTATAGATTATTTGCCTCATAAAATATCAATAAGATATTTACATCCACCTCGAGACAATTTGCTTCTTAATAATCAATTTTGTGAATATATTTATTCAACAATTCATGTCTTAAAGCAAATAACTTTAGAACTCTTATTCGGGTTTCACACAATGACCGATGTATATCCAATAGATTTTACACATTTGTGTGTACGGACTTCATGTCCCAAGACTTCTCGTATTTTCATGAGATTGCGTCTTTTCACGTTGGCCAAACGTTTCATTTAATAACATTTAATTTATGATCCTCATTATGCATAATAGCAAGCGCTATATTGTATGTAAACAAATTTATCGACGTCGTTTTTGTTTCGATTCCATATGATTTTAGACATCATAGAATTATTGAGATCTCATTAGCTATTTGAGGTTCGTTTGAAACCTTCATGTCTAGTTTCTCTTTATGAGACTATCACGGGGTCTTTTATACCTCGATTAACCATCTTATTTTCATGCTCCATATTTTTCATCGAGGATTTTATTTGGAATCGATTATTCTATCATGCTTGAGGCATGTCATAACAAATAATGTCCTTGAGGAACAAAGTATAACTTGGAGCATGAGTAGCTGAAATTTTATTTTTGGCCAATGTATATATATGGCTTTTAGATTATTCATTGAATCTAAATTCATAAAATTTCTTTTTGAGGATCAATAGAATATGATAATTCATTCCGATTTTCAGGCTACTTCTTCTCTCCTCTGAAGGAATTATTATCCTTCTTCTATATCCCATTTGTGCATTTAGGTAGAATAATTTGAGCATGTATTGCACGAAAGAAATTTAATAGGGGATACTTGGTTTCTAACCAAAACCAATTATAAATGGAGGCTTTATAACATGCTGGCATGATGCTAATTTTAGTATGGCCCCATACAATAACAAATAGTTTTTCTCTCATTATCATTGGGTGATTTAAAAGTAATTCATCACATATTCACAATGAAATACTGACTCGGAATGTTATGCTTCTCGCATTTTATTTGGTCGAGCTATTAAGCATGCAAACTTGAAGTTGTGATTTTGATTACCATTTAGGCGATGCCCGATTTTAAACTCTAAATGGTTCATCCAATGGATGTGTATGCCTACATGCATCCATTAGTTTTCTTTCCGAATATGAGAGATTGAGTCCCCAATATAGTTGATGGTTGAATAATCAACTTACTTTGAGAGAAAAACACATAAGATTGAAGAATCTTTCTATTATAGTTTTCACATCATTAGACTCGGATGGTATAACCGGTCATGCCAAAAATACTATAATTATTATTGCTCATAAACTTAAGTTTATGGCAGTGATTAGCTTTTACTAATCTTTGCATTTAGGAAGATATAAAAAGAATATAATGTATTTATAATACTTAACCGTTTCTCATGACAATTTCATAATTCTTTCATTGAGCAAAATGCACTATACAGTTTTTAATCTATGAATATAGCGTGTAATATCTTTGACACACTTGTATTTTATATACATCACATACATTTTTGCATAAATAGCATTTTTGTTTGCTCCTTGCTTATTGTATTTTCGCCACTACTAGTGGTTTGTCATTGTCATACTACCTCGACCATAGCATTTACCATGATAAATGATCTTTAACCATTTATCGTTACATTATCACATTCACAAGAGGGAATAAGGATCTCATATTGATCGTTTTATCTCATTCACTTGAGAATGAACATCTTATGTTGATCATTTTATCACATTCACTTGAAGGAATGGAGATCTTTATGTTGCCACTTGAGGTTGCCAACCAGTTTCTTTTAACACGACAATATGGAGAAAATTTAGTAAATGGGTTAATCGTGTTTGTTCAAACATACCCATTTCTTTTATATCAAAGCATCGTTCTCGATATATAAATATATTCGAGGCATTATCCATCTCATCACATTTTTCTTTTTCATCATTCAGGATGTACTACTTAATATTGCGAAAAATGTGCTCACATCTGCAAGAAATCTTGCTTATGATGGTCAAATCTTTCATTTAGATTTTGACATACATTTAACGGATCTTTCACCGTTATATATTTTCTTTTTAATTCAGATATAACACTGAAATGTGAGCCCCAACTCGCTATGTTTTTTTTATGCGCTTGAGGTGCATACAATCATAGCGAGATTATTGGGAATATGACTTGCTTTTGTGTGGTAATGTATCCTTGAGATCTTACCTTAATTTAACGAATCTTTCATCGTTAAGTATTCCTTTTAGGTCCTCACGAAAAGACAAGGTTCTCATAAAAAAATTACAGGTTAAATCTTAACATAAAATCCACACTCCCACATTAACACATCTAAAAAATATATAAGAGTATTGACATGAAGTTAAAGATTGTGTTAGGTTTGTAAATAGAAAGAACATAAAAATAAAATAAACGGTACAAAATAAAATTAACAACAATAGAACTTGAGGTTCTATATATACATTTTTTTAACATAATAAGATTATGTTATTTGATTCCCTTGATTGAATAATGTTCTAGCTTCTTTCTTTAACATAATGAGATTATGTTATTTGATTCTTTTGAGAGAATCATCATAGAACATTCTAATCATAACTTGAGGTTATGTATTTGATAGAATCATGATAGAACCTGAGTTCTTATCCTTTTTTTTAATTGAATATCATAACACAATGTTATGGTATTTTGACTCTTTCATGATAATCATGATTCAACATTAAAAAGAATAACTTGAGGTTATTGCATTTTTATTATGTTCATCGTAGTAGAACTTGAGGTTCATACTCTTTTTTTTTTTTTTTTAAACATAACGTGAGGTTATGGTATTATGATTCACTTTAGGGAATCATCAAAGCACATTAGGCTTTAAACAAAAAAATAATCATAACTTGAGGTTATGTTATCGTGATTCACTTGATAGAATCATATTTGAACATTTTAACAATAACTTGAGGTTATTGTATTTCCATTTATAATCATAATGAACTTGAGGTTCTATAATACTCATAACATGAGGTTATGATATCTTTTGATTCTTTTGAGGGAATCATAATAGAACTTGAAATTCTATTTTTCTTTTTATTTTAAACATAACACGAGATTATGTTATTGATTCTATTGAAAGAATCGTAATAAAACTCCAAGTTTTATCATTTCTTTTTTTTTTCTAACATAACATGAAGTTATGCTAATGATTCTATTAACTGAATCAAATTAGAACTTGAGGTTCTAATAATTTTTAACATACCATGATGTTATGATATTGATCTTAATAAAAGGATCATATTAGAACTTTGAGGTTCTAATAAACTTTTTTTTTAACATAACTTGAGGTTACGATGTCTTTCAACTCTCTTGACGAGATCATTGTAGAACTTGAGATTCTAATTTTTTTTTCATTCATAACAAATGGTTATGATATCATTTAGTTATAATAAATCTTGATGATCTTATATATAAAAAAAAATAAAATAAGATTACCTTTCTCATGATTTAACTCTGCGGATACATAAGTTTCATAGAATTAATCAAATAATTTGCAATTAGTAGAATCATTTATTAGTAATTTCAAATATTATATTCGATCTAGGGTGATATCAATGGTCGTTACAGTGTAATTTTAAGGACAAACAATTACAAAACATAGAGTGTAGTAATTTAATAATACACAAATGATATTCTTACGAATCAGTTGTCACTTATTATCTAAACAATTAACCATATCATGCAAAAGTTTGATTTGAGAGAATCTCAAATTAAAATCAGAAAAATAGCATTTTAATACTACAAACACAAATGAATCAATTAAAAGTTTAGATGATAACATAAAAAAAAATTGACCGTCTTAATGATTTTTTTTTTTTCCGTTTATGGATTCAATGATAAAAAATCTATTGGGTATCACAAACAAAAACCAAACTTCACGTATTATCATGCAAACACATAGCATTAACATAAACACTTTGAATCAATGATCTAGTAAAATACTAAGAACAGGCAAAGATTTAATCTTAGAAACCAAATACCATTAAGAGCGTGCTGATAACGTGTTGTAAATGTAATGAACAAGAACACAAGAATGAAAGAGGAAGAGAATTCTTATTATTGAGATGTATTCATAATGTTACAATAGGAGGTATTTATAGGAAAAACCTAACTTGTTAATCAAGATTAGGATGAATATACATAAGCCCATAAGCCCATAATATTTTACAATAATGTGCACAAAATTATGCGTTATAATCTTTTTTAGTATAGAAATGAAAATTTGAGGTTGATATATAGATTCATTTGGTGACGATGCATGTAAAGATTGTCAATGTGATGTGAAAAATATATTTGGCATCTCAACTCTAATAACACAAATGTATCATTACGATTATTATCTTTTCCGTCATCTCAGTATAACAAACAACTACTGATACATTATGGCTCTTATCATGTATCACCACTAACTATCGTTGGCTTTCATCTCTAATATTGCTTCCTATCGCGAGCATCTTGCTAGTTTTATGCTAAGTTTATTACCGGGATCTATTGTAGTTTGGTATCACTACTTAGCTAGTAAGCTTTCATACAACAGCCCCTTTAAAGGCCCATTGGCGTTTTTATTTTAACCTCGCTAGTCGCTAATATATTTTTTAATTTTCTTTGGTAGAAAGGAATTTTGTCTTTCTTTTAGTTTTTCATAACTGTCATTTAAAGTTTAAGAGTATGTTTGGTATGTTTGTTTTGGTTATGGGGAATGACAATGAAAATGATATACATTGATTGTATTGTATGAGTTTGAGTTTTTTTTTTTTTTTTTTTTTTTTTTTTTTTTTTTATTGATATCTTAATATTAGAAAGAGCTAATAATGTAAATACAGCTTTTTCTCAAGGTGTTAACACTTTATAGGAAAAAAGTTGGGGTATTTTCAAAATAGACTTTGAGACTTGCGACTTTTTCCCTCAAATCTAAGAGTGCCAAGTGTCCTGACACTTTTCAGAACCCAATCATTGAAATTACCTTTTCGTACCTATGATTTATAATCGACTTATATCCAGCGACTTTTTAAGATTCGAGCGATTTTTTTTTGATATTTTCGAGGAAAAAGTCAAACTTTGGAAAGTATTATTTTATTCCTTTTGCTCCTTCCCAATGCTGAGCGACTTAAGCGAATTAATTTGAGCGTTTTTTTTTAAATTGTACTTTTTGTACTGTTTCCTTTTTTACACACTGTAAAAACTTTTTACTTAAGCGTTTTTTTTTCAGCGCTTTTTCATATCACATATCTTTCGTAACCTTTATTCAATGAATTAGAATAACACATACATTACAAAATACTCCTACAAGTCAAGAACTTTCCGTCTTCTCGAAATCCTTCAAAAAAATGTTTCGTATTCGGGTATGTATTTCTATATTCATATATATAAATTGTTCGTATCTTTGTTTTTTCCGTATTTTATTTGAAATTAATCATGTTTAATAGTAGTTTTGCAACAACAATTTAGTTTATTTAAGTTAGCAAAAGATTTTTGATTGTGTTGGGGTTTTTAATTTATCTGGTGTCTGGAGATGTGATGCTTTGTTGTTGTACCTTTTGCAATAAAAGCATTAAGAATGAAGCAATATATGGTATTTATTACAAAATTGTACAATATGCTTGGATGATTGAATGCAGTTTTGTTACTCCCCTTATATGTAATTAAGTAGAATATGTTTTTGATTTTATTTTCTTTTATTTATTTATTTATTTTATTTTTTCATTTGTAGGAATATGAGGCGAAAATCATCATCAGAAGTAAACCAAACTACTTTTCTTTAATAAAATCCAAGTTGGATAAAAAACGAAGGAAGTTGTTTTGGAAATGGTTGGGACCTTTCTTATTTTGACCAGGAAGCACATATGATAGATTATACTTTACAAAACAATGTTATCCGAATGAAAATCATTATGATATGCCGATTGTATATTATATTGAAGACCGTCCCTACATTTCGGTCGTCCAGAGTTTTCGCTTATCACTGGTTTTCATTTTGGGAAGTAAGTTTTGAAAAATATGGATCTGGACACCTCATTTTTAGGTCAAGGGTTTTTTCAAACGCCAGTTCAAAAATTACAAACTTAGATATTCTTGGTCTAATTGAGGATGAAGAGGCATTTGGTATTATATGCGACGAAGATGCACTACGTCTTTGTCTATTGTTAGATTTGGAGGTTATCTTCATGGGCAGATTATTGGTTCAGGAAGTTGATGATTCTCTCATGCGATTAGTTGAAAACCTAGATGATTGGGATGCCTTTCCATGGGGAGAGCATATTTGGAGGCATTTGTATGATGAAATTTTGGATGTTGCGGATAAACACAAGTAGGATTTCCTTCAAGGTATTAACAAAGACCACAAGTTTGTTCCAACCTATACACTGTCAGGATTCGTTTGGGCTTTCAAGGTTAATATTTTATATATCAATATACACTGGAGTCATTTTATGTATCAATATTTTATGTTATTATTTTTTATTGAAATTGCAAAATCTATATAGATATGGATACTGGCAATGGATAGCGTTGACCAGTGGCGTAGTAGGCACGCATAGACCCATCAAGGATAGAAGACGAGAAAAATGGTCTAGCCATAGCCCAATCGGCATTGCCCGGCCTGAACTGCCACATTAGACCAACCCAAAGATCCAGATGCTGCAAAAAAAAAATTTATAAGATACATACCGTTAAACTAATTCAAATAAAAAATAATTTTTTTATGGAAATTAAATATATGTTAAGTACCTCATCTCCAAGCCATCCTTTTTTATTGCCCCTTCCATACCCCAACAAAGCCAACCAAAAATTTCGATGAAAAACGATGTCGCCATGACCCTAAGGAAAGTTATGCGATGACTTAATTTTTTTTTTATAAAGATATCCATAGACGCTGGTTTAGTAATCTTGTTGATATCGCAACCTTCAGGACGTGACAGATCCTGAAAATTTTTAAAAACCAGATTAATGTATATGTCTTTAAGATGTCATTTGTAAAGTAGTTCTGCTATACCTCTACCCATGTTTCCAACTGATTATCTTCACCACATGGGGGATTAATATCTTTTCTCAATCTTTTGGAACGTCGTTTCGGCAACTGTGGAGTCGTGGGAGGGAGGTTCACGTATGGGTCCTGCAAACACTTTCTACCTGCTTTGCCCTTTTTGAGTCAACATCTTCTTTCAAAACAGGAGTACTCTCTTGGGTAACTTTGGCATTACTCTCTTTGGTAACTTTGGCCTTTCTAGTTTTCTTTATTGCTATGCCATTATAAGGTGACTGTCTGAACTTATTTGCATTTTTCTTCCTTTTAGCACGCATGAAAACATCCTATACAAAAAAAATTCATCATTGAAATAACGTCAAACTTTTGAACTATATGTGGTAACTTTAATAAATAATGTAGCTGTACCTCGGACTGTAGTCAAAGGCTTATTGGCTTGTCCGTCAGAATTATGAAACATGGCCTGTCTTGCTTTCACAGCATCATTATCAATTTTGTCTAATACCGCCTTGGTTGACAACTCATTTGCAACCAGTAACTCAACCCCGCTTACTTTGTCATTAACGTGGCCATCAACATTGTATGCTTTATTATGAATAACCATCTCTCCAAGATGATTCATATGCTCATCCCCCATCCATGCCATTTCTGACACTGCTTCACTTACTTTCTCAGCAACATTTAACACTGCCTCACGATCATGAGAGTGTTCATCAGCAGCATTGCAATCAACAATGTCATTTTCATTAACTTGAACGCCCTATATGGATTTATCATCCACATTTAAAACTACTTCACCTACTTTCTCACGATCATGAGAGTGTTGATCAGCAGCATTGCAATCAACAATGTCATTTTCATTACCTTGAACGCCCTTTACAGATTTATCATCAATATTAAATACACCTTCATGAGCATGTATCTCAGTAGCTTGAACCGCATCTCCGGGTTTAACATCACCAGATTTATCATCAACGTTAGACACACCTTCACTTACTTTCACAGTAACAACGGAATCATGAGCATGTATCTCAGTAGCTTGAACCGCCTCTCCGGGTTTATCATCACCAGATTTATCATCAACATTAGACGCACCTTCACTTACTTTCAAAGTAACATCGGAATCATGAGCATGTATCTCACTAGCTTGAACCGCCTCTCCTGGTTTATCAGTACCAGATTTATCATCAACGTTAGACACACATTCACTTACTTTCTCCGTAACATTGGAATCATGAGCATTTATCTCAGTAGCTTGAACCGCCTCTCCGGGTTTATCATCAATACTTACCACTACCTCACTTGGTGTTTCGCCATCTTCCTTGTTTTTAGCAGGCTTTTGTTCATCTAGCTCCAGCTGTTTATCCTGGAATTCCGAAGGTCCATAAACAGAGAAATCATCATCTATCTCCATCTGTTCATCTAGCTCCAGCTGTTTGCCCTGTAATTATACAAGAAAAACACAACTATATAGATGACCAAATCTAGCAAACATCTATAGATAGTGCAGGTGGAATTAATATATACGTACTTCAATTGTCGATTGAGAAAATTTTTCATTCAAATTAGGTAAATTCAAATGACTAGGATCATGATCTGGAATGTGATCAACTAACGGCAATGGTTCGTCTTGAAGACAAAAATCCGCAAGCTGCGACATAGCTGATGGAAAAGCGGCAGGGTCTATATAATTAAGCCCACCTTGTTTGTTTTCAATCACAACTCGATTTGTCGCAAGATTGATCAGGTTCTGGGCTTAAGGTTTGTAGTTAAGAAAACTGATTTAGGTATGTAACAAAATAACGATAAATAAAAAAGTACTATTAAAAGGAACATAACCTTTTTATAATCAGCCGAATGAACATCATGAGAATGAAGATCAAACAAACTAGGACTACCATTCCAGGTTTCATTATGAATTGGACTTGAAGTTTGAATTTCCATGGCATTTTGGCCAAAACAATCCTCATCCGATTTGTCGTGCATATGAGTTGAAGTCTGAAATTTAAATATACAATCAATTATACTACTAAAGAAACGAGACCCTAATGATTAACAAATATTAAAGGAAATTACCATGGCATCTTTGGAAGAAAAATTTTCATCAACACATTGCCTTATTTGCAATTGATCCTGAATAATGTATGTATATAATCCATTAGTTGGTGAAAAACCAATAAATATTGGTATCTAAATGATGTAGATTAAAAATGAATGTAAAGAGCATGTTCACCTTTGGACGTTGTATCTTCAGAGCTTCCTCAACAACAGCAAGTCTATTTTTAATATCATTAAGGACCTCCACATTGGCTCCGGGTTGTATCTTTAGAGCTTCCTCTACAACGGCAAGTCTATTTTTAATATCATCAACCTCGGCAGGTATGTCTAGATGATTGGAACTTTGATCTTTATCAGTTACTGGCATATCATTATCAGCTAAGGCCACCTCTTTATCAGCAAAGGCCACATCTGTATCAGTTATCAAACGATCTTCATGTACCTACAAAGCAAGATCGAAACAGAATGTGCATTGGTCAACGTGAATAGTCGCACGAACGACGTAGTTGATACGGATGAAAAATAAATGATACAAAATGGGCAACTTACCTCATTAGTGGGATCATCGGCAGGTAATTGATCTTCTATACTATCCAACTCGCTAAAATAAGCATTACTAGGTGCAAACCATGGTTGTAACATTTCCGCATTTGTTGGAACAAGATCCAATACTGGAATAGAACCCTAGTAAACAAACAATTATAGAATAAAAAACAAATATAATGAAGTCGTAACTTATTTGACAAATACAAACGAATGGAAATGCTTACAGGACCAAAAAGTTTGCCATAATGGCGTTTGGAAAATGTTTTATCCTTTGACCAACAAAGACAACGTGGTATCTCTGACGGGTCTTTGTTCCACCATGAACTGCTTGTGGGATAACTCTCAAGAATCCATATCTAAAGTGAAGGAAAAAAATAAAAGCATTGTACAATGAAAATAAGTATAACAAATTTGTATCCAAAAATAGTAAACAAAAACTGAGATGTTCATAAATGTCTACACATCTAACCTTAAAAGCCAAGATAAAGCCAGAAATATTATATGTTGCAATTTTAGAAGGGTTTTCTTGCAATTTGTCTTTGTAGTGAGCATTGTAATGCCGGGGTACCACATTGGCTAAATTTTTGTAAAAACGGCTCCACAAGAACTCTCCCCATGGATATGCATTCCATGCCCCAAATCCTCAACTACGCAACAAATGATTGTCAACGATGTACCAAGGTCCACGACCTATGAACACGACCTCATCGACTAGCAACAGACATACCCTTACTGCATCCTCATCTGATAACTTTGAAAATTGTGTGTCATTCCCAAATAAATCTAAAAGCTCATTACCTTTTACAGTTACCTTTCTTATAAATTGTTTTTCAGGAAAGACACGCAAACCAAAAGGACTGCGATCAATTTCTACAGGGGTAAGTCTGAATATGATTAGGATTGCGATCAATAAAAAGGAATGATACATTTAGGTGTTGTTCATTTTTTAAGAGGTTTAAGTCTGAATATGATTATTACATCTGATTGAAAAAGTTGGTTGAAAAGTCTGAATCTAATTCATGTAGAGGTGTTTGTTTTTGTAAAAATGTCTGATTAGCTTAATGTTTAGTTTTATAATTTAAAAGTAAGCCAGTGAAGTAACAACCATATTACTAAAAAAAAAAATACTAATTAAACATGTCTGATTAGCTTAATGTTTAGTTTTATAATAGAACTTGGGAGAAATAAATAGCTTTATTTTTATGTAGTTGTCACCTTTTCTTCTTATCTCGTTTTAGGTGTATCATACATATACGGTATCTGATATACTCAACGACACAAACATCTGATTGGTCATGTACTTGTTATGAATAAAAATAACCACAAGTAATTGCAGAAGAATTACGACAACGATTATATTGATGAAAATAAATAAATAAACAAGGTATTTTGATTCCGATGATGTTAGCGTTTTCTGACGACAACGCCTGTATCGGCAGAGACAGCAAGATGGTTGGAGAAGGTTGGATATGCCACAAGTTACGGAGGAGCAGGTTGTAGGATTGTTTTTTGAAGTTGATAATGTAATCAGAGGTGAAACAGGAATACCCAAAGTCTAAATGAATAAGATGATATTTAGATATTTTTACGTCTTAATCTGAATAAAAAACAAACATTCAAAACTCTTATAAACTCTGACTCGGTTAGAGATCAGACACATTAAGACATATTTTCAAAAAACAAACACAACTTTATTGTCATTTCACCTTATACCTAAACTCATATCCATTGTGATTCATAGCAATATACCAAACGCATCTTAAATGGACCAATGAACACAAAAAGGTCAAATTCATTCATTTGTGTAGGACAAATTTGTATACAAAGAGTTTGCTTTTATTATAGGAATAAATACTAAAGAATGTATCTAACTTGTCATTTCTTTTACTTGTGAGTAGCTTTCTTCATTTAACATAACTTTTAAATTTCGACTTTCCTTTGTATCATGTGACATGTTTAACGGGTTACCGATTATTCTTTTATTTTATTTCATTTCATGCTAAAAGATAATATCCACATAAGATGCTTACTTAACACATCATCACACATGCTAAACACCCCTTTCTATCTTCATCTTCTACAACAAAAAAATACCACAACACAACTAACATCAATGTATACAAATAACATTAAACTCATTTTCTAAAATCCGTAAACGATGAACATTTCTTATTAATGTTTGGCGCGTTCCTAAACTCTAGGTTCGTTGGCTACGATAATTGCGCCAAAACTATCACAGTATATATCAATAAGTTCTCCATTACATGCGAGAGATATTATCCCTATTTCTACGTTACGTCGTAAAGTGGGATGTGGTTCTTCGGTTCGTTTTTGATGGATAACTAGGTATGAAATGGTCCGCTACACTTTAGATATAACAGATTGTTTCATTTGGATTCTAATAAAAATTGTTATATAAGGGATAGGATTCAGATGGCTCTTGATCGTGGAATTGGATTAGACAAAACTTAGGGGGTCGAAATGAAGAAGCTTTGTTGTCTATGGTGGATGAGATAGGAAATGTTAGCCTCAATAATCATCCTAATTCTTGGCATTGGGATATTGACTCTGATGGCATATTTTCGGTGAACGCCACGAGAAACCATATAGATAATTGTCTTCTTCCTTCGTTCAGTCCAAGCATTAGTGGACCAAGTTATTGCCCCAAAAGGTAAATGTATTTGGGATAAAACCCAAATACATTTGGAGTTCGCAACAAGGCTTATTTGAGAAACCTGCTTCTGGATATAAGTCTTGTAGATTCTAATGCGGTGCAAGACTCTTGTGTTTGGGAGATGTCTAGTGATGGCACTTTTTCTGTTGGGGAAACACGTCGTTTGATTGATTCTAAGCTTCTCCCTGATTTGGTTCCTTCGACTTCTTTGGATAAAACCCTCCCGCGTAAAGTTAATATTTTTATATGGAGATTGGCATTGGATCGCTTACCTCATAGATTGAACCTCTCGGCTCGGGGTATTGATATTCCTTCGATTTCGTGCCCTTCGTGCAACGGTAATGTGGAATCCTCTTCTCATATTTTCTTTGAATGTGATTTCGCCAAGGAGGTTTGGAGACTGGTTCGCAATTGGTGTGACATTCCTCTTCCTACTTTTACTTCTTATGATCATTGGAAGTCTTGGTTCATTTCGTGGCATGCTTCTAAAGAGAAGTCCCATAGCTTATCCATTATTATTGCGGCTCTTCTTTGGTGGATTTGGAGAATTCGCAACAGTGTCGTGTTCTGTCCACATCCGTTGAGGAAAAGTGATATGTTTGATAACATTCGTTCCTCTTCTTTTTCTTGGTTACTTCATAGGGGTCACATGTCTTGCAGCTGGATAGATTGGCTTAATTCCCCTTTGAAGCCCGCGAGTATTTTTTACAGATGATGTTCGTTATTTTCCTCTTCTGGGAGTTTCAAGCATGTATTGTTTTTTTTAGGTTCTTCTTGCTTCGTTTTTCCCCTGGGACTTGTTTGGGTCGGCATCAAAAACACCCCGGAGTGAAAACCGGTGGCTCAGCCTCTGTTGGTGGGGATTTTTCTCTTGTCTTGGCTGTAATTGGCAAGAGTTTTTTCATCCTTTTTGTTGGCCTAGCAGTTAAAGTCTCGAGTAGGGTATAGAATATGTTGTTTTTGTTTCTTTTCTAGATTGTATTTGTACTTTTAGGCTTCTAGTGTCTTACTAGAAGCTCTTTTATTTATATATATATTCTACCGTTCAGAAAAAAAAGGTAAATGTATTTACATGGCGTCTTGTTTTGGATAAATTACTAAATCGTTTGAATTTATCTATTCGGGGCTTAGAGATTTCGTCTATCACGTGCCCTTCTTGCAACGTGGGAGTGGAATCTAATGACCACACTTTCTTTGGATGTGATACGGCTATTGCCATTCGGAGGTTAATTCGCGTGTGGATCGATGTTAGCATGCCAACGTTTTATTCTTTCTCCGAATGGTTTCAGTGGGTAGAGGATTGGAGAGGCTCAAAAGATTGAATGTATTTTATTACTGCTTCTTCTTTGTGGATCTTGTGACGTTATCGAAATTGTACTCTCATTTTATGATAACATGTGATATTTTTGATAATATTCGTTTCTTTTATTTTTCTTGCCTTAAAGGTAGAGGTCGAATAGTTCATTATTGGAATTCTTGGTTAAACCATCCTTTGTAATTGTTCTCTAGCTCCTTGCTAGAGTTCTCCTTTTTTATATACTAGGCGAGTACCTGTGCCTAGTGGCCGCGGTTCCTAGCAGCAAAAAGTTAACGATATGCGATATTGTGTTATTGTTGTACAAAGTTTATAAATGCTTAATGATGCTAGATGCAGTTGGTGTTTAAAGTTAAAATCTTAAGATAAAGGTAAGACTCAATTTTTTATTTTTTATTTTATTATTATTATTTTTTATTTTTATTTTTTTTTTGCTTTTTATCTGAAAACGAAAATTATGTTCGAGTTATTAAGATATAACTTATAAACGAACATTCAATGTGGTTGGTTACAACTAGTTAAAATGAGTTTTACTAAATACTTGCTAAATATATTCTTGAGCGGACGAAAATGAAACATATGCTACCATGACCCATCACATGAAATTGAATCCTTTAACAAACTCATTTTTCTTTGATTTGCACCAAGAAGGATGGGGAAAACAAACAACAAAACACATATTATTATCATTAAATATATCATGATATCTTAAATGATTTGTACAAATATTTACATAAGAAATAAAATCAAAGCTCATAAAGTCAATAGTCCTCCAACCATTATGTTTTTTTTTGAGAAATGATATACTTACAAAAAGATTTTCACAAAATAATCCACAAAATGAAATGTCATGGGGTGATTGGGTTTTTTTTTGAAAAGTAAGGTAATTGGGTTAATGAGAGAGATAAGAGAGAAGTTATAGAAAAATACACCAATCACTCTATGCCACCTCATTTAGTTGAAATCTTTTTGTGAGTTTATTTTCATCCACTAACTACGTTTTTTTTTTTTTTTTTTTTTAACCGGTTTCTCATATTCTCAGGTCCTTTTCCAATACAATATATCTAGGCCAAAAATATATTAATATTGAAAATTGCAACACTTGTTTTATGTAAAGAAAAAAGATCACCATTATAGATATTGAAATGATAAATTATACTCCGTAAATTTATAAATTCGCTTTGCATATCTTATATTTTTGAAAACATTTACCTCATTACAACTAAGAATTTAACATCATGTTTATCATCTTGATATGATGCTCATCAGCAACTAAAAATATCAGATTACAAACTATCCAAATCAAACACCAATATTACATAAATTAACATAACATAAACCTTTGAGGTTGCTAAACATATGCTACATTTCATAAAATATCTAGCTACTATACATTTGAACAAATTTCTTTTTCGTTTCTAAAAATGTAATATATATAGTACCTTATTTACTATAGAAAATTCAGTTTTGAAAAATAGCAAAGCAGTAAAACCTGTTTTTTACACGTATACAAATAGATACACTACCATTGTTTAGAAAAAGCAACTGAAAAATAGTATTTTCATAACATTCATCCTCTATTTCTCTTCATGGTGTTTGATTATGGTTGTTGGGCGGGAAGAAAGGAGATGGAATAAGTCACACATGGAAATGATAAATTGATGAGTGAAGAGAAATGAGATGATTAAGATGACCTTTATCTTTGCTTGAAAATAGAGTGAATGGAATGAATGGTTGAGGATCTTTGTTTTACTACTCAACATTTCCATGGGAAATGTTATTATAGGTAATGTGTCTAATTTAAAAACTGTGTTTTTGGTCTTATCTTAGAATTAGTCAACTTTTGATATAGCTGGCATTTTAATTCGTGTCTTTCAATTCAATTTGTGTGTAATGAGTTTTCATTTTATCTTATTTCAACTATTCAACCAAGCTTGATTATTTTTTCAAAATTCAACATTCAATAATTTATCTTTACTTTCAACTTTCAACTTTCATTTTCACCTTTGACTATTTTTCTATTTTATGTAGTAAAGATAAAGATAAAATAATCATGGTTAAAAAATAAGTGACTATTGACAAAATGCAGTTCTGATAAAGCTTGTTAAGATCTAGTTTTTGAAGACCACTTTTAAAAGGGAGGTGATTTGTACACTCCCAATATTGATTGGAACACTCAAAATATGAGTATTTAGACATTTATACCCTTACAGGATAAACATAACTAAAAATAATATAAGGGTATAAATGTCCAACCACTCATATTTTGAGTGTCCCAATCATATTTGAAAGTGTGCAAATCATCTCCCCTTTTAAAAAGGCAACCTGGAACACCTCCTAAATGATTTAGACATGACACTTATGTTACTTTTCTTTCTTTCAGACGGTTTAACTTTGTAAGAAGGTGTTTGAATTGCTTATTTAAGTGCTTACCTGCTTGATTTTAAAGAAGAAAAGTAGTTTGGACTTTGGAATGTGTAGATAAAACAGCATGTTTGGTTGTTTTACTATAAGATAAGCATTTAGGGTGCGTTTGTTATGGGGTCTTCAAATTTAGGATATGACTTAAAGTTAAAAAACGTTGTTTGGTGTGATGATTGAGGTTTGCTTTTGGAAGTTACTACCAAATATGAGGGGATAAAGAATACCCAACTCATGACCAGGATTTGATTATTTCAATAAAAATGTGGGCCATTTCTCATTTTTAACCATTCAGTTATTTTTTCACTTACAAATGTTCGATATAAAAAATCATTTTATTTATATTTAATATATAATATATATTTAAATATATAATTTTCTCTCTCCTACCTCAAATCAAAATCCAAATCTCAAACTAAATTCAAATCCAAATCCAAATCTTAATCATAAACCCATATACAAACCAAACGGGCCCTTAATATTATTCTTGTAAAGTTTGATGACTCGATGTCCAGTTAGCTTATTTGGTTAGAATGTTATTAGTTTTTTTCAATAAGTTGACCCAAATTGATAGAGGGTGTTAAACTTACCATTTTTGAACCCACTTTGAATAATTGTACTATTTCTCGCATTTGCTATTCAAAAATTATGCTCAACCAAACTGTTGGGTTCGGTAAATACCCAAACCCCTTAAACTAGGATTTGAATAGAAAATATCCTAAGTGTTTAATCCGTTAAACACAATCAGGTCACTGAGCGCATAGTCTCTCAGTGAGCTATCTTCAGGACACTTAGTATGAGGCGAAGAAGGAGCCTCTCCACTCTGCAAGGCGGAACTTAAAGGGTGAAGACTAAGTCAAGAAGAAGATAGTGGATTCAGTGAGTGATGACAATAACTCACTGAATCCCTTCGACTCCTCTCCAACTGTTAAACACTGAAGACAAACAAAGAAAGAGACTGAAGACTTTAAAGACTGAAGAATGAGCTGGATTAGGTGGGAAAGTTTTACCCAGATAAAACTAAGTCCCTCAAGTGTTTATCCAGTCTATACACAGTCTCAATCTATCAAGATCATATCTTCCCATTTATAGTAAGCGGCGATTCTTTATCAAGGAAAGAAGCTTCGCCGCCTACTATAGAAAGGTGAACAGTAACCGAATATATCAATATTCGTGTTTGCTGTGATCCATGTTTTTGTCTTCTAGGATAAAGTTAATAATCATACTTGTATAAATAGCATAAGAGAATGAGTGAAAAGTTTAAGCTTGTGAATTGTAAAAACACACATACTACACACAAGCCAACTTTTCACTCCTCCAAATACAACTTTATCCTTGAGCTAGCTCAGTGGGTTCTAAGAGTTGTGCTCAAACTTAGCCTGAGCTTAGAGAGGAGTCACTCAAACTTTGTCATTTCAATCCCTAGTACTATTCCGCAAGTACTTGGGTAACGTATTCCTTTGATTTATTTCTAATAAGAATATGATGTTGAAAATTACTGTGTGTGTTTTACTTATGTTAATTTCAGTCATTATTCACTGTTAAATTGCTTTAAGTACTTAATTGTCCGTTTTAACGATAGTGAATAGGGAACAACAAGTGGTATCAGAGCAGGCTGATTATAAAACCTTTTAAGCCGCTCTAAAACGTTTTTAAATCAGGATTCCTATGGCCGAAATTGATGTACCCCAACTAGTCGATAAAAGGGTGGAGCTTATTCAGCTGTTGCCCCTAGACTTGAAGTTGGAAAATTCAACAAATGGAAAAAGCGTATGCTTTGCTATTTGATTGGGATGGAACCTTATTATATCAAGTGTATTAATGAGGGCCCATTTGTCCCAAAGACTGCTGAAGGTTTGCCCAAACCTGAAGCTCAGTGGACTCATGATAAAAGGAGAGTGGTCAACCAGGACCAAAGACTCAAAAGTATCATCATATCATGTCTTCCTGATGATATAATGGAGTCAGTTATAAGCTGTAACACGGCTAAACAAACATGGGATGACCTGGTCCATAGCCATGAAGGTCCATCTGATACCAAGGAAAACAGGATAATGGACCTGAAACTTGAGTATAATACCTTCAGGGCTAAGGACTCTGAAACTCTCTCTCAAACTTACACCCGTTACAAAACTCTTTTAAATGAACTGGCTAATGATGGTGTTAAGTTATCAAAACATGAGATAAATGTTGGTTTTGTTAATTGTCTCCCGAAATGGTTAACTTGTGAGAAATGGTTAAACTTCTCTCAGGGACTTAGAAATGCAAATCACATCCAAACTCTTGAGCTTCCTGAAATTTATGGGAAATTTGTCTATGAGGAAAATCTCATCAACAGACGATACCCTGACTTAAAGAAGTCTCAGGAAGTCAAGAAGTCCCTGACCATCACCTCACCTATATCAACTGCCTTCTTTTCTAACAATGTGGTTCAAGATTTTCAAGAAAATTCTGATGATGAGCCTGATGAGAGATCAAGTGAGGAGTACCTAAATGACCTGAACGTTGAATTTCAGGAAAGGGCTTTTCAACTGCTAAAGCTAACGAGGACACTGAATGCTTTAAGTGTCACAAAAAAGGTCATTTTGCAAAGGACTGTTTTTCAAAAACAATTTCTGAACCTTCTTACAGACCATCAGGGTAAAATCAGTCCTCAGGCTTTAGCAAATTTCAACCTAAAATCTATCAGTCTCATCAAAACCTTTAGAATAAATCTGACCAGAACATAACAATAGATTTTGAAGCCAAGTATAGGAAGATCAAAGCTAAGCTTGCATTACTTGAGGCCAGTCCCTCAGAACCCAAAAGTGTTCAATCTGTGCAGGGTAAAAACAAAGGTCTTGTTGCTGAAACCTTCGACTGGGATGAAGAGCCAGTCTCATCAGATGATGAAATGGTGCATGTCAGCGCACTGATGGCCCTCTCAGAAGAAGACAAGCTAGCTGTTGGAAAGAATCATGCCAGAAATGGAGAATGGGTCAACATCACAATGAAGAAGGTAAATATTCTACTTTCTATGGATGATGATTCTGATTGGCAGTCCTATATGAACTATATCAATGTAGATCTTAAGTTTGTAGAGGAGCAAAGACTAAATCTTTTTTCTAAGTACAACAAGTTAAGTTTTGAATTGAATAAGTGTAGGGATGAGTTACTTGTGTTAAAACAAAACAAGCTTGAGGCTATCACCTTACAGATTCAAAACACTGAATTAGTCAAAATCAATCAGGCTCTTCAAGATGAACTTAAGAAAGAAAAAGATATCATTGATAGCTGGACCACCAAGAATCCAAGAGTCTTTGATGCTGTGGGTGCCCCAGTAGCAAAAAGAGAGTCATAGGTGAACATCATCTTACTGACTCTCTCAACAAAGACCAGAGTCCTAAACCATTTGTGTCTGGTGGCATGATTACCAATATGTTGTCTGTTCCCAAGACCAGTGATTGGATTGAAAGACTTAATCCTGATAGTAAGCTTCCTAACTTTGACTCTGGAAGAATTCTAGAACCTGAAAGTCAAGCTCTAAAGAGCATGCTTGGACTCCCAGATGTGCCCAGTAGCACTGAACACATCTCTGAGTCTGAAGATGAATCTCAAGCACCACTTTCACCTTTGAAACCTCTTCAGGGTGCTGATCCTAGCTCTGAGCTTACTCCATTACATTACAATCCACACTCTCCTAAAGAAAGGTCTGGACTTGGTAGAACCATTTTGAAAATACCATCAAAACCAACTCAACAAGAGTCCACCCCCACTGAAAATTCCACATCCTCAGTCCCCACTGAAGCTGATCAGATTCAGCAACTGACTGAACTTGTGAGAAAGCTAACTGACAAAATGGAATCTATTAAAAAGGTCACTTAACCAATCAAGGAGACAAAATCAGCTTCCTCTAGTTCCTCAAAGTCAAAAGCCACCACCAAAAACAAGCAGAAGTGTGATCTGTGCCACTATACCAGTCATACCACTGACAATTGTTATAGAATCCTCTTTTGCATGATCTGTAAAAAGGATGATCACAGGACTGCTGACCACTTGCAATATGTGAGCTCTCTCAGTCAAGAAAACTACACCAAAGTTGGTCATCAGTATGCTTCTTCATCCAAAGCTCAAAAGTTGAGAGCAAAGCCTTTTCCTCCTTGCCCACACTGTGGCTTTAATGATCATCGTCCTGATGATTGTCTTATGAACACATGCTGTGATATTTGCGGTAACACAGCTCATAAGACATCTTAGCATGACAATGTCATCCATGCAAGGAGAAGTTCAAAACAACCCAAATCCACTGAGTCATCCTCAGTCTCTAAATGCAAAACCTGTGGTAGCTCATTGCACTCCACCACTGACCATGAATCGATTGCTCAATTCAAAAAGACCATGAGACCCAAGCCCACTAGTAAGTGGGTCACGAAGAGAAACTAATTCAGTTTACTACTTGTGCAGAGGCATGCCAAGGAGCCTATCTGGCATCTAGACAGTGGATGTTCAAGAAGCATGACTGGTGTGAAGGAATATCTGCACAAGTATGTAAAGGAACCAGGACCAAAGGTAGTATTTGGTGATAACTCATCATGTCCCACTGAAGGTTATGGTTCAGTAAACTGTAATGGAATAGTTTTCTCTAGGATTGCTTATGTCAATGGTCTCAAATACAATCTCATCAGTGTTAGTCAGCTATGTGATGCTAAGTACATTGTACAATTCAATGACAAACAAGGTACCATTTTCAATGCCAACAAGGAAGTTGTGTTGATTGCTCCTAGGAGAGATGATGTTTATGTCTTAGACATGTCAACTCTCTCTAAAGATGGAACCTGTCTTTTTGCCAAAGCCACTGAAACTATCAACTGGCTGTGGCACAAGAGACTCTCACACTTAAACTTCAAAAACATCAACAACTTGGCAAAACAAAACAAGGTCCTTGGCTTACCATCACTGGTTTTTGCAAAAGATAAACCATGCTCAGCCTGTGAAAAAGGCAAACATAAAAGAGCATCTTTCAAAACCAAGCAAAACTTCTCTATCAAAAGCTGCCTTCACCTCTTGCATATGGATCTATTTGGACCAGTCAGTCCTAGATCAATCCAGCATGAGAGGTATACACTTGTCATTGTTGATGAGTTCTCAAGATACACTTGGGTATACTTTCTTTCTAAAAAGAGTCAGGCAGCTGATACTATAATGTCATTTATCAGGAACATTGAAAACCAGAATGACATTACAGTGAAACAAATCAGAACTGACAATGGTACTGAATTTAGAAATGCTGAGCTTGAGAATTTCTGTGATGAGAAGGGAATCTCCCAAAATTTTTCATCTCCTTATACCCCTGAACAAAATGGGGTAGCTGAAAGGAAAAACAGAACTCTCATTGAGGCTGCAAGAACCATGTTAAATGGCTCAGCTCTTTCAAAGCATTTCTGGACTGAAGCAGTTAAAACAGCCTGTTACACTCAAAACAGGTCAATCATTGTCAAAAGACATAATAAAACCCCATATGAGATATTCAAAGGTAGACTTCCTGACATCAGCTACTTCCATGTGTTTGGATGTCCTGTGTTTATTCATAACCACAAGGATCATCTAGGCAAGTTTGATGCTAAAGCTGATGATGGATACTTTTTAGGTTACTCACTGATCTCCAAAGCCTTCAGGGTATTTAACACAAGGAGACAACAAGTTGAGGAAACCTATCATGTCACCTTTGATGAAAGTATAGAAAGCATCAGATTCACCAACACTTCAGTGGAAGAAATAGGAATTGATAACTCATCAAGATATCCTCCTGATGAGTACAACACTGAAACCAATTCCTCATACCAAGCTGATGCTGACATCTCATATTATGTCTTACCCCACAACCTGTCACAACCAACTATCAGTGAATTCATTGATAATCAGTCAGTCCCTACTGGGATAGGTAACACTGATCCATATGATCAGGATCCTATAACTCAAGAACCTCTACCAGAACAAATCACCTCGACAGATCTAAATGATCCTGTGGCTCTCACACCTGAACTCCCAGTGACATCTTCAAGCTCAGATCCCAGACCACAAAGTAAGTGGACAAGATCTCAGGACATTGAGCTTGTAAACATCATTGGTGAACCCACTGAGGGAATGCTCACTAGAAGCATGGCTGCTAACTTAACTGCAGCCTCAGCCAATGAATGTCTATATGCTGATTACCTATCAGAAATAGAACCCAAAAGTGTCACTGAGGCTCTAAAATACCCAAGCTGGGTTCAGGCTATGCAAGAAGAACTGCAACAGTTTGATAAAAACAAGGTCATGACCTTGATCAAATGTCCTCAGGATGTAGTAGTCATAGGAATGAAGTGTGTTTTCAGAAACAAAACTGATGAAAACGGCAATGTCATTAAAAACAAAGCCAGACTTGTAGCCAAAGGTTACAGTCAACAAGAAGGCATTGACTATGATGAAACATTTGCTCCTGTTGCAAGAATGGAAGCCATCAGGATCTTTCTTGCATATGCAACATACATGAACTTCAGGGTCTACCAAATGGATGTTAAAAGTGCTTTCTTAAATGGTGATCTCAAGGAAGATGTATATGTTCAGCAACCTCCAGGCTTTGAGAGTAGTGAATTCCCTGACTATGTCTGCAAGCTTGACAAAGCTCTTTATGGACTGAAACAAGCTCCCAGGGCATGGTATGAAACTCTCTCAGCCTTCCTGATACAAAACAAGTTTGTCAGAGGAAAGATAGACAACACACTGTTTGTCTATAGAACTCAACAGGATGTGATTCTAGTCCAAGTGTATGTTGATGACATCATCTTTGGCTCAACAAACTACAAACTTTGCAAACAGCTTGAAAAACTGATGACTAAGAAGTTTGAAATGAGAATGATGGGGGAACTCACATACTTTCTTGGACTACAAATCAGGCAAACTGACAAAGGAATATCCATCAGTCAAGAGAAATACACTAGAAATCTCTTGAAAAAATATGAGATATCTGACTGTGCCTCAGTGAAAACTCCAATGGTCCCACCTAACAACCTTGGACCTGATCTCACTGGTAAATCAGTCAATCAAACTCATTTCAGAGGGATTGTAGGCTCACTGATGTATCTAACTGCTTCTAGACCAGATATCCAATTCTCAGTCTGTCTAATAGCAAGATATCAGTCCAATCCTAAAGAATCCCATCTCACTGCAGCTAAAAGAATACTCAGGTACCTGAAGGGAACCCCAAGCCTTGGACTCTATTATCCAAGATGCTCAGGGTTTGATCTCAAGGGTTACTCTGATTCTGATTATGCTGGCTGCAACATGGACAGAAAAAGTACCTCAGGGTCCTGTCAATTTCTTGGAGGAAAACTAGTTTGTTGGAGTGCTAAAAAGCAACAATCAGTGGCTATGTCCTCAGCTGAAGCTGAATATGTAGCTGCAGCAGGATGTTGTGCCAATGTATTATGGATGAAAAGTCAACTCAGTGACTATAACATCCATTACAAAATGGTGCCCATCTTCTGTGATAATACCAGTGCTATTGCAATCTCCAACAACCCTGTCCTCCACCAAAGAACCAAACACATTGATATCAGATATCACTTCATCAGGGATCACATAATGAAGGGAGACATTGAACTTCATTTCATCCCTACTGAATATCAACTGGCTGATATCTTCACAAAACCCTTGGATGAACCCACCTTCAGGAGACTGAAAGCTGAGTTGGGAATGCTTGACATTGAAAGTCAGGCATCTGAAAACCAATCTCAGTAAGTTCTGTGAATTGGTTCGTCTCCCTGAACATCCAAAACAAACCTCTCACTGAATGATTAAGACTCACTCAGGGTCCCTGACAGAAAGCATTGAATGAGTAACTAAATGCTCCAAGTATTAGTTACTTAAATGTCCTAGGTTGGTAATCCCACCAATTTAATATAGGAATACATGTCTTATTGTCAGGAGTATCATCATTTACCTGACCCCACTTGGCATTAAAAGCCTTTTCCCACATAAAATATCCTATGGATATTTTATTACTGCTAAAGTACACTTTTACTGTGCATTGCAACTGTTTTCCTTGAAAGACGGGATTTTACTGCGTAAAGTGGTGGGTGGCATTAAATGTGGAATATCAAACGATTTCAAAAATGGTCTTTACATATCCAAATTTATACAAAAACCACCCCTCTCACTACTCTATAAATACCCTCTTCAAAAACCACAAAACACACACACAAATCATTTTACGCAACTAAACTCTGTCAAAATCCTTTCTCAAATCCAGAAACATTTGTGTGTTCCCAAAATCTTTAAAACCTCTTTTGGAAAACCCTCCTTGTAAACATTTACAAAAGTTTTTCATCACAAACTTGAGAGATCCAAATACTTTGATTGTTCTAGTCAAAACATTTTTTAAATCCTAAAATCTTCTTTAATGGAAGAAACACAATCTCTCCGGTTTGCTTCTCGATGGGTGGGGGGATCTTACTAGCGTTGAATTTAAAACAAATAATGTCATAAGAAATTTTGAATACCTTGAAAATGTCCCAACCTATAAAGACATTATAAAATTTTTATTCAACTACCCACTCAAAACGGCCTTTGTAAAATGTCCCGATTACTATACCCAAACTACCTCGAGGGAGTTTTGGGCTACGACTAATGCCTTTGACCCGACACCTTCGATGAGAATAACCTTAGACCACTTTCGGGAGTATCTCATCAAGTTCAGTCTTAATGGGGGGCAACAATACACCATGGATTACAAAACATTTTGCACTTCAACAGGGTTAGAATATAACAAAGGTACTTATGTCGCCCATCACGACCCTCCACGGTAAAGGATGGGTTAAAACAAATTGTTTTAGATCCAACTTTTTGGACAAGACCCGATCACTAAAAGCTCATTCCCGTGGCTTGGAGGATCCTTTTCACTTTTGTGATTCAGGTCCTCGGCGGGAACCACTCATCCACTGAAACAAGTTAACTCTATTGATTGATGGCATCTGCTTGATGAATGAGGTCCTTACTGGACATAGGGAGATCATTTACGGTGATCTCGTGCGAAGCTCTGAGCAAAACTAGGGCGAAATGCGTTTAGTATCCTAGGTTTGTCTCTTATGCTTTGCAATCGTTCTTGGTTCAAATTATACTCGGGATGAAAATTTGGAAATTTACGGCATCTGAGCCCATCAAATTTTCAAAAGGACCCATCCCTTGTCACTCCCATTGAATTGACTGCCCACATGATTGCTGTAAACAATCAAAGTGGATCATTGTCTCCAAACCCTGCTCCTAAAAGAGAAGGGAAGTCTCGGTGGGACTAAGACTAAACCAAAGTCTGGGGCCACGAGGCTTGAGGAGCACACCTAAGAGGCACAAAAAGCCGAGACTAAATTATCACCCGCTGCCAGAACAACCACCCGTGACAGCGAAGGACACGATACATCACGATCGGTGCCCTTGGTCACACCTACTACTCCCAAGATCTAGAAACAAACAACCCGGTAGGGGAGCGCCTTCCACCACGCTGATGATGACATTAACAAATCCAAGTCTTTGTGCGAGGGCACAGCGGTCGATACCAAAGACTCGAGGAAACAAACAACCCACGATAAGGATACAACAATCGCGACTCCGCCAAAGGCACTGGGAAACACCCACCGGTGTCTCGGGGTCAGCGGGGACAAAGACTTCGGAGGGAAGAAACAACCCGCCGATCACGGAACCAAAACCAATCCCGACTCCGGAGAAGGCAGGGGAAACTCCACGGTTAATGAGGGGTCAGGGGACAAAGACTCGGAGGGATATATACCACCCGATGATATGGAACCCATCACCAACCCCTTGCTCACAATTGCTGATGTCACTGGTATTCTATTCTCGGAGGATGACCTTCTTTGGCGAAGATGAGATTTTATGTTGGAAGGAAATGGGCGTGAGGTTCAATCTGAACAAGAGCCTCGGCCGATCCAAGGAGCATCTTGCATCCCCATTCCAACATGATGATCATTGAATCCTCAAGCTCGATGAATTCAAAGAGTTTGACAATGTTCTTCCCCTCATGAAAGGCGATTGGCTCGAGTGGATCACGAGGATTCAGGAAGCTATACTCAGGGGTTACTAAAACATTGTGGGAACAACATCACGAGAATGCTGCAAGTTATGCGATCTAAAAGCGGTACGAGGGCTTCGATGAAAATGTTCATGAGCACAGGGACTTGATGTATGACCAAATTCACCGATTGGATGAAAATATGGCTAAATTCTAAAGGCATCTTCGGGATCTGGCACAAATCGATGAAATCAAGGAGTTTGTCGAGAGAAGATCCACTATTAACTCTCAAGTGCTAAAGGCTCTTGAGGCATACTTGCAACAATCCTCACGCCTTACTGGCTGTTAGATGCTCAAGTGCAAATGTTCAGGGGTCTTCCATCATTAGTCCATCTCTTCAAGCTACATTGGACTCTCTGAATACACAAGTGGCGACCATGGCTCAGGCATCCTCTTCCCGGCACGGAATCTTGGTTCTGGATGGCCCTTGGAGCTTTCTCAGGCTAACTTGGATGCAAGGTCAGCGCATTGACGAACGCCGAGATTAAGGCTATGATGAAATCTATCGGGCCTTCAAGGGTCATGCTCGAGTCCCCCTCGCACCACAACTCTTGCCCTCGGCTCAAACAAGCGGTTGAGGGGAGAATCTGCGAAGAAACTCCTCTTCACCTGAGGGGAGCAAACACCACCTCTCATAGCTCAACATCATCTACGGTCGGCAATACCAATCTCCTCACTACCACCTCAAACATCAACAACAACAACAGCGGCGGTCACAACAACAACACCACCCTTAGTTGCATCATCTTCCTCAGGCCAGGACAACGGCCAAGGCATAATGACAAGCTGCTGAGCTGAGAAGATTCCCTATAAAATCGGACAGCTGAATACACGCTCACACTCAGGTGAGTAAACATCTTGCTAAAGAAGAAGATTGAAACTAGCTGAGGAAGAAAAAGAATAGAGAAGCAACGGCAAGGTTGTCGTGAAGAAGGCGAGAATATGGGATTAGATGCAAGCAAGCTTCCAAAGTCGAGGCGGGACAAAGTTCAAGGATGCTCAGGCTGCTCAAATGGGCAATGAAAGCGATATGAAGAAAAGAAAGCTGACTCTCGGGAAGCGAATGAGGAATACAACTGGACAATGAACAACGAAGGCTTCTGAAAAATCACGATGTCAAGATTATTCCCAACACCAAACCATTGGCTATGAATGTTTACGAGAGGGATGACAAAAGACACTTTTTGGTTCATGATCCCTTAAAATTCAGTGACTTTGGGATCACTGAACTTGATGAACTTGGTCCAATCATTGGAAAGAAGCAAAATAAGGTGGTCAAGGAGTTGATGAAGATGCTCAGCAAAAGATATGAAAGGTTGAGGATGCACCCGATGGCGGGAATTCAGCTGCCTTGTGCACCTCAAGGATCTCAACCACAAACTTCCAGCTGCAAAAGGAAAAGAGTTGAGTTCGGCTGAAATCAAAGTGCACGGCTTAGAATGCAATTTTGAGGGTGTCAAATTTGTGAGCTGTTTGGTGATTGAAGAGCACGAAAGGGGCTATTCCACATTGATGTCTATGGAAACCCAGCATTTCAAAGATGGAGTGATATTGATCAGCGGTGGTGTAGGCTGCAATGATCGACTATATTCTAGTGGCCTCTGGATCAATCCCGGAAACATCGAGGTTCTGTCAAGACACGAATGCAAAGATAAGAGACCATCCTGAGGAAACACTCATCACCAAGAAAGTGAAGCTTCGAAGCAGGTATCCATCTGGGTGACATCATTTTATCCTTTTGTACTAGTGATAGGAAATATGTGTCGATCAATAAAAGATGTATTTTTTTGTCAAATTACTCAAATATTCCTTATTGTATTCACCAGTACATTCTGTGTAAGAATAAGCCTTTTGCTCACTTACCTGATCAAACACTTAGGCTATTTGTATATCCAAATAGGGGAATGTTGGGTTAGTAAATACCCAAACCCCTTAAACTAGGATTTGAATAGAAAATATCCTAAGTGTTTAATCCGTTAAACACAATCAGTCCTGCGGCATAGTCTCTCAGTGAGCTATCTTCAAGACACTTAGTATGAGGCGAAGAAGGAGCCTCTCCACTCTGCAAAGCGGAACTTAAAGGGTGAAGACTAAGTCAAGAAGAAGATAGTGGATTCAGTGAGTGATGACAATAACTCACTGAATCCCTTCGACTCCTCTCCAACTGTTAAACAGAAGACAAGCGAAGAAAGAGATGAAGACTTTAAAGGCTGAAGAATGAGCTGGATTAGGCTGGAAAGTTTTACCCGGATAAAACTAAGTCCTCAAGTGTTTATCCGGTCTATACACAGTCTCAATCTATCAAGATCATATCTTCCCATTTATAGTAAGAGGCGATTCTCTATCAAGGAAAGAAGCTTCGCCGCCTACTATAGAAAGGTGAACGATAACCGAATATATCAATATTCGTGTTTCTTTTGATCCATGTTTTTGTCTTCTAAGATAAAGTTTATAATCATACTTGTATAAATAGCATAAGAGAATGAGTGAAAAGTTTAAGCTTGTGAATGTAAAACACACATACACACAAGCCAACTTTTCACTCCTCCAAATACAACTTTATCCTTAAGCTAGCTCAGTGGGTTCTAAGAGTTGGGCTCAAACTTAGCCTGAGCTTAGAGAGGAGTCACTCAAACTTTGTCAATTCAATCCCTAGTACTATTCATAAGTACTTGGGTAGCGTATTCCTTTGATTTATTTCTAATAAGAATATGATGTTGAAAATTAATGTGTGTGTTTTACTTATGTTAATTTCAGTCATTATTCACTGTTAAATTGCTTTAAGTACTTAATTGTCCGTTTTAACGATAGTGAATAGGGAACAACACAAACTAACCAATCTTTAACGATCTTTTTTATTTTTTTCTTTTCTTCTTTATTACCAGACGAACTTAGCGCTTATATCACTTGTTGGTAATTTAAAGACGAAACAAATAAACAAAATCAACGAACGAAACATAAACTTTATTCAAAGTTATCAAACCAAATTTAAAGGACCAAATACAAAATTCTTATTCAAAAAATACAAATAAAACGTTGGATAACAAAAAAGGGTAATTCAGTGTTCCAATAAAGCAAACAAAAATTGCAAGTCAAGTTCATGAACTTCTATCCGCAAGTCATAGTTTCCAAAATCACGTTGTTGTTCTGTAATTCTTTTCACTGATTCAGCAATAGAGCGGCTCCGGTAATCAAATTTGATAACCTCAAGAGTTGGAATGTCCCCTATTTCAAGTGGTATCTCTTTAAGATGATAACATCCCACAATCTCAAATTGTTTCAGACATGGGAAGTTGATACTATAAGCTTCCCACTGCTTGAAATTCAACATGTCAAGTCTCAAGAATTTCAGTTGTCGAAATTGCGCCTCCTCTGTCTTCCACAGGGGCCCATCGAAGGAATCCTGGCCTAGTTTGAGAACCTCAAGGTTAGGTAACGACTGAATGATTGACATGTCACTCCAAGGTAGATAACACCTTTCTAACGTAAATTTTTTTAATGTCGTAGGGAAACTAATTTGATTAGTTCGACAGTTCGGCTCACCTTTTGGTAGTTCTGGCTCACTTGGATATCTTTGGCAGCCAGTTAACTTCAAGGTTTCAAGATATCGAAGTAATTCAAAGTCATGTTTCTCATTTGAGTAGAAGATCGATGAAAGCCTTTTTATCAATGGAAAACATTCTACCAAATCTCCCAACTCCACCTTTGAAATGGTTTGCATGTTCATTGGCCGATTAATAGAAGGAAGACAAAATTTCTCGTTACTCGACAAATGCCTCAAGTTTACCAAATCTGATATGTTACTTGGTAAAAGCAGAGAGCTCTGAGTTGTTTTAATAATGAGGGCTTGAAGGCTCCTTAAATTTAATAACGAGGATGGAAAACCTAACAAATGCCAGATTGCAAGGTACCTTAAGTGGACTGGTAATGATATACCCTCAGGAAAATGAATGAGTTTACAGTTTTGTAGATCTAGCACCCTAAGAAGCACAAAGGAATGGAAATGCTCAGCAATGTCATAAGTCCAGGATGTGGATGTGAGAAAGCAAAAGAGTGTTCGCAAGCTTGGGGTGGGCGGATGAGCAAACTTCATAATGGGAATATCTTGATATGTAAACCAACGATGTTGTTTATGTGATGCAATAAACTTATAAGACTCTGTCGAGTTTGATATCTGGAAGAATCCTTCTTCTTGTGCTATTCTCAGGCATAGCTCCCTCACAAGATCTTGGACTTTAAAAGATTTGACACCACCATTGGATCTTCTTTCTGCAACAATTAAAAGGTTTCTGCCGACTAGATCCAAGAGGTAAGCCTCCCCAATATCCTCAAAGCTTTGATTTTCAGCTTCTTGTATAAATCCCTCAGCCATCCATAACCTAATCAACCATCGGGCAGGGAACTTAAAATCTTCCAGGAAGCCTCCTAAGTAGAGAAAGCAATCTCTCAAGTGAAGAGGTAGATGATTGTAACTTAAATTCAGTGTTTCCATGTGTCCGTTTTTGTCAGTAGCGATGTATGAACCTACACCGTGAGCAATTTTTTCCCACAAATCTCTGTTGGTTGGTTCTTTTGCTAGAAGTCCTGCTATGACAACCACCGAAAGTGGTAGTCCCTGACATTTGTTTGCAATTTGCATTCCAGGTTTAATCAACCATTTGGGGCATTCTTCGCCATGAAACACCTTCTTGCACAATAACTCCCAGCTTTTTAATTCCGTTAGATAACTCAAGAAATGGACAAGCCCGTTTGGTTTCGATTTGGCATGTAATCCAACTTCATTGAGGCGACTCGTGAGAAGAATGCGACTGCTGGTGTCATCATTGGGGAAAAGTACTTTCAGGTTATCCCATGCCTCTTTGCTCTAGATATCATCAATGACAATCAAATACCTCTGACCCTTTAGACTCTTGTGCAACATTTCACGAAGCTTAAAGTCATTAGTGTTTTCTATATCTACTTGAACACCCAAGGATGCCAGGATTTGGATCAACACATCACGCCTTTTGTATATTTGAGAGACAGTAACCCATGCACGGATATTAAAATGATACATAATAAAACGATCATTGAATACTTTGGTAGCCAGGGTAGTCTTGCCAAGCCCGCCCATGCCAACGATGGAGACGACGTCTAGATGCTTTTGATCTTCCACAAGTTTATCGCGTATGACTTGAACATGATGATCAAGCCCCACAACAATTTCATCGAATAATTTCTTCGATCCTAGTGTACTTCTGCTGTTGGAAGTTCCAGCAGCTGCACACTGCATTTGCTGGCTTTTAGTCCTTTGAGACGAATCAATCTTCATGTTATCCATGCTTGTTTTAACGAGTTCTTCTTTAATGGACTTGATTGATCTCATAACATGATCAAGATTCAAGAAGGTTCTAAAGACATCAGATCTAGGAGAGTATCCTATTTTTCTGCGGTGAACACAAGATCTAGTTTTATTTTTAGTCTTTCTTTTTCTGTATCTGAAGAACAACAGATGTAGTTATTTATTTATTTTTTTTTAATTTTTTTTAATTGACTTGGTACAAAGTAATATTAATTGAAGTGGAAAACAATGTAAGGCCGTGATTAATGGCTGGCTCTTTGCTTTCACACTCTTTTTTAATAGAAAATGTGCATTTGGTATTTTACACTACAAATAATACTTGAGTATTGTGTATGTAAATAGAATTTCAACTTTGCATATAACATGCTAATAAACACGTATTAAAAAAAAAAAAAAAAGTTCACGAGAAAATAAACATATAACAATAAGTGAAGTCATTTCTTTGGTAGATCAACTCTGCAACCTGATGGCAAGACCTCTCACTACTTTGGTTGGTGTTTGGTTCAGTTTCCATCATAGGGGACGGCTTGATGGGTGATGTTGGTGTTTCACCGGCGTTGGCCAGGCGCTGCAGCTTGCAGGCGATGGGAATTCATACCAGATTCACTACTTTACTAGTAAAAAACTTGTTTTTTTGGATTTTTTTAGAAAACCACCTATTTACTATTTTGGGTTTTTTTAAGTGTCCAAAATGAAACACTTAGCAAACTTTAGTGACCGAGTAGCTCATTTGACGGCAGTCCGTCACCACATCTTGATATAAAAACTATATCTTGTGCTTTCTCACATTTCAAGTGGCTGACATCAGGACATGAGACAATGGGTAGCTCTCATATTGACACGAAATCGTGGTGAGGTCCAATCCGTACAAATTGAGGTGGTGATGAAACAAGGCCATACAAGATGGAAGAAGCTCGAGTTACTAACAGCGTAAGGTGACTCAGTATGTGTGAGACTATCGAAGGATACAGTAGTTTTCATCTCCATCTACCACTACCATTCTAAATTTTTTCCTTTTTTTCTTTTTCCTTTATACATCTTCATTTCCATCCTTTACTTTCCTCACACACTTCCAACGATGGTGACTGACTAAAAAATCGTGATCCTAAAAAAGTCCTCCGGTTTGAGAATTTCGATCCTTAGTTAAATGTTTATTTCTATCGCGCGCGTCCTGTAACTTACATTTATGCTTGACAATATTGCCGAAACTACAAACTAAACGACCATGTGACTAACTTAATGAAATCAGTTATTTATTGACTTTAAAACGTTGGCGCAAGCTACCTTTCACCCATTGTAATTCTACTTACACAATTTTCTCCAATGCTGGTCTTGGGCATGAAAAAATGATAGTTTTTTCTTATTGCATCAACTGAAGTGTACAAGAAGGGAGAAGCCAATGCACATAAAACCAAAAGACTAGCTAGCCAATCACTTGCAATTTACTAGTAACAAATTATTGCCAACAATTCATACCTAAAATGGACCTAATGTGGAGTAATTCCTTTAAGATAATTCTAGAGTATGTTTGGTGCTTCCATACACATGCTAACAAACACACATCACTAGAGGGTTTTTTTTTTTTCTCTCTAAAGCTAAAATAGTGAAAAATAAAAAGGAATGCTCCAAACAGGCCATATATTAGAGTATACATTTTATTTGATATCTATCAAGAATCTCAGTTAAGTTATATCGGTTACATATGATATGCAATGAGACAAGCACTCTGAATGGAACACTGCTAATTTTGATTCAATGGACTTTTAGGTTGCTTTTGCATTGTAGACGCAAGTAAACTTTTCTATCATAATCATACTCTTATTGTTTTAATAACATTGCATTGAATAAAAGCCTCAGCTCTAGGAAGAAACTAAAGGAATAGAAAGATTTTTTCCGGATTACAAATTCATCCAAGCCATTTAGGCTTCGAATTCTATTTCTATTGACAATCTATGAGCGACACAAAATCTTGATGTCATCTACAAGTGTGCCTATCGACCCGTAATATAGGAAAATATTACACAACGGGAGTAACATAATGCTATTCAATATTAATTTCTAACTTATAATGCATGTTGACATACAATTACACAAATGCATGATTTGTATGGATTTATATACTAAATATAGTACTTGAAGGTATCCTATTGTCTAGTGGTATTTTGTAGTTGTCTCATACAAATCAAGTACTATATTTTGTATATAAATCCATACAAATCATGCATTTGTGTAATTGTATGTAAACATCACTACAACAAAATAGCTAACTTTTCTAACTTTTTAAAACATATTTTCACACTTTAAAGTGTGTAGAGTTGAAAAGTTTATACTTAGCTTGTGTGTGAACAATATGGGTGTAGCAAATAACTTCACACTTTTAAATGTGATAATTTATAAAAAGTACACACTTTCAAGTATGATGATTTTGAAAGAATTCTTCGATGATTTTAAAACAATTCTTCACACTTCTAAGTGTGAGCTTTTAATTCTTTCACACTTTTAAGTGTGATGATTTTATAACAATTCTTCACACTTTTAAGTGTGAGCTTTTAATTCTTCATATTTAAAAGTGTGTGGAATTTGAAATAATTCACAAAAAAAAAAAAAATGCATTTTGTGACGACAAGTTTTTTGTCACTACTATAAGTCATCACTATGTTGTTTAGTGACAAAAGTTAGGGTCACCACTAGTCGTCACTACAGCTTCATCACAAATTATATTAGTGACAACATACAAAACTCGACATTATTGTAATAATAGAAACTTAAAATAACTTCCATTTTCTTTAATGCAATCAATACAAGCACGCCGCTAATATCAACATAATATCATTAAATACACTTATCGACATGAAAAATATAAAAAAAAACAAACTCCAATATGTTCATGACCAAAGTTACTTGACTTCTGTAATAGACATCCTTCAACATGTAAGAAACTTAAACGAGAACCTGATTGTTGCTTGTGAGAGTCTTCTGTCGCTTCTCTTAATTTAGATAGTATCAGGTCACTCCTATTTAAAACATTCCGTTGCAAATCAGATTTGTCCTTTGTGTTTGTGAGATCTGATCCAATGAACTTGGTGCACAAAATAGATGTCTTATTTCGATTAATAGATTACCATTTTCATAAAAATGCATACCAAAAATAGAACCATCACACTCTCACGAAAAAATTTCATGGTAGCGTTTAGCAGAATCTTTGTCTAAAAGTTATAAAAATCTATTCTTGAGAACTAGGATCTTATAGGCCGTTACTTTGTGTTGATCCAAGCTACCAGTTTGCATAAAAATCTATGATGTGTTTCATTTCCGATTCAAATACAAGTCATTTTTACCCATAAACATCATAACCAAAATAAGGCCAAAATCAATAGTTCTTAACCTCTAGTTAACAATATAAACTCACTAATTAGTCCTCTTTTCAGTTCATTGCAAGCCCTAGTCCAATTAACCATATATTCTTTGAGATCTTGAAAATATAAAGTCGAATCAAGATCTTACCCTGTATCATATTCAATCGTTATATGGTCTAGTATAACTAGCGACACTATGCAATGTTAGCATTACAGTAAAGGCAACTTACCAGGAATGAACGAATCTCGTCTTTCATGTCAGCAATTCCTGAAAGTATTTCTATCTTTTCCGCATACCCAAGATTGCTGTGAAAATTCAACTCAGCCCCTTCTTGTTGCTGCATTTTCTCGTCCCTCTTCTGTTTAGCCATTCTCTCATACTCAGCAATAGAATCCTCCTTATCAAGCAAGTAAATGATTCCCTTTTTAGCATAGAAGTCTGAACACTTATCACATCCACATAGTGCCTCTCTCCAATTCTTTGCAAGAAACATTGGCTGACTTTTTTCTGCGGCTAACTCAGTGGCCGACAAGTCAACACCAAGAAGACATGTAACAGATTTTTCACGAATAACCACATCCTTATCATCATGCGGGCTTTTGGAGTTAACATCAGGTACAACAACAGGGTCTGCATCACGAATCTCTGAAGTACCATCTTCGAGCTTTGAAGATGATCCATAAGCAGAAGGTGCAAACACCACATCTTTTTCTTTGGAAGGAGTTACAGCTTGTTCCTTCTTTGATGCCCATATGGTGGGAGGGTAAAGGTGCAGAAAGGAACAAATTGAGGAGCACTTGTGGCAGATAAGATCTTCATACAGAGGTTCGCCTTCCTCATCTACTGGTATCTTTACCTAATATTACAATGACAAAACAGAACGTTATAATAAACGACTTTCCTTCAAGATATAAATTCCTTATAATTTAACGAAATTATAACACGATATAGTTTTCACAAGGTCTAACATAAAAGTTTAGCTCATAAACACAGGTAAGTGATCTTCATTTCCAAGGTCCAACATATAACGTACACTCATTCCGGACCAACATATAAACACATGTAAGTCATATATCTAACGTACAGTTTCAGAACTTACGAAGCAAAAGCAATAAAAATCTAAACCCCATCGATCAGCCGATCACATAACACATAAGCATGCTCACCTAATAAAATCTAACAACATTACGAAACTTCACAATCCTTATCATCACCTTAAGTGGCGATTTCCGTTATGCATCCCGAACCAGCCACCAAGCATACAAGTAACAGAGACTGTTAAAATAATTTACCTCAAAATTATAAATTATACAACTTGCTCTCACATATAGCTAAACACCCTCTTAAGTCATTTATCCAAAGTACTTTTCCAGAACATTGAAAGCAAAAGAAATGAAATTTATAACCCTATAGATCACAGTGCACATAAGAGCATTCAAATTCAACTAACAAGTATACAACAATTAAGAAACATAACAATCCTTATCATCGCATTGTATTCGTTATTCATCCCGACACAGCAGGCGGGCATACAACTCACAAAAATATTAAATTTCAGTACAAAATAATATATTACACAACTTAAGAAATATATATTTCTTATATTAACCGGTTCATTGTATCGCCCTTCCCTCGTATCCCATGCGCCTGTAAACCGTGATTTCCATATGCTAGTTATTGTGCTAGTCAAATATAAAATAAACTGACTAAAAGTAGTGCTAACACTAGTATAACAACAAGTCATAGTTAAAAAATAAAATTCCTATATATAACATCAATACAATGAATGCTTTTACCATAAAATTTCCATCAGCCTTTGCTAAAGCATTAGCCAATATGCATATGTAGCTTAACAACCTATTTTCGCACTAATCTTGGTACACTACAGGAGGTAATGCGCTTTTGTTGATAACATTTTTTAACCTATTACATATCATCTTTTGTTGATAGCATTCTCAACAACAACAAAAAACACACTTATCTCAGCCAAGCATTTCGTCGAACACGTAGCCTACCACAACACTTGAAAATACACGATTCAGTTAAGCGTTTCGTCAAACACTTGGTCTACACATACAATCAGCAACATTTAAAAAAAAAAAAAGTTAAATTCATATACAAAACACGACTTGAATAAATTCACAAGACAAAATCATTTTTAACTCAATCAAGCATTTCATCGAACACTTGGCCTACATAACCAGAATTAGCGATCAAACACTCAATTACACATCAAATTGAGTTAATCAAGTTCATAACTAACACCTAATTAACAACTAATTTCAATAAATTTTGATAAAACTAACTCAATATGAAAACGAAACGCACTCAATAAAACTAACAATGATTGCACCTTTATACAGCCGACTCAACTATTATCATAACATTTAATAGTTAACTAATCACCAAAACTAACACACACACACACTCACCAAACAATTTGAAACAATATGAAAATGAAAAAAATAGCTTCAAAAAACACGCTCACCTGAGAGTGACGGATGTGAATTTATCGTCCGAATAAACTGATAAAAAATAGCTGATAAGTGTGTATGACAATCAATTTAATCGAAGTAAAAAACAAGCCCTAGGTCGTTATCACTATTAAATTGAAACTAGAACTTACTGGTTGAGTAATAAAGGAATCTAGCGTTAGTGTTTGGGTTTGGGATTGCGTACTTGGATGGATTAGTAAAATGAAATGATGAGAGATATTTGAACATCAATCTGAAAGCTCAAAGGTGAATTTTTTCAAATACGTATTTGAAGATGTGAATTTTTTCAAGATATGGCCAGTGAGGAATGAAGAGTTTGTTGGATTGTTTCTTTTTTTATCATTTATGTTTTTGCGAATTTTTTATTTTATATACAAAAAAACATCACACTAGTTAAGTGTGAGCTTTTTTTAAAAATGATAAAATGTTTTAAGTTTTCACATTTTAAAGTGTGATAAAATGTTTTATATCTTTTTTCACACATAAAAGCGTGAAGTTTTTATTTACTTCTTCACATTATAATATGAGAAAATAAAATTTCTAAATTAGCTCACTATTTTAGATGTGTACTTTTATTTTCACAATAAAAAATGTGAAGGTTTTATGATATTTATCACACTTGTTTTTGCATACTTATAAGTGTGAATATTATAAAATAAAAGTTCACGGTTTATAAAGTGTGAAAAAGTGTCAAAGAAAGGCTAATTTGTTGTAGTGTTTGTAGTATACATAGCATGTGTTAAATGTGTTAGTTTTCACTTTTCAATAAAAAGTTGATAAGAACATCTGCGAAAGTCAAGACCAATTCAAAAGAAAATTTTAAAAAGTGTATTTGATAATGAAATACATGGTGGATTAGGTGGAACTTGCATTATAAATTAGGAGGTATATATAGTTGCAATTGTTGGTCTTAAACGATAAACTCTTTGTAAGCGTGATTCATCAGCTCATATTGACCATGTCCCCTTAGGCCGAACAAAGGTTCGGTCCACCTTTGGTGGCCGCATCCCTCCTCGACGTGATGACCAACCAGACACGTCCCCCCTTTGGCTTGTGTGTTTCGATCGGCTCGACGACCCTAAACAAAAGCAAAGAAATTAATACCCTCAACGGATCTTTTGACCGTCGAGAGGAAATATTATATTCTTTAGCCATTCTCCAACTCAAAAAATGTCTAACAAAACCCCTAAAACCAAAACATCAAGAACCAGACGACAACAAAACGTTCTAACAACAACCGACCCTAATTTTCGACCCGCTAGTTTCGCATACCAATCACAACCCCACCAACCTAATTATATAAATAATCCGTTTTCTCCTCCGTATAACCAACAATAAAATTATTCGTTTTCTCCTCTGATGTACCCACAACAACAACAACCTCAATATTATCATTCGAAAATGCCGCCACTGATGGACCAAGGTCAAAGTTCTCAATGATTTTCCCTCGTACAACAAACTTAATCTTGATCATATGGATCCATTTTTTGGTTGTCAGTATCTTTCTACGGCCCAAGGTTCGGATGTTCCATCCGGACCCGTTGAAACCGATTCTCCCGTCGAAGAGGTGCCCGTAAAAAAGAAAACTATAAAAAGACGTCAACAAGCCAAGAAGACAACGAATGAATTAGCTGAACCATGGAGCCCGACAGAAGAGGTAGCCTTGTGTAGAGCTAGGATACAGGTGTCCGGGAATAATATTGAAGAAAATGCCAAAAAGGCTTCTGGGTTTTGGATGGAAGTACTAACATACTTTCAGAAGGAAATGAAGGAATAGAAAAGGGGATACGATTAAATTTTTTGCAAATAGAAAAATAGGCTTTATGATAAAGTTACTCAGTTTTGTGTGGTTTATGATATTGTGAAAGGAAGGCACCAGAGTGGCGCAAATGAGACAACAATCTACGATCAAGCGATAAAAGAGTATATTACTGTGTGCCCCTTCACACTAACTGAATGCTGGAGAATTTTGAAGGACCATAGCAAATGAAAATATATAGAAATTCTAAAGTTTTACGAGCAAGGTCGTAAAGGTAAAGGTTCAAATAAAAATTGTATCAGAAACAACCTAAATGAAGGTCGTAAAGGTAACTAAATTGCTCATTTCCATCTCATGAATGGCTTCAACTACTTGGGAACACACACCCTAAATGAAGCCAACCAAATCCTACAAAATCCAAAAAACTGTTTATAAACATGTCTACCAATAACAACTGATAACGACTGGAATTATGTTTTAACACATGCAATCTATGGAATTTTATAACTGGGTACGGAAGACACCGAAGCTTGTGTCGTCGTGACAAAGTCAACAAGATTGAATCGACCATTTTGTTTCGTTCCCATCCCACACTCCTCAACAATCTCTCTCCTCTGTCGTTCTATGGTAAGGTGGTTCTTGCTTCTAGGTCTATCGCTGTGGTGTTCCAGATTCACGTTCACATAAAACTCCATTTCTTCCCGGTATCTCAGCAGTGAGTTATGTGGAAAACTAGAAGGGGGTTGAATAGTTTTACCGATTAAAACTTGGTTTTAAACTATTTAGATCGACTTATGTCAATCTATTTAAACATGTGTGTTAGATGTTGATAGACAATCATAAATAAATATGTGATGAGAGAGTAGGGAGTAAGAAGCACAAAACCACAATGCGAGTATTTATAGTGGTTCGGCTACAAGGACACCTTCCTTGCCCTACTCCACTCCCCAAGTCACCTACTCGAGAGTTCGTAAACACTACACAACACCAGCTCCTTATGGCGCAGAAGCCTTCACAACGTTGCCTTCTCTTTATCCGGTTCAAGGCTAGATACTGGGTTCTTCCACGAGGTAGAACCAAACCTATCACAATGTCGCCTACCCTTTATCCGGTACTAGGCTAGATACCGAGTTCCATTACAATGGAGGAACTACTACCCAACACTACACCACAACTAACCCCAAAGGAGATCCACTCCTTATAACAATATTAACAAGGATATCAATATCCTTTGACCCAATACTAATCTATTTTGTACATCGAATCACACCATATCGAATGTACACCTTATGCACCTTTCACTAATGCCTTTGGCTTGTCTTCTAGGCACCCTTCACTAATGCCTTGTGACTTGAATTCTAGGCACACTTCACTAATTCCTTTAGCCTTTACTTCTAAACACTCTTCACTAGTGTTTTCAATACGGACGTTCGACACCTTTCACTAATGTATTCGTCTTGACCATTTAGACATCTTTCACTTATGTCTTCGACACTACACTTCTAATGAGAAATAAGAGAACTATCAACAAGAGAACCTCAGTAGTCTTGATGATAACGAAGCATGGCAACTTATGGACTTGAGCTTGCTCGACTTCAAAAGGTGGTGATCTCGCCTTTAAGAGGAACCTAGAGAATCACACAAAAAACAAACTACATACATAGATCACTTGGATATGAGGTTAGAGAGTTTATAACTCAAAGAGAAAATCTATATGAAAGGGGTGAGAAACAATGAGGAAATGGCTCACTATTTATAGAGGAAAAATAGCTACTGTTCCACGGATCCCTCACTTGAGGGACCCATCCAGTGTATTACTGGGGATCCGTGGGACGCTCCCTTTTGAGCATGGGTTTTGGGTCATGGTCCTAGACATTGGACCATGGGTATCCAAGTAGATACAATGTATCTACAAGATGCAATGCATCTAGTCCATGGGTCATGGGTTAAAACCATGGGTCATGGATATTATCCATATATGACTTATGCATGATGTTATGCAATGGGTTGTTGGTTATGCTCCATGGGTATGGGTCATGGACTTTGGGTTTTACCCAACTACATTCAATGTATTTGGTCAATGGGTCAAATACTTAAGTTTCTACCCATTTGTATTACCCATTATAATACATATTAGTTATGTATATATTTACCCAATATGTAAACACTAGTTATTTTGCATATGTATTACTAAATCATAAAATTAGTTATACTTGTTTAGTGTTTTATGTGACAATGTAAGTTTGTTAGTAAACTATTGGCTCAAACCATTTACGTATTTTATTTGTTTCGTTAAAATGATTTTGCGTTTGTTATCGACAAAACATTAGAAGATCGTAAAATATAAATAAACGTTTTTACGGCTTATTTGTATTAACAATCTCCCCCTTTTTGTTGATGACAAAACATAAAATTATTTTAAGGAATAAACTAAAATTAGTAAAAGTTTGAATTGTAGTTTTTACTTTCTTCTCCCATTTTTTGTCGAAGCAAAAAGAGCTTCGAAAAGAAACTAACACATTGTTTTAAGAAAAACATGTGAAGAAAAGAAATATAATAAGAAAAAGTAGAGAGCAAGTAATGAGAGGAGTTCTAGTCTTAACCCCCCCTTGACGAGTCCATCCCTTTTTGAGGGCGTCAAGTAATAAAAACTAGTTCATTTGCCCCTATGTTTGCAAAATATTTCGTCTATGTGACGAATATGCTTCCCCTTGATGATTGCAACTTTGCAAAGGGGATGTCATGAATTGTACTCCTAATATTGCAAGTGATTTTGCAATGTATTGCTTTGACACAAAGCTCCCCCTAGCTTAGTGTGTCAAAGTCTTCATGTGTAAATTGAAAATTTACAAAACAAATGTTAGAAAACAGGTATATAATTGATGAGTGCTTATTCACTCATCATTTTTACCCATCTAAGCCCACAAAAACGTCTAAAAACACGGAAATATGACCAAATATACTGCAGATGTCCTTGGAGTGTGTTTTTATGTATTTCAGGTACAAAGGATCGAAAACAGGGCAAAAACGGACTGAAATGAGCTTGGATTGGAAAACGTGCTTTGCAGACGGAGCCGGATGATGATTTTCTACATTTTCGGAGCCCGGGATACACATTTGGGAGTGAGCTTGGGAAATCAGATAAAAATCCTATCCCTAAATCCAAATTACCAATTTACCCTTCACCCGAACCCAAAATTACCATTTTAACCTTTTAATCTTTCTTTTTAATTAAAACCAATTATTTTTCAAAAACCAATTTGTATTAAAAGCTTTCTTGTTAAAAAAAAAAAAAAAAAAAAAGTTTTAAATCAAAATCAGTAAAATACAAGTTTTATTTAAAAACCTTAAACCTTTTTTTTAACCCTTTTCACATAACCCTTTGACCCCCCTTCTTTTAAATCACTTGAACCACCCAAAAACGTTTTTAACCCACACCTTTCTTCTCTGTTTTACCCAAAACAGGAAAAACACAAAAAAAAACCCCAAACCCAGCTTTACCCATCCTTGGCGCCAAAACAAACCCAAAACTTGTCTCCTTCCCCAACCTCTCACCATCACACTGGTCCCCAGCTCATCTCTTTACCCCACACCCACATGGGTCTCTTAGTGCCATGTTGGCAATCCCAAATGACACCATTGGAGACAAAGAAGCAACGGCTCAGATTGCTCCCTTGGTGCCCAAGTCCAAATTGATGGTTAAGATGAACCAAGAGAAAGCACAAGATGTCCATTTCTCTGTTTTCTCTCAGCAAACAAGCACAACAAGGGCATTTGAAGACCTAGCAAGAGTAGTATAAATAGTAGAGCTTATTGTAGCCTGAAAGGCATTAGGATTTTAGAGTTTAAATTAGTTTCTGTTTTCAATCTTGTAATGTTTTTTTTATTAATGAAAATCTTCTTTTTACTTAACTGTTTTAAATTTTGTGCCTAAATACAAATAAGCACATAAGTGCTTATTTGCTTATAACTCATTACCATTTGTTCTTAAGTCTTATTTTCAGATGCACCTTAGTTTTTACAAAAGAAAATCCAAGTTTAGTTTCTAAAAATCAATTTCCAAAGCATTTCAACCCATATCAGGGGTGTTTGGTTTAGGCTAAAAAACGGGTCAAAACCTGTTTTGACCCATTTTGGTTATTAAAGATCAGTTGCATGAAGTTTTATTTGAGTTAGTTTAATAGTACCAAGAAGCTAGAACAAGTTTTGAAAGGCTTCAAGTAAAAAAGAAAACCATTTCCTGTCTCAAAATTTTCTGCACAAACAGCCCATAGCTGCTGTTCAAGTGCTTCTCCACAACTTATTTTTGGTCAAAACTTTTTCCAAATTGCCTTTTCTTGCATCTCACATACCACTCTCAATATAGTGTTAGTCCATTTGCACTTAGTTTAGCTTTAGCTTAGTTAAAATTGCTTTTAAAATCTGTCCCATACCCATTTCAGTTCCTGGTTCAGTAGCATAATGGCCCAAGTGGCTCCACTTTCAGATTTTTCATTTGCTTATTACTAGGTCTTATAAGCTGAAATTTGGCATGCTAAATCTAGGGTAGGTTGAGGATTGATAAGTGATTTTTGTTAAATTTTGTGACTGCTTTTTAACAGCTTATTTTGCCCTCAAAGTAGCCCCCTTGGACTGTCTTGCTGTCCCATATCAGCAACTGTAGCATCCCTTTTTGCTAGCTTATTAGTGGCTTATCTTTAGCTTATTTAGGTATTTTAGTGTTAGTTAGGTAAGTCAGGTTAGTTTAATTCATTAGTTGCTTATTAGAGCTTATTACATCTCTTTAGAATTGCTTAACTGATCATCTTGTACCCTTAAGTTCCTTTAGCATTAGCTTAAATCTCCCAACTGCTTTTCCCATCTTATTTTAGTTTAGCTTAATTCTCCTTATCCTGCTTATTGCTCCCCTTTTTAGTGCTTATTTTCTGTACCTTAGCTTATCATAGTTTAGTTTGTTTCATTTTGTTTATCTTAGCTTATTGAGCTTTTTGTCTGCCTAAGAATGTTTGGTTGTGAGAATCTGTGGTGATAATAAGCTGATAACAGCTTATTTAAGCTTTCTGAGAAGTTATTTTTTTTATAAAACTTTGCTTATTTAATTCACTTAAGAAGTTTCAAAAAGAAAATTTTGAAAAAAAAAATATTTTGCAAAAAGGTGCAAAGCACCAGGTTCGAACTCTGGTCTCTTGGCTCAAACCTTAACATGCACACCAATCACCAACTGCCCTAGGGTCTTTGTTCGTTAGAATCTTGCACTATTAATCTCTTAACCACAAAAACAGTTTCTAGCTTACTAGCTTATTAGGCTTTTTAAGTACTTATTTCTAAAAGTAGTGTACCCCTTTTTCATTTTTCCCAAAATCAGTTTAGCTTAAGGTATTTTCTGTGAAAATTTCAGATTTTTCTAAAATAGTTTAGTATTTTTTATAATTAAATTAGATTAAATTAGTTTTTAAATCATAACAAATAATTTAAAAGTCGAAAAAATACCCGGCTTTTTCCTAAAATTATTTTTAGTCTTTTAGAACGTAGGAAAATTAGTTTCACATCCGTAGGCCTTAAATTGCATCATTTTCACTTTTGAGTGTCGGGATTAGCCTGGGTTTTCACGTTTTTGCATATTATCACTCTAGGACTTAGTGTAACTTAATTTTATCATTTCATATGCTTAGTAGTAGTTAGTTAATCATTTACTTTGTTCCCGTGCCTTAATTACTTTCCCTTTAGTTAATTTGTAGAAAACGTAATCAAAAACAAAAACCCGTAACATCGAGCATTTTAATAACAAACCTCAAACGACATTCTCAATTCACACCTCGTTGGGAAACGACCCGGATATCCTTATCCGGTATCACATATCTCACTCACGGGATTTGATTGACTAACCTTTTTCCTAAAAGGTTTTTGATTCAATTCTCGTGTTTATTTTGATATTGATATTATCATACTATTTCATCCATACACACACCAACCATTTAACCACGAACCAAATTTTGGCGCCGCTGCCGGGGAGGTTGTGTCGCGACAATATCGTGAAGGTTTGACGATTAGTGACTCGAGATCCTTCCTTCGTGAAGTTATTGTCTTTATAAAAATCAAAAAAGTAAAAAAATATTTTCCTTTTTATTTTGTATATATATATAAAAGATAAAAATACAAAAAGATTTTCCCTTTTGTTTTAAATAAAATAGAAGACACAATCAACATAACATTCTCAACTTGAGTGTTATCATTATAAGTTCCCGAACAAAAGATTAAAACTTGCCTTTGTGTCGCTCGTGATTTGGTTTACTTCTATCGGTTTAACAAACTGTGTGAGGGTATAAGGACGGCTGACATTAAATTCGCGGTGAAAAGAGCGGGGTTTTAATCGCTTCGCTGACCTACTAAGTCTCCTCCGCTCCTTTGTGCGTTTTACTTATAGAAGTGATCATTTCACGTGGGATTATTGGTTTAAGTTCACCGTGTTTTGCCTCGGTCTTGTTTTAATTGAAAGTGTTGTTTTTGGAAGTGCATGCGCACTCGTTCTTCTAATTCTTCTACCCCCCTTTCTTGAACTTCGCCACAATTCCGCTGAAGAAAATAGGCGTCCCCGCCAATAGTCGAACCCGAGATTCGTACTAATCCCTACCCCATTCGAAATGGCGGATACGAACCATGTCTGGTTACTTCAAGCTCCCGTAGACGGCTACGGTGATGCTATCGTCGTTCCACCAATTGACAGAAAATTTTGAACTTAAGAC